>CM062814.1:985835642-986463309 GCA_031772625.1 Pinus tabuliformis
CTCCACACACCCCCCTGCTTACCCTTTTTCATGCCCTCATGAAAACATTGTAGTTGACATGTAAGGCAGTGAGAGAGTAGGTTGGAGATGGAATCTCATGTGGAGGTCTACAACCATGATGCATAACTAGGTGTTCAAAAAAATGGCCTGTCTGACGCTCACACATCTCGTACAGGGCTTTGTATCCAGGTTCAGGGTGCCAAATAATTGGACTCCGGAACCTATATCCTAACCAAGATGGCCCTGCCCTCAAAATGGTTTCGCCATAGAGGTGCAAGCGGTTGGCAGCTAACTTAAAATTTTCATACTTAAATCGTTCCCTGAGTTGGATATTCGGATTATAGATCTGGTATCAAAATTTAGCCGCATTAATGGCAAGGTCTTTAATAGTTAAAACGTATTATATTCCTTGCCAATTGATTGTTGTATGAATGGGTCCTAATGCTTCAATTACACCTGGAGTCCCCATGAGGTTCCTATGTTCCCTCCACAACTGTACTGGATCCCTAGGCTCAGCTCTTACCCACAAGTCTAATCTGTTTTCTTTCCTTTGGAAAGCATTATATGCTTTAAGCCATTTAATTTGATTAACCCCAAATTAAATAAATTCCTGCAATTGGATATCCCCAACAAAAGGGTCGGGGTTCAGCTCGGTCTCCTGGTCTAACACAAGGTTATGCAAATAAAACTCACACAGTAATCTTTGAACTTTTACCCCGTAGTGCTTACAGCATTTTATAAAATCATCGATGGTATTAATTTGTATAGGGGCACCTGCTTTAACAGCCTTTGTTTTCAATTGCAAATATCGTTCCATTAAAAACAAGGCATAATTCTTAGCAGGGGCTCTACATGCTAGGATGTCATTGTACAAAGAACATAAGGTATCCATCTGCTTGATAACTATATCTAACCTACGAGTTACCTTCGCGACTTTCTCTTCTTCCCTTCGCCACCCTTCAAAGGCCTGGCTTTCGGATTGATTGACGTTCCTTAGCTATTGTTGTAGTTCTTCATACATTTATCGACGAACCGTTTGTTCTATGAGCTTTTCTGCTACTTGCTGAGCTTGTGTCAAACCCTCTCGTAGGGTTACCGTCCCCGGATCACTATCCCACATGGTAGTGGAGACCGGGAGGTTTACTTGAATTTTCCTATTGCATTTTCTCATGGTTCGCATTCCTTCAGGGGACTGTGACTCCATCTGTACTTCTTTGTCACAGGCCAATACATTATGGGTAACAGTCAAATGCTGTTCCTTTTGATTTTGAACAACAGACTGCTCCTCAACAACATTTGGAACAACAGACCGCTTTTCAACAGGGTTTTGAACAATAGAATGGACTCTAGTCCTTCAAACCTTTTTCTTGAGAGGTTTTGCTATAATGGTTGCATGTCTCCCCCCAGAAGTCCTTTTTACCCTTTTTCTTGTTTTCAAAATCCTGATCTGTTTTCGAAGCTGAACTATTACATTCAGTAGTCTTTGTTGTTCTTTCTGTAATCTCTTAATTTCCTCAATTTCCTTAGAAGAAACAACAGACTGTTTATTGCGGCCTGAACTATGTTCTGGATCAGTTCCCTGATTTTCTCTTTGGGGTGCTTCTTCGTTGCTCTGCTCTGGTTGCTCAGGGGTAGGAACCCTAGCTGATTATATTATTTCTTGGGTGACTTCTTTTTCTGCCTCCCCTTCTTCCAGAATTTCTTCTGGTGTAGTCTGGCTAGGAACGGATTGTTCCTGTTCTGCATCACTTCTCTCTCCTGTCATATTTTCATCATGAATAGGCTGACTCTCCTTTTCTACCTCCTCGGCATGTAATTCTTTAGGTACATTTCTATCCTGAGCAAGGTGTTCTTTTGGTTCTTCTTCAGCATGGAGATCTGGTGGGCTGGAAGGTTGGCCATATTCGCCCATATTGGCCAAAATTTTTGCCAATTCATCTTCTCTCAATGGATTCTGCAATGTGCTACCTTCATGCTGTTTTGTTTCCTCCTCCTGCTCAGGTTGCTCGGTTTCTTCCTCCATTTCTCCTTCCTCATTTCCTTGTATTCCTTTGTCATTTTCTTCTCCTTCTAATCGTGGGGGTTGCTCATCCCCTGAATCGTTTATCTCTACTGGTTGGTTGATATCTCCTTGGGACTTTCCCATCCTCCCTTTAATCCATGCTAATCGGACCAATTTCCTTCGTTTTTCTAAACACTCAAGTGTACTGGTGGCATGTTTACGTTTTGGGGATGGTGTGGTCAATCCCCCATCTATCATGGCAATTAGCTCTTCCCAGCTTCTCTGTTGTTGGGTAAGGCTATGGCTAACTATTAACCATATCAACCCATGGTGATTGACGACTGATTCTACATGTTGTTCCTTTTTCATGCTCCATACAACATCATGAAGTAATGAATTTAAAAATGCAGGTAAGTTTACAGAGCATTTTTGCTTTAATACAACCAAACGTTTAAGGTGTCGTGGTCTTACCACCTCTTGTATGCCTTCACAGGTGATGTAGCTCTCAATGGTCTTCACCAATACTGCCCACGGTTCTCCTAATGCTGCTGGTAGAATCCCCTTTCCTCTAATTGTTAGGCTCTCGCCTTCCTCCTAGAAGGTTTCTATGATCTTCTGCAATCTCTCCTTCTTTAATGTCCATACAGGTCCAATGGTTGGCAGTCCCAAGACCTCTGCGATTATGTCATCGGTGACTGCTATGTGTCTCCCCCTCACTGTGGAGTGATCCTCTTGCAAGTTCTACAAGAATTCAGTTGCTACAATCTCATTGGATTCCTGTAAGCGATTGAGATACGTTAACCATCCTGCTCTTGCCAGGATTTCTCATGCAGCATCAGAGACTGTCAACACCTGTGGCTCTCTCTGAATCGATCTTCCTCCCATGTTTGTGGTTTGCCTGTAAAATCTCAGAATTTGACAATGGAACAGCAAGTTGTTCACGCTGTTAAAACACAAAGACACTAACATACGTAGGACTTGCTCAAAATCTAAAGGGCTTTACTAATGCCACAAAGCATACTATGGAAATGGCTTAGGAACAAAAAGCCATGAAAAAATAAAAAATAGTATACCGTTGAGCTGTGCTATTCCCAAGTACGCAATTTCCAGAATAGTGGTCTGACATGTAATCCAGGGAATGATGAGGTTAACCTCCCCCCCCGCAATGTGATAGGCCGTCCCGACCGTCAAATAAAGGAGCGGCATGCTGATCTGCCCTGGAACAGAGTCATAAAGGAACAGCGTATGGCAATATGCCATGTTTACAAAAGTAGCAGGTTACCGAAATCGAGGTGCAAGGTCGGATTGCTTAATAAGTGAGAGACTGTTGTGATATGATGCGAGGTTGGGAAGATAGGACAGCTACCATGCATACAAAGTGTCTTGCGGTCATTGTCAACTTTTCTATCATGATTGGTGATAATAGATTTACATGCGTTTTATGGTTCAGGAAATAATATACATTCTTCTTATGTGATTTATTACTAAGGTATAAGAAACAGAAGGGTGTTGATAACTACCTATTGGTGTAAATAATGTGACTTCAATACCATTAACAGTGCTCTACTGTCGACAGGTGTCCATAACCTTGGCAGAGTTGTTTATTTCACCCATGGAACCATGATCCTTTGTGTATGCTTAGGAAATGTTGTGCGATGTCAAAATGTAGGCCATTATGCTGGCTTGGTGACCAGTTAGCCATAATTCCATTCACGAGGAAGGAGTGAAAGGTGGGTAGGCCAGCTCGTGATGAGACCTCCTGTTCCAAGGGTTCTTAATTTGATATACCTTTTGGACCATATCCCTGGTGTGGTCACCATAGTTAGAATGCCACTTCACTTTCTTCCTCATGATCATGGTAGGTTGGCTCTTGATGAGACCCCCTATCCTGCATTTGACAACTTATATAACCAAGTCATTAAAACATCATTTTTCACTCTTTTTTCTTTCTTTTTTCATAAAGTACTTTCCCGTTTATACACAAAGGGTGGTTCAACACTCCTTAAGAGTAGGAATGGTGGAAGAAGTCTTAACATCTCAATAGGAACATGTAAACCCTTTGCTCTTATTCCTGAATAATAATCGAAGAGAATTGTGAAAATTTTAAAAGGAACCAACATGATAAAGATAACCAATCAGAGCAGAATTAGTGGAACAATGACAACAAAAGATAATGGGTAAGTGTGTCCTTCCCTTTTTCCTCTTACCAATTCAGAGAAATTTCTTATAAAAATAGCGATTTTATAATTTACTGATTTCAGTATGTTGTCATTTTGTATCCATTGCATAAGTGCATAGCTATGTTCAAAAAGACTTGAAAGAACAGGAACAGTAGGCATCCTTAATTTAGAACAACAAGGGGATCAAGCATAAGTAAAAGGAACATGAGGGTGTTGTTGTTTCAAAAGGGAAGAGCAAAAGAATACAAGTGGTGTTCCTTTTGAAAGAGGAACAACAAAAAATCAAAAATGTTGTTCCTTTGGAAAAGGAATAGCAGAAAACAAAAATGTCGTTCCTTTGGAAAAGGAACAAAAAAAATCGAAAATGTTGTTCCTTTGGAAAAGGAACAACAGAAAACACAAATGTCGTTCCTTTGGAAAAGGAACAGCAAAAAAATCGAAAATGTTGTTCCTTTGGAAAAGGAACAGCAGAACACACAAATGTTGTTCCTTTGGAAAAGGAACAACAGAACACACAAATGTCGTTCCTTTGGAAAAGGAACAGTAAAAATCAAAAGTGTTGTTTCTTTGGAAAAGGAACAACAAAAATCAAAAGCGTTGTTCCTTTGGAAAAGGAACAACAAAAATCAAAAGTGTTGTTCCTTTGGAAAAGGAATAGCAAAAGCACTAGGTAGAAAAAAGAACAACAAAGTTAAAGCAAAATGAATGGCTGATCCAAAAGGTGTTGTTCCTTTGGAAAAGGAAAAGAAAAACGGAAATGTTGTCCCTTTGAGAAAAGGAACAACAGAAAATAAAATTGTTGTTGCTCGAAAAGTAACAGCAAGTTGTTGATACAAAAATAATTCAACAAAACAAAGAAACTATGTACAAAGTGTGAAAGGAGATAAATCACTTAATGAATCATAGGTGAGGAAGACTTCTCTCCCTCCCCCAAAATTTCCATATCAGGGTCTTGGCATAGCTGCTGGCAAAAGGACTCCCGAGTGAGTGGTTTGCGATAAAGTCGAACTCGGTGGCCATTTGCCTTGAAGGCATATCCAGAACCGTCAATAGTGATTAGAGTAAGAGTACCATTGTCATGTACCTTCTTTCGTATGGTCCTAACCAACGAGTTTGGAGTTTCCTGGGAAAGTCCTGAAACCTGGAATCGTACAAAAGTGCCCAGTCTCCTTCGTGGAAGACTTTATCTTTAATGAGAGCATCATGCCATTTAGCTCGCTGTTGTTGGATTAGTGCAGTGTTTTGGAGTGCAGAGAGCCTGATTTCATCGAGCTTATTGATCTTCTGTAATCGATTAATCTGTGCCTCGGTTAGATCTAAGTGAACTTCCTGTGCCGTTCGCAATGTTTGGATTTCGAATTCTATGGGGAAGATGGGTTGTTTTCCAAACACTAATTGATAAGGTGAGTAACCATTGGTACTTCTCCATGTTGTTCTATAAGCCCACAGTGCTTCTGGTAGTCTGGCAGCCCAATCACGTCTATGTGATGCAATGGTTTTTGTTAGGATTGCTTCTATTATTTTATTGCTACTTTCTACCTGACCATTTGCCTGTGGGTGGTACGGAGTAGTGATTTTATGCTTGACATGATAGTTTTTGAGTGTTGCAACTATTTTGTTCCCAGAAAACTATGGTCCACCATCCATAATTATATCTCTTGGAAGATCATAGCGGACAAATATATGGAACAGGAACTTTATGACAGAATCCTCTGTAGCTCTCAGCAATGCCTCTGCTTCAACTCATTTGGTGACATATTCTGTGGCCACCAAAATATATGTTTTCTGGTTCAAGGGTGGGTTAATTGGTCCAATGAAATCAAGGGCCCATCGTTCGAATTGTTCAATAACTAACTGTGGGTTCAGGGGCATCTCATCGGACTGACCAAGGCATCTTGCTCTCTAGAAACTGTCACAGGCTTGGATGAATTTCTTTGCATCTTTGAAATTTGGAGGCCAATAGTACCCTGTTTGCAGCACCTTATGTCCAGTTCTATGATCGGCGAAATGTCCGCCACATGGTCCATCATGGCAGGCTTTTAAAATGTCAAAGATTTCATCCTCCCGAACGCATCTTCTGATATGCATATCTGCCCCTGTGTGAAACAGGTAGCCTCCAACCCAAGAGAATCGAGCACTCCGCTGAACAATCTGTTTCTTCTCATTAGGGGTTAGATGTTTCGGTAATTTACCTACTGCTAGGTAATTGGAAACATCATCATACCATGGCATTTTAACAGCAATAGCAAACAAATGCTCATCTAGGAATTGATCTTCAACTGCTGCTGCATCGATTGGCATTGGCATTCATGAGAGAAAATTGGCTACAGGATTTTCTTTTCCAGGTCGATCCTTGATTGTAATATCAAATTCCTGCAATAAAATCAGCCATCTAGTTATTCTGCCATTTATGATAGGCTTGTTTGCTAAATATTTTATGGCAGAATGATTTGTATACAAGATAACAGGATATTCAGTAATGTAATGTCTGAACTTATTGATAGCATGTATTACAGCTGGAAATTCTTTTTCAGTAACAATGTAATTTAATTCAGCAGGGGATAAATTTTTGCTAATATAATAAATTGCATATGGCTTTTTATCCTCTTCCTACCCAAGGACTGCTCCAATGGTTGTATCTGAGGCATCTGATGATATCTGAAATGGCAAATCCTAATTTGGTCCTCAAAGGACTGGGGCTGTGGACACAAGCTTCTTCAGATCCTGGAAAGCACGTTCACATTTTTCTGTCCAAAGAAAATCAACATTACCTGTTAGTGCATACAGAGGTGCAGCAATATGCAAAAAATGTTCTATAAACCTCCTATAATAACCAGAAAATCCAAGAAAACTGCGTACCTCCGTTTGAGTGGTAGGAGTGGGAATAAGAAAAATTATTTGGATTTTGGCTGGGTCTACCTGAATGCTAGCTGCTGAAATATAGTGTCCTAGAATAAGTCCTTCAGTCATCATCATATAGCATTTTTCATGGCTTAAACAAAGCCTGGTAGCAATGCAGCATTGTAGAACTTTTTCCAGTGTGTCCAATGCTGGATCGAAATCGTCTCCGTACGATGTAACGTCATCCATGTATACTTCAAGTTCTTTATTTATTAAGTCTACAAAAATGCTGAGGATAGCCCTTTGCAATGTGGCAGGAGTGTTGCATAAGCCAAAAGGTAGAACTCTGTAGGAAAATGTTCCCCAAGGACAAGTAAAAGTGGTTTTGTCTTGGTCTTCACGGGCAATCTGGATCTGATTATATCCACTGAAGCCATCTAGGAAAGAAAATAATTTCTTTCCTGCCAAAGTGTCTAATACTTGATCGATGAATGGGAGAGGGAAGTGGTCTTTTTGTGTTGCTTTATTTAGTTCTTTGTAGTCCACACAAATTCTCCATTTCCCATTCTTTTTTGGTACCACCACAAGCGGAGAGACCCATTTACTATCGGATATAGGATAGATGAAATTGACATCTAAAAGTTTTTGAAGTTCAGTTTTTACCACATCTTTTAAATGAGGATTAAGTCTCCTTTGAGGCTGGCGAACAGGTCTCGCATCTTTTTCTATGTAAATGTGGTGTGTACATAATTGCGGATCAATTTCTTTCATATCAGGGTAGTCCCATGCAAATGCTTCTTTATATTTCCTCAATAAATGGATGAGCTTCATTTCTTGTTCGGAGGTGAGGTTGGCATTAATGTTTAAGGTTTTTCCCAGTTCAATTTCCACAACTTTACTATTTGCAATAGAGGTAACAGGTATTGTTTGATCATGCATATCTTAAAGAGGATCTTCTTCTAATTTGTTATCGAATGCTACCTCTATCATGTGACATTGTGTGCGGGATCTGAGTTTAGTTTGACTAATAAAATTATTAATGGCATTGTCTTCTATTTGGTCTTTAAAATCAAGTGCCTCTTGTATAGTTAATGGAGATCTAATGTTATCAGTAAGGTATGATACAGGGTGCCTATTAGTTTTCATTATTGTGACACTTGGCTGTGCTGGAGGATATAAAGCTAAGTTTTTGATATTCGCTCCTCTGGTTATGGTCATATTGCCTTGTTGGCAGCCAATATAGGCATCAGCAGTTGCAATCCAAGGTCTACCTAAAATCAATGGGTGTCCATCAAGTCGGTTTTTGGGATTTATTATCAGAAAATCAGTCGGATATTCCCAGGAGTCAACAGATACCATGACATCATGTAGTGTGCCCTCTGGCCTAACCACAGATCGGTCAGCCAGTTCTAGTAAGGTAGAGGTGGGTTCTACAGATGTAATGCCTAGCTTTTGGCAAGTAGTAGTTGTTAAGATGTTGATTGCAGCTCCTAGATCAAATAAGGCACTCGCGAAGGTTTGACCATAAATTTGTACGGTTACTATTGGATTTCTTGGGTCTTCGTATTTAATGGGTGTTTCTTTTCCTGATAATAAGTCAGATAGAGTGCCAACTACTTGGACTCTTGGATTGTTTTCTATATTCCTCCTTGGTTTCTTTACACACAATTATTTGATAGTCTTTGCATATATCGGGATGTCTTGAATGGCTTGGAGGAATGGAATTTTTATGTACAAATTTTGTAATTCTCCCAGAATGTCAAAATCAGGATATTGTGTAGGTTGAGGTATGATTAATCGTTCTGGGAACGGGGGAGAGGATGTGGTTGCTTGGTTATGAGTTTGTTGTTTGTTCACATCCTCTTCTTGTGACAGTTGTTCTCTAGGTAACTGATTTTCAACATGGGCTGTCTTATCTCCCTCGGTTTCAATAATACGCCCAGATCTTAGCTGAAGATCATTACACTCCCTCATATCGGCTCCTATTTCTGGTGTTTGTACTATTGGGATAGATTGGATTGGTCTATTATTTGGGTTAGGGTTGGGTTGGGCTAGGAGTTGCAGTCTCATGTTAGACTAGGGGTTTTGTTGTAAGGCTGGCAGTGTAGGTTGAGGGAGCGGAATGGTTCCTACTGGCTGAGGCATCGGTCTTTGCCAGTTTGTTTGCCAGGCTAGACTTTGTGAAGTAGGAGGAGTCCATTGTGCTGGGTATGCGTTACTTTGCCAATATGGTGGGGCATAGGGAAAATTCGGCCAATTAGATTGGCTTGCTTGATTCGGCCACGGGGTTGATGAAGGAAATGACTGTGGTGACCAATTTGGAAATGGGCGTTGAGGTTGATTTTACCACATATTATATTGTTGAGCATTATACTGTGGGGACTGAAAAAAAGAAGTTGGGTCTGAAAACATACTAGACTATCGTGGCTGCCACTGACGACACTGGTTGAGTAGATACACTGATTCTAGCTCTTCTTCTGCTTCCTTCTATACTGCTTTTAATCCGGGAAGTGAGGGACAACTTTCTGTAAGGTGGTCTTTTGTGTATATGGCGCATGTTTGGACTGCATCTAGTGGACACTCCTTATGGCTATGTTTCTTCCTGCATCGGGGACAGAAGATTGCCAAATTCTGTTCTGCCTCCATTTGCTTTTATTTGGCCTGCATAATATCAAGTTGTGTAGTTAGCGTCCCTAGTATATCAGTTTTAAAATTTTCCAATAAATTTCCAATTTCTGCATGCATTACTCCTTCTGCCGAAATTTTATTATCTCTTACAAACTGATCATGTTCTGCCGGTTTTAGTCTTGTGCTGCCTCTCGAGCTCCTGATACATAAATCAATAATGTCAGCAAAATTTTCTTGATAAATATCTCCTTTCCCCATAATGTTTAATGTTTCAATCCATTGTTCCTTCATACCCCTAATTAATGTTGTTTTTAACACATTATCAGGTAAAGGTAGGGATGCATAAGGAGATCTTTGAAGATTATACTGAAAACGTTCCACATACTCCTCTAATGTTTCATTTGGTCTAGCTACCATCTAGAATATTTCGTCTTTTAGTTCTCTAGACCTGCAATAGTCTTGATATTTTTTTAAAAAAGATTCTTTCATTTGATCCCAGTTATTTATAACTCCGCCACCTAATCCCATAAACCATCTTAAAGCAGCCCCTTTTAATGTAGAGGGAAATAATTTCAGTTTCTGGGGGTCAGTGGTGTAATCATATCCCCTACACAACACATCGAATTCAAATAGGAATGCATCCGGATCCTCTGATGTAAGACCATGGAATGTAGGGATATGTTGAAGAGGAATTGCTTTCATAGGTGCATTCGCTGCAGTATCCACTATGGGGTATTGCAATGTAGAGGTTTGGGTGTTTGGCTGGTTTTGGGCCATTTGGTCAAATATATGCCAATAACTTTGTGGGATATCTAGGAGGGTATTCCTAGGTTGATAGGGAATGGCTTTAACAGGAATGGTTTTAATAGCGCTTCCTTTGTCTGGGATAATGAGAGTGCCTAATGTCTGAGGAGATTGGGTTTCTTCAAAAATGATCTTTGCAGCACTTCCCTTATTTGGGTTGTTCAATGGCTGAGTTGTCCCAAGAGGAGACCTTGATTCCTCAATTTCCCCTGTCTCTCCTCTTCCTTCACAAAGATTGTTGAAATTCCCTTCTTGCAATAGTTCTAGAGTAGAATTTTCAATTTCTTGAAAATCCTGCTCTTAAGTTTGACTATGCACCTCAGCAAAGGCTACAGATGGTGATCCAGTGGCCTGAAGGGAACTAGTAGGCTATCTAGAAATAACTTTTCTGGGTCCTACTGAAGGCTGAGATTCTGCTTTCTTGAAAATTTCGTCTATAAAGGTTGATCGGCCAAGGGTCACCAGCCCCTTAGCTTTTTCTGGCTTGGGTAGAGGTTTGGAATTCCTTTCTAGCTTTTTCTGCTTAGTCATGCACACAAATCAACTGTTATGATCTACCCAAACAAAACAATGAAAAATCTGCAAGAAATCGGGTAGAGGAGCAGGGCTTTTGCGTGATCCACACGTAGGTTCTTACCTTCCGTTTTTAAAACCCAATTCTTCCCTAGTAGGATCTAACACTACTCTGAAAAGAAACAAATGGCTACACTCTTTCCCCGACAACGGTGCCAAAATGTCGAGCTGTAAAAAGGGCCTCTTTCACCTCTAATTACCTCACATTAATTTGTCAATCCAGGAACGTTTTGTTATTTCAAGAGTTTCTCAGTCTGAGGCTATCATTTTCCAGAGTAATGCTAGTAGTATAATGCTCAAAAATACAAGAGTAAACGGATGCTTGTTTATAGCAAACTACTTTTAAAGACTAAACCATGCATTCAGAAAACTAAGAAATTTATCAGTCAAGGGTTCAGTAGCAGTAATTCATCCCTTTGTAAACTGATGGGCCAAAGGAAATCAGGGAACAAATTGTTGATCTGGGGGCCAGACAGTAAATGTCAACGCCCGCACCAGTCTTAGATCATTCTTCACACCAAAGTAACAATACCGCAAATGACAGGAAATGGAACGACATATAAGAAATGGAACAACAAATAAGAAATGGAATAGCAAACCTGAAATGGAACAACAAACGGGAAACTGCAACAACAATTAAGTTCAATAAGCAACAACACCTTAGTCTGCAAGATCAAATGCAATAATCGTGTCCTACAGGGATCAAATGGCAATCCTCCACTTTTAAACATGAATCGAACAACACACAAACATGGAACAACACTGATTAACAATGGACTATAGAACAGCGCTTGAAAGCCACTCATACATGAACACGGCACACCTTAATAGTAATCTGATTTTGGTAATCCGGTTGTCAATCTCAATTATAAAGAATACGACTGTATTTCAGAATGGAACGGCAACGTCTATAGATTCAACAATGGCAAGGAAACATAATCCCTAAGATGAGTTCAGTAATACCAATGAATAAGTGTACACACAGATACTCTGTAATTGAACAGCAACAATATTCTGTAAAGACCAGAAATATCATATTAGCACTTAAAGGAACAGTAATACGTTGCAAAGTTAATACAATGGTTCTATCTTCAGAAATGATATTACTCAATACATCAAACATAACAGAGCCTGTGATGTAAACTAATAGAACATATCAGATTACCAAATAACGCTGATGAGCAAACCACGCATAAACCAAAAAGTAATAGTATAGGAGCAAGTGTTCCTCCAGGGCCGGGCCCTTAGCCGCCAGGGGTACACCGCTTGAAGTTATTCCAGAATCGAAGATGAAATATCAACTGAGTTTGTATTAATGCATACGACAAAATTACAGTGGATCACTTTTCAATCGAGAGTCGATGATCAAAGTCTCAACTTTAAGAGAAATTACATAAAAACATAATAGACTCCTCGGGCTAACAGTGCTGCCGCTTTTTATAATGGTGAAGGCGGAGATGTCTAGGTGCAAAAATAGTTAAAGCAGCGATCCCTCAGGATCAAAGGATCCTGAGGGATTCGCCAAACCGTTGGTCCTCAGTTATCTCTTTACTTTCTTGCGCCGAGTCGATATCTCCATTTCCTTTCCAGGGTTGATACGCTTTGATTTGGTTTTCCTTGTTTGCATACGGTTCCCCGTCAAAGGGACAGTGGTTAACCTGGCCTTGTCCTTTCCTTTGGAACGATAGTCTTTCTTTTTTCCTTCTTCCTGCATAAGAAAATGACAATTTTTAGTGTTTTCGTTTTTCACATTAATCTTACAGGTTTTATTACAATTCCTTATCATCTACCTAGTTCATGATGGAAAAGGTTTGTAAGTTTTAATGAAAAGATGCTTGAATAATCATAAAAAACATACCTTCTTTAGTACTCCACACTTGGCTTCTTCAAGTACACATGTAGATCATGAGGCATGGTTGATTGACTCAGGTGCATCCTCTCACTTCACTCCCCATAGAGAGTGGTTTTGCGATTATGATAAATATGATGGTGGTGATGTCTTCTTAAGGGATGATAGCAAGGCTAGGATCATTGGTCAGGGAAGTTGAAGTTGCAAGGTGGAAGGGTTAGAACACTTTCGGGTGTTCTACATATTCCTGCATTAGCAAGAAATCTAATTTATGTGAGCAATATGGATGGTGCAAGTGTAAAAACATTGTTCGAGAAGGATACCTGCTAGATGATTCGGGGAGCACTGGTATTGATACAGGGAGTTCATACTGGAACTCTGTACAAGCTGTAAGGTAGCACTATTGTTGATGGGTGCAACAGTTTTGTTGTTCTTGAAAGTGGAGCAAAAAATCTAGTGGTCTCTGGAGAGAAGGCCATGTTGTGGCATCAAAGGCTTGGACATATTGGAGAGAAGGGCCTTCGAATACTTCATGGTAAAGGTATGGTAGAAGGTATGAGTAATAGCTTTCTAGATTTTGATTTCTGTGAAAATTTTGTATATGGGAACCAGAATCAAGTGAGTTTCCCCTCTGGTTATAAGAGGGCGAAATAAATATTAGAGCTTGTGCATAGTGATGTGTTTGGACCTGTGAAGGTTCCACCACTGGGTAATTCTGTGTACTATGTATCATTTATATATGACTTCTCAAGGAATACATGGATATATTTCCTTAAGAAGAAATCTAAAGTCTTTGACAAGCTTAAAGAATTTAAGGCTTTGGTGGAAAAGTAGACAGAGAAGAAGATAAAGGTGTTGAGGACAGATAACAGTGGAGAGTTTTGCAGTAAGGAATTTGAAGAATTCTGTAAAAAGTTTGGTATAGCATGGCAGAAGACTACTCCATATACACCTCAGAAAAATGGAGTTACAGAAAGAATGAACAAGACATTGATGGAAAGGGCAAGAAGCATGCTCAGTGGTGTTAGGTTAGGACAAGAATTCTAGGCAGAGGCGGTGGAGGCAACATGTTACTTGGTCAACAGATCACCTTCAACAGCGTTGGAGGATAAGACTCCACAATAGGTATGGAATGGTAAGAAACTCTCCCTTTCACATCTGAGGGTATTTGGATGTGATGCATATGTACATGTTATAAAGGAGAAGCGAACCAAGTTGGATAGTAAATCTAAAAAGTGCATCTTTATTGGGTGTAAGGATGGTTTAAAGGGTTATAAGCTTTGGAACCTTGCAACAAGGAAGGTTGTGTACAACTGAGATGTGGTGTTCAGAGAGGTGAAATATGTTATTAAACATGAATTCCAACCAAAGGAACCTGAGAAGATAGAGTTTGAGATAAAGGAGGAAAAATCAGACTCTACAGCAGAGGAGGAATCATAAGATGAAGAGCCACAAACTCTAGGTGTAAGAAGATCAATTCAAGAAAGAAGGCAGCCAGAAAGGTATAGTCCATCTGCTTTTGGTCAAAATTTTCTTTATCTATTACTAATGATTATCCTAGAACTATGAAGGAAGCAATAGATTCAGAGGATGGAAAACTCTGGAAAGAGGCCATGGTTGATGAAATGTCATATTTGCAAAAAAATGAGGCTTGGGATCTGGTTGAGTTGCCGGCTGAAAGGAAACCCATTGGTAGCAAATGGGTGTTCAAGAAGAAGACAAATGTAGAAGGAAAGGTGGAGAGATACAAAGCTCAGTTGGTAGAAAAAGGTTATTCCCAAGTATCGGTAATTGATTTTGGTGATATTGTTTCTCCTATTTCCAAGGTAACTTCTATTAGATTACTTTTATCTGTTGCTGCTGCTTTTGATTTTGAGGTAGAATAGATGGATGTCAAGATAACATTTCTTCATGAGCATCTAGAAGAAGAGATCTACATGAAGCAACCTGAAGGCATCGCAGTGAAGGGTAAGAAAGAAATGGTATGCAAGTTAAATAAGTTTCTGTATGGGTTAAAACAGTCACCAAGGATGTGGTATCAGAAATTTGATACATTTATACGGGGACTTGGCTTCACTAGAAGCAAAGCAGATCACTGTGTGTATTTTAAATTAATTGGTGACTGTGTTATTTATATGGTCTTGTATGTGGATGATATGTTGTTGGTTGGAAATGACAAAGAAATTATCCATGATTTAAAGACCCATTTGTCCTCCAAATTCGACATGAAAGATCTTGGTGCTTCAAACTATATTTTGGGCATTGAAATTAAAAGAGATCGAACAAAGAGGAAGCTTTGGTTAAACCAGAGGAATTATGTCGAGACAATATTGTAGAGGTTTAATATGCAGGATAGTAAACTAGTGAAGGTTCCTATTCCTGTAGGTGTAAAGTTATCAGCTGAATAGTGTCCCAAGACACAAGAAGAGGAAGAGGACATGTCACGTGTTCCATATGCAAGTGAAATTGATAGCTTGATGTATGCGATGGTCTGTACTAGGCCAAACATTGCACATGCAGTGGGAGTATTGAGCTGGTTTATTTCAAAACTAGGGAAGGAGCATTGGACAACAGTGAAGCGAGTTTTCAGGTATTTGCGTGGCACTAGTGATTATAGTTTGTGCTACCAAGGAAGACCAAGATTGGACAGAGTGTTGGATATTCATGGCTTTGTTGATGCAGACTGGGTTGGAGATCTGGATAAGAGAAGATATACAAGTGGGTATGTTTTTAACCTATTTGGAGGTGCAGTCAATTGGATGAGTAAGAAACAATCTATAGTGGCACTATCAACTATAGAGGTAGAATACATGGCAGCGACTCATGCAAGCAAGGAAGTAGTTTGGTTGTAGAGATTGTGCTCAAGTATGGGGTTAGTACAGGGAGCTATAAGGATAGGCCGTGATAGCCAAAGTGAAATTTTATTAGCAAATAACCCTGCTTATCATTCAAAGACAAAGCACATTGATTTTTAGTATCACTTTGTGAGGGATATGATAGAAGACAAAAAGGTGTTGCCGGTAAAGGTGGACACTTTGAAGAATATTGCAGATGCATTGACAAAATCTATGAGCTTTGAGAAGTTCTCTTGGTGTAGAGAAACAATGGGCATTTTAGGGTTGGATAAATGATTAAGCTCTCCTGTGGCCCCCTGTGGAAAGAAAACAACAAGTGGGAGAATGTTGGGTTGTGTTATATTCTTTCCACGACTAGCCTATGTAATGAAACAAGCGGTTAGATGGGGTGCGAAGCCCCCCCTTCGTTTCACCTATTACGAAGCGGGGGGGTCACAAGGGGACCCTATATTAGGCTAGGCAGATCTACCTATGGTTTTTGGTCCATGGTTTTGGACACGATGGTTTTCGGTCCATGGTTTTGGACGTGATGGTTTTCGGTCCATGGTATTGGATGCTTCATCATGTATAAATATGTATTGTAACATTGAAAGGAACATAATGAAAAATCAAGCTGGTAGTTCTGGTTTTGGGATCCAAGGGAAAATCTCTGTGTATATGTGTTTTATGTGTTCTACTCTCGCATTGTTTATTTTCTGTTCTTAGAATTCGTATGCAGGTAATTTATATATAGGATTAAAACCTACAATTCCAAGCTCCCTTCTTCGATAATAAGAGTTGTTCACACTTTTATCTTTATATGGTATTTGTCATCTTTGGGCATGGGGATTATCACTTGTCATGCAAAGGGAGTATTGTTTTTCTTCAAGGGGAAATCTTTGTGAAAATGATTTTTTCTCATCATATAGACATTTTTCACACTTTCCAAAGTTTCATGCACTATTACACAAGTTTTTCCATTATCCTCACAAAGTCTATCATCAGAGCCACACTTGTCGTAAGCTTCCACAAAGGTTGTTTCACTAAGCGAAGTATGTTTTCATATGTTATTGATGGTCTATGTTGTATCATTAAGTGTTCAAGTGTGGGATCATATTCAAGTTTTATCACTGTTCACATCGGCTCCACTGATCCCACACTTAGCCAAATTCTAAAGACTTCTTAGTAACCTAGCCTCATCTATCCTTCCTAAACTGCGCAATTCACATCTGCAACCCTCAATCCCTTTTCATTTCCTATTGGAACTACACAATCTGCAGAAAACCCAACACCCATTGGCATCCAAAACATCACAGAGGCTACCTCCAGTGACTTCCCTCAGCCGGAGCTCACTGTCCCCAAGAACTGCGTAGATTTTTCTTCCAGTGACCTTCCCTCAGCCAAATCTCACTACCCTCAAGAACTGTGTAGATCTGGCCTCCTAGCCTCTCTACCTTCTAATCTCCCTTGTCTTTGAAAACTGTGCAAAGCTATCCTCCAGGGCCTCACCCTGTAGCAACCACTGCCTGCTTAAATGATGTAATTTTGTCCCTCAGTGGGCACTGCACAAAATTTTCTCGTAGTGGGAACTGTGCAATCTCATCCCTTAGTCCATCCCAACCACTGAGCCTTCTCTCCTTTGACTTATACTAGTTCTGGCTTAGTTAGTGGATTATCATGCAACATATTAGACTAGGGGTTCATCAGATTGATGTCATATTGTCATGAGTAGATTACAGATATATTAATTCTACCAGGCTATGGCAAGATGATGAAGAAGGAGGACATGCTAGATGACTCTTAAGGAGCCGAGGAGAAATATAGTTATCATATAAGAGGATCAATGAACCCAAGGTATGATAGAAGATCGGGACTGCATAAACACTCCATCTTATGCATAACCCTTTGGAGGGTAGGTATGGAAAAAAAACACATATTTTTGAAATACACCTCTTAGTGTAGCATGAAGGATTTCTTATCGTTGTTGTATCATTACATCTTCAATTACATGTATGGTTGCAAGCACTAAAATTCATTCCATGTGTTTCCTCTAAGTGTTTATCTCCCTTTCTCTCGTTTAATCAACTGTTGTCTTTTGGCATGTTTGACCATTATGTCATGTTTTCAAAACTTTCCTAGTGGTTTAAAAGGTTGATGTTTATGTATATGACTTTTCCTAGCCATGTAAACACCTATCACACTGTTGATTCCTCGAAAATCGCTGCATCAACATCAGGGAAAACCACCCGGTCTGGACCTTAAAGGCAGCTCCTTTTCCGTTTGGTGTGGTGGCTCCGACTAGGAATAATGGGACCAATTTCCCAATGATTTGTAAATAGGATGGATAAGTGGTTGGATTTCTATTATCTAATGATAATGATGGATGATTTATTCTAAAATGAAAAATTAAAGAACAACTTAATCTATCCCGGTAAATTTCTGCTTTAGTGTAACTTTTGATGATCTTTATTTACAAATAGGCATATAAATGACTCCATTGATAAACAAAGACATTCATTCATATGATAATTACTTTGTTCAAATAGTTGAACAAAGTAATTATTAAAACATTATTACACTATTCTTCATATATCATTGACATAAATATGATTGAAAGAATAACATTCCTTAAACATTCAATAGTGATAAGTATAAGGACTGTTGTTAAAACACATACATATATCTAATGACAGCAAGATTAAATAAATCCTGATTCATATAAAAGAATAAAGCAAAGACATAGATAATAGTACCATATGTAATTTGGATCCCTTCCGATATCAATCACATTCAGATTTCGTCTTCTAACTCAGAAATACTCTCACAACAAGCAATAGTGCATATCTCATCAAAGTATTCTTCATTAAAATTCAGAATATAGGCCCAGTCTTCATAAAAATATATATATCAGAAGTACAATAGTGTGACTCCCGATCCAAGTTTAATACAAAAATTGAGGACCCTTTCTAAAGACATGAAAGGGTCTATAAATACTATCTAAGCTAACTAATTATGAAATAAAAGTGCTATTATGTGGTCTAACCAAATCATGAAAATCTCCTTAAAATAGGCCTGCTTGTAGTCGGTAGAATGATTCATTGTTTCGGTCAATCATCCTTTGGCTTGAGCTAGCAGATAGCAAGCATTGGTTGCAATTCTGGAGGGTGACTCAGACGTGAATGCAGTTGGGTTGAATACGTAGCATCATGAATTTTGGGAATCATGTAACCGATCGCATCGGTTAAACATTTGAGTGCTTCCCTTTGACTGTATGGTTTAACTAGGAAGAACCAAAATGTCTCCCAAGTTAAACTTTGGATGCCTGCGATTAATCTCTCCTTCTTTTCCAATTCTTGATTGCATGTCTATTCTAATACCTTGGCTAATGGCAATTTACCTGGAGTGCACTCTGAAATCAAATTGGACAGATAAAGAGTATCATTAATTAACTCAATCAAATTACCGGTTACTGATATACATCTTGAAGTTTCCCTTTCTGCTTTCATCAATTGTGATTGCCATTCTAGGAAAAAAATTTCTTTGTGTGATTCTAGAATTTTAGGAAGATTTGTAGCTTGCCCTTCACTGGTTTCTTGCCAGGCAAGAAAGTTTGTTAATGTCTCATTGGCCTGTTCCAAATTCTGCCTTGCATCAACTGATTTGTCAATCATTGATGAAGCAATCTCACAGAGGGGCTTAGCAAGGGAAATATTATGACATAGTAAATTTAATTGTTTAATCAATGCCTTATTGATCTGGAGAGCTTCAGACCTGAACTCTGTTGGTTGAGGAAAACGTTTGAACCTTTCTATCTATTGTGATAGTTGAGCAATTTTCTCATATTTTGTTTTGCTCATTTGTTCATTCATTATCTTTAACTTGGTCAATTCTAAAGATAATTCCTTCTGTTTCTACACTGCACTCTGATCTATTCTCTGCTTTTCCTTGAGAAATTGCTCGTTTATTTGGTTTTTTACTTGCTACTGTGCTTCTAACTTCTGTTCTAATTGCTCTATTCTCTATTGTCCTTCTAATACCTGTGCCTCCAATGAAACAATTGTTTGATATTTTTCCTTGAGTAAATTGCTTACTTTTGATGCTTTATCCATAGTGGCTGTTGAATATGCCCTAGCATATTGAGAGAGTTTTGTGAGGTCTTCAAAAGGATTGAATTCTTCTTTCCATACCACATTAACCATCTCTGTTTGTGCAGGTAAAAGGGAAGATTGATCAAGTCTTCTCTTTTTCCTTTGTCTTTTTACTACAGCCCTATGCTTAGGGTTGTAGAAGACATCTAAAGGTGGTATTTCTTCTATATGCAAAACAATTTCATCCGATGGATCCTTAGGAATTATCTCTACATCTTTACTCATAGGTAGGCCACTGGTTCCTTCAGTTGGAACTGTATTTGTTGTTGTCTTGTGACCAATTGTCACTTCAGGTGTGCTGAAACCCTGTGAACTCTCAGGATTGCTTATAATGGAATCAAACTGTTGCCATTCTTTAAGGAGCTTGGGATCAATCTGAGTATCTATATCCATGTGTTCACTGCCTTTTCCCTGTTCTTTCTCCTGTTCTTTTTCCTGTGCTTTCTCCTGAGCTGGCGCTTTTCCTTTCTCAGGAATTTTTTCCACAACAGGAGATTTGTCAACAGTTTGTTGTTCAGGCTCGCTTGACTGGATTGTCGGGGTGGTGGCTAATAAGTCTAGAGGCAGAGTTTGCAACCTCTGCTCTCTAAGCCTATTAAACACTTCCAACCCTTCATCTTGATACCTGATCTTGGCCAATGTTTTTACCTAAAATAATGATTCCGTTGAGGAAAATAGGTCATCAAAGTCATCCTTCTCATGATCAAACTTTGCAAGTTTGGCTTGTTCAAGAACATTATAGGAAACTTTTCTTGGATCATATTGTCTGTTGGGAATTGTTGCAAGATTGAGCATTTTTATTTTTTCTGTCTCCTTTTCTGCATGTTTGTAATCATGGAGAGTGTAAACACTGCATCTTAAAGGAAATGTAGGCCATACCTGTTTCTTATAATTTTTAAGGGTTTTGGATGTTCCTTCTGTTGTTATCTGGTAGGCTAATTCCCAAGCTAACAACTTATCAGGCACATACAAGGGAAGGACATGGGATTTTGTAAGGCTACCAAAAAGCCTTATATAAGTGAATTTGTCTTCTCCGAACCAATTACCTACTGCAGTCAAGTCGATCCCTGCTTCCTCAGAAATCCTGGGGGCAGGCTTATCAAAAATAGCATAGTAGATAGGCAACATAAAACCATTGCAAATTTTGTACAAATGATCTTTGTAGTGAGCCTTCCATAATATTTGATGATAGATATGGATTGGCTTAGGGTCTTCGGGAGTCCATCTCCATCTGAGTATCAAATATTCAGAATTAAAGCAAAGAGTATCCATAATATAAGCACTGTAATAAAAAGGGGGAATGGTCCTGGTGGTTTTTCATGAATTTGATTTGAATTCGAGAATTGCTGTGGCTAATTTGTCGGAAAAAATGTTTGCCCAATCCATCACATAACTATTGATGGTTACCTCCATCAGAGGGACCATTTCAATAGTAAACTTGGCAGAGTCATGTATTCCCCACATTCTACACATCATTGCTCCGGCATAACAGTAAGGAGAAGCTAATGAGTCCACAGAGTACTTACCTGATGATTCATGCTTGTGATTCTTGGTAAAAAGTATCCACTGCCTAATCAGGGCTGATTCTGTCTCGTTTTCATTTGCAAATTTTTCAAGGAAGGCTTTTTTGTACCACTTTTCAGGCTCAGGAAAGTGATACATTTTCCTTAGATCATCAGGTTGAAATGAGCCAAATATCCTCTCGTCAATTGTGCAAAATGTTTTGTTCGAGACTGGAATTTCCTCTACCACCCATCTCACTACATCAGTATATGGGAGGATTTTTTCTTGTGCTGCTATTCTGTGCAAATATGAACAAGCTAAATCTTTGAGGGACACTTCCGATTTGTTACTCGAGTCAGCTGTGGCTTCTTCTGATATCTCCTTAGGCTCCTCTGCTTCTATTAGATTGTAGATGCTCTCCCAGCTCGTATTTCCAAGACCAAGGCACGTAGTGTCTGAGATTAACCCTTTTTTGCTTGGTCCAGGATCCTTGGCTGGCTGCACTGCTGCTGTAGGAGCCGCTGCTACAGATTTCTTTGATCTCTTTCCCATTTGTTTCAAATTCCTAATTTCAGCGGAATTCTACACAAGCGATTGGAAAAACAGTGATACAGAGAAATGCTGCTACAGACCAATATGATAATGAAAGAGTTACGTCGATCAGCAGGTGATAATGGACTAGAGTAAGATTTCCGCGGATAAAATCTAAAGAAAATATCTACCCTTAACTACTTCATTGATTAGCCATTTAACCTGTCAATCATGATAAAAGAAGTTTTAAATGCCCTTCATGTTGTTTATATGCCAAATGATTCATTCAAATGTGGCTTAGATTTCTTTGATGGATAACTGTTATAGACATTTTTGTGCCTTACAGCATAGAGCATGAAATGTCAATAATCTGAGGGATCCAAAGTCCCTAAACATGTTGTTCCTACCCCTAGAGGAACAAGGTCAGCAAACCACAGCACTACAGTTCAGTTCTCCACTGAAAAACACTCAAAAACAGGTCAGTTTTGGATCATTGCAGCTGCTCCACTAGGCATCTGCGCTGCATAGCAGGTACAACAAAGGCTACCTGCATTGCATAGCAAGTAGAACAAAGGCTACCTGCGCTGAGCATACTTGGACATGTGGAGGAATCTTTTCTCAATGTGCCAGTGCCCAGGAAGCTTCTAAAATGACACTTGGATCAGAAGATTCGCCTAATGATGAGTTAAGAGGTTCTAAAACTCCAAGTGGAAGGCAGAAACTCTGAGTGAAGGACTGAAGAACAATTGGAGTTGAAGAGCACAACAAGTCTGACTTATCTTCACTCCAAAACTCTATATAAGGATCTCATCCCATGGGATCTAGAGGCCGGAATTTTGTGCAGAGAATTGTTGTTGGTTTACAGTTGAGAGTATTGTGTGATTGCTTGAGGGAGGTGAAGAAGAGATTTCTCTCCGTCGGGAAGGTGATGCTGGATTGGACTTCTCATGGTTGTATCACCGCCTGAACCTTACTTCCATATATTAATAAAGCATTTGAGGTTTCTTCTATTCGCATGTGTTTCAATAGTGTATTGTCTTACTTGCGTCTTTGATTTATGCTAATCCTTGAATCGATTATGAATGCATGCTTCTTGTAGTTTCCTTTTCTTGTCTTATTTGCAGGATCTCGTGTAGCTGGGCCCGTGAAGAGACTTGGAGCTGGGAGCAAGCGGCAATCAAAGGAGATTGGATCGACCATTTGCGCAAGACATCGGTAAGTGGATCCCTTCCTTCTATCTCTTGCATGTCATAAAGAAGAAACTTTAGATAGCTTTGCTTTCAGCTGTTGCTAAGGAACTGTCACCCTTAGAGTGGGATAGGGTCATTCTGTGTTGGATACTTTTCCCCACAACAGACTGGCGACTCCGCTGGGGATCGTGTCTTGTTGGTAGCTTGTGTATTCTTGCTATTTATCTCTTGAACAAAGAGAGTACCGAATCGAACTGCATTCGAATCCTTCGAATGCAAAGTAGAGGGCAGCTACTCTAGCCCAGTGTTGGGCATGTTCATGATTTAAAAAGTTGATCCACAAGGACTCTTTTTAGCTCTTTGTGATAGTGTTTACCTTCCTCAATCATCCTCTAGTGTATACTTGTCTGGTAGCTTCTGATTTGGCCAAAAACCGCTCATTTTTTAGCAAACTGTGACCCGGAATCTGAGAGAGACGTGAGTTGTCTCATCAGTGCAGCTGCAACAAAGGCTACCTGCACTGCAACGCAGGTCCCGAAGGGGCTACCTGCGCTGCATCTCAGATTGACAGTGCAGCACCTGCGCTGATCCAGTTTTGCCTTGTGCAACTTGGATTCTCCACTGTCTGTTGCCCAGTTTTCAGTATTGTTTTTGCAGCCTGCTGTCAACCTGTATACCCAGCTGAAACTACCTTTCTTTGCCCTCATTCCGCCTCAGTTGTATGAAGAAACCGTGATTGTTCTTATTGTATTTCTTGCTTTCATTCACAGTTTCCCATATCGAAAGTGAACTAGTCTTGCTGTGACCTCTTGGATCTAGGCCTGTAAGAAAGTGTTGTTGTGATTCTAAGAGCTAGTTTATTGCTGTTCATAGCTGCTTGAGCATTTGCTTTCGTTATATGGTTCGAATTTCAGTATTTCTTGTGTTGAAACGAGTGAATCTTAAGGTGTTCTTTTGATTATTGGACAAATACTTGTTTGCTTTCGCTTGAAGTTGGATTCAAAATCGTACAACAGCTTTCTTTTTGTCATACACCAAACATTAAGAGAGAAGAAAAGAAATACTTGCATTGTGCATGCGCATTTTGACAGTTTGCATGTCGATTTAGGAAAAGTGCATCAGTGTGTGCTCTATGATCTGTTTGAAAAGATGATGTCTTTCTTTTCCTTCAGTAGTTAAGGTTTTCATAAGTTGAAAGAATTGAAAAAGCTTGCTTATCATTCTTAGACTGCATTTAGGAGTTGTATCATACATCACGTGGTGATCCTTAAAGGAAAACTGCTAAGCAAGATCAACCTAAAAAGAACTGAATTTATCTAACAACGCTTTGAAACATAACGAAACACAGTAGAGGTCTAGGTAGAGACGTGAACCGGCGTCGTTAAACATAGTGACTATCGATCTCTACGAAGTTGGGTGATTCCTCCTGAGGGACGAGAGCGCTAATACGGATTTGTGCCCCCGCGTACCGTCGCGTATATTGGGGGACCCCTATAGGAACAAAGCCTTTATCCATAGGAAGCCGTGTCAGCCGCCCTACTAATCATGATGCAGTGAACACATCATTCACGAAGATCGACCACTCGTACCGTAAAACGTATTCTGTGGTTTCGCAAAAGGTTTGGCACACCCTTGCCTAGAACTCCAGAGTAGTTTCTTTTGGCCTTTTTCAAACTCTATAACTGAAAAAGTCCATCCGAGCATTTGTCACTTCGGGCTCGTTAATACATCGAAGGAGACTAGAGTCATCTTTAGCTTTTTCTCGACTCTTAAAAATTGAAAAAGCAAGTTGTGTCTAAAGCGTCGTCATATAAAATTCATCTTAAACGGAACATAATTACCCTTGATTCCTATGTTGATCTTTAAAGTTGAGAACATGGAACACACCAACCAAGGGATCCCACAAGGGGGGACCCCTAGCCCTTTCTCCTCTTGGGGAGAAGTTGGTGCGCCCCACATGGCCACATTGTCGCTTCCAGGACTGACAATCGGCCTGCCAGTTTGGCTATTCTCAACCGCTGTAGTTCAGAACACCACGGTTCCTGAACATTCAATTCAACAGTTAGACCTGTCTAGTGCTATCCCCCAGCCCTCCACTTCTTATGAATCTTCCTCCGATCCTTCCTCTTCGAAGGGGCGAGCCACTGAAAGTAGTGCTCCCGTAGAGAAGAGGGAGAGGAAGAAGGAATCCGATCCTTTCTCTTCGAAGGGTCGAGCCGCCGAAGGTGGATCTACCATAGAAAAGAAGAAGGAAAGGAAGAAGAAAGAAAGGAAGCAGAAGGAGCCAAAGGTGCCTGGGGGCAAGCAGAAGGTGTCTAACGAAAACCCACACACGGCACGGACCGGGCCCAAGTCGCCATGTGTCATATGTAGAGGGAACCACTTCCACAGTGATTGTCCCAGTATTCCCCGGATACTAAGGGACTAGTCCCCTCGCTTGCACAGTTCGGAAGTGTCAACCTCTGACAGTCAGGTTGAATGCTTACCATCGACCAACGAACGTGAAGGTCCCAGACGACGAAGAGGATGGACATCCTCCTGCGAATTGTGTGAAGGCAATCACACCCTCCGCCGTTGTCCCTTTTTAGACGAAGCCAAGAGAGTTTTGGAAAATCAACCGGTTGCACCGTTGCTACTTCCTCCTGGATACCATAAACTCGCGCCAAGTCCTTCGTTGGTCAAAAATACAGCGGCCCCGCTCATAGGGCCAGCTGAAGTGTCAGTCACTGAAAGTGAACCTACTGAATCCGGACCAGACGAAAGTCCAAAGGTCGAAATGGCAGTTGACCCGGTTCTCCCTTCAGAAGTTTCATCTTCAAATACCACAGTCACTGAGGATTCATCTTCAGCTGACACCCCTACCGAAGAGAGTCAGGGTGACACCGTCCAGATTCTTTTCATCAACACCGATTCTGATGAACATCAGGGCAATGTGCCCACTCCTTTGTCGCAGGAAGGAGCATCGTCAGGATCATACCCGGCCGTATATTCGGTCCCACCACCAAGCAACCTGGTTGTGTCCTTTGATTGGAACCAACTAGGCAGACCCCGGTTACCAGCCAGTATACCATTTAGAATTATAGTCCAAATATACAAAATGGTGATGGTTGGAACTATCATTGATGAAGGGGCGTCTGTGAGTATCCTGTCCTCTATTGCTTGGAAAGCACTGGGTTGCCCGGCGCTTTTGCCCGAGACAAGGCGTCTCTCGGGTTTTGACAGAGGAACCAGTCGACCATTAGGGATTCTACCTAATGTGCCTATTACACTGAAAGGGAAGGCTGTCAAGATGAATTTGATGGTCGTCCAAGGACCCTTGGATTATAACCTACTCTTTGGACGAGACTACATATATTGCATGGAAGCAATAGTCTCCTCACTCTTTCGAATAATGTGTTTTCCATACGAAGGAAGGATGGTCAAGCTCGTAGACCAACTTTCACTTCCGGGATCACGCATCGCAAGTAGTCACATACCTATCCTCAATGGTCTTTTCGATCAAGAAAGGTCTCTTCCCCCAGTTCTTCTTCCTGATGAATGTGAGTGATTCGGGAAAGGAACGCAGGAGCCCAGGGGGCATGCATCTTGGTCTGCTCTGGAGGCAGAAAAAACCTTGGGTGTAAAGTAGAATTTCTGCGGAAGAATATGACTAGTCCGTACCCCGTCCCCCTCCTTCATCTTTGTGAATCTTCCTCTGAGCCATCTTCGTGGAGAAGAAGGACAAGAAGACAAAGAGAGAGTTGGACTCTCAGAAGGGGCTGTTAGGGATGGGGTTGTTCTGGAAAAGGATTCTTCTGTCAAGGTTACTTGTTTCACAAAGGTCATTCACCTTTGTCTAAATAGGTAGGCTCTACCAAAGAAGGGGATCCGTTTGTGGTAGCAAGTAGGTACCGGATTTGGGTAAAAGGCTAGCCTCACCCATTAAAACAAATGTTTTAAAGGATAAGTAGGGGCAGCCCCCAAAGATAGAGACGCTGTTGTTGCCACAGATTGTAACCATCTTTGTGTACCCTAATGATAGACATCGCCGAAGAAAGAGTTCCATTTGCGGCAGCAAATAAAACCATTCTTTGGGTAACCAGAAAGAGGTAGGCCTCTCCCGGTAAAACAAATATTTTACCTGCAAATTGAGGGGTAACCTTGAAATTCGACTTACACCTGGGGGCATGCAAACCTCTTGGAATGAAAGCGCGGGCGGCTTTTAGTTTTAGGTAGGACTAACCCCTCTAACCCGTAGGATGGGCCGATACCCAGCTTGAACAAAGAGAGGATATTGAGCAATACGTAGGGAGATGAAGCTCCTTAAAAAATAGCGATCTTCCATGAGACCTTCCTACTTTGTGACTGGTAAAATCGAGCAGTTTTCGCAAGTGTTCATGCTCGTTAAAAAATAAACACAAACACGAGCAGTTTTTGCAAGGGTTCATGCTTGTTAAAAAATAAACACATATGTGAGCAAGCTTCCTCCAGATTTCAAGCTCATCCAGAAAAAACGAACCGGTAAATAACCATTTGAGACCGTAAATTCATCAGCCATAAAAGCCTTGGTCGTGTTTGTGCACCGTCACCTCCACTTTTCATTTGGCCGATCATTCACATCCACTTGATTGTTTACCTATTTTGAGGAACAGCTGCAAAGAGTGATTTCACTTAGCCATCCTTGTAATACTGCCGTGATTGGAAAATTCCAACCTATACCTGGAATTTGCTGCTATCCCTGTTTATCACTCGTTCCTCAAAAGACGAGTCTTCTTTGAGCTCTTTTCACTAACTCGTAAAATATGAAAAGTTTGCCGAGTTTTGGCCTTCCAGCTCATTAAAAGGACCGGAAGAGCTATCCCTCCTCTAGATTTTAATCTTTTTGGACCTGAGGGATTATTGCACAAAAAGATCGAGCGCTTGTCTAGTTCGGCTCGATAAAGATATCGAACATTCATCCCTTCTGTATTGTTTTATACTTTTTCGGACTTAAGGGATTAGATGACAAAAAAGGACCCCTGGAGTCCACTTTATGTACCCTTTTCAGACTCTCTAAAAATGAAAAGGACCGAGTTGTCATTGTCGCTGGGCTCGTTAAAAATATTAGATAGCGACAAACTTGTCTTTGGACGAGAACGAGTTTCCCTATCGCTAAGCTCATTAAAAACATAGCGATGGGCTTGCCCGAAGGGCAGGTTATAGATCAAGCATATGTTATCCTCCTCAAGCTTGACAAAAATAAAGAGGTACTGGTCAGAAATGACTGGGGAAAAATTGGGAAGAACCTCAAAGCTTAATGGTAGCAGGTCGCTCTTGAACATGACACTTTTGCCTCCGTAAATATCGGGTTGGGTTATTATCATTCACCGGTCCCTTCACCATGGTCTCGCCATACCATCCATACATGGGGTAATGCTACCGATCCATCACATCAGTGTCGTTATATGTTCAAGAGATGTCATTCAGAAAGTGTCAACCGGGTCCCATCCACTACCATACATCATCTTTCATCCTTCCATGACCGCCACCCTGAATCATATTTCACAGATCGTTTTCACCATCATCACTAGCTCCGTTCCGTGTCACTGATGTGGGATTCATTAAGGCCCTCCTTTGACGGATCACTTCTTGTCGACATCAGCTCATTATCCAAGAAGTTGATCTAGGAACACCCCCTCAGTACTTTGAAGCTTGCATGCCTCAATGGCAAGTTTCTCACTTCCGGCGATAGGTATACATTAATGACCTTCGACCGGAAGACTTTGCGTGGTGTTCGACGTCAGATCCTATATTCACGCCACGTGAATTGTGCTGCAGTACCTTGAGGGTCATCATCATTATCGGTGATTCCTCTCGCGCTTGTTAACAGTTTACATTATTGACTGGTAATCAAGCGATGTCTTTCCATGTTCGACTTCAAGAAATTCTCACATGGATCGACTTGTACTTAGTGTGAAGATCGGAAGTTTGAAGACCCCGGATCTAGTTTCATCCATCCGGGCTGCGATATATATTCAGGAGATAAAGACATAGACATGTGTAGCAGATGGTCATCCTACTAAAAGGATGATAATTAAAAGCAGAGAATTATCAGTCTATTATCAGACGATCGTCTGTTTATGTACAACAAATGTATTTATAAAGCTGAGCATGGGAAATGCCCGCATCAGCTAGATCATGAAAAGAAAGTATGAAAAGATAATGTATTGTATTGTATTTTGTTACAGGTCACCTCCTGACGATTGAATGAACTTCGGATCCTCCTAATAAAGCATTTCACCCGATAAACGACCTCATACTTTAGGGGGCAACTGTTATAGACATTTTTGTGCCTTACAGCATAGAGCATGAAATGTCAATAATCTGAGGGATCCAAAGTCCCTAAACATGTTGTTCCTACCCCTAGAGGAACAAGGTCAGCAAACCACAACACTACAGTTCAGTTCTCCACTGAAAAACACTCAAAAACAGGTCAGTTTTGGATCACTGCAGCTGCTCCACTAGGCATCTGCGCTGCATAGCAGGTACAACAAAGGCTACCTGCGTTGCATAGCAAGTAGAACAAAGGCTACCTGCGCTGAGCGTACTTGGACATGTGGAGGAATCTTTTCTCAATGTGCCAGTGCCCAGGAAGCTTCTAAAATGACACTTGGATCAGAAGATTCGCCTAATGATGAGTTAAGAGGTTCTAAAACTCCAAGTGGAAGGCAGAAACTCTGAGTGAAGGACTGAAGAACAACTGGAGTTGAAGAGCACAACAAGTCTGACTTATCTTCACTCCAAAACTCTATATAAGGATCTCATCCCATGGGATCTAGAGGCCAGAATTTTGTGCAGAGAATTGCTGTTGGTTTACAGTTGAGAGTATTGGGTGATTGCTTGAGGGAGGTGAAGAAGAGATTTCTCTCCGTCGAGAAGGTGATGCTGGATTGGACCTCTCATGGTTGTATCACCGCCTGAACCTTACTTCCATATATTAATAAAGCATTTGAGGTTTCTTCTATTCGCATGTGTTTCAATAGTGTATTGTCTTACTTGCGTCTTTGATTTATGCTAATCCTTGAATCGATTATGAATGCATGCTTCTTGTAGTTTCCTTTTCTTGTCTTATTTGCAGGATCTCGTGTAGCTGGGCCCGTGAAGAGACTTGGAGCTGGGAGCAAGCGGCAATCAAAGGAGATTGGATCGACCATTTGCGCAAGACATCGGTAAGTGGATCCCTTCCTTCTATCTCTTGCATGTCATAAAGAAGAAACTTTAGATAGCTTTGCTTTCAGATGTTGCTAAGGAACTGTCACCCTTAGAGTGGGATAGGGTCATTCCGTGTTGGATACTTTTCCCCACAACAATAACCAATGATAATTCACAAATAGGCGATTGGTAACGTGAAAGGAAAGGCTTTAATGCTTGTTTTAAACATCTTCGATCACCGAAAGGTGATATAATGCATGAAATCCTTTAAGATGTATCCTCAAGATATGTGCCTCATTAATGCATCGCAATCAGGGAATGGATTCGGGCTTTATTGCTGTGTCAATGTGATTTTCGCCGATAGCCAATTACGATATGCTTTATCGCATCGAAGGATTTGAGTCTGCCTTCCATCATGTGTTGACTTGTTATTGCCGATTGCCGATGGTGATATGCTTTATCACATCGGAGAATTCAAAAGGCTCTATTACATTGTTGCTTTGGCATTTACCTTTTCCGATATCCGATTGCGATATGCTTTTCGGATCGGAGAGAATGGATGTATCTTTGTGCATGCTTCCTTTGTTATTGTGATATGCGATCGCTTTATCGCAATAACGAAGAGTTGTATAATAGTTTAAAGCCATACTTTATTTCTATTCAAAAGGCTTTTAAAATTTTCATTTACGTTAAGCCTTTTAATAAGGGTTTTTCTTATGATGGGTTAATACCAATTTATTTACACATCTAAGTTTATTTTAAAAGGGACCCATTTCATATTATGATTTTGTATAAAAATTTTATGAAATGGGGGGTTGTTGTACAACACAACACACACTCATACACAATGTCTTGAGAATTGTCACACAAGTGTCATCATGATCGTCCTAATGTCTATCCCAAGTGTCGCACTTGTCATTTCTTTTCATGAGACAGTCACTCACATGGTAATTATTTTCTTTTTCTTCGAATGATTTGTAGTTTTCATGTCGTCAAAGTATTCTAAGTGTGTTATCATAGTTTGAGTTCATCACGAGTCCATCCTTTCCCTCACACTTAGCCATTTTTGTAAATCTTCTTGACTGGCAAACTCAACTTCACTGGGCCCTAACTGAGATGAGCACTACGCAATCTCAAACCTCAATAATGTGATCTTGCTAATAGGAACTGCATAGTGCAGAGTCATTTTTCTCTAGGGAAGTTGCACTTCAAAATTCCATAGTTCAACAACCTTCCTTAACTCCCAGAATTGTGCAACAGTTCCTTCCATGCAGGCTTGAACTATGCATTTCGTACTTTCAATCATCAAGCTTTTCCCTTGCTTGTTGGAATCCCATAGTGCTAAGAGAGCCCAATCTCCCTTGGCCTCCAGATCTGTGCAAAGGTGTCCCGTAGTGTCCTCCCTTAGCCGGAGCTCATTGTCCTCAAGGATTACATAGTTTTTGGCTTCCAAGCCTCTAAAAACTGCACAAAACGGGTCTCCCTTGGCATCACCTTGCACCAGCCACTACTGACTTGAACTATACAATCCTATCTCCCAATGGCTACTGCACAATTTTTCTCCTTAGTGAGGATTGTATTAAAAATTCTTCAATCAAGTCTAAGATGCACTCTGTTTAGTCTCAGTGATCAAGCTCCCTCCCTACCAATTGGAACTACACAATGCATAGTCACTGAGCCTTGTCTCCCATCCTGTGATTTTTCGCAAGCTTATTCCATGGATGATAATGCACCATCTTAGAGTAGGGATATTTCAGATTGATGTCATCCCATCATGACTGAATTGCAGGAGCATGTACACTCTCAATTCATGCGAGATGATGAAGAAGGAAAAGTAGGAGGGAAGCATGCCTAGAGTCTCACTTTTAGCTGAGCTGATAGATGAACTTATAGAGAGCAAGCAAAGGAAAAAAAATTTCAACCACTTCCCAAGACTGAACATCATTGAAGACCCCACACCATCAGGCTATGTGGAGGAAAATAGAAAGGACATCCAAGAACACATCTATCACTTTGCAGCAATAGCCACTTGACATTGCCGCATCATCAAACTAGTCCATGTCAGCAATGTCATGTCAATTCATTTCATGGGTTGTCACATGCCACATCACTACTTTGGGCCATGCTGTAAATCAAATGTATTGTAAAGTGAAATTCCAATGGGAACACAAGAATATGAAGAGTCATGCATGTTTAAAATTCATAGGAAGTTGAACAATCATGACGGAAGTCAAAGAGTCATAAGGGGTAGGACTTACCTCTTTGGTTATATATCCCCCCCTCATTGTATGAAAAGGGGAATTTTCACCTTGGCTCCTCCCCCAAAGCATAGAGAGTTTCAATCAATTCTTTGAGGAGAAAGGAGTGGCTCCAATGTATCACTACTGGGGCTAGTGATGTATGATGTAAATATATCTCTTGGAACTTTTTCTTAATATAGAAGCCTTTTCAAGCCATCACTTTTCCATGCATGACTAATGGATGTTTGTAAGACTATTCTGTGAGCATTTATATTTCATGTTTGTTTCATATGTACTAAGATATTTGAACTATTTCAGTTGTTTTAGTGCTTATCTTGTTGGGAATATGTTGTACTAGTTGTCACTATTGTCTCGTTCTTGTGGACTTTTCCACAGAATATTAGACAAACCTTTCCCCACTCATCAGTTATAATGATCATCACATCTGTTGTGGAATATTCCGCTGGATGGTAGATGAATATTTCTCTTTTCTTTGGTTTTAATGACTGCTGCATTCATTGTGGACTATTCCATTGGACGTTGGATAGGTGTTCCTAGTTCACGTGTGTCTCTTCTTTGGTGGTACTATTACCTCTCAATTAGAGGCTCACTTTTCTTCCCCCTTTTGCAGTAAGAGAACCTAGAAATAGCTACTTTTCACACTCACCAGGCACACTCACCTTGCTTTTTGAAGGTACCATTGAAACACTCTCATATGCTGACAGCCAGATCCGAGGAAAATATCTAAGTATTTGGCAACCGGGCCATCATACCAGATGGGACTCTTACACAAAATGGTGTGAGGTCTAATTGGGACCTCATATTGAGGAGATCCCTTGAATGTTGGCGGATCTAGCACTATCAACATTTCTAGTGCTAGAAGGAGGGCCAGAAGATAGGTTATGCCCATAGAGTCTGGTTTGAATCTCTTATCTAAAATGGCTCTTCCCCAAATCATAATCCTGGGATGTTTTTCTAAAGAGATTAATTGTACCATCCCTGCAAAAGTTATTTATGACCTCTTTGAATTTAAGTTCGATGGTGAGGGTGAATCAACTTTTTGTGAACATTTGTTTCAAGTTGTCCAACTTTTTTTTGTCACAAAATGGGTTCCAAAGGTGTCATGGCTATATTACTCACCCTCACATTCAAAGGTTGTGTTAACCGGTGGTGTCATACATTACCCATTTCTTCTATCCATTTATTCGATCAATTTGCCAAGATGTTGTATAAAGCTTTCAATAAGTATAACCACAAATATGTTAGTGAAAGAATCTGTCATTTAAGAATAAATCCCGGTGAATCAATTGAGGATCTTTCTAATCAGTTCCTTCACCTTTCTTGCGAAATTCCTAAAAGAAATTGAACTTGCATTTATTGAAACAAGAGTTTGAGTGTTTGGTTCATGTCTCCTTATATGGTGAGCCTGAACCTCCTATTTTCCCTTCTTCCCAAAATCTTACAGATCATGAGGCACCTAAAATTGCAAAGGAGGAACTTACTATCCCTTTTCTTGCCTATCCTCCCCCTTTGCCACTCCCAATGTGGGTGCCTCCTTGTGATGATTGTAAAACCGGGAAATCTGTGAATCAAATCTCTAGTCCATCTTCTCATTCTTCTCCTGCTTCAATGGAGGAAATTCTAAAATGGATCATGATGCCTACAATGAAGAATCACTCCTCCATTATGCAAGAGGATGTCACCATTCACAACTCAAATCTCAATGCTGATCAACATTTATGCTATCCTCTATCTTCTTCAAATCCTGACTCTTTGTACCATGACCCACTTGATCAATTTGCTTCACCAGCTAGTTCATCACATTCTCTTAATTCTCGAGCTACTGGATCAAATTGCAATAAGGTACAAGGTAGTCACCTTATGCAGGTAGAGGAGCAGAAAGGCGAGGACACTTTCAATTTTTCCTCTCTGTTTCGAAATCTTCTGTGTCTCAATCAACCCCTAGCCTTGGGTAGTAATCATTCCAATGATGATAAATATATTTTCATATCTCGTGACGAATGCCCAAGCACATCATATGATCTTTCAGTTTCTCGTGAAGATTTTAATTTAGATCTAGAATTTGGTTCATTCAAGAAGAGCTTTGTATCAAAGCTTCCCATTCACCTCACTATCCCTTTTGTCCTACCATTCACAACACATCCACTTGTGACAGGGATACTCCATGCACTTAAATTTCTTCATCCTATGAGTTATCCCATCGATTGACACAAGGCAATGAGGTTTTCCATGGTGAAATTGAAAACAATCAAAACACAGAGAACTCTTCCCACCCCTCATCATCTCTTCTTTTCAATGAAGACAATTCTTCAAATCAGCTTTCTCATGAGATCTCACCAATTCATTTATCTTCAAATGTGATATTAGAAGATCCTCTTCAATTGAGTAATCTGATTGCTGAAGCTGAAAATTCTGGTGAAACTTGTGATAAATATGGTTGCCATCCAGTGAGAAGTTTTGAAATCAGCAACAACAATTGTTCTCAAACCATGCATGATCTAGTTCAAGCTTCAAAATGCTATTCTACAATATTGGAAAGTTTTGGGACCTGCCAACGAGTTGAGGAAATTCAACTTTTGTTGATGGTTATGTCAGGATCTTGCCACTCTAGTTAGCCCCCCGAACTAAATCAAATTTGGTTTCTCTCACACAATTCGTCTATCTGCATGGTTTCACTCGATGTGGATTTCTGCATGAAAAATGTTTGGTATTCCAGGTGTGATCTTTCAAATTTTCAAGATTTTACTTTTGACCGAATTCAAGAATCTGTTATAGTTCATTCATCTTCATGCAAATCTCTCACATCAAACTCAGGTTGGGAATGTCCATCTCTCATAAAGTCATGGAATTGTGAAGTTGATCATATCAAGGACCATCTTTGCTTGCAAGAATCATACTTATTGAATTTATCCCTTAGTGGTTAGCTCCATAGTCTTCTTGCGAATATTATATTTCAAATTTGTCCTCTCATCACACGAGAAATATCCTTGAGTGATAATGAATTCAAAAGTTGTCACACGAATCAAGTTCTTCTCCATTCACCATGCCTCAACCGGTCTCATTCATTCATGGTGCTAGCATCCTTTTTAAACTCTTTCTATGACTATGATGCTTGTAAAATTGGTCACCATTTGCAGGAAGGTGGTATGTCATATCTGGATTGGAAGGAAATGGTTCAATTGTTCACATAATTCACAAGATTGTTCAAATTGATTTTTCATTGTTCATTGCAAACCGGGAATCTGATGTTTCAATCAGCTCATCAGACCAATTCTCTATCTATGTTGATTGTCATTTGGCTTATCATTTTCCCATCAACACATCCAATCACATTTGTTTCACACCCTTTGGTATTCACTATTCAATATCTCTCTATTCATATTTTTGTCAAGCATGCGAGGCACTTCAGCCTTCGCCGATGGTTATAACAGGCCCTCACTGTATTGGCATTATTGTTGTGAATGATCAGATCTATTTTCCCTTACAAGATTCCCATCATGATCCTGCTACTCGAATCAAAAATTCATATTTTCAAAGATCATGAGGTTTTCAAGAGGGCCATCATGAATTTTACGATCCAATTGTTGAATGGCTAGAACAATCTTACTTGGCAAGCTCTGTAGCAAACAAGTTTCAATATTTCCTCACACTTGCCAAGGAGCTTGGTGTAGATGAAGACATATCCACAAGAAGCTTATGAAGTTTGTTGAAAAATGGTATTTATCAAAAAGGTAAGCATGTGAATTGGATAAGAGTAGTGGGTGTGACACACATTTCCACCCACAAGAAAGACCTTCCTTTTCTTGTGCAAGTTTTTCAAGTTTTTGTATCTTTTGTTGCACATCACTTTACATATGTTTTCATCAATCCTATCTTTGTCGATGCAGGTCAGGAATGACTATGGTGGCTTCGCTAGAAATTTCATTACACGTAACCCCGACCTTCTAGTGGTTAGGTTAAGAGTAGGGTTAGTTACATCATTAGATTTCTCTTTCTTGCACTCATTCTACACTCGTTTTCCATAGTCTGTCCTCATTCCCTTATTATTATTCTACATCATGTTTACTTTATACATTTTGTTCTCTTGTGTTTTTACTTTGTTTCCTGGTTCTATTGTTTCTTTATTTTTTCTTTTTTTTCTTCCTTGTTGAGTTTTCCTTTTGGCTTCCATCATGAAAATAAGTGTTGTGCCTAGACCTATTTTGGCTTCTTAATATGTGTGTGGATGAACTATAAATATTCTTATGACACTTCAACATTTGGCCAGTCCTGTGTCCATCTTCCTTGTTATTGGTTGTACCTTTGGTAGATGAAGTTCTGACGAAAAATATGATCCGTCTATAAGGAGAGCTTTGGTCCAACCATGAACCTATGTCCATTTTAGGAACCTCATCCCTATACTTAGTTTTTTGCGTTGGTGTTTTCAAGCTTATCCAACTGTTGGTGTTTTCAAGCTTATCCAACTAGTAGAAATGCAGAAGGCGAAAATCTAAACAAGAAAACCTAATTAAGAGGTATTTATATGCTTCTTTGAAGGAAAAATCTCTCGTACTCTCAATATGTCGGGATCCCTCTTCTACCCCAAAATAAATAAGTCTCAATGCACAATTTTCTTTAAATAAATAAATAAAGTTGAAAGAAGAGAAACGCTTCCTACGCAAACAAGTGAAGCAAGCAACTCCATCAGGGTACTATCTAGGCTATCTGGCAGTGGAGCAATGCTTGTGTTATTGCATGGCTCTATCGAGGTACTATCCGGGTCTGCTGGCAGTGGAGAAACACTAGAGATGAAAAAACTATACTCCAAAAATCTTAAGCTCGCAAGATAAATACCCTTCCCAATTCGAAAAATTGTGATCTGGTTGAATCTTATGTTGTGTTCAACTCGGAAGGTACAAAGGGGACCATGTCTTCCCATGGGGTAAGTGAAGAAGCTAAATTAATTTTCACGATGGATCAATACTCCTTGAAGGACAAAGGCCTTGTACTAAAAACGAACCAAGACAAAGAAGCTAGAATTCAACCAATGTATTGCCAAGTGTTGTAGTGACTGCAAAACCCTCCAAAATTTTTTCCTACACTTGAATTTTAGAGCCTACTATGGATCATGTGATTGATCTTTCCCTAGTCACTTATTAGTAATCTAATGATTTCAAGCTCCCTTCTTTGATCTTAAGAGTCATTCACACTTTTATATTTATATAGTATGTGTCATCTTCGAGCATGGGGATTATCTCTTGTCATGTAAAGGGAAGTTTATTTTTCTTCAAGGGGAAATCTTTGTGAAAATGGGTTTTTCTCATCATATAGATATGTTTCACACTCATTTCCAAAGTTTCATGCACTATTACACAAGTTTCACCATTATCCTCACAAAGTCTATCATCAGAGCCGCACTTGTTGTAATTTGCCACAAAGGTTGTTGCACTAAGTGAATTATGTTTTCATATGTTCTAGATGCTATATGTTGTATCATTAAGTGTTCAAGTGTGGGATCGTAGTCAAGTTCTATCATTGTTCACATCGGCTCCACTGATCCCACACTTAACCAAATTCTGATGAATTCCTAGCATCCTAGCCTCATCCAGCCTTCCTAAACTACGCACTTTGCATCTACAACCCTCAAGCCTTTTTCCATGCCTTCTGGAACTCCATAATCTGCAGAAATCCCAACACCCCTTGGCATCCAAAACTGCACAGAGGCTACCCCCACTGACCTTCCCTCAGCTGGAGCTCATTATCCCCAAGAATTGTGCAGATTTATCCTTCATCGACCTTCCCTCAGTCGGATCTCACTGCCCTCAAGAACTATATAGATCTAGCCTCTTGGCCTCTATATTGTCTAGTCTCTCTTGCCTCTCAAAACTACGCAAACCTGTCCTCCAAGGCATCACCCCACAACAACCACTACCTGCTTGAAACGTGCAATTTTTTCCCTCAATAGACACTACCAAAATTTTCCCGCAGTGGGCATTGTGCAGTCTTATCCATCAGTCCAGCCCAACGATTGATCCTTCTCCCCTTTGACCTTATACCAATTCTGGATCAGTCGATGGATTATCATGCAACATATTAGACTAGGGGTTTATCAGACTGATGTTGTCTTGTCATGAGTAGATTACAGATATAGGAATTCTACTAGGCTATGGCAAGATGGTGAAGAAGGTAATGAAGAAGGAGGACATGCTAGATGAATCTCAAGTAGCTAAGGAGAAATGATAATTATCATATAATAATACCAAGGAACCTGAGTTATGAGAGAATATTGGGACCACATAAAGACTCCGCCTGATGCATAACTCTTTGGAGGGTAGGTATGGAAAACAAAGCATATCTTTTTGAAATGCACCTCTTAGTGTAGCATGAAGGATTTCTTATCATTGTTATATCATTATGTCTTCAGTGACATGTATGGTTGTATGCATTGAAATTCATTCCATTTTTTTCCTCTAATTTTTTTTCTCCCTTTCGCTTGTTTGATCAATTATCGTCTTTTGGCATGTTTGACCATTATGTCATGTTTTTGAACCTTTCCTAGTGGTTTCGAAGGTTTACCTTTGCATACGAGTTTTCCTAGCCATGTAAACACCTATCACACTCATACACAACGTCTTGAGAATTGTCACACAAGTGGCATCACGGTCATCCTAAAGTCTATCCCAAGTGTCGCACTTATCATTTCTTGTCATGAGATAGTCACTCAAAGGCTAATTCTTTTCTTGTTGTTATGATGGTCTGTGATTATCATGTCGTCAAATTATGCTAATTATGTGATCACAACTTTAGTTCATCACGAGTCCATATTTTCCCTCACACTTAGCCATTTTCGGAAATCTTCTTGACCAGGCAACTCAGCTTCACTAGGCCCCGACTGAGTTGTGCACTGTGTAGTATCAAACCTTAATAATGTGACCTTTCTTACTAGAATTGTGCAGTTCATAGTCATTGTCCTCAAGGGAAATTGTGTTGCATAATTTCAGAGTTTAGCAACCTTCGTTGACTCCTAGAATTGCGCAACAGTTCCTCCTAGTCTGGCTTTAACTAAGCATTTTTCACTTTCATTCCTCAATCTTTTCCCTTTCCTGTTGGAACCTCATAGTGCACAAAGAGAAAAACCTCCCTTAGCCTCCAGAACTGTGCAGAGGTGTCCCCTGGTGTCCTCTCTCAATCAGAGCTCATTGTCCTCAAGGAATGTGCAGTTTTTGCTTCCAAGCCCCTCTACTGCTCAATCCTCCTTGCCTCTGAAAATTGTGCTGAATTGACCTCCCTTAGCCTCACCTTGCACCAACCACTGCTGACTTGAACTATGAAATTCTGTCTACCAGTGGCCTATGCACAATTTTTCTCCTTAGTGAGGATTGTTCTCAAAAATTCCTCAATCAATCTTGACCTACACTCTGCATAGTATCAGTGATCAAGCTCTTTCCCTACCAACTCTAACTACAAAATGAATAGTCATTAAGCCTTGTCTCCCAGTGTGTGACTTGTCCCAAGATCAGTCCATGGATGAAAATGCACAATCTTAGAGTAGGTATTTTTCGAATTGATGTCATCTCGTCATGACTGAATTACAGGAACAGGTACACTCTCAATTCATGCCAAGATGATGAAGAAGGAAAAGTAGGAGGGAATCATGCCTAGAGACTCACTTGTAGCTGAACCGAGAGATGAACTTATTGAGACAAAGAAAAGAACAGAAGTTTGCAACCACCTCCCAAGACCGAACAACATTAAAGACTCCACACCATCAAGCTATGTGGAGGAGAAGAGAAAGCACATCCAAGAACACATCTACCACTCTACAACAACAATGGCTTGACATTGCCACATCATCAAACCAATCCATGTCAGCAGTGTCATGTCAAGTCATGTCATGAGTTGTCACATGCCACATCACTATTGTGGGCCATGTTGTAAATCAAATGTATTGTAAACTGAAAGTCCAAATGGACACACAAGAATATGAAGAGTCATGTAAGTTGAAAAGTCATAGGAAGTTGAACAGTCATGAGGCATGTCAAAGAGTCACAAGGGGTAGGCATTACCCCTTTGGTTATATATACCTCCCCCCCCCCATTGTATGAGTAAGGGACTTTTGACCTTGGCTCCTCCCGCAAAGCATAAAGAGTTTTGGTTAGTTATTTGAGGAGCAAGGAGTGACTCCAATGTCTCACTACTAGGGCTAGTGATGTATGATGTAAATATGTGTCTTTGAAGTTTTTCTTAATACAGAAGCCTTTTTATGCCAACACTTTTCCATGCATGACTTATGGATGTTTGTAAGACTATTCTGTGAGCATTTATATTTCATGTGTGTTTCATATGTACTAAGATAGGTGAAATATTTCGGTTGTTTTAGTGCTTATCTTGTTGGGAATGTGTTGTAATGGTTGTCACTGGTGTCTCATCCTTATGGATTATTCCGTAGGATACTAGACAAATCTTCCCCCGCTCATCGGCTATAACAATAGTCACATCTGTTGTGGAATATTCTGCTGGATGATAGATGGATCTTTCCCTATTCTTTGGTTTTAATGACTGTCGCATCCACTATGGAATATTTTGTTGGATGTTGGACAAGTCTTCATGGTTCATCTGTGTCTCTTCTTGGTTGGTACTATTACCTCTCAATCAGAGGCTCACTGTTCTTCCCCCTCTTGTAGTTAGAGAACCAAGACAAAGTTACATTGCACACTCACCTTATTTTTCAAAGGTCCCATTGCAACACTCTCATGTGTTGACAACTAGAGACGAGGAAAATCTATAAGTATTTGGAAACCAAGCCATCATACCTGATGGGACTCCTACACCAAACGGTGTGAGGTCTAATTGGGACCTCATATCGGGGAGATTGCATGAATGTTGGCGGATCCAACATCATCAACATAACTCAACCCACAGATCTTGCTAGGCTTTGAGAGCATTTATCCAACCAGGGCTTCCAAGACTAGTAACTCAACCTATCAAGGGCTTCCAGAGCATTTTTCCAATTAAGGCATACAGGACTAGTAACTCAACCCAAGTTTTTATAGGGCTTGCAAATCATTTGTCCAAATCGGGCTTCCAAGAACTAGTAACTCAACCCAACCTAAAGGAAGCATGAGAACAAACCAAAAGAATAAAGAAATCAACCCCCAACATTATGGCTATCTAGGAAATGGCAAGGCTAAACAAATCCACTGTCAATCCAGGAAATCCTCCATGCCAATGAAATATCATGACCAATAAACCACATGCATGTGTCATGCATGACAAAACTAGTGAGGACAACATACATGCAACTCGATACCTACATGAAAAACATGTTGTAGATATTGATCCTGATGTCCTCTTGCACATTTTGTTTCCTTCTTGCTCCAAAACTCCAAGTATATCACACTCCTCTAATAGTGCTCCAAGAAAAATCTAAGTTTCCAAGAGTATGTGAGAGAGAGAATAGAGAGAGATATGTAAAAATGAACTGACAAAAGTCTGTGAACTGATCCTGAGAAGCCTTTTTATTAATGAGTCATCTAGTTTCTTCATTTTCCATTATTTTCATTAATTTCCCTCCTCACATGCAACGTGTGACCTTTCACCTCCCTTTTCTCCTAATTTCCATTATTTTCATAAATAAATGTGCCAAATTTTCATTTTTCCTTTCCAAATTATTAGCCATTACATTTGCCAATTTCCTTAGTCATTAATTAACCACAAGTTATCCCCATCACTATGTTTTTGGTCAACATTCAATTTAGAATATGTGTCCCATGACCTTGGTAAATATTTTTCCTTTCTTAACTTTTATTACATGTAATTTTCACCAGGATTGTTACAGGACCCTCCCCCTTGTGGTAACACTGTCCTGGGTATTCAAAAACACCTACAACCAACAAGACCGCTGTAAGAAAAAAATATTGCTCATGGAGATTTATAACTTAGCTCATTGCAGTATTTGCAATGATAATCTTGCTGAGAAGCAAACCAACATGACAACATAACAACTGTAACATCATAATGGCATGACACCCATCCCACTTATTGGAGCTTTATAACATAGCTCATGGCGGTATTTACATCCATATACATATGTACATATACCAAACATAACCAAAAATGTACCAAAAACATATACCAAAACATCAACTCAACCAATGAATAAGGAAGGATCCATAGCCCACATATGATCATCCATCTCCCATGTAGCTTCATCGGGCTCAAATTGCTTCCATTTCACTTTAACCTGCTCGGTTGCTCGTTCCAAAGCATGCACATCTTTCTCTACAAAATGCACTGTGGTTCCAGCTGGAATTCTCCTTCTAGATCTACCTGTAATATAGACCAGTCAATCACATGATCAACATCTTTAACATACTTATTAAGCAATGATGCATGGAAAACATCATGGAATTTCACTGTCATAAGCAATGTAATTTGATAGGTTATTGGCCCAATCCTCTCAATAATCCTGAAAGGTCCACAAAATCAGGGTGCCAGCTTGGCACATGATCCAATCCACAAGGATATTTTATTCTATTTGATGCGCAATTACATTTATTCCCCATCCTAGAACTCCTTGAACAACCTATTCTGATATGCATGTCTATTCTACCTATCATGTGTTGCTTTCAAATTCTTCTTGATTACCTGCATTTCTCGCTCCATGTCTGCCAACATGTCTGGTCCAATCAACACCTTATTAACTAGATCACTCCAATTAATGGGAGTATTACAGCTCTGCCCATGCAATGCCTCAAACATACTCATCCTCAGTGACTCCTGGTACCCATTGTCGTAAGTGAAATCTACCATTGGAACATACTCTTCCCACTTCTGATGTTGATGCATCACATATGTCCTCAACATGTCCTCCAATATCTTGTTGACCCTCTCTGCCTGTCCATCTGTCTTTAGATGATAAGTTGTATTGAAGGCCAACTATGTGCCCAAACCTACAAATAACTCCTTCCAAAACTTGGAAGTGAACTTCACATCCCTATCTGACACAACCTCCTTTAGAACTCCATGCAATCTGACCATGTCCTTGATGAAGACTTGTGCTACATCACTCACTGGGAATGTAGACTTCACTAGAATGAAGTGCACTACCGTTTTCAACCTGTCCACCACTACCATGATGGAATCATGTTGTCTCACTGTCCTCAACAAACCTATGACAAAGTCCATGGAAATGACCTCCCATTTCCACTTTGGAATTGGAATCAAATGTAGCAGTCCACCTAGATACTTAAGCTCTGCCTTCACCTTCTAACAATCCAAGCACTTAGCCACAAACTCTACTACTTCTCTCTTCAAATTCAGCCAATAATAGAATTTCTTCACCACTGTCAATGTCTTCTGATAACCTGGGTGACCTAATTATGGTTTCACATGAAACTCCATCAAGGTCACCTTCTTGAGTTCACTATTTCCTGCCACATATATCTTGTCTCTAAATCTAACCAATTCATCTGTTGTGGGATGATAGTCAACATCCTACCTTCATTTTTACGTATACCACTACTTGTACATGTACCTATACCACTACCTGTACATGTACCTATACTTTACTACAACTTGTGCATAATCTCCATATACCTGTCATCCAACTGACCTACCTCCAAGATCCTATCCTATAAATGTATCTCATAAGAACTCATAGTTTCGATGTGACTTACCTGTATTTTTCTACTAAGAGCATCTGTCATCCTATTCTCTTTACCTTCATATACCTGATCTCAAATTTAAACTCACTAATCATGGCCAACCACTAAACCTACCTACTATTCAAATTCGATTGGTAAAATAGATACAAAAAAACACTATGATCACTCATCAATGCAAACCACCTGCCAAGAAGATAGTACCTCCACATCTTCACTACATGCATGATTACTTCCAACTCTAGATCATGTGTCAGTTAGTTCTTCTCGTTCTCATTCAATTATCACAACTCATAGCATACCACACGTCCATCATGCATAAGGACTCCACCAAGTCCTCTCTTGCAATCATCTATACATACTACAAAATCTTTGTCCGGATCTGCAATCTTTAACATTGGTGCATGTGTTGAAAACTGCTTAAACTTCTCAAAACTTGTCGTACACTCCTCTGTGCATTCAAATTTCTTACCTTTCCTCTAAATGATGTGATAAGATAAGAAATCTGTGAGAATTTCCCAATGAACCTCCTGTAATAACCTCCTAACCCCATGAAATATCTCACCTCATCCACATTCTTGGGAACTACCCACTCCATGATAAATCTTACCTTTTCTAGGTCCAATGCTATTCCATCCTTCAAAACCACATGTCCCAAGTAGAGTACATTAGTCTAAAAGAAACTACACGAGCTGAGCTTAGCATACAATGGATTCTCTCTCAACAACCTCAACATTGCTTCTAAATGCTTGGAAGGCTCTTCTTCATTTTTAGGATATACCAATATATCATCAATGAAGAGAATAACAAACTTGTCCAAATATGGACGCAACACAATATTCATCAAGCACATAAAGGTATATGGAGGATTAGTTAAACCAAATGGAGCTACAACAAACTCATAATTCCCATACCTAGTTTGGAAAGTTGTCTTGTTGATGTCCTCTTCTTTAATGCATACCTGATGATATCTAGATCGGAGATCAATCTTCAAGAACATTGCCACTCCCTTAAAATGATCGAAAAAGTCATTAATCCTCGATAAAGAATACCTGTTCTTGATGGTCACCTTTTTTAACTTCTTGTAGCCAATGCACCACCTGAGAGTACCATCATTCTTTTTCAAAAATAGTACCAGTGCACCCCATGGTGATAGACTTGACCTAATGTATCCCTTGCCTAACTTTTCCTTCAATTGTAGCTTCAACTCTACCAACTCTGGAATGATCATTTTGTAGGGTGCCTTTGATGCTAGAGCTTCCCCTAGCACCAACTAAATAGAAAGGTATACTTCCCTATGATGTGGAAACTCTGAAATATTTGTAGGAAATAAGTCCTGAAACTATTGTAGAATTGGTTACCTACTCAAAACATCTACATCCCCAATTTTCTTACCATTTTTACTAGAAATGTGCACTTCAAATAACACACACCATTTCCTATGATTGTTCTTGGCATGCATAGATGTCACCATTATAACTGATGTTCCTTTATTCTTACCCCGCAAGACTCTTTGTTTCCCATTTTCATCCAAGCACTCAATGGATTTTTCATAACAATCCACCTTGGTTCTATGAAGGTACAACCAATCCATGCCCAACAACATATTGTATGATCCCAATGCTAATACATTCAAATGTGATGAGGTAGGCATACCACTCAAATTAATGTACAAGCTCTTACCTAGTGATGAACTCTCTTCTTGGTACATGTAGTCAACTACACTAACCAATACTCTACATGAATTTCTTTATTCAAACCACACTTATCCATCGGGTCAGAATTAAAATAACTATAATCAGATCCAAGGTCAGTTAAAAAGGAAACAACTTGATAAAAAAAATTATCGTCCGTCTCAATAATATATGCCTGGTGATCTTCCTATCTGTTATCCAATGCTGCATAGATCCTAGGAATACTCTACCCAATATCTCCCACTATTCATGCCTCCTGAGCACTATAGATATGCGGTCTACCACCCTGTTGTTGTGGACCATGTCCCTTATGATGCTCTCCTCCACAAGTCCAACACTCTAAAGCCTTCCAGCTTTCATCCTTATTTTGGTCCTTAGATCAAAGTCCCTGTTCTCCATCAGATGGATTGAACTTCTTAGATGGTGATGCATTCTCTTTATTACCTGTACCCTGAAATATTGCTCGCTTCTTATCCCATTTTCCTTTGTTCTTTGCATTACCTTTCCAACGCAGCTTAGTCTCAGACCTATGCTTTAATTACTTGTAACAATGCTTTAGATTTCATATGGCCTCCTCCAATGATCTAAGCTCATCGAACTCAATCCTCTCTACGAATGCTATCAGAAACCCACTAATAAATCTCTAAGTCTTGGCCTTCTCCTCCCTGAGGTAAGGCACATACCACACAAACTCCAAAAACCTGCTAGTGTACTCCTCATCTGTAATCGATCCCATATTTAGCTCATAGTTATTTTTTCCCTATTATAAAAGTATCTCTTTAATAGATACTTCTTCTTGAATAGTCTCGATATAACTGTAAGTCAAACCCTCCTCATAAATATCTCTGAAGTTCTTCACATATTGCCACCAAATATTTGCTTTACCTTTGAGACTGAATATATCTATTATGGCCTTCATGTTCTCTCAATAATCATGCAACTTGAATAACTTCCTCACACCAGGCAACCATGACTCTACATCTTGTGATTTCTTCATCTCTCCATCAAATGTAGGTTTATTTTCTTTCTCAAACTCATCCAAAAAATATCCCCTGTTACTCCTCCTATAAGGATGATAATGATGCCTATCATAATACCTGTCAAAACCAAAACTAGAATAGTAATTGTGTCTATCACCTCTCCTATCTGGAGTGTCCAAGAACCTGCCATCTCTAATCTTTTCATCTCTATCTGACCCATATCCACAAGGAGACCTATTTCCGTATGCCCCATTAGTGTTGTCCTCTTGCTCATGGCTGATCTGAAGTGGTCCCTGTCACTGCAATTTTGACAAACTCTGAAGTATTACTACATTTACCTATGATTTTTTCTCTTGTGTTTGCATGATTTTTTCATTTTCTTCCTTACGACTCCTTATTTCTTCCTTTAAGCTTCTCAATGTTTCTACCAAATCAAAAGAGTTCCCAACATGACGTTGTTCATTTGATCCATGGGGAAAGTCTCGAGAACTGTAGTCTACTATCTTGCTAGTTATCTTTAATATTCTTCCCGAAGGTATATGATGTTAGCCAAACCAAATCAAAATAAACCAATGTACCTTAGCATAATTCGGGGAGGATACCTCATCTGCAGGATCAATAGATCAGTGTAATAACATAGTAATTACAACATATAGAAGTATAACACATAAGCATATAACCATCATTATATCTAGAGTCTAGTTATTAATGCATGACCATATCAAATACACATACCATGTCCTCATGCATGACAACAACCACCACATCACTATACACTTGAAGATGTGAATACTAACGTGCATAAAAAATGCATAATAAACCATACACTAATGATGAAACACTCCACATCAACACCATCGACTTCCCATGGCAACCTCACTGCAACCATAACCCATATCATACAAATGTAACAAGCACATGGTCTTATAACACAAGAAACACATATTCAACCAACATGACTACATGGTCAACACACAACCCATCCAGTCTGAGGGATGAACCATGCTCTAATAGCACTCTATAACACCCTCCTCCCACATCTACCCAAGTAACCAGCCAACCAAGGTAAACATGTGACGAGAAGTTACTATGATATGATTCAACTACTTATGTGTCAGATAAGGAAGTGGAACTGGCAGAACACATAACACATACCTTCCACGTCAACAACGAACTCCAAAGAGCCATCCCAACCACACAATTACTCAACCCCTGAGTCCCACTAAATCTTTAATGCATAAAACCACTAGACACTCCCTTGATATGGACCAATATGTGTCTATGAGAATATAAACGCTTCCAAAACATGGGTATGCATGCATCTGGGGACTTTTCTCCTCAGACTTGTGCCTATGACTTTGGGATTTGTGCCACTTTTTCTGCTCTAGAACCTAGGTCACTACGCAGAACTCAATGACACTTTTAGAACTGAAATATAACAATAGAATAATGATCCAAATGAAATTACTTGAACAAGGACTTGACTGGAGCCCTGCTAGCCATAACAGACATTTCTTCAAACATGTCACAGTTATGTAATCTATATGTTTAAACAACATATCTGAGCATAGGGGTCTCATACCCATCTGAGAATCGCTAAGAAGCATTGATGCCTCAACACATTATCTGCGGTTTGATCCATTAGGCCATAGATACATTGTTCATTCATTTACAAGTAAAAACATGATGATATCCGTACATAACCACTTTTATAATACATGTTCATAACCAACATAATAACAACAAAAAATACCAAGGAAACAACAACCATATCATCCACATATAAACAAGTATAATACTAATGAATAAATAAGGAGAAATAACCTCATATTAATGATGCATAGGCAAACTAGGTGTGGTACTTCCATGAACCACCTGACTGTAGACATGGATGAGCCAAACCTCTCTTCAATCAGTCACCTGCATGCCATATTCTAAGCATAAATGTGGGATCTTATAAAACACATCAATCAAAACCATCCACGGCTTATATAGGCCAAACCACCTCAACCCATCAAACAGTTATTCCACCTCACAATCGGACATCAAAAACCATCACTAGATTGGTCTCTATCCAAGCCTTCAAGGGATCTATATCATTTGTTCCAACCAAGGCTTCTAGGACTAGTAATTCAACCCACAATTGTCGTCGGACTTCTAGAGCATTTTTCTGATAGGGAATCCAAGACTATTAACACAACCCACCAATGGATTCCAGAGAATGTTTCCAACCAAGGCTTCTAGCACTGGTAAATCAAACCAATTTGTTATAGGACTATGAGAGCATTTGTCCAACCAAGACTTCCAGGAATCACTAGAACCAACTAGAAAAAGAAATAAATAAATTAATTAAAAAATGAACCAACAACACCATGACTATCTAGGAAATGTCAAGGGTAGGCAAATCCATTGTAAATCTAGGAAATCCTCCATGCCAATGATAGATCATGACCAATAAACCACATGCATGTGCCATGCATGTCAAAACTAGTGAAGAAAACATAAATGCAACTTGGTACCTGCAAGAAAAACCAGTTGTGGTTGTTGTTCCCGATGTCCTCTTGCACTTTCCTGCTCTTCCTTTGCCTTATTGCTCCAAAACTCTAATTATGCCACACTCCTTGAAGAGTGCTCCAAGAAAACTCCAAGTGTCCAAGTGTATGAGAAAGAGAATAGAGACAGAGCTCCAAAATTAAACTGACAAAAGTCTTTGAACTAATCCTCAAAAGCATTTTTATTAATGAGGCCTCTATTTTCTTCATTTTCCATTATTTTCCTTCATTTTTCTCCTCAAATGCAACCTGTTACCTTTCACCTCCCTTTATCCTAATTTCCATTATTTTCATAAATAAATGTACCAAAATTCCATTTTGCCTTTCCAAAGCTATTTCCTTTGCCAATTTCCTTACCCATTAATTAACCAAAAGTGATCCCCATCACTATGTTTTTTCCAAACATTCAACTTGGCATACGTGTCCCATGACCTTGGTAAATATTTTTCCTTTATTAACTTTTATTACATGGAATTTTTGTCAGGGTTGTTACATCTAGTATGCTACAAGGATATTTCTCAACGGACTAGACACATTTGTTGCTTCCATATAAAGGTAGAAATAATCGGATTCAAGTAGAAAGTGAGCCTTATATGAAGAACATTGTGACATTGTTTGAAGGAAACAATGAGCCAACTGGCTTTGCTGACCTTATTTTTGGAAATTTCTTTTTAGAGATTAATCATAGGGGTTACCAAGTGTAACCATAAATGTTCTACTAGATACATAGTTGGAGCTCCTTCTTTGTAGTCCAACTGGTGCAAATGAATCCTGTAATATAGTTGTACATAGTAGTAGTAATGTAAGGACTAGCTTAGTAGATGCTGATTTTTGGAATTTGTATTTCGATGGGTCTAAGACTCATGATGGATCTAGAGTTGGATGTATCCTCATAGACCCAGATAAGAAAAGGTATATTTTATCATGTCACTTGGAGTTCAAGTGCACCAACAATATTGTTGAATATGAAGCACTGTTGGCATTAATGAAATCCATTGAACTTAAGGTGGAGGTGCTTAAGGTAATTGGTGATTCAAATATTGTTACTCGCCATGTATGAAATAATATCCATTATGTATCACCAAATTTGAGAAACTACCAGCAAGAGGTATGACGGCTTATTTGTCATTTAAATCATTTAATATTATTTTATGTTCCTGGAATTAGAAATTCCATCACAGATATGTTAGCTAATGTATCTATTAGGATGTCAACTTTAAGAGATGGTTTTTTTATAGAGATTATTTGTAATCCATATGTGCCTGATAATGTGACTAACTTCTGTGTATTTAATGATGACTAGTAGATACTACATTTTATGGAAAATGTGGACGTATTTAAAGATGTGACCATTGACAAAGATGAGAATGATAAGGCTTTATAGGGAGAAGTTGAAACATTGAAAGGAATACTTTTCCTAAACGTGTGGTATCTTTGGGAAAGCTTTATGACTTGCAAAACCATTTTAGAGGACTAGTTAATAAGAATACTCAAAGCTCAAAGTTATCATATGAACAAGTCAACCTCAGAACCCACGATGATCTAAAATATGTAAACCTTAGTACATGTTGTTCTCCACAAGAATGACATTCATTTATTCATCATTTCTAGCACTAGCATTATGTATTTTCATTGACACATGATGATTTAAAGATAGTGATACATGTATTATCCAGCATGTTGTTCCCATTAAAGAAGGGGCAAAGTCGTTGCTTGGATCTGTTAGCCTCACTCTCATAATAAAACAATTATAAATCCAAAATTATAATTAAATAAATCATATCTTGAGAATTAGGAGTTAGTTCCTCAAATTAGGGAGTTTATTTAGGATGAGAGATTCTCTCCAACTAGTTCTCCTAGATTAGTGTTTTGTGGAGAATGTATCTCAACCAAGTTTGTTCAAGATAGAAGCACTATCTTGAGACAACTTTCTCATGTATTTATATGTGTCATAAACATTATTTGTACATTGGATTGCATCATGAGAGGAATAGAATGAGGCTGAGACCTTTTCTGCCATTTCTATGTCTCTAGTATTTTTTTATGTGTGTTAATTTTATTTGTTATTCTACATGTGGTATCAGAGCTAAGGTCATTAGCAACCCGTTCTTAAACTGGAATGCTGATATCCGTATTTCCTTCTGTTGCTTGATCAACATGTGAAACAATGCTTGAATCTGTTGTGATTTTGCAAGGAGTTGAGTCTCTTTCACATCCTAATCGGAGCTCATTCAAACTCTTGATTGCTGAAGCAAGATCATTGTCACATGACTCTAACACTGCTTCAAGATGTTGTTCATCCATATCGGGGAAAAGCCCTCTGAGTTGAGAAATATGATGAATATTGGTAGAGTAGTTTTGGTTATGAATATCTGTTACTGTGGGGCTCCTTGTGGGAGACTTGGAAGAGAATCAGATTGGCCAATTACTACCGGAATAGCGAAGCCTCTTGGATATGGGTGGCGGAGTATGTAGATCTTCAAAAAGTGACATCTTTCCACAGACTAGCGTAGACATGGTTTCCAATCTTGTCGCTAAAGTATTTATGTAATATTAGTAAAAATGCCTCTTGAATTTGGCTCTCCAAACCCCTTAAAATCCCCTGAATTGCCTCAGTCCATCCGGAGTATCGAATACAATGCAGAGGAGTGAATTGAAATGGTCTTTCTCGTGATAATGGCATTCTCAAACGAGCTATAGCTATACAACATGAGCGGCAGAAGGCACATGATGAAAGGGCTAGTGAATTGTAGAATCTGAAGTAGCTTTTATCACAGTATCAAGAATAGTTAAGGACATTTCAAGTAAATAATTACGCTCTGACACTAAACCTATGGAAAGCTTAGGAGAGTCCATCCATTCCAAGGCACTTTCACCCTGATGTCTTATGAAAGCTCAATCAACAAGGGTTTTCTTTAAGGATTTGAAAACAAATCTAGCGGAAGTTGAAACATATCTTATGTTTATAAGGTGGTTATGTTAATTAGTTGTTTGTTATTCTTTTAAGATGTTGGTCTTGCATAGTATTCTTGGAACTAAGCGTGTAAAAGTTCCCATATTCTCCTCTAAATCACTACTTGCACAGTGAATTTTTTGGCAATCTATTTTTCTCTAAGGCTCTACTTCCTCACATTCCATAATCGAAACAACGAAATATGATGCCACCATTTGACAAAAGGGCTTGTTGAATATGATGTTGTTGAAGGGCTTTATGGAATATCAGAGAAAATGCATTCTTGAAAACGATAGAACAAACTTCACGTTCAAAACAGTTCCACTTTTATCCTGCTTCAAATGCAGAATCTAGACAATGATGTTTCCTTTTCATAGACATACTTTGAAAGCCATGATGATTTTGCAAGTACTTTTCAAGTGAATTCTGGGGGTTCCGATAATGCTGTGAGTTGAATGAGATTTACGCAGAATTTCTATTGCAGTTGCCCATCTTGCATGGGATGATTGGGTCGACCACTGATCGATTCCTTGGCAATGCAAGAAAAATTCATGGGTTTATTTTTCTCATCACAAGAGATTGAAACGGATACTATTTCATTTGGTGGCATAAGCCTTGGTTTTATACTTTGACTTTTGTGGCTATATTTTGATTTCTTGGGCATCTTCTTTGATACATAGATCTCTCTGGTACATAGATCTTGGACAGAGAAATCAGTCGCCCACTGCACTATACAAGTGGAAAATTGTGCACTCAAACAGGTAATTTTCAGAATTCCAATTTCTCCTACAGATGTTAATATGTTTGAGTTTTTAAGTGGGCATAAGTTAGTTAAAGTATGGAGCTTTTGCAGAGATAAGGCTATGAAAGATTTTTTTTAAATCATGATAAATATAATGGAATAATAAGGGCATGCTTTTTGTGGAGTGATAAGGTAAATTTATTTTTGTATTTGGAGTGATAAGTGAAAACCATTATTGTAATTCAAAGTAATATTTTACTTTGAGCACGATTGAGTCAGTGCAGACAGTTTTTGAAGACAATTTTCTTCCAAAGTTTGCAAGTGTGATATTCTCATTGAGAATTTTCCACAACAAAGTTGTGACCTTGAAGAATGATGTACTCCAGTAATTAATAAAATTATAATTTTTGGTGGTGATTTTGTCCTAGATCCACCCGAAATTGAATAAGGGTGTCTTAGGTACACCATGTGTAATGAATGCGTGTGCATGACTTGTCTTCAAATTATCAAAATGCTCCCTCTGTATTATGCTTAAACAACTACATGCACATAAGCAAGCTTAAGTATAATAACGCTTAATCAAGCTCTTGTAATCAAGCTTAAGTACGCAAGCACAAAGCGTCACATCATCAACTTGATAAGATGATCTTCCAAGAAAGCACAATTCACATCATGTAATCAAAGCAATCAAATTAAGGACGCTACAAAATCAAGCATTTCAAGCCAAGACGACATCAACATCATCAACACTTTTTGTATCACTTGCAGATAAACATTTTTTAACTGAATTGTATGGTGCATTCTCGGTTGTAATCGACACCCTAATTTGAATTGTTAAGGTGAATACATGAAGTCAAGTCTTCAACTAAGTCATCAAGATTGAACTTTTCATTTGGGTGCATTTTTGGTAGTGTTTGACACCCTTCCTTTTTTAAAATCAGCACATCCAATGAGTACATTCAAGAAAGCACAAAGTGTCAAGCAAGCCATCTAGCAAGTAATAATCATCAAACAAGTGTGAATTCTATTATTCTATTCTTCAAGTGAGCATCAAATCAAGCCAGTGTTTAGCGCAAGTGTAATAAGCAATAACTCAAGGGAGTGTGTCATTAAAACAAAAGAGAAAGCGAACGTGTCATTCAAACAACAAAGCAAACAAGCGTGTCATTAAAACAACCAAGCAATCAAGTGTGTCAAAATCAAGTGCAAAAGTTCAAAGCATGACATCTACAACAAATGAGCCAGTGTGAAGTTGATTGAAGCATTCATAAAGTGTCAGTGAATCATTCAAGCAAACCAATCATCATCAAGTGAGCATGAAGTCAAGAGTTTAAGAAACCAAGTTATAAAACTCTAGCAAGTGTTTAAAGCATCAACAATAAGCAACATTTCAAACGAGCTTGAATTCAAAGTGAGAAAGCTAACATGGAGACACACATTCAACTGTCCCAAATTCTTAACAATTTGATTTTATCATCAGCTAGTGACATTGTGAACATCAACAAAACAACTCTTGCTAATATTCAAGTGCATCTTCAACATGCACATGAAATGATTGAGTTCCTTCAACTAGAGTCGCAACTACAAATAACTGAGTTGCTAGTGAAGAGTGATGCTTCCAAGTCTTTGAACAATACAAATACAGCTGATGATTCCATGTCACTGATCCAACAAACTTCTAGTGTCGAAGTGGTCCCTTATCCAGTTCAAGTTTATTCCAAACCAATCATCAAGCCATGGGAAGAAATCCAAAGTAACAAAAATCGACGAGGCTTGGGATATATCAAATATGACTCCAAATTTCATATCCCAGATTATTCAAGGCCCATTAAGTTTGTTAGTGCAGGGTTTCTTGCACAAATCACATCGGATGGTTATGAGAAAGTTGAAGACAAATAGAAATACACACAAACTAAAGTTGCTGACAAACAAACATGCACGCAAACTGAAGTTGCAGTCAAACCAAAATCCCTTCATTATCAAAGAAAAGGTCACATGGAAGATCAATGTTTTGATCTCCATCCTTTTCACCATTGTGGCAAGAAGAATCATTCATCAGAGAATTTCTACAAACAAGACCAACCTACCAGATTAAAGATCAATTATGCATGGATTGATCCTTGGGAATGGTCGTCAACCGTAAAACAATTGTATAACTTTTACAACAGAATTCAATCTCAACTATTGCAAACAATAGTCAATTGAAGATGGTACTCTCATGCGCCTTAAAGTGGGAGTACACCAGTGAAACACTCATACACCTGAAAGGGGGGGAGCTCAGAAATAATTTGAAGAAGATTGTCTCTCCGTTTAGCTGACAAAGGGGGAAAATGTCAATGAAATTGACAGTGGTTTTCAGACCAGGATGATGATTTCAAGCGAAGGACAGTTGGATCCTTTTGTAGCTTGGCACGTGGTGGAGTTTTCAAGTGACATTTAGAGATGAATCAAACATGCAGCTGACTCATGGCCTCTTCATATTGCATTTTCTTCAACATCCAGCTTTGGCAGTTTTTTCAGGAAGCGTTTTTGAGGATCAACTTGAGAACTTGGAAGAGGGTTCCTTGGTCTCATTTTGGATTTATCATTGAGGGGGGAATGTTAGCCTCACTCTCATAATGAAACAATTATAAATCCAGAATTATAATTAAATAAATCAAATCTTAAGAATTAGGAGTTAGTTCCTCAAACTAGGGAGTTTAGCTAGGATGAGAGATTCTCTCCAACTAGTTTCCTAGATTAGTGTTTTGTTGAGAATGTATCTCAACCAAGTTTGTTCAATATAGACGCACTATATTTAGACAACTTGATCATGTATTTATATGTATCATAAACATTATTTGTACATTGGATTGCATCATGAGAGGAATACAGTGAGGCTGAGGCCTTTTTCGCCATTTCTAAGCCTCTGGTTTTTTTTTATGTGTTAATTTTATTTGTTATTCTATAGGATCATCTTCAAAGTAAGACATTCTACTTGGGTTTCCAACTTGGTGAATGTAAGGAAAAAATTCTGTGAGATACGCCTGCGTGTCAATTTTTGCAACCTTAACTAGGCATTAGACAAGGATAATTACCCAATTCCCTGCATGGAATGAATACTCCAAACAATATTTGGGTCGAAGATGTTCTCACTACTAGATGGGTTCTCCAGATATAATCAGGATCTAGTAGCAAAACTAGATCATCTAAAAACCACCTTCATAACAAAGTGGGGAACTTTTCTATTCAAGCGCTTTCCATTTAGACTTATTAATGTCGAAAATAATTTTCAGAGGGATATGGATACTTCTCTCTGTGGATTAATTTCATAAAGCATAGTAGTTTATTTGGATGATGTAACTGTATTTTCAAAGAAAAGATCATGTTAGGTTCCTATACCAATAGGAATCATAATTTTGAATGGCTAAGGTTAAGACTTGTAATATGTACATAACTTTGCTTACTGAAAATGTTTTCCATATTAAAAAATCAAAAAAATGAAAAGAGGGTATGTCCTAAAAGAAAAATCAAAGGACAAAAAGAATAAGAAAATGTCCAAAAAGTGAAAAATATGAACTCCAAAAACAAAAGACCATGAAAGTGTGCAAGTCAAAATGCCACTGCTATTTACTTTTATGCATAATAATGATTGTGTGCAGCTTGTTATTCATGCCACAATCCATGGTAATCAAACTATTTAATCTTGATTATTCCATGCTTTAAATTTCATGTTGATAGTTAGAGAATAAAATCTGACCAAACTATTTAATCTTGGCAGATCATTAGATAGGTAGAGTAAATAAAAGGAGCTCATTAGTTTAATCTGAGCCCTTGGATGATATAAGGTTAGAGTTAGATAGTTTCCTACTTTAAAAAAAATGGTTAAGGGTTTGCTAGCCTAAATGCACCCAAATAAAATGAAGAAAAATGGTAGGATGAGTAGATGGGTAAGTAGAAGAAAGGTTGCAGAAGTATGATGATTGATTAGACAAAAGCACATTTATCATCTTTCAACATGTATTTCAAATGTGAATGGGAAATTAAGCATGCATAAGGTTTACAAAGTCAATTAATTAACTTCCCCCATTCATTTCACCCCTTTACTTTACTAATTTCCCATAAATAAATTCTAAGTACTTAAATCCTTTAAGTCAAATAGGCTCAAAGCATTTCTCTGACTTCTGGAGGGACCAGACCCTTGGCTTAATGACTTAAGGACAACAAGTACTAGATTCCCCCTCATCAAAAATTCATCTCCCTTCATTCCCCCTCATTTCCCTAATAAAACCCCTTTTCCTAAGGTTAAAACACTATTTTCCTAGGGAAAGTAATCACCCCCATGTAAAACCCCTTTTTCCCAAAAACCCACAAAAACACTTTAGCCTAAGTTATAATGCATATATGCGAAAAGAAAACAAATCACAGAAAATACATTATGCTTAGCGCAATTCATTTCCGCCATTTTCATATTAACTTCTAACTTTTATATATTAATTCTCATTAATACCCTTTCCCGTATGTACATATTAAATCCTCTACATTAATGTCCCTAGACCTAGTTTTAACTATAAAACTATGAATTTCACCCAAACCTTGACAAAGTTCATTAACTGATCGATTCACGATTACGTTAAGTAAAACTCTGAAAATCACCCCCACTGCTTAAGTTTGTCATTAACCCATGCTTAATCACCATACCGTCGCAATTAACCCATCACCCACCCCCCCCCCATTACCCTCCGCGCTCTTTTGCAGCATGATCACCTTTTGATATGAAGGCCCACATCTAATGCTCATAAGCCATTTCAGGTGGGATCATCCGCCGAACGATACCCACCCGAAAAAGTGTCTTTCCTGTCGACCCTTGATGCTACATGTCATTCAATGAATGGAATCGGGCGAACCCTCTCGAATACCACCAAGCCCACAAAAGCGGTGCGAAATAAACCGCTTACCACCCTCTCGCAAAATGACAAAACCGTCTATTGTTTAGTTTGCGCCAAAATTCAGAAAAATAAAATGTTTACCCGTTTAAACACTAAAACCCCAGTTTTGCTCTTTTTCATCTGTTTGTGTAGTAAAACCTTGTGTAACCCTTCTACGCCACCTGAAACCTCTGCTAGCCAATTCAAATAGGGTTTACCTCCCGAAATCACTTTGGACTCACTCCATAGACATATAAAGCTCAATAGAGCCATTAATGACCCTCCCTGTCAACCCAACATTTTCCTAACAGTTTGTTTTATTTTACAGACGATCAAAAGACCGCAGCCTTGGATAAACAATCTCAATACTAGTCATAAGACCTATTTACTCTAAGATTGTTATCAAATCTATTCAAATAGAGATGGAAAATAAAACATACAGTTAAAAGACAAGCAAAGGAAACATGAAATTAAATCATTTACTATTGAAATAGATAGTAAAAACCTAAAATATACAGTGAAGGTAAAAGGACACAGTAAAGAATAGTCAAAGTGTATCAGGATTAAACAGTATCAGATTGAAGACCAAGTCAATTAAATCAGCTAGCATGAAGACAAACAATAGGGAAGACAGTTACAAAGCATACAGACTCATGTCAAAGTGAAGATAGATGAAAAAAAAGAGCATAAAAGTAAACAGTAAAAGTAAACATGGAGGAAGCAAGGGTTAAAAAAACATAAAAACACTTTCATCAGCAACAATGAAGTTTATCCAAAGTAAAACTGAAAAACAGTTAAAATAAATTTAAGGTTAAAAGATGAAATCAGAGCAGAAATGGTACATTCTTCAGAAATTTCCTGTTTAAATCATAGTTTTTCAAAAACTAGTTCAGCCAATCCAAGATGAAGTTTGAGAAACTGGAGGAGGTTTGTGTTCCTAAGAGGCTAATATACAAAAACCTATCTCACTTTATACACACGTATTACCAAAAGTGAGATAAGTGCATGTCGTCACAGCCTATTTTTCGGATTGTGCAAAGTCCTGTTTTTGACATCTTTTTGCAGAGAATATTATGAACAGCTGGAGCTGAATTTTGGGAAACTGAGAGAAGCTTATCTCATAATCATGCTTATCTACAATAACCATTTTCACTTTTTACATATCTATCTCGAATTGAGATATAAAAAGGTATCCATGGACCCTAATTTTGCATAATTGTTGGGGCAGAATGCACAAAGAAAGGATGCAGTTAGTGACTTGGATGCCTCATCATCAATTAAGAGTTGCTATCAAATTCGAATTTCTGTTATTTTAACACCATAAATCCATAATATAGTGCCAAATAGATTCATTGGTTTTGAGTCTCCTTTATTTGAGTTCTATTAATGTAAAACAGTTTGAGATATTTGTAAAACCAATCTTGATATTTTTTCAAGATATTTCAGTTTAGAATTGGTATAAATACTTCTTCATTTGAAGTATTTTGGAGTGGATTCCAAGAAATTTCTATAGACATTTTCTCTCAAGTCAAAGTTTTATTGTATCAATGACTGGATTGGCTTGCTAGATCAAGGAATAAAGATCAGATATTTCACAGGATTCTTGTGTAAAGTGAAATACAAATAAGTATTCTCCTATGTTCAATGTTGTTTTTCCTTATGTTTTTTACATAATATTTTGTGTAAATTTATAAGCTCTAAATGTATAGCAAGGAATGATATTTCAGAAATTGCTTGAATGCACTCTTTATTGACTGCTTTACATTCTTAATGTTTTCCCATAAACCATCTTAGCTAGGGAATTCTTAACTACTCCTTAGCTTCCGTAGTTTCTCCTCTAATATATAGCAAAGGATTCTTAATTTCCCTTTGTTCATGATCATCCTCTGTTCTTCATTCTGATCCTAGTCCAAGGATTCTTAAGTGCCCTTTCACCCTGGTTAGAATTACTTCACCCATTAGGTGTAAATATTTGCATGTTGCTTTGCTAGCCTGCCGTGTGATAATTCCCTTTAATGATCTGATCCAATTATGCTATCCATTTGTTGACTCCATAGCCCAATGGCTTGAATACCTAGCTCTATCCATCTGCTTCAAGAATTCCACCACCCAACCATCAATTCAAAACCAAAACCCCAATCAACATTAATAACTAGCCTAAAATCCCATAAAAACAAAGCTAAATTATATATAGAGAGCCCTCTCTAGACTTAGGTTGGCTAGAGCCTAAGCCTAAAAGATTGATTTGTGGTTACCTCGGATGCTTCCTTCTTCTAATAACTTCTAAGGATAATTCTGAGTGATAACAAATCACACCATGTGCATCATTTGAAATAGATATTCAAGTGATGTCATAAGTATGGGATTTCTTTGAATTCCAAAAAGAGCATCTTCGATGTGTCAGAAGGCACTCTCTTAGGACACATCATTGCTAAAAGTGGAATTAAGTTTGATCCCAGAAGGGCCTAGACTAGATATTATTATTTATCTTTCCACATTCATCGAAGAAACACTAGTACATTTTAACCACAACATATTATTTCACTTGGTGGGCTAAGGCGGTTCCTTTAAGATAAGTCAACTACCAGGAAGTCATCAGATTTCTAAAACAAAACATCATAACAAGGTTTGGAATTCCAACTCCACTTGTCTTTGATAATGAAAATTACTTTTCCTTATTAAATCTTTATGATTTTTCATTAGAAAAAAATATTGTTTTAAAAAATACATCTGAGTATTACCCGTAAGGGAACAATTTAGCAAAATCAACAAATAAAAATATTATCTGCATAATCAAGAAAATCATTTTCTCTAAACAAATGAATTGGAACAATGTGTCGGTAAATGCACTATGATCTGACCACATAACTCCTAAACCCTCTCTAAAAACCACGCTATACTTCCTTGTATATGGGAAAGAATCTATCTTGCCACCCAAGGTGTATCTCCCGACCTTGCAACTCTCCCAAGGGTCCTAAGGAAAAAAATGTATTCTACTTCAAAGTATGATAGATACCTTGCTTAAACTTGAGGAAGAAAGGCACAAAGCCAAAGAAATATTTTCCATGCAAAAAAACCAAATCAAGTGTTGGGTCAATAAGGAATTCATAAGGACGAGGAATTTCAAGGTGGGTGACCTAGTATTGAAGTGGGATAAAGCTCACATAGGAAAGGAAAACCCATGAAGTTTCAATATCTATGGATTGGCTCCTATACCATCAAACAAAAGCTCAGTCATAATGCTTACAAGTTGAAATATCTAGATGGGTGGATTCACCCTCTTCTTGTTAATGACCATGATCTCAAACACTATTTTTAGTAGCAACTCAAGCTACGTTCCTTGTACAGTTTGTCGTTTGTTGTCTATTTTTTTTTCATTGTAACCTATTTTGGTCTATCTTGTTTCCCTATTGTTTGGTCATTATACATAAATAATACCTTGTGTGAAAGTGCGTGTATGGATTTAAATGGCAATGTTTTGAGATACATAAGGGATGTGACAATGGCAACTCTTGACTTCCTATGGATTATTATTCTTTGTTTGGGAAGATGCCTTAGGTTAAGTCAAGTCCAAACAAAAAATGTGATACATTCAAGAAGAGAAACTTGAGTGAACCAATGAGGGAAAATTTTAGGGGTCAATATTCGCAGATGGGCTAATTTTCCACTGTTTTTCCAAAAAAAAGTTTCGTTAATTTCCATTTTTACTAAAAATGATTCACCAAAATTTTACAATACAAAATTATTTTACCTTAACAATCATGAAAATTTTATATAGACTAATATAAAATCACTAAAAATATAAAAAATTCTACAAAAATATCACCAAACGTTTTACCGTTTGCATATTAGGGACTAGTAAGATTCGCCGAGGTTTCTAAACTTTAAGATAAACTCTGTTATCACTCCTTTAGATCTCCAAGGCTAAGGAAGAGTCCAACTGAGGTAGCCATAAACCAATCTTTTGACTTGGTAGCTAGCCTTACTAGGCTGGAGAGGGATCTCTCCAAAGGATCACAACCAACAAGTCTGGATAGATTAGGGTTCTAGGCTAGATATAAAATGTAGAGGGTTGTTTGATTTGATTTTGATTGGGGTAATCACTGATGAGTGGATTAGGTCAGAGAGTGAACTAGGTCAAGGCAAAAGAGAATTAGAATTGCAAACATCTGATGGGGCAAGGTAGGCAAGTTACTTTAACACTTTTTAGTATAGTGATTAAATGGTTTAGACTGATGAGATGTTAAAAGGAGCATGAAAATCATGAATTCCTTTTAAACTGAAGAAATTAAAAAAATTATGATGATTTTCCCAAAACAGAGCATAAAAGATGTATTCTGCTTATCACACGTTGAAAATAAAACATATTTAGAAGTGAAATGGATCATGGAAGATACAAAACATTCACACACATGTAACTAAAGAAGAAACAATATCAAAATATGATGCCATAGTAGTCCCACCAAAATATTTGCAACTCATCCAATATATTCCATGCCAAAGTCTGAAACACTAATACAATATCCAATGGAGTCCAACCTGTAGAATGACTGAAAATTTACATGATATAGGCCTCAAACCAATTCATACTAGCCTCAGGGGTCAAATCCATGAGAGTAGTAGTAGTTACAACAAAAACTGAACTAATAGCTAGAGTGTAGGGTGGTTAAAGTGACTCATCCCTAACTTAAGTGAACTGATTCATTACATATCATGGAGATGATTTACCTAATGTAATTACCCTCGGTAGTACTAAAAACATGATAATTACATCAATCATATTAATTACATCAGTAAAATATTGATTTCCCATAGGTAAAAAATCAAATTTGGAGAAGAACAGTGAAAAACTAGGCCAACTATCAAATGCACAGCGCCATCTTCAAACCCACATTTGTCTACCTTCCTAGTGTCCAAATTGAGCCTAGGATAGCTCATTGGAAATATTATCCTATATAGTTTCCAAAACTTTCTTTGGTTTTCAAAATCGGCTTGATTTGACCCCCAAAAAATCCATTCTCCCAAGACTAGTCAAACGCGCAGCACATGGTCCAAAAATGAGGCAGAAACATGATTTTTTGGTAGTTTTTTTCCTTTTTCACCTTCCAGGTTTGCATTCCAGGGCTAGAAACATGGATTTCCTAGATGTCTTTGTCCTTCTGAATCCATTGGTGGCTTCCATTCCTCCAAAAGGTGTCCTAAAAAAGTGCGCAACACCTAGGGCGTTGTGCGTTTGACCATGCAGCTGATATGAAATTGCCTCAAAAAACACAAAAAAGACAATATTACAAAAAATGATCTAAGAGTATTCAAAATTGGTCAAGGAGCTGATGTTTGGTGTGGCTAGGCATGGAGTGAAGCCTATGCAAGTATATCAAGTTTCTTCTTCTCTTCTTGCTGAGTTAGGGCTTCAATTTTTGCCTTAGCAGTGTTGAGCTTTGCCCTTGCTATTTGGTTTCTTTGGTAATAATAATTTTCCATCCTTCTCTGAATTTTCAATATGGTTGTTCACCCTCTCAAGCCAATGCTCCTGGTTCTCATTGATCACTCTGGAAAATTTTTCATTTAGGGTGAGCTCATTAGCTAGTTCAGCCTCTTTCTGTTTTTCTAGCTCCAATGCTCATTTTAGGCCTCTGGTCCTTGGCCTTCTTCTTGGCATATGTTCCTCCATCTGGTCACCATATTCTCAATATGCTTCATCAAGTAAAGCCTTAGCCTTTTCAGTCTCCCTCTTTGCCTTGATGAGCTGAATCTTCATGACCTCATGTTTGGCCTCAAACTGCTTGTTTTCCTGCTCATAATATGACATGGTGTATTTTTCTATTTGCAAGTTGATCTGGAGCTCCCTGATGAGTGCATCCTTTTATTTGATGACGATTCTTGTGCTTTCACTGTCATCATGCTAAATTAGTTCAACTAAGTCAAAATCCTGCTCTATCTCATGGAGGTCATCCTCCTGCTGTTGGATCTCTGTCTCTGTCATCTTTTCCTTTCCCTTTTGTACTTGCTTTTCCGATGGAGAAGGCAAGGACCCTCCCACAATGGGGAAAGCATCTACCTATCGCCTCTGATGTAGGAGCATCCTGCTTCAGAAAATCATTGTATATTTGGTTGACTTAGGGGGTGTGATGTTTTAATTTATTTGTATATTTTTTTTAAATTGAGTGAAAAATACGTGTGTGAGGTTTTAATTGTAAATATTCTAAATTATGAGAGAATATGAGTGATGATAGACTTGTAAAGATCTCATAGAGATCTTAGGGATTAGGGGATCCTAGAATAGAGGATTAGTTGAGTTAAAAGTGGAATTAGAGGATTTTTAGGATATGGTTGAGTAGATTGTGGGATCTAAACCAGAAATGGTTGCAGAATCCTTTTGTATATATTGGTAAGCCTTAAAGGCAGTAGAAGGGGTGTGAGAGTGAGGAATGAGAATAATTCTCATGTAAATATTTTATTAATGAATTATTTTCTGAGTTTTAATGTAGATACGTATTGTGTAGACTTCAATGTTATGTGTTGATTTTTAATTTTGAGACCCCTGAGATTTGTTGCATAATGGATGATTTCGTCCATATGTTGGACCAATAAACCATAGGTCCGAGGATCGTGAAAAGTTTCATCTTTTCTGCATCAAAGTGGTATCAGAGCAGACAGTTATGCTCCTTGGGATTGAGAGGAACGACAGTGACAATACTTCCTATATTGATTTTCTTTCTATTAATTAATGAATATAATGTTTTGATGAAAAATTATGTACAATTGGGTGCCTTTGCTAAGAATTATGAAGAGATAATGCATTGAATATTCGTATAGATTTCTATTATGTGAAATTATTATAAACAAATTGTAATATTATATTCCTATTGAAGATGATAGAGAGAAGGGCACACCTCGTTGGCTTTATTGGCGAATGTTTCAAGGAGGAGTTTGTTGCATTTTCTAGCAAAGATTGTGGCCATTACCTATGGCATAAGGCACACAATTGAAGGCCTAAAACATGTGTAGATAATCCTAGTGAGAGCACGAAAAAAGCATCCAACAGAAGCTGCATAAATTCAGAAAATTCCAATGGAATATGTTGCAACAATACAATCTAGATGGAGGCAAATGCACATTCAAGGCGCAGGTTCAAGCATAAAAAAAGTTTGAGTTCTGGCATTAAGGAGACATTTTGGTCCAGGCGCATGTTCAAAATTTATGGTTTCTTATTATTATCCAGCTAAGAGTTTTTGTGATGGATTGTTTTCTTTCTAAGATGAATGATTATATTAACACTTGGATCGATGCCAATTAAATTGTATATGCTACCTAAGAATCATTGTATACATTGCTTGCAATTTAAAGAATAGTGTTGGTAATTCCATGAAGTGAAGCAGCTGAGAAGAGATTTTCGTTGCAGAAAGTCACATTGCTACACATTGGGAACCTATGAACATATGAGATGCATTGGAGACCTGCATCCAGATAGAAGCAGTCATTGAGTCTAAAAGGCAAGATAGCAGCAGTGTTTTTTTTTGTTGCATTGTGCAAAAGTTAATGAGAGACTGCGTGGAAGCATAAATTGTTTAGAGCAAGAGTGGTTGAGCAAGAGTCTTATGGAGATAGTCTGAGGAAACTTGTGAACTTCATTTTTAAATAACCCACGGTTTGTTCTGACATTGTTTATGCTCAACATTTATCTCCCAGGCCTTGGATATTTCACTAATTTTCTTTTGAATTCGGTCATGGATTCGACGGAATCTTTGGTTCTGGTTTTGTTTGGGTCAATTTCTGTTGCAGGTGGTATTTATCTTCTGCGGTCTACCTATGTTAAAACAACTTGGTAAAGTGTTAGTTGTTGTAGGTGATAGTGAATAGGATAATGTTCACCACAGAAGATGAAGAAAGAGATCAAGGAATTGAAAGCGTGACTTGACAAACTAACGAAATGTGTACAAGGAAAAGAGAATGAAGACTGAAGACATGGATGGAGAATGAGGAAATGGGTTATATGGAACCTATTGCAAAAGATATGGAATGCCAAGCTAATAAACAAGTTTAGAGAACTTGAACAAATACATATTTCTTTGTTGGAAAAGGAGAGACTCAAAGGAATTGAGTCACAACAAAGAGGATTTGCTGAAACCTGGAAAGTCCATTGTGAAATACTGGTGCTTGAAGCATCAAATGAGGCTGAAAGGTCTTGTATTTTAAAAACTGATAGCTTTTTTATGGATGCAGGACATGTTAAAGACGCTGAAGGTGAACAAATAATTGAAGTTGTTGATAATCATCAAATAATTTCATATATCAACATGAGTAATATTGCAGCAGAATTAAAATTTATAGAAGAATGGTTGGATTATCCAAAGTTAGAATGTGACAATATGCCTTCAAATCAACAAATTTGGCGCAATGGAAGCATAGAGAATGATAAAAAAGTTGAAATTTAAGAAATGAAAATGTTGTTGGAACATGAACATATTGCACATATGGAATAAAAATGTTCAAATGTGGAACCTGAATGTAATGAATTTTTATTCCAATCTTGTAACAATAAACTTCAATCAGACACTAGATTGGATATTGAAATCAAAGATTTAAGGAAACAACATCAGGAATAAAGACTGAAGGACCAACAACAAAATAGAGTTTGGAATCCTAGAGGTAGCAAGTCATTGAGACATGTAGTTGTCACATTAATACAGAAAAGTGGCAGGCCTCATAGACAAGAGTCTATGAATTTTTCTTTTCTACATCGGGAGTCTAATGCAGGAGCATCTTGCTTCAGAAAATCATTGTATATTTGGTTGACTTATGGGGTGTGATGTTTTTAATTTATTTGTATATTTTTTAAATTGAGTGAAAAATATGTGTGTGAGGTTTTAATTGTAAATATTCTCAATTATGAGAGAATATGAGTGATGATAGACTTGTAAAGATCTCATAGAGATATTAGGGATTAGGGGATCCTAGAATAGAGGATTAGTTGAGCTAAAAGTGGAATTAGAGGATTTTTAGGATATGGTTGAGTATAATGTGGGATCTGAACCAGAAATGGTTGCAGAATCCTTTTGTATATATTGGTAATCCTTAAAGGCAGTAGAAGGGGTGTGAGAGTGAGGAATGAGAATAATTCTCATGTAAAGATTATATTAATGAATTATTTTCTGAGTTTTAATGTAGATACGTATTGTGTAGACTTCAATTTTATGTGTTGATTTTTAATTTTGAGACCCCTTAGGTTTGTTGCATAATGGATTATTTCTTCCATACGTGTTATAGAAATTTTTGTGCCTTACAACATTGAGCATGAAATGTCCATAATCTAAGGGATCCAAAGTCCCTAAACATGTTGTTCCTACCCCTAGAGGAACAAGGCTAACAAACCACAGCAATTCACAGAAGTTCTCCACCAGAAACTGCTCAAAAACAAGTCAATTCAGGATCATTTCAGTGGCTCCATTAGCTGTTTGCGCTGAATGTCAAAGGCAACACTGGCTACCTGCGCTGAATGTCAAAGGCAACACTGGCTACCTGCGCTGAGCGAGAGTGGACATGTGGCAAGTTCATTTCTCAAGGTGTCAGAACCCAGGAAGCTTCCAAAATGACACTTGCCTCAGGGAATTCGACTGGTGATGAGTAAGAGGTTCCAAATCTCCAAGTGGAAGCAAGAACCTCCCAGTGGAATCAAGAACTGACAGAGGGAGAGGACACTAGTCAGATCTCAAGTTGACTCATCCTCTCTCCAAACATCTATATATGGATCTCTCCTCCACGAGATCTAGAGGCTGGAATTTTGTTATTGCAAAGAATTGTTGTTGGTTTGAGATTGGAATCATTGGGTACTTAATGCTTTGAAGGGGGTGAAGATAGGAATTCCATTTGCTGGGAAGGAGATGATGGATTGGAGCCCTCTGGGTTGTATCTCTTCCTGAACCTTGTTATTCATCAATAAAGCTATCTTGGTTTCTCCTATATGCTGATGTATTCTTGATGTATGATTGCATTAGTATGTTTAGTTTATTTCTAATCCTGAACTAGTTATGAATATGAATCCATGTCTTGTGTAGTGTTCTCTTCTTGTGATCTTGCAGAAACCTCTTGAAGCTAGGCGAGCGAGAAGACAAGTAGCTGGGAACTCTCCAAGAGAAGAGAAACCGGATCGAGGGACAAACGGAAGACACCGGTTAGTCCATCCATCTCTCTTCATTCTTAATTCATAAAGGAAGAATACTAGAATAGTTGTCTCTGTTTGTTGCTAAGGCATTGTCACACCTTAGGTGGATAGGATCGTCCTGCATAGGCATTTTTCCCCACAACAAATTGGCGACTCCACTGGGGAAATTTGTTAGTCATTTTATTTGTGTTTCTATCATTGTTTGCTTCATAGACTTGACAGCAACAATCGAACTGCATCTGCTACTCCCAGATGCAAAGTAGACAGTTGCTGCTTTGATCCAATCACTGGACTTGTCTATGATCTGAACAATGGACTCACAAATGATTTGATGATCCTTTGTGATAGATCTTAGTACCCCCTCAAAGCATCCCTTTGATTGCACCTTGCTTGTTGCTTTGATTTGACCTGAAACAGTGAATTAAATAGCAATCTGTGACCCAGAACCCAGAGAGAAACGAGAGTTTCTCCTTCAGCGCAGACCCAGTGAAGGGATTTTGCATTTCAACGCAGGTCCCGTGAAGGCTACCTGCGCTGAATGTCAAAACCCCTGTGTTGAGGTTGCGCTGAACCAGTTTGCCCTTGTGCAGCTGGGGTTCTCTGCTCTGTTTTGCCTTGTTTTGATCTCTGATTTTTGCAGCCTGTAACTAGCATAGGTACCAGTCTAATAACTCCTTTTCTCTGCTTAAATTCCGCCTCCTTTTGTACAAAAAGACTGTGAGTGTTTTTATGTGTTTGTGGCATCATTTACAGTTTTCCTTTGCATGAGTGAAATAGTCATCCTGTAGCCCTTGATTCAGATCTGTTGATTGTGATCTTAGGAGAGAGTTCATTGGCTGTTTGCAGTTGATTATACATTTACTTTTGCATTTGGTTTGAGTTTGTCTCTTTTAAGTGTCAAAATAAGTATTCATTTCGAAAATCGTTAAGTGTTGTAATCTCTTCTACCCTCTCTGATTTCGAAAAAGTAAACTTGTTTGTATTTGTCATTTAAAAGCGAATTCAAAGTTGTACAAAAAGCTTTCTTTATAGGCATCAATACTAAAAAAGCGGAAAACAAACACCTGCATTGTGCATTTGCATCTTGATAGTTTGCATGTCTGATTTAGGAAAAGTGCATTAGAGTGTGCTGATTGCTCTTTGAGAAAAGATGGTGTCTTTCTTTTCCCTTAGTAGCTAGGATTTTCAAAGTTGAAAAGATATAAAGCTTGCTTATCATCTTTAGACTGCATTTAGGAATTGTATCATACATCTCGTGGTGAACCTTGAAAGGAAAACTTCTAAAAAGATTAACCTAAAATAAATTGAATGAACTTAACAACGCTTTGCAACATAACGCACAACATAGAGGTCTAGGCTAGAGACGTGTTCCGGCGTCGTAAAGCCTGGTGACTGTCGATCTCGTGGATGGTGGGTGATTCCTCCTGAGGGACGATAGCGCCAGTACGGATTGTGCTCCCACGTACTGTCGCGTATATATTGGGAGACCCCTATAGGCATAAAACCTTTATCCTTAGGAAGCCGTGTCAGCCGCCCTACTGATCGCAATGCACTGAACACAGCATTCAGGAAGATCGACCGCCCGTACCCTAAAAAGTATTTTGCGGTTTTGCGAAAAGTTTGGCACACCCTCTGCCTAGAACTCCAGAGCAGTTCCTTTTGGCCTTTTTCAGACTCTATAACAGAAAAAGTCCATTCGAGCATTTGTCACTTCGGGCTCGTTAAAACATCGAAGGAGACTAGAGTCATCTTTAGCTTTTTCTCGACTCTTTAAAATTGAAAAAGCAAGTTGTGTCTAAAGCGTCGTTAAAATTTATTTTAAACGGAACAATCACCCCTATTCCTGCGTTGATCTTTAGGTTGAAAAAATGGAGCACACCAACCAAGGAGTTCCCCTTGGTGGAAATCCTAGTCCCTTCTCCTCTTGGGGAGATGTTGGTGCACCCCATATGGCCACATTGTCGCTTCCAGGACTGACAATTGGCCTGCCGGTCTGGCTCTTTTCAACGAATGTCGTTCAGAACACCACTATTCCTGAACAGTCGAGTCAACAGTTAGATCAGACCAGAGTTGCCCACCAGCCTTCCACTTCATCTAATTCTTCCTCTCCTCCTTCCTCTTTGCTTGACGGAACTGGTAAAACAAAAAACCAAGTTCCTAAGGAGAAGAAGGAAAAGAAGAAGAAAGAGAAGAAGAAGAAGGAGCCAAAAGCGACTGGGGGCAAACAAGTGTCGTCTAACAAAAATCCACACACAGCACTGACTAGGCCTAAATCGCCATGTGTCATATGCAAGGGAGAGCACTTCCACAGAGAATGTCCCTGCATCCCTCGGATACTAAGGGATTGGTCTCCCCATCTGCACAATTCGGTAGCGTCAACCTCTGATAGCCATGTTGACTGCTCACCGTCAACTAGTGAAAGCGAAGTCACAGGACAGAGAGGGAGAGCTAGATTTCCCTGCAAACTGTGTGAAGGCGACCACGCCATCCACCGTTGTCCCTTATTAGACGAGGCTAAAAGAGTTCTGGAAGATCGCCGGTTTTACCAGTGCAACTTCCTCCTGGATATCAAAAACTCCTGCCAACTCCTTCACTAGTTGAGAACCCGGCTGGCCCACCCAGGTGGTCAGCCGAAGCACCTATCATTGAAGATGAACCGTCTGGATCCATGCCTGACGAAAGTCAAAAGGTTGAGGCGGCAGTTGACCCGGTTTTGCCTTCAAAGGCTCTATCTTCGAATGATACCATCATAGAGGAGAATAAAGATGACACCGTCCAAATTCTCTTCATCAACACAGACTCCGACGAATAAGGGGGCAATTTGCCCATTCCTTTATCGCAGGAAGGAACTTCATCAGAGTCATACCCGGCCGTCTATTCGGTCCCACCACCAAGCAACCGGGTTGTGTCCTTCGACTGGAACCAACTAGGCAGACCCCGGTTGCCAGCAAGCATACCATTCAGAATTATCGTTCAAATATACAGAATGGTAATGGCTGGCACTATCATTGATGAGGGGGCATCTGTGAGTATCCTTTCCTCTATTGCTTGGAAAGCGCTTGGTTCGCCAGCGCTTTTGCCTGAAATGAGAAATCTATCAGGCTTTGATAAAGGAACCAGTCGACCTTTAGGGATCCTCCCCAATGTGCCTATCACATTGAAAGGGAACACCGTTCAAATGAACGTGATGGTCGTTCAAGGACCCTTGGATTATAACCTACTCCTTGGACGAGACTATATATATTGCATGGGGGCCCTCGTCTCCTCACTCTTTAGAGTAATGTGTTTTCCGCACGAAGGAAGAGTGGTCAAGCTCGTGGACCAACTTTCATTTCCGGATCACGCATCGCAAATAGTCATATACCATCCCTAAATGGTCTATTCACGCAAGAAGTGTCTCAACCCATGGTCCGTCCTCCTGATGAGCGCGAGTAATCCGGGAGGATATGACTGGAACCCAGGGGGCATGCGTCCTGGTCTGCTTCAGCAGGAAAACTTTGGGTATAGGGTAGGTTTCCGCGGGAGAATATGACTAGTCCGTACCCCATCCGTCTAGGAAGAGGGGTTGTTCTAGAATAAGATTCTTTTGTCAAAGTTATGTGAGTTGGCGGGCATCGTCGCTCACCTTTGTCTATTTTCGGTAGACATTGCCGAGGAAGTGTTTTGTTTGAAATATTAACGAGACAATATTTGGGTAACCTGAAAGAGGTAAGCCTCTCTCGTTAAAACAAATGTTTTGGCGGAAGTGAAGTAGAGGTAACCTTGAAACTCTGTTTTATATCTGGGGGCATGCAAACCTTTTGGAGTGCAAGCAAGGGGCGGCTATTTATTTTTTTTAAATTTTTAGGACCTCTAACCCTTTAAACTCATAGGATTAGTCGTTTCCAAACTTGCATAAAGAAAGGATCCGGAGCAAAGCTTAGTGAGATGAAGCTCCATAAAAAATAGAATCTTGATGAGACACTCTTATCATATGACTGGGTAATCGAGTAGTTTTAGCACACAGTTCATGCTTGTTAAAAAATAAACGCAAGCTCCGAGCAGTTTTAACGCGGACTTCATGCTCGTTAAAAAATAAACATAAGCAATGAGCAAGTGTTTCCACCAGCGTTTAAGCTCATTTTAAAATAAAAAATGAACCTACCCGGTAAATAACCACTGTGAATGTAACCTTATCAGCCATTAAAGCCTTGGTCGTGTTTGCACTATCACCTCCACTTTTCCATTGGCCGATCGTTCACCTCCATATGATTGTTTACCCATTTTGAGGAACAGCTGCGAAGAGTGATTTCACCTAGCCATCCTTGTGACACTGCCGTGATTGGAAAATTCCAACCTGTACCTGGAATCAACTGCTAACCCTGTTTATCACTCGTTCCTCAAAAGACGAGTCTTCTTTAAGCTCTTTTCAACTGACTCGTAAAATATGAAAAGATTTTCGAGTCCTTGGCCTTCCAGCTCGTTAAAGGGACAGGAAAAGCTATCCCTCCTCTAGATTTTAATCTTTTTGGACCTGAGGGATTATTGCACAAAAAGATCGAGCGCTTGTTTTATTCGGCTCGTTAAAACTATCGAAAACTCATCCCTTCTGTATTGTTTTATACTTTTTCGGACCTAAGAGATTAGATGACAAAAAATGACTTTTGGAGTTAACTTTATGTACCCTTTTCAGACTCTCTAAAAATGAAAAGGACCGAGTTATCTTTGTCGTTAGACTCGTTGTTGAGTCTTGAAAATGTCATTCATTTCCATTACACTTTCACTATTATGTCCATTATATCACCTCCATTTCACCTCCATTTCACTACTATGTCACCACATTCATCCCACTTTCATTATCATTGGGCTACCTTTATGTTTTTCCAATATTTATTATTTCTAAGCCTTTTAAGTGAATTTGTGGTTAAACATTAGAAAATAATGTGCATATGCTTATACCTAACAAATGGGTTGAGTTTGTTGACATGTGTAGGTTGAAAGGAGACTTCTAGAAGACCCTTATGTGGCACTCTAAGGCCAAATTCGAATTTGGTTGGAAAGAATCATGGGATCATGAGGATATGTGTCACATCTCCTAATTGTATTGTAACTCTAAAAGACATGTGTCTTATCAGTTCCTATTTTGATTAGGACTCTAGAGGTAGAGGGAGATATTCATGGATTATCATTAATGAGATGGCTCTCATCTTTTTGTATAAATAGGAGATCTCTCTCCTTCATTAGTTAGTCTCTTTTTAGTCTCTCTTTAGTCTTTCCTTTAGTCTTTTCTTAGTCCTTTTAGTTTGTTAGTCCCATGGATTTTGAAAGCTTTGGAGAGCTTTGTTGTACTTTGCACTTTTGAAGAAATTGAATAAAGCTTTGATGTTCTCAACATGGAAGGAGATGTGAAGTAGATGTCATGGAGCATATTAGGATGTAAGTAGATTAGATTTCATTTTGTAAATATTGCTTTGTAGAATGTAAGGTAGATTAGATTTTTATTCATGCAATTTTAAGTATGCTTTGATTTCATAGGTAGAAGGGGGCCCCTGCCTTGTACAGTTTGAATTATTGCATTTTATTTTCTCCCGGGATTTGTTTTTATGTTTATGTATTTGCTTTACAAACTAATGGTATTTGAAGTTGACAGGTTCAAGCTGCTGCCTTTGTTTTTATAGCTGATTTTTAGTCTTATTTCTCAAAGTTCTGCTAACACATGAATGATCTTTTATCATAAACTGTTATCTTTTAAGGATCAGAATACCACTAACTTGCAGTTGGCTTTGAGTGCTTTTTAGACTAATCTTTCACTACTTTCTAATCATACTTTGCATAGTACATATGGCTGAAGTAGAGAGTTAGAAAGAGCAAAACGTTATCACTAGTCTTTAAAGTAGATTTTTCTCATTTTTAATCACTTTTCTAATTCAACTTGAGCTACTTCCTAATCATACTTTGCATAGTACATATGGCAGAAGTAGAGAATTAGGGAGAGATAATCATTATCTTTGGTTTTAAAAGTGACTTTCTTTTCTTTTATTTGCAGCAGCATGAATGGTGTCTAGTGCCATTGGAAGTGGTCATTTACTTTCAAGTCATTTCAAGTTCTTTGCTTTCAGTTTCATTTCAAGTTATTTCTTTCAAGCTCTTTCTTTGCAAGTTTAAAGTTTGATTACTTTCTAGACTTATTTCTAACTACTTCCTAATCGTGCTTTACACAGCACATGTGTTTGAAGAAGAGTTTTAGGAAGAGTTGAACATTATAACTGGTCTTTAAAGTGGTTTTTCTTACTTGTCACCTTAGAGCTTGACTACTTTTTGGACTTATTTCTGACTACTTCTTAATCGTGCTTTACACAGCACATGTGTTTGAAGCAGAGTTTTAGGAAGAGTTGAACATAAACTATAAAACAACGAAGTAAGAGAAAGGTTAACTAAGCACATATAGTGCACCACACTTCATCAGTTTACGATACCCGGATTGATAATTTATGTAGAGCAATTTAAGACGTTAAATTGACTAAACACTCGTTAAAATCATTAATAGCGACAAACTTGTCTTTAGACGAGAACGAGTTTCACTATCGCTAGGCTCGTTAAAACATAGCGATGGGCTTTCCCGAAGGGCAGGTTATAGAACAAGCATATGTTATCCTCCTCAAGCTTGACAAAAATAAAGAGGTACTGGTCAGCAATGACTGGGGAAAAATTGGGAGAAACTCAAGAAAACTTTGATGGTAGCAAGTCGCTCTTGAACATGACACTTTTCCTCCGTACCACAATCGGGTTGGGTTGTTTCATTCACCGGTCACATCCATGGTCTCGCCATACCATCCATATTTGGGGTAATGCTACCGATCCATCGCATCAGTGTCACCATATGTTCAAGAGAAGTCGTTCAGAAAAGTCAACCGTGTCCCATCCACTGCCATACATTATCCTTCATCCTTTCATGACCGCCGCCCTGAATCATATGTCACAGATCGTTTTCACCTCCATTAAAATCATTAGCTCCGTTCCGTGTCACTGATGTGGGATTCATTAAGGCCCTCCTTTGACGGATCGCTTCTTGTCGACATCATCTCATTATCCAAGAAGTTGATCTAGGAACAACCCCTTCAGTACTTTGAAGCTTGCATGCCTCAGTGGCAAGTTTCTCACTTCCGGCGACAGGTATACCTCAATGACCTTCGACCGAAAGATTTTGCGTGGTGTTCGATGCCAAGTCCTTTATTCACACCACGTGAATTGTACTGCAGTACCTTGAGGGTCATTATCATTATCGGTGATTCCTCTCGCGCTTGTTAACGGTTTACCTCATTGACCGGTAATCAAGCGATGTCTTTCCATGTTCGACTTCAGAACAATTCTCACATGGATCGACTTGTACTTAGAGTGAAGATCGAACGAGTTTGAAGACCCCGGATCTAGTTTCATCCATCCGTGCTGCGATATATATTCAGGAAAGATAAAGACATTGACATGTACATCATTGCAGCAGATAATCATCCTACTCAAAGGATGATAATTTCATCAAAATTATCAGTCTACCATCAGACGATTGTCTGTTCTATGTACAGAAAAATGAATTTATAAAGCTGAGCATGGGAATGCCCGCCTCAGCTAGATCATGAAAGTAGTATGAAAAATAATGTATTGTATTGTATCTTATTACAGGTCTCCTCCCAGCATTGGATGAACTTCGGATCCCCCTGATAAAGCATTTCACCCGATAAACAACCTCATACTTTAGGGGGCAACTGTTATAGACATTTTTGTGCCTTACAGAATTGAGCATGAAATGTCCATAATCTAAGGGATCCAAAGTCCCTAAACATGTTGTTCCTACCCCTAGAGGAACAAGGCTAACAAACCACAGCAATTCACAGAAGTTCTCCACCAGAAACTGCCCAAAAACAAGTCAATTCAGGATCATTTCAGTGGCTCCATTAGCTGTTTGCGCTGAATGTCAAAGGCAACACTGGCTACCTGCGCTGAGCGAGAGTGGACATGTGGCAAGTTCATTTCTCAAGGTGTCAGAACCCAGGAAGCTTCCAAAATGACACTTGCCTCAGGGAATTCGACTGGTGATGAGTAAGAGGTTCCAAATCTCCAAGTGGAAGCAAGAACCTCCAAGTGGAATCAAGAACTGATAGAGGGAGAGGACACTAGTCAGATCTCAAGCTGACTCATCCTCTCTCCAAACATCTATATATGGATCTCTCCTCCATGAGATCTAGAGGCTGGAATTTTGTTATTGCAAAGAATTTCTGTTGGTTTGAGATTGGAATCATTGGGTGCTTAATGCTTTGAAGGGGGTGAAGATAGGAATTCCATTTGCTGGGAAGGAGATGCTGGATTGGAGCCCTCTGGGTTGTATCTCTTCCTGAAACTTGTTATTCATCAATAAAGCTATCTTGGTTTCTCCTATATGTTGATGTATTCTTGATGTATGATTGCATTAGTATGTTTAGTTTATTTCTAATCCTGAACTAGTTATGAATATGAATCCATGTCTTGTGTAGTGTTCTCTTCTTGTGATCTTGCAGAAACCTCTTGAAGCTGGGCGAGCGAGAAGGCAAGTAGCTGGGAACTCTCCAAGAGAAGAGAAACCGGATCGAGGGACAAACGGAAGACACCGGTTAGTCCATCCATCTCTCTTCATTCTTAATTCATAAAGGAAGAATACTAGAATAGCTGTCTTTGTTTGTTGCTAAGGCACTGTCACACCTTAGGTGGATAGGATCGTCCTGCATAGGTATTTTTCCCCACAACAATACGTTGGACCAATAAACCACAGGTCCAAGGATCATGAAAAGTTTCAGCTTTGCTACATCAACCTCTCTGATAAGTGTGTGTCAAAGTGGCCAAATTGGCTCCTTTAGGCTTGATGACCTCAACTTGTTCAATCTGCTCTCACTCTCTAATTTCATCTCTGTTAGGTGAATGAATATGCTCATGAAATGGTGATGATGGTGGTGATGGTGAGGCTGACTGATCAGATGAGGATGAATGATCTATGGGCTGAGATGGAGGAATGGATGTGGAAGGATGAGATGATGAAGGGATACTTTGAACATTCTGAGTAGATGAATGAGTGAATATGGGATTGGCTATGAAGGTACTCCATGCAATTTTGAGTTCCTTGAGATGATAAAGGACTATGATTTTAATGAGGGAATGATGAAAGAGACTCTTCATTTGATCATTATACTCCCTTTTCTGGGCAATGTAGGCCATCTTCTCAACATTCCAGAAAAGATAGTAGGGTATATTGAGCATTTTTACCCTAGAGAAATGCATTAAAAGTTGGATGTGATAGGAATAAAGCCTATAAAATCTACCTTCACATGAAAAATATTTCATGATAATCTTCATCATTGGGGCATATCTATCAAGGAGGTTTGATAAAGGAAAATAGCCCCTTCTTTCATTTTGGTACCTTGGTTTCATGTAAGGCTCATAATAATGTCTCTCCAAATCACCTTGTTTAAACCATTTCTCCCCAACATCTGGGATTATGGTGGTAGATGATATAATGGTAGTAGATAAAGTAAAAGTGATACCTACTAGAGTGACTTGGTTGTCTTTGAGTTTAGATATGAAAAGCCTAGTCAACTCAGGATTGTGTTGGACTGCCTGAACTTACTCACAAAAATCATAACAGCCTAGATATTTGAAGGATGTCATAGCCATAGGAGATGCCAAGAGTTCCCTGAGATCTGTGGGCTCAAATATGTGTATATTGCCGCCTTTGTGTATTTTCTTGACCTCTGTTTCTTCTCTATTGGTTTCCTCTTCCTCACTATGTGGTTTGTATTCCTCATCTGCCATGGTGTTTAATATCAAACCCTAGGGAGGTATAAGGTAGTGGGAGTGTAGTTTTTTGGGAATAGGAAATGGAGAAGGGTAAATGTGAAGGATATGCATGAAGGGATATATGTAATGGAGGAGGATATAGGGTACTGGTATGATAGCTTTTGAGATGGGGGAAATTGTTTTCAATGTAGGGGTTTTGGGAGCCTAGGTAGTTGTGGAACCTAGGACTTAGGGTTTTGGGACAAAGGTTTAGAGGGTATTTGGGAAAAAAGTTTTAGGGAAAGGGAATGGAGGTGTAGGGGAGTGTATAAAAGGAATTGATAGTGCAAGGGTAGTTTTGGGGGAGATCTAAGGTTTAGATATAGGATGAACACCAAATCTTCAATTAAACTTTTAAAACACTTTGGGAGTGACTTAAGGAGGAAGAAACACACTATCCTTAGTTGTTACTTACTTGTTTGGAGGTTGAATACACTTTGGTGGAGCTAAGGAAGTGACTGTAGCCTTTCTGGACAAACACACAATGGCAATGGGGAGTGCGCAGTGCCTCAGGAAAGCACGCAATGCCTTAAGGGAATGTGCAACACCGAGTAAACACGCAATGCATGAAGAGAACATACAGCGCCATAAGAGAACACACAGTGCTTGCTCTATTCTATTGATTTTCACCCAGAATTGTGAAAAGGGTCTCTTGGGGTTTGCTCAATCAATGGTAGGAGGCAAATGAAGTTGAGTTTGAAGCTAAGAAGTCCTTTATAGCCGAGTGAATTTGATATTTTAACTTTAAAACTCACTTTCTAATGTTTCATTTTAGCTTTTTGACATCTTTGCTCATTTCCTTTCTGACTTTTTCCTCTACAGGTGGATGATGTTAGTGTTTTGGCAATCTTTACTCTTGAATTTTTCTTGGATGAAGTTGGCACATAGAGTTTGAGTGAACAGATTATGAATAGTAACTTATTACTTATAATGGACATAAAATTACATAAATAAATAAAAAATATTACATCTCTCTTTTTGAAATAAAATTACAATCTTGAAACAAAACTCATACTTTGGAATGAAAATTAGAGCTCGGGAAACCATAGTTACATGTTTGCAAATCCTCTTTGAATGAAAAACAGATATTATTTCTTTCACTCTCGTGCTTTTGTTGGCCTTATGCAGTGAATGGTGTTTTATTGGACCTTGGAGGAATGAAACCTAGTGACCTAATGGGACCTTGAATAACCAGACTTCATGTAGACTTGAGTGACACAAGACATGATGAAATGATCTTTCATAATGAATGTATGCTCAGTAAGACACAAGAAGGTGGGCCAGCAAATATTGGTTATTTGAGGGAGAGTGGGATTTTGACTTGGGCTACCATTAGTGAGTAAATTTTTGCATGAGGACCTAAGTGGAATGATAAATTTCAACATGGGACACTAATATGCTATAAAAGAGGAGTTTTGATCACTGATGGCAGTATGCAAATAATGACTCTAACATCGGCCTTATTTGGGGATGGCATCTCCTTAGAAGTGTCAAGAACACCATAGACCCAGTACATAACCATGTGGGCCAATACGGTCAAAAACGTAAACTGAAATGCATGAATAAATGTTGACAACTCAAATAACTCAAAACTGACTTACTTAACTGACGACTGAATATTGAAAATGGCAAAAAATTAGTGAAGCTCCATGGCCTTCACTACGGATATGAACTCTAGTGATTCTCTACTTCACACTTGTAGAAAATTAAGCTGTATGTACAATGAAACCTAGACAATTCAGAAAAGATAGTGCTTAATAATCCTACCATTAATTGGTCCTCCTAAGCATGGTTCTCCATTCGTCTTATCCAACACGAAAGCATTTTGTCCTCGGAAAGCTGAAATCTGATAAGGGCCTTTCCATAGGTTTTCAAATTTGCCATTCTTACCCTTGTCTTCTTTTTGGCATCCCAACTAAGCACCACATCTCCAATTTTAAAATCATATTCCTTTGTTTTCCAATCATAGATTCTCTTTATCCTCTCATGAAGCTTAGAGGTGTTCTAAAATACCTGATCCCATGTCTATTGTAGGTGAATCATTTGATTGATCCGGCATTGAATATCATTCTATTCACTTCCTACTTCTTGTAACAATTTCATGACTGAGACTACTAATGATGAAGGAAAAATAGTATCTACCCTATACATTATCTGAAAAGGAGAAATCCCAAGAGATTTCTTACTACTCACCCAATCTGGCAATAATGCATTGATTAGCTTTTTGTGCCAATTCTTTTTGTTGGCCTCCAACATTTTCTTGATGATGTTGATTAAGGATTTATTGGAGGACTCCACCAGACCATTTCCTTGTGGATAGTATGATGTAGAATGTCCCAACTTAATGTTGTATTTGTCAGAAAACTCAATCATCTTTTTGGACTTGAATGCTGCCACATTGTCTGTGATAATATTATTAGGACAACCAAAACAGGACAAGATATTAGTTTCTAAAAACAGAATGATAACTGAATTTGTTGCTTTCCTGGTTCGGATCGCTTCGATCCACTTATTAAAGTAGTCTGTAGCTATCAATATCCACTTGTGTTGTGTGGATGATGATGGATTGATCCCGCCTATGAAATCTAGGCCCCACTGCTGAAAAGGTGAATTAACTGATATAGGTTGTAGAGGCAAAGGAAGAAGTTTTCTTTTACCTTGGAAAGCTTGACACTTGTGACAACTCATCACTGCCTTGTAGATATCTGCAAAAGGTGTATGCCAATAGTAACCTACTCTCAGTACTTTGTTGGACATGGTATTCCAGTACAAGTGCCCCCCACAATCTCCTTTGTTGAAGTCAATTATTACTTCTTTAGACTCATCTTCAGTCAAACAGTTCAACAACACAACTCCAGGATCTTTCCAATAAAGGGCGAATATTTTGAAGCCTTCAACTTCAATGACCTACTCTTAGCCTTAGAAATGCTTGGAGGGGGATTTCGATGTTGCAAAACATAAATAATATCAGAATATCGAGGATATGATAAAAAGATATCAGATATCTGAATGAGATCTACTTCTTCTTGATTGTTGGTTAATGCTGCTACAAGGTTGATATCTAGAGCATGAAGGTTTGACTCGGCCATGAGTTTGGCTAAGCCTTGACCCTTGATCAGCTTGGTAGGATTCATCTCAAGATCATATTCTAATAATGCTGCTATCCATTACCTCTTCTACCTTCCAGGTCATTTTGCACAAGATTTTCTTTTACCGGTACATTAGGCACATAAGCAAGAGTATGCGAATGTAAAATGTAAACTTTGAAATCTTTGACTGCCTTTACCAAATCCAAGGCCTGTTTCTCAATGATGTTGTACTTATGGGTTGCATCCTGATGTTACAGTTGAAAAATGCTATTGGATATTCGGTTTTATCCCTTTTTTACATTAATATTGCTACCATGGTATGCTCAGAAGCAAAAGAAAATATAATAAAATTATCGGAGTAATCAGGATTGATTAAAATAGGGGCAGAGGTTAAGGCAAGCTTTACCACAAGAAAGTATTTGTTGTCTTCTTCATACCACTTCACCTCATTATCCTTTTTCACCATATTGGTCATTTCTATAAGATGTTCAGCCAAATTAGGAATAAATTTGCGTAAAAAATTCATCTTACCATTGAATGCTTGGATTTCTTTCTTGTTGTAAGGGAAATCACTTTGTTGAATGTCTTCTTCTTCTTCTTCTTCTGATGATGATGGTTAATGTCCACTGAGACCAAATTGGTCTATCAGACCTATAATTTTCTTTATTAGCTTCTAATTGTCTAGCTCCTCGTCTTTCTTGGCGATATTGGTGTTGTAGCTTTCTTTTTTTTCTCTACGGTCTTCCAACTTTCTTTATCTTGCATCTCCTTCATATCTTCTGATTCTTGGGACATTGTTGTCTTAGCTTCGCGATCTATTGTGTTCATCCTTTTGAAGATAGTTGAGGAAGAAGTTTGGTCTAGGAGATATGCTTTGCTGTTAAATGAAGATTTATTTTGTGCGGTATTCGACCCTCATAAGTGTTGATGCTTGAGGGGTTGTCGAGTTCACTCTTTTGTTGTTGGGCGGGGCTTTCCGCCTGCTTGTCTTGAGAGTTATTTCTTTCTTGCCCGATTTCTTGTGATTTAGAGTTTTCTTAAGAGTATTCTTCTTTGATGATAGTGTATTATTCCTTTTGTGCTCCTTCCCACCATGTAAACCTGTGGTGATTTTTTCTAGCAGAATTTTTCTAGGAGGCTTTTGGGCAATTTTTGGCTAGGCGACCTGTCTCAAAGCAGGATCGACATCTGAAGAGGACACTTTCATAATCGAGTTTCTGGTTCCACACATAGTCTTTACTTGTTAAGTGTATTTCAGCTAGGAATCCCACGCCGAAGTCCATTTCCACATAGATGCATGCATAGGTGGTTCTGGCATATTCCTCTGTTTCTGGGCACCTACAGTAAAATTTCCCAATTACATTTCCAATGGCTTTTAGCGAAGAGAAATTCCAAAGATGCAAGGGTAGGTTTGGTAATCTCACCCAAACTGGTGTTGAGGTTATGACTATTGTTGAGGGATCGAATGATGGGTTTCATGGCCTCATGAATAGGCCAAACTTTTCCAAAAGCCAAGGGCCGAAATCTAGAATACAATGTCTACTCTCATGTTTTCAAAATCTACTATAAATAAACCCCTAGCATAGGGGTAGATATTAATTGCATCAGGAATTAGAGGCTTCCATACCTCCGAGATCCAACTGGGGAGAGCTGTCAGCCGCAGCCAAAAACCATTGAATCGGTAGATTACGGCACTTTCAGAGAACTTCAAAGCCTCATCGAGTGAGACCTAGACCACCAGGACAGTGGGAGCTGGGGCTTCACTGACGATATGGGCAGGAGCTTTCCCCCCAGAGGTGGACGAAACTGAGCCAACAACTATTTTCGCGAAGCTGGGAGCCATCTAGAGAATGCTCTCCTGCTGAGTATAGAAGATTGCCGAAGAGAAGCCATAGAAGATTGCCAGAGAGAAGTGAAGAGCCGCAGATATATAAATTGCAGTAAAGAATACATAGTCTAGATCTCCACCCAGAGCCGTATTCTAGATCTTCGTAGATCTCCATAGTAAAGAGCATGAAGAGTCGCAGTAAGAGCTGCAGATCTAATAGTGAGAGTTGCAGAGGAATCAACAGATCTAATAGTAAGGGCCGCAGAGGAATCGGTAGATCTACATTCTGGTATGATAATGTAACAATAAGAGCCTCAGAGGAATTGGCAGATCTACGTTCTGGTGATGGGGAGCCGCAGATCTAACCACCGAAGTCCCAATCAAGCCGCAGATCTCTGAAGTAAAGAGCCCGAGATGAAGAAATATAAAACCAAAGCCGTAGAGGAATCGGTAGACCTGCGAGAGAAAACTTGGACCGCAGATCTAGAGAGCCACAGATCTAACAATTGCATTTTCGTCAAGGTTCAATCTGGATGCCATCCTTCGAAATAATGTGGCCGAGAAGTTTTCCAACCTCCATAGCAAACAAACTTTTCTTCGGATTAAGAGAGATCTAAACTTTCTATATTTCTGAAAAATGACTCTTAAATGATGCAAAATTTTATCATCTGACTGTGAAAATACGGTTACATCATCTAAGCATACAACCAAGAAAACATATTTTTCATTTGAAAAGGCTATGTCCATGGCACGATGAAAAGTGGCCCTTGCATTTTTGAGACCAAATGGATTTTTTTCATATTTGAATGTGCCCCAAGGTGTGGTGAATGTTTTCTTGTCTTGATCATCTTTGTGCACTAAAACTTGATTGTAACCGGAGTAGCCATCCAAAAGTGACAGCTGGGAGGCACCAACAACTCTCTAAAGGATATGGTCCATTTTTGGAAGTGGGTAGTTATCTTTTAGAGATACTTTTTTCAAGTTTCTGAAGTCTATGCAGAGCCTTATTTCCCCGGTCTTCTTTCTCACCGGAACTAGATTTGATATCCAATCAGAAAATCTGATAGGAACAATGATGCCCACCTTGAAAAAAATTTTAACTTCTTTCTCTATGGATGGCAGCAGCCTTGGGTTAATACTTCTTAGCTTTTGTCTAAAGAGCTTTTGATTAGGCTTGATTGGGATGGTATGCTGAATTATTTTCTTATCATACTCCTTCAAGTCTGCATAATCCCACAAAAACATCAGAAAATTCAGACAATAAATGAATGTATTTCTCTTTTACCTCGAGAGATAATGATTTGGACAACTTGATCATTTTTGGTTTATCTGTTGTTCCAGTGTTCACATCTTCGACACCTTTCTTTGTAGGAACAAATGTAGGCTTCCTTGCTACATCATCCTAATCAAACAAGTATTCAAAAGGTATAAGACCTTTTGGAATATTGTTATCCTTCAGCTGTAGTATATCAACTTGAGATGCCTTGATGACTTGATCATCTTTGCCATAAAATTCATCCATAGAATAATTCTCAAACTCTCCTTCACTCTGAAGAAAGTTTTTCACATGTTTGTCATCCTAGAATACTTGCCAATATCGCAAGTTGTTAGGAACAGAGGGTTGATGCTTCACATGAATCTCAAATTTCTTGTTTGAAAAAATGGGCATTTTGAAATTTCTTGCAACTATAGCTAATGAATCTGCCATAAGATTCTAACTCCTTGGTACAACTAAAAGTTTATATCAAGAAACATCCTAAGAATATCTAAAACCACATTTCTATATTGTTTCATTTGCAGATGGTGATCTTGATATTCACCTTTAGCTTGCTTGATCACAAGTTCTGAATCACCATACACAGAAATTTTTCATGCACCTAACCTTTTCAAGATCTTTAAACATGTGATCAACGCTTCATACTCCGCCTCATTGTTAGTACAATAAAAATCTAACTTGTATGAGCATAATCTAACATTCTGATGGAGCTCACCTTGCTAATGATGTGGACTTCGAATCCAAATGCCAATAACTGCTCCATATTTCCCAAGAGCACCATCAAAGTCCATAGTGCAAAGGCCATGTTCCTCTTCCAAGGGCTATAAATCTTGTTTCTGTTTTGGGTCATTTTTTTAAACTTTCTCTTCAGACTGTTCTAAATTTTCCATTACCTTCTCTGATGGTTATTCTGAGCCTTTCTCTGCCTTTTTCGATGGTTGTTCGGATGAACTTGGCAACTTTTATTTTTCCTTATCTGAAACTATCCTTATACAATTGAGAATATCTGGTACATCTTTAATTCCACAAGATGACCATGTACTTTGTCCAGTCCACTATAATTATATAAAATAAATGACTCTAAATCTATATGTACAACGTTTATAGGATGATTATTGGGTTTCTCCTTGCTAGTCATCATGAATTTCATTTTGTTTTATCGGTACAACTTCCTCAATTGCCCGAAAACCAGGATGGCGGCATAGGAGAAGTCTAATTGTAGTGTTCCTCTTAGTTTCTCTTCCCATGATCTTGATAATAAAATCCCAAACCGTGGTGGTATGTCAACTACCACCACATCCATTAACATTCTTTTCCAGGATTTGGTCTAGGTATACTACAAAATATTTGATTAGACCAAGACAACGGACATTACCGGAATCAAAAGAGTACAAGTCATGGTGCTCACGAGTTATATCTAGACCCAACCTTTCCATGATGGCTTTGGGCATTAGATTATGAGAGGCTCTGGAGTCAAGCATGTAGTTGTGAAGAATGCATTGGTGTATTATTAAACTAAGATAAAATGGAGGAACATCACTATCTCCTGACTGACCATCTATGGATAGACCAAAAATTAATTCAGGATAGTCATCTTCAATATTAACCATGTCAGACATAGGTTTGATTTTAATTATATTAGACTTTTAATGGCTATTTTTGACTAGTTCAATAAGAGGGATTGACACTTTCAACTTTGAAATTTCAGTTTCTAGATTGAAAGAACTAGATTTATCTACCTCTCTTTGGACATTGTCTCTTCTTGGACAGATCTCTTGGTGTCTGATCCTTCTTCTGACTATCATGATCCTTGTTTGGATTGCTTGTAGATGGCAGATTTACTTTGCTTTGGTTAGCTGCTACCATCTCTTTACCTTTGCTTTGATTACCTTGAGGATTTGTTTTTTGTTGGATATCTTTCTGCTGCAGTGTCCTTTTCTGAATGAGAGTGATTGGGACATCTCTATTCCTCAAAGAATATTGCTTCTACTAAGAACTAAGTGCATTCAAGTCTCCTCTTTGATAATCATTGAATTGAGTTTCCAATGCATATTCATTTTCTAGTATGTAGTCTTCATCCTTAGGATCCTCCGTCTTCTCGACATACTTCTCATTTTTAGTCAAGAAAATGGGATGGTAGTCTTCCCTAAAGAAGTGACTTTTCTTGACAATTGGGTCTGTTTCATCATCAAATTCTCCTTGAGCATAGTTCTGTTGCAAGGGTGTCTAAATTGATTGTAGAGATCTCGATGCTTCAGAAGGTTTCTGCTCTTTTTGTTTTATCCTGTACTAAGGTTGTTGCTAGTTTCTGAAGTTTGAATTTCTAACTTGTGGCTCCTAAGGTCTATCTAAATTTATCATTCAGTTGACTATTCTCTCCATGGTTCTGATTAGCACATCTAGTTTAAGATTGGTGGAAGAAGAAGGTTCTTCTTTGATGGTTACTTTCTTTTCTAGTTTCTCATGTTTCAACTGAGACTTTTTAATCATCAAGTTTTCTTCCACGCTTACTCCATTATTTTTCATTTCTTCTAGAGTTGCAGGATATCTTTCCCTTAGGTTATAAGCCATCTATGGATCTAAATAATCTGGGTAATGTTGAAGTTCCAAATCAGATGGAGGTTTCATGTTATCCGGAATGGAATTGTAGATCTAATTAAACATTATTGTGAATTCCTAAACCGTCTCGTTAGGATTCATTTTCAATGTGTTGTATTCCACCAATATCTGCAATGGATTCTTCTTTTCCCACCACCTAGCTAATAAAAATTGATTTAACCTCTGAGGAGTATCAATGGAGCCAGCTACCAAACCACATAACCATTTTCTGACATCTCCATAAAAACTTTGAGCTATTAGTCTCATTTTAGCATCATCTTCATCAACCTCCTCTAAGTCAATGAAATAAGCCATCCTATCAATATGCTATTGTGCTATGACTCATGGGCTTCCATTAGAAACAGGAAGTATTTGGCCATAGGTCAGAGGTAAAGCTGCCAACCGACCAAGTAATACTAAGGGTGCAAACCTCACCATGACTCTTGGAGAATGGTGAATGGGATCTGCAATGGGTTGTGTTGGTTGGGATGAATATGGAGGTGGTGATATGGATGTTTTCGGAGGTGCGGTAGGGGATATGGAAGAAGATAAAATTTCAAGATGATATTGAATCTAGTCCTTTTCAGCAGTAATTTGTAATTGATCAGCTAGGCTTTAAAGTTTCTCAAAGTTAGACCAAGCCTCGTGCTCAAGTTTTGAAGACTGAGAAGCAGTAGAAGGTTGGTTAAATAAAGACTTTGAGGTGGGAAGGTATGAATCAAAATTTATGGGATCAAAAACTTCTTATGTAATACAAGACTCAAATTTTGAATGAAATAAGGGATAGCTCAAACTTAATGTCAAAAGGAATATCCTCAATAGTTGGTATTTGATCTGGCAAGGAAGTGGTCTTTCCCAATTTTGTGCTTTCAGTCTCTAGGAAATGGACTTTAGGCTTTCTTAACAATCTTTCAGGATCATCAACCAGAGAAGGAGGATTTGGGTCAGGGTTTGACCTTGTATATCCTTTTGGAGCCAATATCTTAATAGGATCACAAACTATATGAGGTAAAAGACCTAATACATTGAGCTGAACAAAGGTATCTTCAAAGGAAAGTCTTCAATAAAGAAATGTTAAATTGGTAATGATCTAGAGCTTACCAATGGAATGAAGTTTGATCAAACTTGTGATCTGTAACTTTCTTCGATTTTTGAACAAGCTATGATTGTCTTCGACTGAATCAGATGGATCAAAATGCAGAATTGTGTCTTGTTTGTCTCCTCGAGGAAAGCTCTACAATCTTGACACTGCAATTATGGAATAATCCTTTATGAAACTCAGTCCCATCATCCAGAGGACCAAACTCTAATGAAAACTAGTCATACATCCAGGGAAAATGAAATTTCCATTCCTCGACAATGGCACCAGTATGTTAACAATCCTCTGCATCTCCAAGGTTGACGAAGAGTGCAGTTGAGGTAACCACAAACCAATCTTTTGACTTTGTAGCTAGGCCTACCAGGCCGGAGAGGGCTCTCTCCAAAGGATCAAAGCCAAGAGGGTTGGATGGATTAGGGTTCTAGGCTAGATATAAAGTGTAGAGGGTTGTTTGATTTGATTTTGATTGGGGTAGTCAGTGGATGAGTGGATTAGGTCAGAGAGTGAACTAGGTCAAGGCAAAAGAGAATAAAAATTGCAGGCATATGATGGGGCAAGGTAGGAAAGTTACTTTAACACTTTGTAGTATAGTGATGAAATGGTTTATACTGATGAGATGTTAAAAAGAGCATGAAAATCATGAATTCTCTTTAAACTGAAGAAACTAAATAAATTATGATGATTTTCCCAAAACAGAGCATAGAATATGTATTTTGCTTATCACACCTTGAAAATCAAACATATTTAGAAGTGAAATGGATCATGGAAGATACAAAACATTAACACACATGTAACTGAAGAAGGAACAATATCAAAACACCATGCCATAGGAATCCCACCAAAATAGCTGCAACTCATCCAATATATTCCATGCCAAAGTCTGAAACACTAATACAATATCCAATGGAGTCCAACCCATAGAATGAATGAAAAATTACCTGATATAGGCCTAAAAATAAATCATCCTAGCCTCAGGGGTCGAATCCATAAGAGGAGCAGTTACAACAAAACCTGAACTAATAACTAGAGTGTAGGGTGGTCAAAGTGACTCATCCCTAACTTAAGTGAACTGATTCATTACATCTCATGGAGGCCATTTACCTAATGTACTTACCCTAGGTAATAGTAAAAACATAATAATTACATCAGCCATATCAATTACATCAGTAAAATATTGATTTCCCATAGGTAAAAAATCAAATTTGGAGAAGAAAAATGATAAACTAGGCCAACTGTCAAACACGCAGCACCAGTGTTAAACACGCAGAGCGATCTTCAGACCCACTTTTGCCTACCTTCCCAGTGTCCAAATTGATCCCAGGATAGCTCATTGGATAGCTTATCCTGTCTAATTTCCAAAAATTCCTTTTTTCTTTTTAAACATGGGTTTGATTTCCCAAAACTCCATTCTCCCAAGACTAGTCAAACACGCAGCGCCTAGTCCAAAAATGAGGCAGAAACATGATTTTTTGGTAGTTTTTTTTACCTTTTTCAACTTCCAATTTTGAATTCCAGGGATGGAAACATGGATTTCCTAGATGTATTCGTCTTTATGAATCCATTGGTGGCTTCCATTCCTCCAAAAGGTTTCCCAAAAAATTGTGCAGCACCTAGGGCGTTGCGCATTTGACCATGCAGTTGGTATGAAATTGCCTCAAAAAATACAGAAAAGACAATATTACAAAGAATGAGCCAAGAGTCTTCAAAATTGGTCAAGGAGCTGATTTTTTGTGTGGCTAGGCATGGAGTGAAGCCTCTGCAAGTATATCAAGCTTCTTCTTCTCTTCTTGGTGAGTTAGGGCTTCAATATTTGCCTTCGCAACCTTGAGCTTTACCCTTGCTATTTGGTTTCTTTGGCAATAATAATTTGTCATCCTTCTCTGAATGTTATTGTCCCTTTTCGCCTTTTCTAGGAGATTTTAAAGGTGGTTTTTCACCCTATCAAGCCAATGCTCTTGATTCTCATTGATCATTCTAGAAAATTGTTCATTTAGGGTGAACTCATTAGCTAGTTCAACCTCTTTCTTTTTTTCTTGCTCCAATGCTCTTTTTAGGCGTCTGGTCCTTGGCCTTCTTCTTTGAACCTATTCCTCCAGCTGGTCAGCATATTCTCCATATGCTTCATCAAGTAAAGCCTTATCCTTTTCAGCCTCCCTCTTTTCCTTGATGAGCTAAATCTCCATGACCTCATGTTTGGCCTCAAACTGCTTGTTTTCATGCTCATAAGATGAGATGATTTATTTTTCTCTCTGCAAGTTTATCTGGAGCTCGCTGATGAGTGCATCCTTTTCTTTGATGACAATGCTTGTTCTTTCACTTTCATCATGGTTACTTAGGTCAACTAAGTCAAAATCCCACTCTGGCTCGTGGAGGTCCTCCTCCTGCTGCTGGATCTCTGTCTCTGTCATATTTTCCTTACCCCTCTGCACTTGCTTTGTTGAAGAAGAAGGCAAGGTCCCTCCCACAATCTTTGTGTAAAACACCTGCCTATGGCCTCTCTCATAACTTTGTGTCAAAGTTCCCAAATCAGCCCCTTTAGGCTTGATGACCACAACTTGTTCAATCTGCTCTTGCTCTCTAATTTAATCTCTGTTAGGTGAATGAATATGCTCATTAAATGGCGATAATGGAGGTGATGGTGAAGCTGACTAATTAGATGAGGATGAATGATCTATCGGCTGAGATGGAGGAATGGAGGTGGAAGGATGAGATGATGAAGGGATATTTTGAACATTCTGAGTAGATGAATGAGTGAATATGGGATTAGTTATGAAGGTACTCCATGCAATGTTGATTTCCTTGAGATGATGAACGACTATGATTTTAATGAGGGAATGATGAAAGAGACTCTTCATATGAACTTTATACTCCCTTTTCTGGGAAATGTAGTCCATCTTATCAAAACTCTTGAAAATATAGTAGGGTATATTAAGCATTTTATCCTAGTGAAATGCATTAAAAGCTGGATGTGATAGTAATAAATCTAGAAAATCTACCTTCACATGAAACATATTTCATGATAATCTTCATCATTGGAGCATATATGTCAATGAGGTGTGAAAAAGGAAAGTATCCCCTTCTTTCATTTCGATACCTTGGTTTCATGTAAGGTTCATAATAATGTCTCTCCAAATCACCTTGTTTAAACCATTTCTCCCCAACATCTAGGATTCTAGTGGTAGCTAATATAATGGCAGTAGATAAATTAAAATTGATACCTGCTAGAGTGACTTGGTTGTCTTGGAGTTTAGATATGAAGAGCCTAGTCAACTCAGGATGGTGTTGGACTGCCTGAACTTGCTCACAGAAATCATAATAGCCTAGATATTTGAAGGATGTCACAACCATATGAGATGCCAAGAGTTCCCTGAGATCTGTGGGATCAAAACTGTGTATCTTGCCTCCTTTTTGTGTTTTCTTGACCTCTGTTTCTTCTATATTTGTTTCCTCTTCCTCACTGTGTTGTTTGTATTCCTCACCTGCCATGGTGTTTAATATCAAACCCTAGGGAGGTATAAGGTAGTGGGAATGTAGTTTTTTGGGAATAGGAAATGGGGAAGGGTAAATATGAAGGAGATGGGTGAAGGGATATATGTAATGGAGGAGGATATAGGGTACTAGTATGATAGCTTTTGAGATGGGGGAAATTGTTTGTAATGTAGGGGTTTTGGGAGCCTAGGTATTTGTGGCACATAGGACATAGGGTTTTGGGAGAAAGGTTTAGAGGGTACTTGGGATAAAAGGTTTAGGGAAAGGGAATGGAGGTGTAGGGGAGTGTATAAAAGGAATTGATAGTGCAAAGGTAGTTTTGGGGGAGATCTAGGCTTTAGATATAAGACAAACATGAAACCTTCAATCAAATTTTTAAAACACTTTGGGAGTGCCTTAAGGAGGAAGAAACACACTATCCGTAGTTTTTACTTACTTGTTTGGAGGTCGAATGCACTTCGGTGGATCTGAGGAGGTGACTGTCGCCTTTCTAGGCAAACGCGCAGTGCCAATGCCGAGTGTGCAGCGACTCAGGTAAGCGTGCAATGCATTAAGGGAACATGCAACGCCTTAAGGGAACACACAACACCAAATAAACACGCATTTCATGAAGAGAACATGCAGTGCCTGAAGAGAACATGCAGTGCCTGAAGAGAACGTGCTACAATTGCTCTGTTTTGCTGATTTTCACCCAAAATTGTGAAAAGAGTCCCTTGGGGTTTGCTCAATCAGTGGTAGGAGGAAAATGAAGCTGAGTTTGAAGCTAAGAAGTCCTTTATAGCTGAGTGAATTTGATCTTTTAAATTTAAAACCCACTTTCTAATGTTTCATTTCACGTTTTTGACATCTTTGCTAATTTCCTTTCTGAATTTTTCCTTTACAGGTGGATGATGCTGGAATTTTGGCAATCATTACTCTTGAATTTTGCTTTGATGAAGTTGGCACATAGAGTTTGAGTGAACAACTTAGGAATAGAAACTCATTACATATAATGGACATAAAATAACATAAATAAATAAAAAATATTTCATCTCTCTTTTTGAAATAAAATTACAATCTTGAAACAAAACTCATACTTTGGAATGAAAATTAGAGCTTGGGAAACCATAGTTTACATGTTTAAAAATCCTCTTTGAATGAAAAAGGGATATTATTTCTCACTCTCATGCCTTTGGTGGCCTTATGCAGTGAATGGTGTTTTATTGGACCTTGGAGGAATGAAACCTAGTGACCTAATGGGACCTTGAATAACCAAACTTCATGTAGACTTGACTAACACAAGACATGATGAAATGAGCTTTCATAATGAATGTATGCTCAGTAAGACACAGGAAGGTGGGCCAAAAAATATTCTCATTTTGATGGAGAGTGGGATTTTGACATGGGCTACCATCAATGAGTAAATTTTTGCATGAGGACCTAAGTGGAATGATAAAAATTTCAACATAGGACACTAATATGATATAAAAGAGTTTTGATCACTGATGGCAGCATGCAAATACTGACTCTGACAAACTCCCACCCTTAAAATTTTCCCTAGAACCAATGATACCTGTATCTATAAGATCATCCTTATTCCTTAGACTTGGCATTAAATCTACTTGGTGTTTTACATGCTCATCCAATCTAGTAGAGACATGATAATGGGAAAATATATAGCAAGAAAAACATCTATATATAATATATATATATATATATATATATATATATATATATATATATATATATATATATATATATAGATATATATATATATTTCTTTGAAGGGGAAACCTATTCTATATCAATAAGTCATGATCCCTCTTCCACCCAATTTAAGTAATAAGTGATAAAGAATAGTACTATAAAAAACAAATAAAGGGTGTGAAAGAAGAGAAGGACTTCCTACGTAGAGAGGTTAAACAAGTAACTTCGTCTAGGTACTTTTTAGGTTCGATGTTATTGAAGCAATGCATGTGCTCCTATAGTGGCTATGTTGGGGTATTTTCCAATCCTATTGGAAGTAGAGCAATATAAGAGATGGAAATCATACTATGAATATCTTAAACTCGTGAGAATATATTACTCTTTCCTGAATTGAAACAATCATGATATGGCATAATCTTTGTGTGTGAAACCAAGGAGAGGGATGGAGGATACGACACCTATAACCGTGTTAAATTAGGAATCCAGGGTAATACAACTAACAAATCAATACTTCCTAAAGGACTAAAAACTTTACTGAAACCTATTCCTAGGAGGAGAAGCTGAAATTCATCTAGTGTGTCACCAAGTGTTGTCACTGCTACAACACCCTCCAAAATGTTTCTACATTCAAATTTTGGAACCTACGGTCTATCTTATCAAGTGTCACCTTTGTTCACTAGGTTTTTTTTCATGCCATTTTATGTTTTCAAAGTGTCCTTGTTCGTTCCCAATTGTCATCTCACCTTTGAGAACATCCATGTGGTACTTCTCAGTCTTAGTACACTTTTTTTCACAACACAACACTTATGGTTGCAGTCACACATACTTTGTATGTTATACCTGGAGAGTGTTTTTAAACTAGACTTTTGATGTATATTTATTAGTAATTGGTCCTGTCTAATTTTTACTAATGAGTTGGCATGTGTCACGCCTAGTTTTACTCCTAATTTATTGTGTGTTTCCAATGTTTCATCTTCTAGACTAAGACGAAATTTGGTTTCTGCAAGTCTCCCAACTAGGAAATGAAGAGTGCATAGCGCACTCCCAAGCCTTAGTGGGACCCCTACCTTATGTGATGATACTTTCGTTAATTTCCATTTTTCCTAAAAATGATTCACCAAAATTTTACAATACAAAATTATTTTACCTTAACAATCATGAAAATTTTATATAGACTTAATATAAAATCATTGGAAATATAAAAATTTCTACAAAAATATCACCAAACATTTTACTATTTGCATATTAGGGACTAGTAAGATTTGCCAAGGTTTCTAAACTTTAAGATAAACTCCCACCCAATGTTTCATCTTCTAGACTAAGACGAAATTTGGTTTTTGCAAGTCTCCCAACTAGGAAATGAAGAGTGCATAGCGCACTCCCAAGCCTTAGTGGCACCCCTACCTTATGTGATGATACTTTCGTTAATTTCCATTTTGTTGGCATTTTGGCATAGGAGTGGCGCTACGGTACAGGTGTTGTCCTTGATGGCAACTCTCTTTGATGACAGATCTCAGACCAGACTACAAGAATGAAGAGAAATTTCATATACGCAGGTTCATTAAGCCCAAGATGCGTATACACGCTGGTACGCTATATACTAAGTCGCGGATACGCAGGATAGCTATGTACAAAGTCGCGTATACACGCAGTTTCATGAACAGAAAAGAGCGTACATGTCGAGAAGCTTCCCTTTGGTCTGTGGTAGTTAGTCCTCGATACTTGAGCCTGTGTTTTGGACCAAGGTATCTCGACAATCGTGTTGATCCCGAGTTTTTGAAGTTGATGGTATTGTATTACTATGGTTTTGGACCGTGGTATTGAGAAGGGCCTAAGGCTATATAAGGAGAAGAAGGCCATTAGGTAAATGCATCGAAAAAGTCTTGAATATCTAATGAAGAAAGAGATCTAGTATGCAAGTTCTGGGTTTATGATACATTGCTTGATCTGAGCTAAGGAGAGATCACATCGGTTGATGGAAGGATAGATCGGGATCAAATTGTTTGAAATGAACTATCGGTATATGGTTGATTACGCATATTTTTAGATCTGCATACTGACGCAATGTTATGTTCTGGGTATGACTGATGTCTGGTACAACTGCAAGTTATGAGAAATTATTTTTAGATCTGTACGCAGGTTGTCTTTGTTAAAAGCGCGTGTATACGCGGGTTGGTTTCATTGAAGTAGCATATATCTTTTGAAGCTTAATTTTTGGGGTTGCAGTTGGGTCTGATTGTTATTGCAAGGTTCTGTAGTCTGCTTTGTGTTCTGGTGACTGGGTATAGACAGGGTTTCAATGGTTCAGTGATTCAAAGATTGATGATGCTTGTATCGGTTGTTTTGTGCTTCAATGATTTGTTATGAAAAGTGAATGAATCGTGGTCTTCAGATTGTAATGTTGTGCTTCAGGAGTATCCAGTCTGAAAATTGATGAAAAGTGGTGCCTGAAGGAAAGAAGATTGTAGGCCAGCACCTACGTACTAGTATCTTAGCTAGTACAAGAGCAAAGGGGGTTGGAGCTCCCTTCCAGGAGAGTTTGGAAAACGAGAGAAGGTTGTAGCCTTCTGCAGGTTGTAGCCTGCGTACTGGTATAAGGCTGCACCAGTACAAAAGATTGTAAACTGAAGTTTCTTATTAAAGAAAGATAGAGACGACTTGCAGCAGGTGGTTTTCACCCACATTGGGTTTCCACCTTATATCATGGTGTTCATGTGTGTGGTTTTTGTGTGATGATCTGTTCTGTTATACTGTACCTGTTTACTTTTAATATGGTTAATAATGTCCTGATGCATTTACTGAAGATAAACTATCTGAATCATAAGATTTCTGGTTATACGTTGGTTGCTTTAGACACAGTAGCGTGTACACGCTGGTTTACTTCACTGAAGTAGCGTATATGTTTCTGAGTATTGAAAAAGTTTTATTGATCTGATAATACTGATTCACCCCCCCTCTCAGTATTATTTCCAACAATTGGTATCAGAGCAGGTCCTTCAGAGAAGCTTGATCACTTGAAGGTAGATCGTTCATCATGAGCAACTACGAGAGAGAAGCATCAATCAGGCCACCGATTTTTGATGGGACAAACTTCAATTATTGGAAGGTAAGAGTTACTGCCTATCTTCAATCTCTTGGTACAGAAGTTTGGGACATCGTAGAGACAGGCTACACTTTTCCTTCAGCTACTCCTACAGATCCAGCCGAGAAAAAGAAATATGAAACAAATGCAAAAGCAGTCAGTACTCTATTAGGATGTATATCCCAATCAGAATTCATGAAGGTAATGCACTATAAATCCGCAAAAGAAATATGGGACAAAATTGTCACGAGCTATGAAGGAGATGAACAGGTAAAGCGTGCTAAACTTCAAACTCTCAGGATTAAGTATGAGACTCTCAGAATGTATAATGATGAAAGTGTGGCTAACTATTTCCTTAGGGTAGATGAGATTGTTAATTGCATGAAAAACTTGGGTGAAGAAATAAAAGAGGCTATTGTGGTTGAAAAGGTTCTAAGATCATTGTCCCCCAAATTTGAATCTAAAGTGTTTGCAATAGAAGAAAAGGAAAATCTACGAATTCTTACTATGTCTCAACTTCACGGAATTCTAACTGCTTATGAAATGAGAAAAGGAGATCCATCAGACAGAAGAGAAGCTACTTTCAAGGCTTCAGGCAAAGAATATTATTATGAAGCAAGTCACGTGCTAGAAGATGAAGAAGAAGAATCAAATTTTGTCAGAAATCTTCAAAGGGGTTCTGGAAGGTTCAGAGGTAAGTTACCTTTTAAATGCTTTGCTTGTCGAAGAGTAGGTCATTATGCTGCCAAATGTCCTTACAAAGATAAGAATGACAAGGGAAAGGAACCTGTTAAATGGAACAAGAAACAGAATGAAAAGAAGAAAATCTATTACACTCATGAAGATAGTGATGGTCTTTCAAATAGTGACGAAGATGAACAGGGTAATAGATACAAACTTTTAATGGCTTTTGAAGATGATGACTACATGGATGCTATAGATGTAGAAGGCTTTTGTGAAGAAATGAATAATCTCAAAGTTTGCTTAGAAGAGAAAAATGCTATTATTGATTCTCTACAATGTCAACTGGCGGAAAAGGAAAAACATCTTGAAAAATTGGAATGTGAGATTGTTTGTCTTAGAAAGGAGATTGAGAAAACAAAAGCGATTAATCTTAAATTTGTTAAAGGATCTGAAACCTTGGATGAGATTATCAATGTGTAGCGTTCTCCTCTTATCAAGACAGGTCTGGGATATAATGGAGAAACATCTCAAGCTTCTACCTCTAAAAGTTATCTTGATGCAGCAAGGAGGAGCGAGCAAAGACCAAATAAAAGTCATCAGGTGAATCAGGGACAGTTTACCTCAAGAACAAATAAAGACTATCAAGAAACTCGGGGACAAGCTGCCTTAAGGACAAACAGAAGCTACAATCAGCCATAGGTAAAATCTTCCCAATTTGCCCCAAGAATGGATGTCAATAGAAGCTACAATCGGTTGGATGATAGATCTGATTACCGTAGAAATTTCTTTAATGGCCAATGTTTTTCTTGCCATAACTTTGGTCACAAAGCAGCTCAATGTGTTGCCTACAAGACAATCATGATTAGAGAAGCTCAAAAGCAAAGAAGTATGACTGGAACCATGAAAAGGACTTATAACAACTTTTCGGTTCTTGAAAATGAAGTTGAATGCTCTATTTGTAATAACTTTGGTCATGAAGACTCTGAATGCAGGAGCAGGTTCTGGAAGACAACTCAGAAGGAACAAACCTCAAATGTCAGAACATGGAGAATAAAGGAACCGCAACCAGAAAGATGTGGGATATCCTTTTATGCAGAAGGTCAAGAAATTCTATGGTACATTGACAGCGGATGTTCGAAGCATATGACAGGGGACAAAGAAAAACTTGAATCATACACCGCATTAGAAAAGGGAAAGAAAGTTTCTTTGGAAATGATATCTCTGCAGCCATAAAAGGAAAAGGCGTTGCTCTGTTGAAAAAAAAGGTCAAAGCTGGAAATGTTTTGTATGTTGATGGATTGAAGCATAATCTTCTGAGTGTCAGTCAGATGTGCGATCAAGGAACAGAGGTAATATTTAGATCAAATGGATGTTGTGTTCGTGATCTTGATACAGGTGAAACAATGATCAAAGGAAGAAGGACTCCAAATAATCTATACATATTTGAAGAAAGACAACAACAATGCTATTTGAGCAAGGATGATGAACACTGGCTATGGCATCGGAGGTTGGGGCATCTAAGCTTTCCACAAATAAGGAAAGCATGCAAATATCAGGCACTTCGTGATCTTCCAGATATCAAAATTCTAGACAACACCATATGCAAATCATGTCAGTTTGGAAAACAAACCAGAACTAATTTTCCTGAGAAGGAAGGATCAGCTAGCATGCCTCTTGAGCTAGTACATACAGATACATGTGGTCCATTCAGAAAAAGAACACCTCGAGGAGAAGAATATTTGATATTATTCATTGACGATTTCTCCAGGTTTTTCTGGTTAGGACTTATGAAGCACAAAGATGAAGCATTCGAAAAATTCAAATCCTTCAAAGCCTTGGCTGAAAATGAATCAGGACACAAAATTAAGTGCCTCAGATCTGACAGAGGTGGCGAGTTTACCTTGAATGAATTTTTCGATTTTTGTGAAGAACATGGGATAAGAAGAGAATTCTCTACAGCTAGAACTCTTCAACAAAATGGAGTTGTGGAAAGAATGAACAGAACAATCCAACAAATGGCTCGTGCTATGCTTGATGAATCAGGTACTCCCGCAACTTTCTGGGGTGAAGCTGCACATGCTGCGGTTATTATTCTCAACAAAACAAATGTCCGAGTAAACAACACTCAAACTCCTCATGAGCTCTGGTGTGGTAAGACTCCTTCGGTGAAGCACTTCAAAATCTTTGGGAGCAAATGTTATATTAAGAATACTGATGAGCAACTTGGCAAACTTGAACCAAGAGAAGATGAAGGAATTCTTCTTGGTTATTCTCCACATAGCAAGGCATACAAGTGCTACAATAAAAGACTTGGTAGAATTGTTGACAGCATTGATGTTGTGGTTGATGAGAAGGGATACATTTGTAGGCAAGTTCATCATGAAGACATCGAAGAAGATGAAGGCTATCCTCAAAGACAGAATGATGAAGAAGAACCTCAAGAAGAAGAAGAACCTCAAGAAGAACCAGAGGAGTAGACAAGAATAGAAGAGAAGACTCCATCCAGATATGTTCAGAAGAATCATCCAAAATCTCAGATTGTGGGGCAGAAAGAAGCAGGAGTACAAACAAGAAGAACAATTGCAGAAGCTTCAAGCTATTTGGCATTACTCTCTTCCACTGAACCACAAAATGTGAAAGAAGCATGAAAAGATGAATGTTGGGTCAAAGCAATGGATGAAGAACTTGAGCAGATCGAAAATAACAACACTTGGGAATTGGTTCCTAGACCAAAAGATAAGAATGTCATAGGGACAAAATGGGTCTTCAAAAATAAATTGAATGAAAATGGAGAAGTAATTAGAAACAAGGCCAGACTTGTTTGTAAAGGGTATGCGCAGCAAGAAGGAATAGATTTTGAAGAGACCTTTGCTCCTGTTGCAAGACTTGAGGCCATCCGAATGTTCCTTGCTCTCTCAAGCTTTCAAAACTTCAAGGTATTTCAAATGGACGTGAAATCAGCCTTTCTGAATGGAGACTTAGAAGAAGAAGTATATATTGAGAAACCAGATGGTTTCATTCTTGGGAATGATCCAAACCTTGTATGCAGATTGAAAAAGGCTCTCTATGGTCTCAAACAAGCTCCAAGGGCTTGGTACTATCGTTTGGACAAATATCTTCACCAACAAGGTTTTTCAAAAGGATCAGCAGATAGCAATCTCTATATGAAAGTTGAAAATAACAAATTGCTCATACTTGTTGTGTATGTAGATGATATTATCTTTGGCAGCAATGAAGAGGCTATGAGTCAAAACTTTGCCTTGGTTATGCAGAAAGAATTTGAAATGTCATTACTTGGAGAATTGACATACTTTCTTGGATTGCAAATCCAACAAAATGAAGGTGGTATTTTCTTGTCTCAAACCAAGTACCTCAAGCAGATCTTGAAGAAGTATGGCATGGAAGATTCAAAGCCAGTTTGTACCCCCATGGTTACAGGATGCAGCCTCAGTGCAAATGATGAATCAGCAGCAGTTCACCAACCAACTTATAGATCCATGATTGGGAGATTGCTTTATTTGACAAGTACCCGACCAGATATTATGCATGCAGTAGGAATTGTTGGAAGATTTCAAGCCAACCCAAAGGAAACTCATCTTCAGGCAGTCAAAAAAATATTCAAGTATCTTCAAGGGACTCAAAACTATGGCTTATGGTATCCTAGAGATACAGATCTCACTCTTCATGCTTACACAGATGCAGATTGGGCCGGAAGTGTGGATGATAGGAAAAGCACAAGTGGTGGTGCTTTCTTCATGGGTTCCAGATTAGTATCTTGGTTCAGCAAGAAACAGAGTTCGATTGCTTTATCTACAGCTGAAGCAGAATATGTGGCTGCGGCATCTTGTTGCACACAACTTCTTTGGATGATGCAGACCTTGCAGGATTTTCAAATCACTTGCACTCCACCAGTCTCTATCTTATGTGATAATACAAGTGCAATCAGCATCTCAAAGAATCCAGTCATGCATTCAAAGACCAAGCACATACCAATCAAGTATCACTTCCTCCGGGAACAAGTGCTTGAACAAAAGGTCAAGTTGGAGTATGTTTCTTCTAAAGAACAAGTTGGTGATATTCTCACAAAACCACTGCCCAGGGAGACTTTTGAATATCTCAGACAAAAGCTGGGAGTAGTTGATGCTTCATCCTGTTGTTGAAGCTTTTCTGTTCTAAAGAAAAGTTGGTGTACGTGTGTTGTCTAAGGGATATCCGCGTACATACGCTGATTTATGCAGGTGAAGTCGCGTATATGGAGTTCTGAACAACAAGGGCAGATTCTGGTTGGAGAAGGTCTGAGATGGGTATGACAGAGTCCTTCAGGCACAGTTTCAGGGGGTGCAGCAGGCACAGTTTCAGGGGGAGCAGCTTAAAGTCTAATAAAGAATTGTTGGCATTTAGATGTTTTTGGTTCTAGTTCACAACTGTTGTTGGTTTCAGGAGAAGGAGCACAGAAGGAAATCTTGGTTGTTGATCTAAAAGATGATTATCAGATGCTGCTGGTGACTTTCATAAGTCTTGGTCTAGATTTTTCGTCTCTATGTCATGTATCTCTTTTGTGATATCTCTTTTATGATGTCAAGTTCATGTAACGGCCTATGTTGGTTTCCCCACTATGCCTGGGATGAATGATGTAATGTAATTGGTTGTTATATGTAAATTTCTGATGTATCTCCTCTTGGTTGGGAGTATGGATGTATGTATTGAGTCTTTCGGTGATAGGAAGGTCCTTTATGATGTATAAGTCTTGGTTCTTTTTGAAGAACATCTTTTGCAGATCTTGCCTACAGTCAGGGGGAGCATGTTCAGCACAGCAGAGCAGAGATATCAGCATGTTCTCATGGGGATCACAGCCCTTTGCCCTTGATGACAAAGGGGGAGAATGATTCTAAGGATCTTGGGGTTGCCATCAAGTCCAAAGGGGGAGATTGTTGGCATTTTGGCACAGGTGTGGTGCTACGGTACAGGTGTTGTCCTTGATGGCAACTCTCTTTGATGACAGATCTCAGACCAGACTACAAGAATGAAGAGAAATTTCATATACGCAGGTTCATTAAGCCCAAGATGCGTATACACGCTGGTACGCTATATACTAAGTCGCGGATACACAGGATAGCTATGTACAAAGTCGCGTATACACGCAGTTTCATGAACAGAAAAGAGCGTACATGTCGAGAAGCTTTCCTTTGGTCCGTGGTAGTTAGTCCTTGGTACTTGAGCCTGTGTTTTTGGACCAAGGTATCTCGACAGTCGTGTTGATCCCGAGTATTTGAAGTTGATGGTATTGTATTACTATGGTTTTGGACCGTGGTATTGAGAAGGGCCTAAGGCTATATAAGGAGAAGAAGATCATTAGACAAATGTATCGAAAAAGTCTTGAATATCTAATGAAGAAAGAGATCTAGTATGCAGGTTCTGGGTTGATGATACATTGCTTGATCTGAGCTAAGGAGAGATCACATCGGTTGATGGAAGGATAGATCGGGATCAAATTGTTTGAAATGAACTATCGGTATATGGTTGATTACGCATATTTTTAGATCTGCATACTAACGCAATGTTATGTTCTGGGTATGACTGATGTTTGGTACAGCTGCAAGTTATGAGAAATTATTTTTAGATTTGTACGCAGGTTGTCTTTGGTAAAAGCGCGTGTATACGCGGGTTGGTTTCATTGAAGTAGCGTATATCTTTTGAAGCTTAATTTTTGGGGTTGCAGTTGGGTCTGACTGTTATTGCAGGGTTCTGTAGTCTGCTTTGTGTTCTGGTGACTGGGTATTGACAGGGTTTCAGTGGTTCAGTGATTCAAAGATTGATGATGCTTGTATCGGTTGTTTTGTGCTTCAATGATTTGTTATGAAAAGTGAATGAATCGTGGTCTTCAGATTGTAATGTTGTGCTTCAGGAGTATCCAGTCTGAAAATTGATGAAAAGTGGTGCCTGAAGGAAAGAAGATTGTAGGCCAGCACCTACGTACTAGTATCTTAGCTAGTACAAGAGCAAAGGGGGTTGGAGCTCCCTTCCAGGAGAGTTTGGAAAACGAGAGAAGGTTGTAGCCTTCTATAGGTTGTAGCCTACGTACTGGTATAAGGATGCACCAGTACAAAAGATTGTAAACTGAAGTTTCTTATTAAAGAAAGATAGAGACGACTTGCAGCAGGTGGTTTTCACCCACATTAGGTTTCCACCTTATATCATGGTGTTCATGTGTGTGGTTTTTGTGTGATGATCTGTTCTGTTATACTGCACCTGTTTACTTTTAATATGGTTAATAATGTCCTGATGCATTTACTGAAGATAAACTAACTGAATCATAAGATTTCTGGTTATACGCTGGTTGCTTTAGACACAGTAGCGTGTACACGCTGGTTTACTTCACTGAAGTAGTGTATATGTTTCTGAGTATTGAAAAAGTTTTATTGATCTGATAATACTGATTCACCCCCTCTCTCAGTATTATTTCCAACACATTTTCCCTAAAAATGATTCACCAAAATTTTACAATACAAAATTATTTTACCTTAACAATCATGAAAATTTTATATAGACTTAATATAAAAGCATTGGAAATATAAAAATTTCTACAAAAATATCACCAAACATTTTACTGTTTGCATATTAGGGACTAGTAAGATTTGCCAAGGTTTCTAAACTTTAAGATAAACTCCCACCCTTAAAATTTTCCCTAGAACCAATGATACATGTATCTATAAGAGCATCCTTATTACTTAGACTTGGCATTAAACCTACTTGGTGTTTTACATGCTCCTCCAATCTAGTAGAGACATGATAAGGGGAAAATATATAGCAAGAAAACTTGTATATATATATATATATATATCTCAAGGGGAAACCTCTTCTAATATCAATAAGTCGGGATCCCTCTTCCACCCCATTTAAATAATAAGTGCTAAAGAACAGTACTATATAAAATAGATAAAGAGTGAAAGAAGAGAAAGACTTCCTGCACAGAGAGGTTAAAAAAGTAACTTCGTCTGGGTACTGTTTAGGTTCACTGTTAGTGAAGAAATGCTTGTGCTCCTATAGTGAGTCTGTTGGGGTATTTTCCAATCCTGTTGGCAGTGGAGCAACACCAGAGATGAAAATCATACTATGACTATCTTAAACTCGTAAGAATATATTACCCTTTCTTGAATTGAAATAATTGTGATATGGCATAATTTTTGTGTGTGAAACCAAGGAGAGGGATGGTGGATACTACACCTAAAACCATGTTAAATTAGGAATCCAGGTTAATAAAACTAATGAATCAATACTTCCTACATAACTAAAAACTTTACTAAAAGCTATGCCTATGAAGAGAAGATGAAATTTGTCTATTGTGTCGCCAGTTGTTGTCACTGCTACAACACCCTAAAAAATGTTTCTACATTCAAATTTTGGAGCCTACAGTCTATCTTATCAAGTGTCACCTTTGTTCACCAAGTTTTTTTTCATGCCATTTTATGTGTTTGAAGTGTCCTTGTTCTTTCCTAAGTGTCATTGTACCTTTTAGAACATCCATGAGGTACTTCTCAGTCTTAGTACACTTTTTTTCACAAAACAACACTTATGGTCGCAATCACACATACTTTGTATGTTATACTTGGCGAATGCTTTTAAACTAGTCTTTTGATGTATATTTCTTAGCATTAGGTCTTGTCTAATTTTTACTGATGAGTTGGCATGTGTCACAGCTAGTTTTACTCCTAGTTTATTGTGTGTTCCCCATGTTTCATCTTCCAAACTTAGACAAAATTTAGTTTCTGCAAGTCTCCCCATTAGGAAATGAAGAGTGCATAATGCACTCCCAAGCCTTAGTTGGACCCCTACCTTATGTGATGATAATTTCATTAATTTCCATTTTTTCTAAAAACGATACACCAAAATTTTGCAACTCCAAATTATTTTACCTTAACAATCATGAAAATTAAATGTAGAGTAATATAAAATCATTGGAAATATAAAAATTTCTACAAAAATGTCACCAAACATTTTATTGTTTGCATATGAAGGACTAGTAAGATTTGCCAAGGTTCCTAAACTTTAAGATAAACTCCCACCCTTCAAATTTTCCCTAGAACCAATGATAGCTATATCTATAAGAGCATCCTTATTCCTCAAACTAAGTTGGCATTAAATCTACTTGGTGTTTTACATGCTCATCCAATCTAGTAGAGACATGATAAGGGGAAAATATATAGCAAGAAAGCATATATATATATATATATATATATATATATATAAAAATTCTGTGAAGGGGAAACCTCTTCTACTATCAGTAAGTGAGAATCCCTCTTCCACCCCATTTAAATAATAAGTGCTAAAGAACAATACTATATAAAATAATAAAGGGTGAAAGAAGAGAAAGACTTCCTGCGCAAAGAGGTTAAACAAGTAACTTCATGTGGGTACTATTTAGGTTTTCTGTTAGTTAAGATATATATATATATATATATATATATATATATATATATATATATATATATATATATATATATATATATATATATATATATATATATATATATATATATATAATTCTGTGAAGGGGAAACCTCTTCTACTATCAGTAAGTGAGAATCCCTCTTCCACCCCATTTAAATAATAAGTGCTAAAGAACAATACTATATAAAATAAATAAAGGGTGAAAGAAGAGAAAGACTTCCTGCGCAAAGAGGTTAAACAAGTAACTTCATGTGGGTACTATTTAGGTTTTTTGTTAGTGAAGCAATGCTTGTTCTCCTATAGTGACTCTATTGGGGTATTTTCCAATCCTATTGGTAGTGGAGCAACGCCAAAGATGAAATCATACTATGAATATCTTAAACTCATGAGAATATATTACCCTTTCCTGAATTGAAACAATTGTGATATGGCATAATCTTTGTGTGTGAAACTAAGGAGAAGGATGGTGGATACTACATCTATAACCATGTTAAATTAATAATCCAAGGTATTAAAACTAATGAATCAATACTTCCTAAAGGACTACAAAATTTACTGAAATCTATTCCTAGGAAGAGAAGGTGAAATTCGTCTAGTGTGTCGCCAAGTGTTGCCACTACTACAACACCCCCCAAAAATTTTCTACATTAAAATTTTGGAGCCTACAGTCTATCTTATCAATTGCCACCTTTGTTCACCAAGTTTTTTTTCATTCCATTTTATGTATTCTAAGTGTCCTTGTTCCTTCCTAAGTGTCATCGCACCTTTTAGAACATCCATGAGGTACTTCTTAGTCTTAGTACACTTTTAAAAAAAAAACAACACGTATGGTCATAGTTGCACATGCTTTGTATGTTATACTTGGACAGTGTTTTCAAACTAGTATTTTGATGTATATTTCTTAGTATTGGGTCGTGTCTAATTTTTTCTAACGAGATGGCATGTGTCACACCTAGTTTTACTCCTAATTTATTGTGTGTTTCCCATGTTTCATCTTCCAAATTAGACAAAATTTGGTTTCTGCCAGTCTCCCCACTAGGAAATGAAGAGTGCATAACACACTCCCAAGCCTTAGCGGGACACCTACCTTATGTGATGATACTTTTGTTAATTTCAATTTTTCCTAAAAATGATTCACCAACATTTTACAATACAAAATTATTTCACCTTAACAATCATGAAAATTTTATATAGGCTAATATAAAATCATTGGAAATATAAAAATTTCTACAAAAATATCACCAAATATTTTACCATTTGCATATTAGGGACTAGTAAGATTCGCTAAGGTTTCTAAACTTTAAGATAAACTCCCACCCTTAAAATTTTCCCTAGAACCAATGATACCTATATCTATAAGAGCATCCTTATTCCTTAGACTTGGCATTAAATCTACTTGGTGTTTTACATGCTCATCCAATCTAGCAGAGACATGATAAGGGGAAAATATATAGTAAGAAAACATATATATATATATACACTTCTCTGAAGGGGAAGCCTCTTCTACTATCAATAAGTCATGATCCCTCTTCCACCCCATTTAAATAATAAGTGCTAAAGAACAGTACAATATAAAATAAATAAAGGGTGAAAGAAGAGAAAGACTTCCTATGCAGAGAGGTTAAACAAGTAACTTCATCTAGGTACTATTTAGGTTCGCTGTTAGTGAAGCAATGATTGTGCTCCTATAGCAACTCTGTTGGGGTATTTTTCAATCCTATTGGCAATGGAGCAACATCAGAGATGAAAATCACACTATGAATATCTTAAACTCGTGAGAATATATTACCCTTTCCTGAATTGAAACAATTGTGATATGGCATAATATTTGTGTGTGAAACCAAGGAGAAGGGCAGTGGATACTACACCTATAACCGTGTTAAATTAGGAATCCAAGGTAATAAAACTAATTAATCAATACTTCCTAAAGGACTAAAAACTTTACTGAAAGCTATTTTTAAAAAGAGAAGTTGAAATTCATCTAGTGTGTCATCAAGTGTTGTCACTCGTACAACACACTCCAAATTTTTTCTAGATTCAAATTTTGGAGCCTACAGTCTATCTTATCAAGTATCACCTTTGTTCACCAAGTTTTTTTTCATGCCATTTTATGTGTTTGAAGTGTCCTTGTTCGTTCCTAATTTTCATCTCACCTTTTGTAACATCCATGAGGTACTTCACAGTCTTAGTACAATTTTTTTCACAAAACAACACTTATGGTCGGAGTCGCACATACTTTGTATATTATACTTGGAGAGTGTTTTTAAACTAGTCTTTTGATGTATATTTATTAGTATTGGGTCCTATCTAATTTTTATTAATGAGTTGGCATGTGTCGCACCTAGTTTTACTCCTAATTTATTGTGTGTTTCCCCTTTTCATCTTCCAGACTTAGACAAAATTTGGTTTTTGAAAGTCTCCCCACTAGGAAATGAATAGTGCATAATGCACTCCCAATCCTTAGCGGGAACCCTACCTTATGTGATGATACTTTCATTAATTTCGATTTTTCCTAAAAATGGTTCACCAAAATTTTACAATACAAAATTATTTTACCTTAACAATCATGAAAAATTTATATAAACTAATATAAAATCATTGGAAATATAAAAATTTCTGCAAAAATATCACCAAACATTTTACCGTTTGCATATTAGGGACTAGTGATATTCGCCAAGGTTTCTAAACTTTAAGATAAACTCCCACCCTTAAAATTTTACCTAGAACCAATGATACCTGTATCTATAACAACATCCTTATTCCTTAGACTTGGCATTAAATCTACTTGGTGTTTTACATGCTCATCCAATCTAGTAGAGACATGATAAGGGGAAAATATATATATACTTCTTTGAAGGGGAAACCTCTTCTAATATCAATAAGTTAGGATCCCTCTTCCACCCCATTTAAATAATAAGAGCTAAAGAATAGTACTATATAAAATAAATAAAGGGTGAAAGAAGATAAAGAATTCCTGCGCAGAGAGGTTAAACAACTTCCTCTGGGTACTATTTAGGTTCGGTGTTAGTGAGGTAATTCTTGTGCTCCTATAGTGACTCTGTTGGGGTATTTTCCAATCTTGTTGGCAATGGAGCAACATCAGAGATGAAAATCGTACTATGAATATCTTAAACTCATGAGAATATATTATCCTTTCTTGAATTGAAACAATTGTGATATGGCATAATCCTTGTGTGTGAAACCAAGGAGAGGGATGGTGGATACTACACCAATAACTGTGTTAAATTAGGAATCCAAGGTAATACAACTAATGAATCAATACTTCCTAAAGGACTAAAAATTTTACTGAAAGCTATTCCTAGGAAGAGAAGCTGAAATTTGTCTAGTGTGTTGCCAAGTGTTGTCACTGCTACAACACCCTCTAAAATTTTTCTACATTCAAATTTTGGAGCCTACATTCTATCTTATCAAGTGTCACCTTCGTTCACCAAGTTTATTTTCATGCAATTTTATGTGTTCAAAGTGTCCTTGTTCTTTCCTAAGTGTCATCACACCTTTTAGAACATCCATGAGGTACTTCTCAGTCTTAGTACACTTGCTTTCACAAAACAACACCTATGGTCGTAGTCACACATTCTTTGTCTGTTATACTTGGAGAGTGTTTTTAAACTAGTCTTTTGATGTATATTTCTTAGTAGTGGGTCCTGTCTAATATTTACTGATGAGTTGGCATGTGTTTCACCTAGTTTTACTCCTAATTTATTGTGTGCTTTTCCATGTTTCATCTTCCAGACTTAGACAAAATTTGGTTTCTGCAAGTTTCCCCACTAGGAAATCAAGAGTGGATAGCGCACTCCCAAGCCTTAGTGGGACTCCTACCTTATTTTTTGAATTCTACCTACCTATCTATCTAAGGGAATTCTTGTGTCGTATATAATATCCCATATTTCCATTTCTTTGGGTGGCTCCTTGAACTTTTTCTTGACCCTTAACAACTCACCTTATTTTCGACTAACTTGTTTATTGGCCATCTAACCAGATAATGTATATAGTTATCCCCAATCCTACACATTTGGAAATTATTATCTATATCTTCAACAAAAACACTAAATTCCATTTCACCTAGTATTTCACCCTGAACCATATCATCCTTGAACACTGACTATCATTCCTTTGGCTATGTACATGCTTTTTCCTTTGCATTCATGTGTAAGAGAAACCTTTGCACTCATGAAGGTAATCTTATCCCGAGGAATATTTATGGCATGATCATGATAGTTAGGTTCCAAATCTAATTCTAGCCAAATCTCAAAAGATTCTATTGCACCACCCCTAGTGTATGCTCAAACGCTGATGGATGTGGTATAGAAGTATCATGTTTTAACACCTTCTCAATTCTATGTTGGGAAAAACATTGGCGGGTGGGGGGGGGCCCGTGGTTGGCGCGTGAATAAACATTTTCAAATCAATAACATTGTGCATTTCATATTTAGATTTCTATTCGCGACTTTACTGAAAGGAACCCGCGTGTGTATTTGGTTATTCTTAAGATAGCTAGCATATATCCAGTGAAATTATGATTCAGTTAATTCATCATATGTTGATCTTCATCCAATGCATCAATACTTTATTAAACATTATAAAAACAGTAATCATGTGATGTAAGAACAAAATAAACCGTCACACAAAAGAAACACACATGAACACTAGGATTTAAGGTGGAAACCCAATGTGGGAAAAAACCACCTGTTGTTATCATCTTTGTCTTATTTTAGTATAAAGAAAAATATTTTTATAATCTTGTACCAGTGTAGACTTATACCAGTACATAGGAACCCACCTGCAGAAATCTACAACCTTTGATCTTTCTCTAGCTCATACTTGAATGGAGCTCCTACCCCTAGTTCTTGTACTACCGTAAACTTGTACCAGTACGCAGTCACCAACCTGCAGAAGGCTACAACCTTCACTCCTTCTCTAGTTGTTACTAGAAGGGAGCTCCAACCCCCTAATTTGATCACCAACTACTAGTGGCAGGAAGCTTTGACTTCCTCACTGAAGGCTCCAATCCTCAACTCCTCCATGGACCACATTTCATGAATTTTCACACTAGATCCACCTGCTTCAACACATCATAACTTGTAGGCCACATTTCATCATATTTTCAGATTGGACCCATTATCAACACTTAAGATCAATATAAAAAATCAAACTATAACTCATCACTATAACACAGTCATCAATCTTTGGAAAAACCCAATCATCAATCACTAAAACCCAATCATCAATCTCTGACATAACTGAAACCCAAATCATCAATCACTGAAACTCATTCATCATTCTCTAAATCACCAATCACTGAAACTTTTGACACAACTGGATCAGTTAATTACTAAAACCTCTGACACAACTGAATCACCAAATCAACAATTTATGATACAATTGAATCAACCATTCACTCAAAACCCAATCAACCGAAACTTAATCAAAATTCAACCAATCAACTGGAACATTCATATCACTGTAACTAGTACACAGAATTGAACCCAGAATACTTCATCAACATAGAGAATCAATTGCAGTCCTAATCATTCAAATGCCAAAATGCATACACTACTTCACTTAAGGCAACCCACGTGCATACGTGCTTTTTAGTAGAGAAACCCGCGTACAGATATTAAAATACAGAAAACTGAAAACTTGACTACTACAATTCTGAAAAGAATACTGATTCATACTCAGATCTACTGCAACACTCTGAACCAATCAAAAAACTGAACTTGATCTTCAATCAAAATAAACAAGTAATCTTAACACTATTCATAACCACGTTCGACTTCATTATTCAATCAGATCTATTTTAGACATTATCATTTCACCCACTTCAATCATGAGGACATCATTGACAGAAAACAGAGAAGTATCATCACTGATTAGATTGATCAGTCATTTATGAACAACAACCCTTACTTTGCATACGCTACTTTGTAGAGTCCAACCTACGTGTATACACACTTTTCCCAATACCAACCAGCATATAGATCTATAAATTTTGACCTAAAATTATGCAGCTCTTCAGAACTTCAGAGAGACCCAGACAATAATATTTAGAGATAAAAACATGCAGCAGTACTTCGATCTAGTCAATCCATGAGAAGATGATACAATGAAAGTCATTTCAAGTCTCATGATCCTGATCCATCATTGTATTCATTCGTGCATAATTATTTCAGATCTATTGGATCTCATCCATCATCAAACTATTAGGTGCATACATAGTTTACATCAAGCAAAGCATCAAAAACCCATAACATGCATATTTTCTTTTGATCTAACTCTTCATAAGGTTTCCATCACTTTCACACTATAGCACTTTGATCTTCACCTCCTTATATAGTTTTAGACTTTTTCAATACCACAGGTCAAAACCATAGTCATGTGTTATGAAACGAGCTCACAAAAAGATAGAAAATATAGATAAATGCCTTCAAAATAAGCCTCTTCGAGGGGCCAGCCTCCTTTACATTATGCAAATGAATAATTCTTTGATGATACAAATGACAATACCTCCTTTCTATACATAGGAGTCGAAGGGGTCACAATATAATCAAATCTGACATAACAATAATAATGTAAGGGCACAATAACAACAATAGTAGGCTTCTATGGGGCATAATAATAACAATATGGAAACTACATGGGCACAACAATATAATAAGGGGGTTGTACTAATAACAATAAGGCGTTACACTAGTAGTATAAGGACCTAACATGCCCCTTCCTTCAAAAAGTGTTGTCCTTAATGCTTGAGTAGTTCTTGATTCTTATGTATAAAATTCTTGTCCCCCCATGTGGAATCTTTAGCAGGTAAGTTCTTCCACTTCATGAGATACTCTGAAATTGATTGATTTCGTAGCTGTCGGGTTCTTGTTTCTGTGACTGCTCCAAGTTCCAATATGGTTTTTCCTTCCTTGTCAAGTTTTAGCCTTATTGTTTGAACTGGGATCTTCTGCAACTTTTGAATGAGTGGCCACACTTCTTCATCTATCTTCCATTCATCCCTTGCTTCGTTTATCCAATCTAGTTGGATAATAGAAATAGCCCAAAATAATGCTTCCACATCCTCATCATTTCTTAAGAGTGCATCTGCAACAACATTTTGCTTCCCTTTTTTGTAGATGATTTCAAAGTCATAACCCAACATACTTGTGACCCATTTTTTCTGTTCTTCTAAAGATAATCTTTGTTCTAAAAAGTATTTAAGACTATCATGATCCATTTTTATCTTGAAGTGTCTTCTCATTAGGTAAGGTTGCCATTTCTTAAGTGCATGTAGTAACCAACATTTCCTTCTCATAAATAGATTTGTGTAAATACTTTCCTTTGATTGGATGAATTTTGAAAGCAATGGGTCTCTATTCTTGCGTTAAAACATGACCAATTCCATTTCCTGATGCATCATATTCCACAGTAAAGGTTTTTGTGAAGTCTGGTGTAGCTAAGACCGGTGCTTGGCACATTGCATCTTTAAGACATTCAAAGGACTTCGTTGCTTCTGGAGTCCATGAAAATGCATCTTTCTTCAATAATGTTGTTTTCAGAATGTCTTCAATCTTCATTCTTATTTGATGATATCCTGAAAGAAGATCCAATTTGGTGAAGTAAATTAATCCATGCAATTCATCCAATACTTCATCAATAACAGGAATGGGAAATTTATCTTTAGTAGTGAGTTTGTTGATCTCTCTATAATTTGAACACATGCACCATGACCCATCCTTCTTGTGCATCAATACTATTGGAGAAGGGAATGAACTTTGACTAGGTTGAATTATACCAGCCTCTAGCATTTTTGCAACCATATGTTCAATTTCAATCTTTTGGGCATAGGGATATCTGTAAGGCCTGATGTTTGGAGGGACACTTCCTAGAATCAAATGAATAAAATGATCATGATCACAAATATGTGGGAGGCCTTTCGGAGTCTCTAATACCTTGGAATGATTGTCTAAGACTTTTTTGGAGATTTGGAGAAATAGATGATTTCAATGTGGGAATTTCTAGTGAACATAATTGTGCAATTACGCCTTGTTTTTTTTTCTTTAGAAGCTTTGTTAGTCTATTAGAGATAATTATGTTTCCCAATTTCCCTATGGTACCCCTTAATTCAACTTCCTTTCCTTCCAAAGAAAATTTCATGAGAAGTTCATGAAAATTAAAAGCTATTGTACCCAAGGATTGTAGTCATTGGTCACCTAGTACAACGTCAACACCACGCATTGGAATGGAAAGCATTGGGCTATTCAACACATATTATCCCATGGATAGCTTGATATTATGGCACTTTCCAGAGCAATTTATGGTTCCTCCACTTGCAACTATCACTTGACACTCTAGTGTTGTATATATGAAGCAATTCAATTCCTTGGTTATCTTACAATGAATAAAATTATGGGTACTACCCAAATCAATCAACACTATTACCGTTTTCCTCTTGATATGTCCTTCTATCTTGATAGTTTGAGGAGTGGTAATTCTGGACAATGCATTACAATATATGGTCGGATTCATTTCTTCTTTCTCAATGTGATATTTCACTTCTTGAACCTTTTTCTTCTTGATATGTCCTTCTATCTTGAGAGTTTGAGGAGTGGTAATTCTTTCCAATTCTTTACAAGATGTGTTTGGATTGATTTCTTCTTTATCTGGGGTTGTTTCCTGGTGTATATCCTCTTCTTTTGATGTTTATTGATCCTCTTCACAATCTATGTAAAATAATTTCTTCTCAACACACTTATGACCTTTAATGTATTTGTTATCACAATTGTAACAAAGCCCTTTTGTTCTTTTTTCTTCCAATTGTTTTGGTGTCAACCTTGTAGGTTGTGGAAGGCTAGGAGAAACAACACTTCCATATTTATAGTTGTGAGGGGTAGACTTCCTTGTTGCCATAATTTTGCTTTCCACTTCTTTTGCCAACCTGAATGCCTTCTCCAATGAATCAGATTCCAAAAGATGAACCTCATGTTGAATGTTATCCTTCAAAGTCCCTATGGAGACATCAATCCTCTACTTCTCTGGAATATCATTTTCCCTTATATTCAATTTTTGAAATTCCTCACTCTACCATTGAACACTTTTGTTTTAGATTTATCAATTGGCTAAAGAAGGTGTTGATATTTGTATCCTCACAATGTGCTATCATTCCTTCCATGAAAATTGACCACGTAACAAGTACTTTATGAGAAAAAATCCCTTTATACCATAAAAATTGATTCAGTTCTAAATAATTAGATGCAATACATACCTTTTGTAATAGTGGTACACCATGTAGATCAAAATATTTCTCCATATGTAGTATCCAATTTACCGGATCCTTGCCATCAAACTTCCTCATCTTGCTTTTTCTTGATTTTAGGAGCTCAATCTTGAAATGACTGTAACTATGTAATGTCAGATCTTTAAGTTCTGAAATTTTGGCCTATAATATCCCTCTAAGTCCTCTTTCTAACTCTACAAGTCTGATCGCAATTGGATTCTCGAAGAAATATTTATTCCCAATCTCCCGCGATGACCTAATTATAGAATATTTCAGTAGAGTGAACTTGTACAATGTGCCATGTGTCACTGTTTCAACCTTAGGTTCTGAAAATTATACCCAAAAAAATACATCCCATCCTCTTTCTGTAACTTCTAGCACAATTTCAATCTGATTCTCAGAGAGAAAGTTATGATGATTTTCCCAAGGTAATCTGTTTAGGATGTAATTCAAGAGTCTGCAAAAACCCTAACTTCCTCAAATCATATATCCAAAACTATAGCAAGACAAGATCTGACATTTTGACCCGAGGTTCAAACCGATTTCTTCTAAAATGGGTTTTTTGTTTATCTTCTGAAGCTTCATAGAGAAAACGTTATAGTGAAAATTCCACGATGGGCTGTTTTAGATGAAATTTTGGAGATTGTAAAAAGCCTAACTTCCTCAGATCATATCTCCAAAAATATATCGAGACTAGATCTAAAATTTGGACCCAAGATTTAGAGAGATTTCTTCTCAAATGGTTTTTTTTTTGTTCTTTTGAAATGTCGCATAAAAAAAGTTATCGTGAAAATTCCATGAAGACCTGTTTGGAGCAGTGAAACCCTAGAATCCAAAGCTCTGATACCAAATGTTATGAAACCAGCTCAAAAAAAGATAGAGAAGATATATAGACACCTTCAAAATAAGCCTCCTTGAGGGGGAAACCTCCTTTACATTAAACAAATGAAAAATTCTTTGATGATACAAAGGACAAGGCCTCCTTTCTATATATAAGAGTCTAAGGTATCATAATATAATCAGAGCCGACATAACAATAATAATGTAAGGGCACAATAATAACAATAGTGGGCTTCTATGGGGCACAATAATAAAAATATGGAGACTACATGGGCACAACAATATAATAAGGGGGTTGTACTAATAACAATAAGGGGTTACAGTAGTAGTATAGGGACCTAACGTTATGTCGATGATATTCTTTGATAGGATCAATATTCTTTGTCACACTCATTACTATGGGCCAATACCATGGTAAGAACCCCTCGTATTTAGAATTCCATGGTGCAAAATCCATATGCTACTTTTCTTCACTGAACTCGTGTGCATACGTGACTTGGCTTCACAAAACCCGTGTATAGTTCTTGAACTTCCAATTTTATCATTCCTTTAAAGTGATTCCTATGAACTGCCATGCATTCTTTCACATCTGTAAACACAACTTCCATGCATTCTGTCACATTTGTAAACACAACTGTCATGCATTTTATCACATTTGTAAACACATTCTGTTTATAACTTTAATAAGTATATCAAGAGACAACTTATCAAGTAGGATTCCATTTCATCAAATAGGTTGTCATCAAGGACAACTCATCAGGTAGGTTGCCATCAAGGAAAACACCTAATTCATAATGCCAATAATCTCCCCATATCAAACTCTTGATACATCATTCTATTATTCTATTCCATCATTCTATTTCCTCTGAATTGACCTATGGATTGATCTAGTTACCATATACTTGTTCTGTTACAACTGAGTTTCCATCAAGGACAACGCATGCATCATAATGCCAACAATCTCCCCATTTGGACTTGATGGCAATCACTTTGGTGTTTGGTCACCACAACCTGCAAATAACATCAAGTCAAGAACCAAGAATTTCAAAACAATAAGCTACTCTCCAAACACCAAGCTACTCTCCCCCTTTGACATCAAGGGCAAAGGGGAAAGGGAAAAGGGTTAACCAATGTTAAATGAAAACTTCCATATCTAGACTATTGAATATGAACACAGATCATGCTCCCCCTAAGCACATGATGAATTCTCTGATCAAGCTCCTCGTGAGAACATTCCGCAATCTCTGACGGATGTAAAATGAATTCTATGACTCAATTGAGTATTACCCTCCTATGGACCCATACTTATATCAATCTCCTAACCAAGTGGGGATACATACTTGACTCAACCATCCAACCAAGTGGGATTACATATTTGACATGATCTCAAAAGTCTATACATGAATAAATATGACAATTATTACATCATAGGTCTTTACATGAACTTTTCATCAAACGATATACATGACACTTATAACAAAGACCAAAGACCTAAAAAGGACCATGACAATTATCAACAACTATCATACACCATTCTGCACCATAAGCATCTGTCAGCAGCATCAAGAATAACAACCTGTATATGTCCATCATCAATTATCAAGATAAGACAATGTAACTTTAATATGAACCTGTGACTAAGTATGTTGCATATAGATATCAACCCATCGTCTTGATCTTATAAACATCAACTTGCTCCCTTTCCTTAGTAGAAAAAATGCTTATGTTTATAAAAAACATAGCCTTCCATGAATCACCTAAGCATATGCCATATCTCCAAGCAGTGATACAAAATAATTCAAACCATATCATATATATGTGAAAACACCATAGTCATCATCCATTACCATAACATCATCATCGTAGCAAGAATTGCAAGATCTTTCCATAACAACCTCAATATATCAACCATGTATCATTATTAGGGAGTCTTCCAACATCCCACATCTGATAAGCATCAATCATGATAATCAACATATGTGAGAATCAAGCCTATCATCATAAAGTAAGAAGTCATCATCATTATGTGCCTAAGGACTTCTAAAGCAGACATAATGCCAACAATTCATTATTAGAAGTATAGCATATGCTCTCCCTGAACATGTGCCAATTGTTCACTGTCATATATGATCATTTCATATATCAGCAAGAATCATCAAGGCATCATCATCAACTAATTATATATCAAGGCATCAATAACTTATGAGACCAAAAGAACTTATACATAGCATCAACAAACTATAATCATCAACCATCGAAACAAGAAAGACAATTGATCATTAACTGAACTAGATTAGACCCTTTTTTGAGTCTATCCCATTGTTTCTTCATAAAAACAACATATACGCGTCTATGAAGTTTCTAACTCATGTATATACATGACTATACTTCATAAGATCTACATATGGAAGGTGGAGTACTAAAATTTCACACTATCCGCTCCCCCTGAGTCTGTTCTGACTGTACCTAATCCTAGAACTTTAGTTGAAACATCAGTTCCAAGAATACCATTTCCATGATGGTTCTTCATTAGAGACTCCATTTTACTCTTGTCTCCAGTCATGTGATGAGAAAATAAAATATCATCTTCATCTTCGAATGAGCAGAGAGCAAGACCATGCCTTATCTGACCTTCCTTTTCTTGCTTTTTGGTGGATCCATCTTTTTCATATTTTCTAATATCAATGTTCTTATTCGGCTGCTTACCATATTGTCTACAGTGATCCATAGACTTGTTCCTGCATTATTTTTCTACATTCCAAAACTTGTTACAAGAATAACATCTTATATGTTTCATATTCCTTCTATAACAATCAATGGCTTTGTGACCAAACATATTGCAAGAAAATCAATATCCCTTAAAGTACCTGGAAGCTGATGATCTTTATCTGAGGCATTTATTAACTTGAAAAATTAAACTTCTAAACCTAGCTGCAACATGTCCAAAATTATGGCATATATAACATTCAACATTATTGATCAGAGGAAAGAGTCGATTATCACTGCTATAGTTAGGAGTAAATAATTTTATTTGAAGACTTTCTTTCCTTGGTTGTTCATGGGGTTGATTTCTTATTTCCTTGTTGAGCATTTCAAATTTTTCATTATAATTCCTTACATCATATTTTTGCATTAGAATTCTTTGAGATGTCTTCTTCTTTTGAGTCGTTTTCTTCTTTTTCTTCTTTCCCATTATCTCAACGGATCTCCTTCAAGAAATCAAACTTCTGCTAAAGGACGTGCTATGATTCCAATTGTTGGGAAAAATACTGAGGGGGCCGAGTGAATCAGTATTTTCAAATCAATAAATTTTTACATTTCATATTCATATTTCTATTCGCGACTTTACTGAAATGAACCTGCACGTGTACGCGATTGTTCTTAAGACAACTAGCATATATCCAGTGAACTTATGATTCAGTTAATTCATCATATGTTGATCTTCAGCCAGTGCATCAATACTTTATTAAACATTAGATAAACAGTAATCATGTGTTGCAAGAACAAAATAAACCATCACACATAAGCAACACACATGAGCACCATAATTTAAGGTGGAAACTCAATGCGGGAAATAACTACCTGTTTTTGTCGTCTCTGTATTATTTTAATATAAAGAGAAAACTTTTTACAATCTTGTATTGGTGCAGACTTATACCAGTATATAGGCACCCACCTACAGAAGGCTACACGCTTCGATTATTCTCCAGCTCCTATTGGAAGGGGGCTTCTACCCCCTAGGTCTTGTACTGGTGTAAGCTTGTACCAGTATGCAGGAACCAACCTACAAAAGTCTACAACCTTCACTCATTATCCAGTTGCTATTGAAATGGAGCTCCAATCCCCTAATCTAATCACCAACTACTACTGGCAGGAATATTTGACTTCCTCACTAAAGGCTCCAACCCTCAGCGTCCTCCATGGATCACGTTTCATGAATTTTCACACTAGATCCACCTACTTCAACACATCATAACTTGTAGGCCACATTTCATCAAATTTTCAAACTCGACCCATTATCAACACTTAAGCTCAATATAAAAAATCAAACTGTAACTCATCATTGTAACACAGTCATCAATCTCTGGAAAAACCCAATCACCAATCACTGAAACCCAAATCATCAATCACTGAAACTCATTCATCATTCTCTGAATCAACCAATCACTAAAACTTCTCACACAACTAAATAAATTAATCATTGAAACCACTGACACAATTGAATCACCCAATCAACAATTTTTGATACAACTAAATCAACCATTCACTCAAAAACCAATCAATCGACACTTAATCAAAGATCAATCAACCAATTAACATGAACATTTAGATCATTGTAACCAGTACACAATACTGAACCCAAAATACTACATCAACACACGGAATCAACTGCAATCTTGATCATTGAAAATTTAAAATTCATAAACTACTTCACTCAAGGAAACCTACGTGCATACGCACTTTTTAGTAGAGAAACCCGCGTATAGATCTTAAAATATAGAAAACTGAAAACTTGACTACTACAATTATGAAAAGAATACTAAGTCATACTCAGATCTACTGCAACACTCTGAACCAATCACAAAACTGAACCTATCTTCAATCACAATCAGCAAGTAATCTTAGCACTATTCATAACCACGTTCAACTTCATTATTCAATCAGATCTATTTCAAACATTATCATTTAACCCACATCAATCATGATGAAATCATTGACAGATACATATAAGTAGCAGCATTGATCAGATTGATCAGTCATTTGTGAACAAAAACCCTTTCTTTGTATAGGCTACTTTGTAGAGGCTAACCCACATGTATATGCATTTTTCCTGAGACCAACCAGCATATAAATCTAGAAATTTTGACCTCAAAGTTTGCAGCTCTTTAGAACTTTAGAAAGACCCAGATCATAATATTTAGATATAAAAACATGTGTCAGTACTTCGATCTAGTCAATCCATGAACAGGTGATACAATGAAAGTCATTTTATGTCTCATGATCCTAATCCATCATTGTATTCATTCATGCATAATTATTTCAGATCTATTAGATCTCATCCATCATCAAACTCTTGGGTGCATACATAGTTTAGATCAAGCAAAGCATCAAAAACCCACAACATGCATATTTTCTTATGATCTAACTCTTCATAAGATTTCCATCACTTGCACACTATAGCACTTTGATCTTCACCTCCTTATATACTTTTAGCCTTTTTCAATGCAATGGGTCAAAACCATAGTTATGTGGATGGTATTCTTTGACGGGATCAATGTTATTTGTCGTGCTCATTACTGTGGGCCAATACCATGGTAAGAAACCCTAGTATTTAGAATTTCATGGTGCGAAATCCATACACTAATTTTCTTCACTGAACTCGTGTGCATACGCGACTTGGCTTAACAGAGCCCGTGTATAGTTCTTGAACTTCTAGTTTTATCATTCATATGAAATTATTCCACTGAACTACCATGCATTATGTCACATTTGTAAACACAACTGCCATGCATTTTGTCACATCTATAAACACAATTTTCATGCATTCTTTCACATCTCTAAACACATCATGTTTATACCTTTAATAAGTAGATCAAGAGACAACTTATCATGTAGGATTCAATTTCATCAAATAGGTTGTCATTAGGGACAACTCATCATGTAGGTTTCCATCAAGGACAAGACCATTTCATAATGCCAATAATATCCCTGTATCAAACTTCTGATCCATCATTATGGTATTATGTTCAATCATTATGTTTCCTTTGAACTAATCTGTGGATTCATCTAGTTACCATATACGTTTTCTGTTACAAGTGAGTTTCCATCAAGGACAACACATGTATCATAATGCCAACAATCTCCCCCTTTGGACTTGATGGAAACCACTTTGGTGTTTGGTCATGACAACCTGTAAATAACATCAAGTTAAGCGCCAAGCTTTTCAAAACACCAAGCTACTCTCCCCCTTTGACATCAAGGGTAAAGGGGAAGGGGAAAGGGCTAACCAATGTTTAATGAAGACTTCCATATCTAAACTGTTGAATATGAACATTGATCATGCTCCCCTTGAGCACATCTTGAATTCTTTGATCAAGCTCCCCCTGAGCACATGCCATAATCTTTGACGGATGTAAAATGAATTCTATGACTCAACTGAGTATTACCTTCCTATGGACCCATACTTACATCAATCTCCTAACCAAGTGGGGATACATATTTGACTCAACCACCCAACCAAGTGGGATTACATATTTGACATGATCTCAAAAGTCCATACATGACTGAATATGACAATTATTCAATAATAGGTCTTTACATGACCTTTTCATCAAATGATTTACATGACATTTATAACAAATACCAAATACCTAAACAAGATCATGATAGTTATCAGCAACTACCATACACCATTCTGCACCATAAGCATCTGTCAACAGCATCAAGAATAACAACCTGTATATGTCCATCATCAATTTGCAAGATAAGACAATGTAACTTTAATATCAACCTATGACTAAGTATGCTTCATATAGATATCAATTCATCCTCTTGATCTTATCAAGTTCAAATTGCTCCCTTTCCTTAGTAGAAAAAATCCTTGTGTTTATAAAAAACATAGCCTTCCATGAATGACCTAATCATCTGCCATATCTCGAAGGAGTGATACAAAATCATTCACATCATATCATATATATGTGAAAACACCATAGTCATCATCCATGACCATGAAATCATCATCATAGCAAGAATTACAAGATCTTTCCACAAAAACCCTCAATATATCAACCATGTATCATTACTAGGGAGTCATCCAACATCCCACATCTAATAAACATCAATCATGATAATCAACATATGTGAGAACCAAGCCTATCATCATAAAGTAAGAAATCATCATCATTACCATGGAAAATTTTAGGGGCTAATGTTCGCCCAGTGGGCTAATTTTCCATGATTTTTCCAAAAAAAAGATTCGCCAATTTCCAATTTTATAAAAGACGATTCGCCCAAATTTTAGAATATAAAATTATTTTACCTTAAAAATCGCCAACATTGTATAGAGGCTATATATAAAATCATTATAAATTTGAATAATTTTACAAATATATCAATAAACATTTTATAGTTTGCATATTAGGGATTAGTGAGATTCGCCAATGTTTTTAAACTTCAAGAAATTTTTCCATCCTTAAAATTTTCCTTGATCATTACGTGACTAAGGACTTCTAAAGCAAACATAATGCCAACAATGCATTATTAGAAGCTTAGCATATGCTCCCCCTGAACATGTGCTAATTGTTCACTATCAGATCTGATCATTTCATATATCAGTAAGAGTCATCAAGGCATCATCATCAACTAGTTATATATCGAGACATCAATAACTTATGAGAGCCAAAATCACTTCTACATAGAAGCAACAAATTGTAATCATAAACCATCAAAATAGAAAAGACAATTGATCATTGCCATATCAGACCCTTTTTCTAAGTTTGTCCCATTGTTTCTTCATCAAACCAACAAATACGTGACTGTGAAATTTCTAACTCACGTATATACACGACTATACTTCATAAGATCTGTGAATGGAAGGTGGAGTACTGAAATTTCACACTTTCAGCTCCCCTTGAGTCTATTATGACTTTATCTAATCCTAGAATGTTTGCTGAAACATCAGTTGCAAGAATATCATTGCCATGATGGTTCTTCATCAGAGACTCCATTTTACTCTTGTCTCTAGTCATGTGATGAGAAAATACACTATCATCTTCGTCTTCGAATAAGAAGAGAGAAAGACCACACCTTATATGATATTCCTTTTCTTTCATTTTGGTGGATCCATCTTTTTTAGATTTTTTGATATCAATGTTCTTATTTGGTTGTTTACCATATTGTCTACAACAATCCATAGGCTTGTTCTTTCATTCTTTTGCTACATGCACAAACTTGTTACAAGAATAACATCTTATATGTTTCATATTCCTTCTATAGAAATCAATAGCTTTGTGACCAAACATATTCCAAGAAAAACAATATCCCTTAAAGTACCTGGAAGTTGATGATTTTTTTGTGAGGCGTTTATTAGCTTGAAACATTCTACTTCTACACCTAGCTGCAACATGTCCAAAATTATGAAATATAGAACATTCAAAATTATTGATCAGAGGAAAGAATCAATTATCACTTCTATAGTTAGGAGTAAATGGTTTTCTTTGAAGACTTTATTTCCTTGGTTGTTGATGGGGTTGACTTTTTATCTCCTTGTTGAGCATTTTAGATCTTGCATCAGAATTCCTTACATCATCTTGCGAGCTAGATTCACCTTTAACAGTTTCATGAAAACCAAGACCAAATTGGTGGCAGGAGACCTTTCACTACTAAGAATATTATCCAGAATCTTAGTATTATCTTGAAATCGTAAAATCTTATCCTTTTCTTCTAATTTACCTTTTAGGATATTTACCTCAACCTGATATTTCTCTTTGTTTTCTAGAAAATTCTTCTTCATGATTTCTTCAACCTTTCTTCCTTCCTCCACTTGTTGTTTTAATTTGAGAATCTCATTTTCTTGTTCTTCAAATGCTCGAGATAGTTCTTCATTCTACTTATTTGATTTTTCAAGATCTTCTTTTAGAGAGATTACCTCAACTTCAAGACCTTCATAGTAACTGGTTCTTTCTTTAACTCCTTGGTTGTTGTATCCTTTTCATTCACTTGATTTCTCAATCATGTCACTTCATCCTATAGCCTTTCACATTGATATTACTTTTCCTTGTATTGCTTCATTATTTTGTTTCCTTCCTCCAACTAAGTTTTTAACCTAGTATCCTCTTCTTTGTTGGAACATTCCATTTTATCAAATAAATCTTTTGGATCTCTAATTTTATCTATGAGAATTTTAACTTCTACTTCTATTAGATTTCTTTCACTTTCACCCATAAGATCAAATTCAGTCGTTTCGCTGTCACATTCATTATCTTCAATATTGCATGAACAAAGAAAGGTATCACCAGAGGACCAAATATCAGTACCTGATAATTCTTTTTCTTGTTCATATTCATTATGAGGTGATTCTGAATCTAAATATTTGCTTCCATCTAATAGCCAATCTTCTCTAACATTATCATTGTTTCTTTGAGATGTCTTCTTATTTTTCTTCTTTCCTAGTGTCTCAATGGATCTCCTTCAAGAAATCAAGCTTCTGCCAAAGGACCTGCTCTGATTCCAATTGTTGTAAAAAATACTAAGAGTGGGGGGGGGGGGGGGGGGGGAGCGGGGCTGGGGGAGGGGGCGGGCTGGGAGGGGGGGCTGGGGGGGGGTGGGTGGGGGGGGGGGGGGGGCCGGGCGGAGGGTGAATCAGTATTTTCAAATCAACAATTTTTTATATTTCATATTCAGATTTCTATTTTCGTCTTTACTTAAATGAATCCACATGTGTACGCGACTATTCTTAAGACAACTAGCATATATCCAATGAACTTATGATTAAGTTAATTCATCATATGTTGATCTTCAGCCAGTGCATCAATAATTTATTAAACATTAGATAAACAATAATCATGTGATGTAAGAACACAATAAGCCATCACACATAAGCAACACACATGAACACCAGGATTTAAGGTGGAAACCCAATGTGGGAAAATACCACCTCCTGCTATCGTCTATGGACTCTTATTTTAATATAAAGAAAAATATTTTTACAATCTTGTACTGGTGCAAACTTATACCAGTACACATGCACCCACCAACAAGAGGCTACAACCTTTGATCTTTCTCCTGCTCCTATTGTAAGAGAGCTCCTACCCCCTGGTTCTTATACTGGCATAAACTTCTACTATTATGCAGGCACCAACCTACAGAAGGCTACAACCTTCACTCGTTCTCCAGCTGCTACTGCACGGTAGCTCTAACCCCTTGATATGATCACCAGCTACTACTGGCAGGAAGCTTCGACTTCCTCACTGAAGGCTCCAACCCTCAGCTTCCTCCATGGACCACGTTTCATGAATTTTCACACTAGATCCACTCGCTTCAATACATCATAACTTGTAGGCCATGTTTCATCAAATTTTTAGACTAGACTCATTATCAACACTTAAGCTCAATATCAAAAATCAAACTATAACTCATCACTATAACACATTCATCAATCTCTAGCAAAACCCAATCATCAGTCACTGAAACCCAATCATTAATCTATGACATAACTGAAACCCAATGTATCAATCACTAAAACTCATTCATCATTCTCTGAACAACTAATCACTGAAAATTCTGACACAACTAAATCAATTAATCACTGAAACCTCTAACACAACTGAATCACCCAATCAAAAATTTCCAATAAAAATGAATCAACCATTCACTCAAAACCCAATCAACCAACACTTAATCAAAATTCAACCAATCAACTAGAACAGTTAGATCATTGTAACTAGTACACAGAACTGAACCTAGAATACTACATCAACACACAAAATCAACTGCAGTCCTAATCATTCAAATTCCAAATGCATACGCTACTTCACTTAAGGCAACCTACGTGTATATATGCTTTTTAGTAGAGAAACCCTCTTACTGATATTAAAATATAGAAAACTGAAAACTTGACTACTGCAATTCTGATAAGAATATTGTTGACTTATGTGGGCCTGAACTAGGTTTAGAGTTATTTAGCCAAACAAATCCCTACACTATTGGCCCTTTCAGCATCAGCCCGCGGAGCGCGGACTGAAATCTCACCGAAGCAGTATGGGGGGATGTTGGAACCAAGGTTCGGCACCCTTGAGATGGATGTGATGTTGGTTTATTCCAACTAGACCTACCTTCGTGCAGGTCGCTTCATGCCCTGTTCTAACTTTCAGCAACTTCATGATCCATTACAATCAACCTTCACTTAGCCCTAATCAGGGGCTGAGATGCTTTCCCATTGCTAGGGCAGCGAACTGCGCTATTTCCCAAACTAGGCTAAGTAACTTACTTATTGATAGATCTTAATTATCTTCGTGTAAACAAATGTTCTTACCTATGTCCACTTAACCAATATAGTCATACACATTCGCACATCATATAAGCATTAGAAGTGAAATTCATACCCAATATAACAAATGCATAAACAAGAAATAAAGACACAGAAATGATAGAAACTTCTCTTTGCTAATACTTCTAGATGATTACAGACTTGACTCGCCTTGTGCACTGAGCTGCAGGGGTCTGCACACTCAGTGGTGGACTACTAGGCCTTTGCACACTTAGTGGTTGACTACTAGGCCTTTGCGCACTCAACTGCAAAGCCTCTACCTACACTATGAATCAAACTTAGACTTACACTTCACAACTATCTCGCATACATCTTCATTACTCCATCTTAGATTAGATTTGATGCCTTTGACTACTAAGATCTTCGCTCTATTTATACAATCCCATGGTCCGTGGACCATGGGTAGATCTTCTATGGCTGACATTACATTATCAAAATAAGGGCGGAAAACCATATGACTCTTTAACAATTGCACGCTCCGCGCCCACAAAATGCAGAGTATTTACATTGTAATTACAAAGTTGGACCAAAATTTGGGCTCTAAACCCAAAAACTACCCTTAGGGGATCCCATACCCAAAAGGCCCCCAACACAAACATCATGAATCACCCTCGAGTCACTCTGAAAGTGCAGAGTTCTTAGCACGAAGACCTCCCAACTCTTATTGGATCACTCCAAGGTCGGTAGCGCACTGAGCGGCTTCCTCTATGCATTGTTCGGTGATCGTTGTTCCTGAACTGGTGCCCTAAATCCTCTCCTGAGTTGCTTGCAGTTAAGCGAGCTTTGCTTCAATGGAGGTTGTAATTGTATAAGCCTCATCGATCCATGGCTGTAGGTGTGCTTTCAAAACTGCCTCTTTATGCCAAATGACATCCACCTACTCCTTCAGTGCCTTTGCTTGTTGCATCCTTGCAAGCCTATATGTAAAGGCAATTGTCTGCGTGGTCCCTTTTACCTCATCATATCTCTGTTGCAACTCACACGCCTTTTTCTATAGGCACTCTATGTTCGGGTCCTCCTGCAGGGTGGTTAGGACCTCAATTGATTGTTCGAACAGCTTCATGTAGTCTTTCACTGCACTGTCAACCACCGCCATTGTTGTTGTGACCACAGTGGTACGATGTTCTCTGACCTCTGGTGGAGTTGAAGGTTGAGCCTTGAACTATAGTTTTGTTATCTGCAAGTTTAGCTCCAGCTGAACCTTAGCCATTTCTACTCTTACGTCGCGCACCCCTATGGCTAACTGTCAGACCCACGCCTCCACCGGTTCCTCTTCTTAGATGGCCAACTCCGGGACCATCTGGCAGGCTTCCTCCATAACCTGCACTATCTGTTTGGTTTGCTCCACTACCTCGTTGCATTGTAGGCTCAACTACTCAATGTTGATGTGCTGCTTGCTCATTACCTGTAGAGCGTGACTCTCCTTGGCCCAAAGTTCTACGGTGACTACATCCTGCAAAAGATAGAGTGTCTCTCGAGGGAGGGAAATGATGTTTAACTTGACCCCTTTCAAACTGCTGACCATAGGCCTGTCGGCCTCATTCTCTGCGATGAGTGCTCCATCTGGTAGCACTATTGCATTGGTAATCTTGGCGCGCAACATTTCCTTGGCAGCTGAAGTGCCGACTGTGAGGCTGGTGGACACTCCACCAGCCTATGGAGTGTGCACCTGCAACTCCTGTATTTATGTCCCTAGAGTGCCCAATACCAACTGGTGTTGTTCCTCAGACTGCTAGAGGGCCTCCTTGGTGACATTCCTCACCGTTTTGCCGATATCATGTAGATACCCTTCAGTGATGGTGATAGGGTCGAAAGATGTCTTCAAGGCCTTTGTTTTCTTTCGTGGCCCTACCTTCTCTCGTGGTAGCGAATGCTTGAGCTAGGTGGACGTTGTTTGTGGGTTTGCACCACCTTGTTATGTATCAGTCTCTGGTTTGGGCGAAGGTGACTTCTGTCCTTCACGCTCTTCTTCTGTTGTTTTTTGTTGTTGTTCTGCTAACTTCACAGTGTCGCGCACCGCTTGGGCCTTAGCTACTGCTTCTTCCTTCCTGCGCTTTTCCGCCAGCTGTGCCATCTGCAGTTTTGTCTCTTCCTTCTTCCGTTGCATGGTGGACTTTTCGGCTTCCACCGCAGGGTCAACTAGAGTGCGCCACTCCAATGGCCAAGACTCAAGGACCACGAAAATTACATCGTCGATCACCAAGTATGGTAACTCATGCCAAGTATTCATAGGGTCCTTCTGCACCCTGATGAAGACATGGTGGAAGTTAGCTTTGAGCTTCACAAAGCTCTGCAAACTGTTGTAGACTATAGGTGATAACCGCGACTTGCAATTGATCCCCATTCGGATATTCATCTCCATAAGCACCCAAAATATCTTGCTCTTCCTTATCCTCTACATGTTGCTGGTTTCCCACAGCAAATCATACTTCGCTGCCTCTGGAAGGTCCTGCGTGATCGACGGGAACTGGCTATCTTCAGGCAACTCCCATGCGACCAGTACTATCACCAATAGGAGCCATGTGTAATGAAATTTTTTTCCCTACTCCTATGCCTCGTGACAGTTCTCAAGGAACTCACCACATAGATAGTTTTCCAAGTTGAACTGGACCCCTTCTGTGCATTACGCTGCTAGTGCAACCACTAGTGTGGGAACCTCATCCACATGGCACTTCCGCATCACCTTCTCTACCAATATCTGTGCTGCAACCTTGACCGCAGGGTTGTTGATGCTGGAGATGGCATACCCTTGCTTCTTCTTCTCCAACTTGAACTTCTTTTCCATTGCCTCCACGAGGGCCAACTCGCCTCCTTTTCCCTCCGAAATGTTTGTTGGGTCCTCCCCTATGTAAGGGATCCATGTAATCTGGTGAATCAAATGGTTTGTGATGGGGATGGGATCCTCCAGCCACAAGCACCCATCATCCATCAAGTAGAGCAATTGCTTCATGATGAAAACGGTCACTTGGGTGTGGCGGTAATGCGAAACCCAGAGCAGGTTTAATAACCATACTTTCTCAACACCTCTGAGCCATTTGCTTGGCTCCAACTCTATCATTCTAGCTGGCGTGTATATCTTCTAGAGAATTAGCTTCGTAGTCGCTAAATGCGGGAACTTCTCGTGGTCTGCAAGGTCCCAATCTTCAAATTTTAATACGAGAACCCATCCCAAGTGCATGCCCTAAAAAATAATATCATCTGGGAGAATTGGGGTTTGTAGAGAGATCTTTCTCTCATCTATATCCCTTGTAACATTAGCTTTACCCTTTCGCGGAGGAACATATTTTGGCAGCCTGGTGATAGGGTCCACGCCCTGGGTTTAGACTTCCATCTCTACATCCTCCTCCACCAGGATTTCTTCAAACTCTTCCTCCTCATGAGCATCCAGATTAATTTCCTTCCCCTTTTCCTCTAGTGTGAGCTTGGTCCTCAATCAATTTCTGGGTGAGATGTGCACCAGTATCATGTCCTACTTGTCCGTCTTAGGTCTCAGCATGCGCGGTGATTTAGGGACCTCAGTGATTATTCTGATGCTCTCTGGGACTTCTACTTCTGCAATTTCCTATGCAGCTTCCTCGACTGTCACTACTCCTGTGTCCATGGCTTCTTCAGGTGCTAACATAGTGTTATTCCATAGTTCTCTCAATGTCTTTGGTAATTTCTCAAACAACGAATTCGCTTTCAGAATATCGAATAAGTCTCGGTTCATGAATACCTAAGCGTGCAAAAACTCAATTCTCAAATTTCCAAGTGTTGTTTGTTGGACAACCACTTGTAATTTATAGTGCCTTTCGAATTTGAATTCGACTGGTCCCCCCACATTCGGTTCATTAATGCTAGATTGGTGGCAAATTTTCAAGAATCTAGCCCATAAAGTTTGCCTTAAATGCCTACCGCCCACTCCATTTGGCCTCAAACCAAGCATCATATCGTGAATAGTGACTGTAACGGTCACATTTTGGCAAACCCGCATGCCAGCACAGCTGTCTTCGCATTATCACAAACCCCGTGACACTTCAATACTGCGTGCAGTCCTGACATCACACAGTTCCCGGGCAGAGTAGTTTATAGTCCAATGCCTCGTTTTAGCTGCCTGGAGTGCTAAGATTGTGCTTCTATCAGCTAGTCGGATGGTCGAGCCACCTATGTATGGCTTGAAATTAATGCCATTCACTTTTCCTGGGAAGGGATCTCCATTTAACTTAACCAGTTGTACTGTGCCACCATCTGTAATCTCCTTAATAACATACAGCCCTAACTAGTGCATTCTAAATTTCCCTAGGAATTTATCAAACTTACTATCATACAACAAAACTAGATCATTTACCTTGAATGTGTGCAGCTTGATGTGTCGGTCATGCCATGCCTTTTCGCGCTGCTTTTGGACCTGCTGGTGGAATCCAGCCAAAAATCGTTCTTCTTCAAGCTAATCCAACTGTGCGAGCCTCTCCTCTAGGGCTCTGCAATCCATCATACCTGTGAGCGCTGCTATGCGCAAACTAGGCACTATATATTCCATAGGCATTACGACTTCCACTCCATAGATAAGCCTAAAAGGTGTCTGTCCCATCAGTTTCTTGCATGTCATTTGATAAGCCCATAACACTACAAGTATGCGTAGGTACCAATCACTTCGTTGTGCATTGCATACCTTGGTCAGTGCAGTTTTCAGTACTTCATTGAATCCTTCTACTGTCCCATTATCCTGTGGGTGATACGGTGTGCTCTTTTGATGATACACCAAAAACTCTTCCATCAACGCGCTGATCGTCTCGTTCAAGAAGTGTGTACTGCGATCTCTCATCAAGATCTTTAGACACCCAAATCGCATCAATACATGTTCAAATAGAAACTTCGTGGCAGTTGTGCCCATGCAATCCTTCATTGTTTGTGCTTCGGCTCAACGAGTCAGATACTACGTCGCGGTGATAATATACCTTGCGCCTGTCTTTCCTTGAGTTTTAATAGTTCCTACAAAATATATTTCCCACTTTTTGAAAGGTTGCAATGTCACTAGTGGATTCAAAGGCATTTCATCCCTTCGTGGTGACCTTCTTGTCTGTTAACATACATCACATGCCTTGCAATATGAGTTTGAATCCTGATGAAGGGTTGCCCACCACAACCCGGTGCGTAGAATATTCTGTGCAGATGCTCTTCCCACATAATGTCCTCCCACGATGCCCACATGAGTGTCCATGAGGATGCTGCTTCGTTTAAGTGCAGGTACATACCTTCGTAGTATTTCATCATTCCCCATCTTGTATAGATGCCTGGCAATGATAGAGAAATCTTTCTTGCGCACCACTAATTCCTTCTTTTGCTGGATAGAGTATCCTTCCAGTGCAGTTCCAGTTGTTAGAAAGTGAATTATATCTTCAAAATGTCCATCCACTACATGCACAGCAACAAGCTGTGCATCAAGTAATCCTTCCTCCAAATTAGTATGTCCCTCCCCAGTCTCAATGTGCGATAAGTGATCTGGTCCCACGTTCAACCGTCTAGGCTTCACAACAACTTAAAAATCATATTCTTGGAATAATAAAATCCACCTGCAAATGCGCTCCCGCAACACAAGCTTATTGACCAGGTACTTTAGCACAGAGTGATATATATACATCTTAAAGTGGCCTCCTAGAAAGTAGTGTCAATACTTCTGGAGTGCATATACCATAGCTAGTCCCTTATGCTTAGTGGTGGAATATTTCTTCTCTGCTTTGGATAATCTATGACTTGGGAACATGATAGGGTGATCCAAGCCTTCTCCACCATGTTGCGTCAATACTACCCCTAGCGCTATACACGATGCATCGACATGTACATGGAACTCTTTCTTCTAGTTCAAGAAGACTAGAATCTGCACAGTAACCATCTTTTCTTTCAATATATCGAGGCTTTTCTTACAGTGATCATTCAATCAGAACATGACATCCTTCTTCAACAATTTTTCCATCAGCGTGGTGATTTGGGCATAGCCTTTGATAAACTTCCTGTAATATCATGTATGTCCCAGAGTGGCGTGCAACTATTTCACACTTCTTGCACTTCCAAGTTCAGAATCACCGCGATCTTCACGAGGTCTACCATTAGCCCTTGTCTACAAACCACATGCCCCAATAGGTTCCCAAAAGGAATGAGGAACAGACACTTCTTGAGGTTGAGCGCGATTTGGTATCTTCGACAGGCATCTAGCATCAAGCGCGAGCTTGCTACATGGCACCTAACCAGCCCAAATATAGTCTAGTCATCAAAATAGACCTCCAAGAACTTATGAATATATTCCTTGAATGCTGCAACAACCACGCGTGAAAAGATAGCAGGGGAATTCTTCAATCCAAACAGCATGATAGTATATTGAAAGCAACCCCACTCAGTCGCGAAGGTTATCTTGCCCCTATCCTCTAGCACGATTTTGATCTGGTGGTACCCTGAGAACCCATCAGTGAAATGAAAGAATATGCTTCCTAACCTCCTACATTGTCCAACACTTCATCCGTGAATGGAGTTGGGAATGGATCATGCACACAAGCATCATTCAATTTTCTAAGATCCATGCATATCCTTATCTCATCCTTCTGCTTCTTCTCTTGTACCACCATTGAGCTTACCCAATCAGATTATTTCATAGGCTCAATGATTCCTGTTGTGAGCATTTTGTCTAGTTCTATGTAGACCTTCTCCTTGTATTTTGGATTTAAGTGGTAAGGCCTCTACTTAACTGGATTCACGTCGAGCTTTAACATGATCTTCATCACTCCTAGATCTCTGATTATTCCTTTCAAATCTGTAAATTTGGTGGGGAATAAGTCCTGATATTCATGGAGTAATTCAGCAACCTTATCCACTATCGTGTCGTCCCAGTAGTCTCCGATCTTCACAAATTTGGGTTCTACCTCCATACCAATGTTTACCTTCTTAGTTTTCATCGATGCAGTTATATCAAGGTTCTCAATTTGTGGTCCGTGAACCTCGTGATGGCCTTTTGTTTCTGGAATGTTAATATTCTACGGATCCTCATCCTCCTCTTCACCAATTAAATTATAACATTCTAGCGTGTGACTGAACTGAGTAGCCCATTTAGGTTGAATCAAGTCTACCAGCTCCTATGGTATCCTAAAGATGGTTGCTTTTACCTCTTGTAGCACTTCATCAATATTGTCCCACCCATCCTCAAAACTGAAGGTCATCATGAACCCTTCATGCAAGATATCCCATTCACCTGTACCATGATGGAGCTCTATTTCTATATACCAATTCATTGGTATAACATCTAAGGTATGAAAAAACAGGTGCACCCACTCAGGTTGTGGCTTTTTTCCATAGGCCTGCGTCCACTTGGCTAGATGAATGCGCGAATCATCCTGCCCATCGTACTTGTCTGTCAGTCACACCTTAGGCTTCCCAAATCATACTCGCATCATTCTCCGACATTTGTGCCAATCATTAAAGCTTCCTTTGTGCGTACCCCACCATCTCATGGGTGTAGTGCAAAGTACCCAGTCCAAGGCCTGCAAGCGTTTATTTTCTGGCACCTCCCTTTCAGATGCATCCAAGAAGGTATCTACCTCATTTAGACCATCATAAGTAGGCATATCTCTTACTTTTGTTGACAAGCGGTGCAGCGACCTTGTCATCATATTACAGTTCAACGTAGTTACTTCATGTAATTGATTCTGCTAGCCTTCTATTTCCTCATCAGAATCCAAAGTGCAGGAGCTCTCACACTCCCATGTAATCTGTCCATCCGCAGTGGGATTTACCCAGTCTTGGTCTCACGTTGTTATCTTATAGATAGATTCCAGATCATCATCAATCTCATAGTCACAGACCGGCTCCGTATAGTGTGATCCTTCAACAAGGTCCAGGGGTATAACTACACGTAGTGACTTATTTTCAAAGATAATTTTTCGCTTCTTCAAATTAATTACCCTGTTCATATCAATGGCCCAGTTAATTCCTAGGAGAATGGGGTAGGGATTGTTGTCATCAACAATCTCTATTACTTCAAAATCCGCCAGCGTGCTCGCTCCTTCAATATCCACAGTTATTCCCTCCAATCACCCCATGGCTATTATTTTCTTCTAATTTGCCATCCTTAGCTAAATTGGAGACTATTGCAACATGAATCTCCCCATTCGTTCCCATGTCTGTTTCGGTAAAACATTCACATTTGATCCCAAATCTAGAATGACTTGATCCATCTCATATTCTTTGATCTGCACGGTTAGTCTCATTTCACGACCTGTCCTTGTCTTATGCTTTCTAATCTTGTGGAATATGCACGGTTCACTGGGTGCGGTCCCAGTGCATCTATTGATGAGTTCCTGTAACCCTTTCACAGCCTTACTATCGCACAATGGCTTCATACATGTTTCCAGGAATGTTGTGAGCATGGATGGGTCCATCTCTAGCTCTGGTTTAACTTTGCTTCCTGAAGTGGAGGCATTAGTGAAGCTCTTCTTAGCTTCCATGAAGGTTTCCTGAGCGATTTCCAAATCAAACTCAACCTCTTTCGTCGGGGCTTTGCGAACCCATGTACTATCTTCTGGTTGTTTTCCTTTGTCATCTCCCATTGCGATTTCACTTCAGAGCACAATGTTTACATTTGGATCTTCCTCGCTTGGCTCAGACCTCATCATCTACAAGTTCTGAGTCAAGGGAGTCTGTAGCACTCCTTTGTCACGTATCCTAGCTATCAACGTAGGACAATATTCTCTCTCATGATCAAACAATGTGAAATACTTGCACAACAAGCACGTTGGATTCATGCAATCGCGGGCATAATGTCCTGGCCTTCTGCAATTGTAGCAAATCAACTGTGCATGACCTCTACCAGGTCCTCCTTCTCCTCAACCTCTTCCGCACCCTTGAAATCCTGTCCACGCCATTCTTGCATTCTAGTCAAGGGGCCTCGCTTTGGCCTGAACTCTGTAGGCAGGCATTCTATCCATCATCAACTCATAACTTCTGTAAGTATGCTCGTCATGTCCCACCGACCTACAAAAGTTGCAGAACAACTGTTGCGAAGTTTGTGTATACTTCTGTAACAAGTGGCAGTTATCCATGGCATGTTTTCCTACTATTTGACAAATAGCACACCACAAAGCAGGCACCGCACTAGGTTCTTCTTAAACTTCTGGCCTTAAAGGCATCGGTCCTCCTCCTGTAAGGTAATTCGTAAAAATCGGGCAATGGTCTTTTTCATGACCCTCACTCTTGCATTTTATGCACTACACTTCTTCACACACTTCTGGTCAAACTGTCTTATCCTGCTTCAAGCTCTACATCTCAAGGCACAAATTCTTCAGTTGCGCGTGGATCTGTTGAACTCCTAGTTTAAGATCTTGCATCGCGGTCTCATGTAGCCTCATAGCAATCTCTAAGGCCTTTGCCTAGGTTGTTATCTTCTGCTGTGACAACACACTCCTTCAATGTGGTAGTAGTGAAGCTACAAACCACTCGCGATGATGTCCATCTGTCAGATTCATATTGGCTTCATGAATCATACATTTCAAAGTTTGATCTAGTTCCCAAGGAGTCTCACCTGGTGGCATCGTGATCTCTTTGAATCTCATAATCGACTACACATTAGACTTAGGTCTGTTAAATTATCTATTTTGCATTGTTTGGATATCCATGACTCTCGCATTTGGGTTATCATTGGAATACTTAATATGCCGGGTCAGTGCGTGATCCTGCAGGGCACTAACTAGTGTCACTTTATTTATATGGTCATTTGTAACACCTTATGCTTCCCATACAACCCTTACAACAAACTAGAATTGGTCCGGATCTTCATTTCCCAAGCCTTTGAACACAGGCAACTCCACTGTGTTCACCATACTGAGTCGCGGTGGTGGTGGAGGTGGTACGGGTGAAGATGGAGATGATGGAGGTGAAGCTGGTGGTGGTGTGGGTGGAGGTGGTATTCGCGAAATTCTTTGTCTTATCAACTGAATAACACTTCGTGGAGGAACCTTCATGAGCTCTTCCTCATCCCCTCGCAGAGGTGAAATCAAGGGGTTATTTTCTGGACCCATATTTCCTTCATTCTTATAAACCTTTCCACTTCGCGTAGCCCCGAACATCAAGGTAACTGCATAACCTGCTTTTCGCACAACAACATTTTAATCCAAGTATTCAAAGACTTTATGTACATACCTCACGGTCGTTTGAGAAAGCGTTGCTCTGCCTCTCTATAGCTAACTGAGGTGTCAACCACGAATTCAGTAACGAATCCTCCTATAATATGATCAAGCTAATGATCAACGATGCGCGTGATCTTATCCTCTAATGCTTCCAATCTCTGCACTAGCTATGGGGTCCACACAATAGGACTGTCAAGTTTCCACCTTCCTTGGCTATCTACTAGCTTCGTGATCCACTCATATAGATCAGTAGGGAAAGATGCGAAAAGGATTTCGTGGATCTCTGTATATAGATAGATGTCCAGCCACTCTTCTTTTGACAGTCGCGGGTTTCTGTTCTCCTATGCCGCGAACTCGTGAATTCTTCTGTCCAACCGACCTTCAATTTCTTTCTTAGTTGGATTCCAATGATATGACATCACACATCTCTCATGCAGATTCCGGCCCCAGAAATGGAACCATTTGTTGGCTTATGGGGGCCTGACCCAGGTTCAAAGTTATTTAGCCAAAAAAATCCCTACACTACTAGCACTTTCCATTAGCCTGTGGACAGCGAACTTAAGTCTCACCCAAACTAGTATGGGGGGATGTTGGAACCAAGTTTCTGTGTCTTTGAGATGGATGTGATGTCAGTTTATTCTAACTAGACTTGCCTTTGTGTAGGTCGCTTCACGCCCTGTTCTAACCTTCAGCACCTTCGCGATCCATTACAATCAACCTTCGCGTAGCCCTAATCAGGGGCTGAGATGCTTTCACATTGCTAGGGCAGCGAACTGTGCTATTTCCCAAACTAGGCTAAGTAACTTACTTATCTTATTGACAGATCTTAATTATCTTCGCGTAAACAAATGTTCTTACTTGCATCCACTTAACCAATACATTCATACACATTCGCGCATCATATAAGCATTAGAAGTGAAATTCATACCCAATATAATAGATGCATAAACAGTAAATAAAGATGTAGAAATGATAAAAACTTCTCTTTATTAATACTTTCTAGTGATTACAGACTCGACTCACCCTACGCACTCAACTACAAGGGTCTACACACTAAGCTGCGGGCTACTAGGCCTCTGCGCACTCAGCTACAGAGCCTCTACCTACGCTATGACTCAAACTTACACTTACACTTCAGAACTATCTCGCATAAATTTACATTAGTCTAGCTTAGATTAGATACGATCCCTTTGACTACTCAGAGCTTTGCTATATTTATATGATCCCATGGTCCGTGGACCATCGGTAGATCTTCTACAGTCAACATTAAATTATCAAAATAAGGGAAGACAACCCTATGACTCTTTAACAACTATGCACTTCGTGCCCACAAAACGCAGAGTCTTTACACTATAATTACGAATTTGGACCAAAATCTGGGCTCTAAACCCCAAAACTGCCCTTGGGGGATCCCGTGCCCAACAAATACTTAGTCAAATATACTGCAGCACTCTGAACCAATCAAAGAACTGAACCTGATCTTCAATCACAATCAACAAGTAATGTTAACACTATTCATAACCACGTTCAACTTCATCATTCATTAACATACTCTAGAATCAAATGTAGTTGAGTGACATCAAGTAGCAAAATTGTAACATAGTGTACATTAACACTTTTTTGAGCATAGTAAGTTCCAGTGTCCATAGATTCAACCCTTCCAAGCCCAATAAATTGACCATTAATTAGGAGGTCATTATAATCACCTTTTGTCAAAAAAAAATTTCCATTGGAACTCATACTGATTCTGTAACAATTCTATTGTAATTTGTAATTAGGGTTAAACCATGTAAAGTGTGATTTTTTATTTTATCCAAAACACAACTTCCAAAAAGGTAATATGGATGAAAAAATTTAGAATATTATAGCAGGTCACTTTTGCATTTATTGAATCATTATTCCCCAAGGTAGCTTTATAGAATGATAAATATTAGCTCATATAAAACCACCAAGTTCGTATTTATCTTTGGAAATGGCACTTGTATTATTAATGTATGTGTACAAATAATGCTCATAAGAAATTTGTAGAAGTTGGAGAACCACAACATGGTCCTTTGGAAAATAAAATTATTTTTAGAATTGATGCTGCATAATATTTTTAGAAGCCCTAAGTGAAGAATAAATTATATTTATATCTCGCTTATTAAGTATGTTTATTTCTTAAAATTGATATTTGGAAGTCATTCTAAAGGTTTTTATTCCAAATAAGAGTTATAGTACTATAAATAACTGATAATTCTCATTTTTATTCTCAAATTAATTTCAAAACTTTAGTTCCACTGTTAGGACTCACTAACTTACATATCTGAGGACATACTATTTAGGATGGATACATAGGGATGTTAAACTCTAGGTCCTCAAGAAGTGTAGATTTGTGTTTTGTTATATAGTTGTGTTGATGAAGAAAAGTGTGATCTTATGCATCTATAAATTAGTAAAATTGATTTTTTTTGCTAGAGGAAAAAATCCATCCTTTTCTATTACCAAACAAAGTACATATTCAAGAGGATTCTACATATAAAATACATCTAAGGGAAAAACGTGCCAGATATTGATCACCAAAGTAGGGACGAAATATCTTATAAACCTGACATATGCACTAGATTTGTTTTATTGTCCAACGCTTATAATTATGTTAGAAACAAATATAGTGTGCACTAGATTTGTTTTAATTTGCGATGGTTTATTTTGTTATAGAAACAAATCTAGTGTGTGTTATTCTTTTCTTACCATCCAATGCTTATAATTGTGCTAGAAACAAATATAGCATGCACTAGAATTTTTTTATTTTACAATTCTTATTTTTGTGCTGGAAACAAATCTAACACACGCTAGATTTGTTTTACCTTGCGATAGTAGGACTCCCTCCCTTTTAGTGTGCTAAATGGGACCATACCCCCACATAGCATGGATTTGGCCAGGCAGACTATAGTCTTTTGATGGCAGGGGCAGAACTGGGAGGTGGAACCGCAATAGCAAGACACACCCCTCATCGCATGCCAAACAAGACCATAACGCCTACATTTCTTTGATTTGGTTGGGAGGATAGTAGTTGTTTGATGGGAGTGGCAGAACAGGGAGGTAGAACCCTAATAACCCTCATCCACTTTCACTCCATCTTACAGAATACCTACCTTGTCTCAATAGAAAGTGTAGAAGAACCATTTTCACCTGTAAACCAAAGTAAATAAGCTTAGTATTTGATCAAACAAAACCATTAGTGTACTATCAATAAAACTTAACACATGCTTCAATATTTTGATTTACCTATGTTAAGACTCAAATCCATGACCTTCTATTGATGAATTTCCCCTTCATTAACATCATCTGAATCAAATGTGGTTGATCAAGTAGAAAAATTGTAACATAGTGTACATTAACACTTTCTTGAGCATAGTAAGTTTTGGTCTTCGTAGATTCAACCCTTCCAAGCCCAATAACTTGACCATTAATTAGGAGGTCATTGTAATCACCTTTTGTCAAAATCATGTTTTCCATTGGAACTCATACCGATTCTGTAACAACTCTATTGTAATTTGTAATTATGTTTAAACCATGTAAAGTGTGATTTTTTTATTTTAGCCAAGACACAACTTTCAAAACAGTAAAGCGGATGAAAAAAATTAGAATATTATGGCAGGCCACTTTAGTATTTATTGAATCATTGTTCCCAAGGTAGCCTTATAGAATGATAAATATTAGCTCATATAAAACCACCAAGTTCATATTTAACTTTGGAAATGGCACTTGTATTATTAATGTATGTGTACAAATAATGCTCATAAGAAATTTGTAGAAGTTGGAGAACCACAACATGGTCCTTTGGAAAATAAAATAATTTTCAGAACTGATGCTACATAATATTTTTAGAATCCCTAAGTGAAGCATAAATTATATTTATATCTCACTTAGTGAGTATGTTTTTTGTTTAAACTTGATATTTGGAAGTCATTCTAGAGGTTTTTCTTCCAAATAAAAGTTATAGTACTATAAATACTAGATAATTCTCATTTTTATTCTCAAATTAATTTCAAAACTTTAGTTCCAATGTTAGGACTCACTACCTTACATATCTGAGGACATACTATTTAGGATGGATATATAGGGATGTTAAACTCTACGTCCTCAAAATGCATAGATTTGAGTTTTGATATATAGTTGTTTTGATGTAGTAAAGTGTGACCTTATGCATATAGAAATTAGTAAAATTGATTTTTTTTTCTAGAGGAAAAAATCCATCCTTTTCTATGACCAAAAAAATGTACATATACAAGAGGAGTTCACATATAAAATACATCCCAGGGAAAACTGTGCCAAATATTGATCACCAAAGTAGGGATGAAATATCTTATAAACCTCACATATGCATCATGCATACAATTATTTGAATAATGTGGGGGAAAATTTCCAATCAAAAAGAGACCATTTATGTCCAAGGAAACTATAGACCATTCATTTACAAACAAAACTAAAAAAAAATACAACAATAATCTCTACCTGCAGAGTGCCCAGTAGGCACATATTTCAACAAGCATAAACCATGCATTTACAAACAAACTAAAAAAAAATACAACAATGCTTGTGATTGCGCAAGAAACAAATCAAGCAGGCATTAGATTTGTTTTAACCTCTATTTCTTGTATACGTGTGCTAGAAATAAATCTAGTGAATGCTATATTTATCTACCCTACAAATATTGTTTGTGATTTTGGTTTACCTTGCAATGATTTTTTTTTTTTTTTGTTCCTTACACTAGATTTTTTTTAACCTTACAACGCCTAAGTTTGTGTCAGAAATAAAGTTACCATGCACTAGATTTGTTTTATTGTCTAATGCTTATAATTATGCTAGAAGCAAATATAGTGTGCACTAGATTTGTTTTACTTTGAGATGCTTTAATTTTGTTTTAGAAACAAATCTAGTGTGTTATATTTTTTTTTTACCATTCAATGCTTATAGTTGTGCTAGATACAAATATAACATGTAGTAGATTTGTTTACTTTACAATTATTATTTTTGTGCTAGAAACAAATCTATCACACACTAGATCTGTTTTGCCTTGCAATAGTGAGACACCCTCCCTTTTCGTGTGCCAAATGGGACCATACCCCCACATAGTGTGGATTTGGTCAGGAAGATAATAGTCATTTGATGGCAGGGGCGAAACTGGGAGGTGGAACTGTGATAGAAAGACACACCCCTCATCGTATGCCAAATAGGACCATACCCCTACATATCTTTGATTTCGTTGGGCGGATAGTAGTTGTTTGATGGGAGTGGCAGAAATGGGAGGCAGAACCCTAATAATACCCCACCCTCTCAAGATGATGTTATGAGCCGCCACCTCCCACTATTCAAATACAACTATCTAATTATCTGCCGAAATAGGGCCATCAATCTCATCATATAAAACAAATTGCTTTTTTGTTTATGGATTGGATGAGAATGCATGGGGTGATGACCCATGTCTACGTGTCATATATTCACATTTATTACGCTAGGTGTCTAAAGATAACATAGAGGATATAACAATTTACATAGTTTTTATGCTTACCATGTGGTGGGCTCCAGTATTGTAGCAATAATGCTACAACTCCTGGAGCTTCCTTCTCTAATTTTATCAACCCGGTAGTTCGTAACAAACTTGGAAGCGTATGTGCTATATGCACAAGTACTAGCTCTTGTCGCAGCTGTCACTTGGTCAGCTGGCACAAGTTTGCTAGGGCTCAAGCCAACTTCTATATGTTCTCAGAAGAAGCTTTCTAAATGATGAACGAAGGCTATCTCAAAGGAAATTAACCTACTTTGCAAGAATGAACTGAAAGCCAACCAAACATGGAAACCCTAGTAAACCCTAATCTGACCAGCTTAATCCTTACAATGCAATGATGGGAATGCAACTCCTAACAATGATGCCATTACTTCTAGTGAGATGAGATGCATGAATTTAAACTACTTCCATTGAAGAGAACACGTTTTTTGTATTTTTGCTCAAGTGGTTGGAGTTATTATGATTGTGCTTCTTACTGGGTCTTGACTATGCAGGGGTAGTTCAAAGGGGAGGAAGGCTTGGGAAAGGTCATGAGGACTCTGAGAGGTTCCAGGGGATCCGTAACATCACTCCACAGAAGTTCACAACATTCAGGTGCCTGGCAACCGTGTTTGCAAGCTTCTACAGGATGTCTGCAGGGGATCCTACAGGAAGCTCGGGATTTCTACAGGAAGTCTGCTAACTTCTACAGGATGTTCTGCAGTCGGAGTTTTGGGTGATGGAGGAGTGAAGGAGCTGTATGGGTGGATAGGTAAGATGAAAGGGGAGCTTGAGATGGCTCAGGGACAGAGAGATGAGATGGGGAGAGAGTGGATAAAGCTGGTTGGTCGATAGAATGGTAGAGGCAATGGAAGGCGGAAAAGATGAGGCAACGTGGATAATAGAAGAGTTGGTGGGCAAAGGATCTAGATGCGAGGTAAGGAGATGGCTTAGGGACGACTGAGGAAGATAAGGAAGTGTTGAAGTGGTGTTGTGCAGTGTAAATGAAACAAATCACCTCTGTCTTGCACAAAACCGAGAATTCATCATCCTATTCTATCTGTTTTATTAAAAATCAAAGAACAACGATGTAAGTTAAGAGAGAAATCGTGCATGGAGCTGAAACAAGGGGTTATTGCTCAAGATCTAACTGCATGGATACTTCTACCAATGGAAATATGACTTTAAAGCTTGCATGAACATATAAGACTGCGTTTTTTGGTGGTTGGCACGGTCTACACCCCCAATCTCTAAACAGAGGTGGCAGTGAGTGCACGATCAACCTTTTCTTGGAGCTCTGATGAATTCTAATCCTCCTACTCTAATCTAAGTTGCTGAAAGCACTTTATCCAGAAACTAATCCTACTTAATCACATCAAGAAAATTGAATCAGCAGACTGTGTTTTCCAAATGCATGTCAAGGCAAAGAAATGAAATGTTGAAAGGAAAGACAAGTAACAATACAAAGAAAAGGACGTCTATTGCTCTCAGGTTGGGCCCTAACCTGAGAGCTATAGCTCCTCTAAGAACTCAGAATTGAATCCAAATCTGCCTGCCTTTTATTAAAAGATCATAATCATGAGTCTAACAACATGCCAAAATTGGCTTACAAAGAGCAAAAACAGAGCTACAGCTCGTGATTCAAAATCTACAACAAAGGTTCAAGAGTCTTTATCGAAGGCTACAGCCTCAATATTTATACATGATGAGGGCCAAGCTGGCCTCCTCAATTAGTGGGGCCTGGTTGTCTAACTAAAAGTAAACTGTTGTTCCTGTAGAATCCATTGGTTGCCTTCTAGCTCGGTGGTGATAGCGGTTGGAGCTCGGAGTTGGGGTGGAGATCACGAGGAAGGTCATTCAAGGTTGTGGACAACCTCCCTATAAACCCGCAATGCCACCTTGGTTGTCTCCTTGTCTCCATCTGCGTGGTCTTTGCTCCATTTAATGTCAAAAAACCTGAAATCATCATGTATTAGCCACATAGGCATAATGACTGCCCTTCTTCCTGCAAATAACACAAATATACTAAGAAATGATGCATAAGTGATAAAAATGAAGGGTTGAGCAAGGTAAGTAGGCCAAATGAGCCCAAATTGTTACCAAAAATTGGGGCTCATCATCACCCCCCAGCTAAAATATTTGCTCATCCTTGAGCAACTAGTCCAACTCTTCATCCTTCATTGCCTTTACTGCTACCCTTACATCCCAAGCCTCTGTAGTAGTGTCCTCCTTGCTGATATGAAACCCAGCCCTTCTGTTTACCTCTTCCCACTGTTCATTATCATCTTTCTCTGTGCTGCCTTCCATCAATCCTAGCAGCAGTGGTGGGCTGAGTTTAAGGCCAATCTAGCTGGCCTGGAGGTTTTGCATGGATTTCTTATAGAGGGCTACCCGTACCAGAGCTTCCCTCATCTGAGTTGGGGTATGGTACTCTCGGATTTTCAGACTGTGTTCCAATGTATTCCATCTGCGTGTGCATGCTTGGACAGCGTTGTCTCCTAACAGTCTCTCCATGTCCTCAAAATGAGCTATGGCTTGGGCCTGTTGATCCATATATCTTAATGAAGCTTGAGGGTCAATGGACAAATGTTGGTGTGCCGAGATTAGTGCAACTGGATCCCCTGGTTCTGGTCTGATGAGCAATGGCTCGTTCAGCTCTCGGTTCATGATTGCTTTGGCTTATGCTGCTCTTTTGTCCTCATGGTTCAGCCATGAGGCAAATGCCATTAATTGCATATCTCCCAAGGCCGTATTGGGATCCCATGAAACTACATTAGGCAGGGCCAGATTATGGAGGTAAAACTCCGCTAATTTGGCCCTATCCTCTGATGAGCTAGTATTGCAAACTTCAGTGAATTGTTGCGGGTCTTGGAGCTGAGAGATACCTCTTTGCACCAAGGTATTGATTTGGAATTGCAGCCATTGGTCTTTCAAGTACAAGCCATAGGATTTGGCCGGCTGCCTGCATTGGATAGCATCCATGGCCCAGCTGGCCATGCAGGCCAATTGTGCTTCTTTCTGCTGCAGCTGTTCTCTGAGAGCTTGCACCTCAATTTGTGCTTGTTGTTCTGCTTCCTGTAGAAGTGTGGTTGGCTCCCCAAGACCGGTGTTCAGTTCCTTTTTGCCTTGTTGTTCCTCTGTGGTGTCCTTGGAGGATGTACCTGTCCCTGCCCTCAGCTCCTGTAGCTGCAATCTCAGCTTCTGGTTTTCTTCCTGTAGGAACACGCGTTGGCAATTTGCCACGTGTTTAGCCATGGACAATTCACTTCTGGCCTCCTTGAGCTGCTCTTGTAAGGGACCTATGTCCGCCACACCCTTTGACTTGGCTATTTTCATCCACGTGTGTGTACGGACTCTTTCTTCCTCTAATGCAAAAAACAGTGGCACAGTAAATTTCTAAGGTATAATTTTGCCAGCCTCTAAAAAGTTGTAATATGAACTCAGACTTGGCTGAAGGCTGGGCTCTGGTATATGCTCTTTCTCCACTTCCTTTGGTGGCTCTACTTCACCCTCCCTTGGTGGTGATAAGGGTGCTTCTCCTTCCATTCTCTCAGTTTCTTTAAGCCTGGCTAAGGTTTCCTGTAGAGCATCTTCAGCATCCTGTAGCCGAGCTTTTTCAGTCAATTGGTCTAACTTTTCTTGCCACATAGTTTTCTTCAGGCTCCCCCTCTCATAGGTGACTGATATCCTCGAGGGGGACCTTTCCTTGGGTGAAGTAGGGGCATCTTCAATGATGATCAGGCTACTGGACGGAGGCTGTGGCTTGCCCGTCTTTATTCTCACACTTCTTCGAGCTTTAAAATATAGAGGGGTCTCCCTCTTTCTTTTCTCCTTTGGCTTAGGAGGTGTGCTAAGGGCGGCTAGCACCGCTGCTGCCTCCCTTTCACGAATGTCAGCTTTCTTCTCCTTGGGTTTCACTTTTTCGAGGCTTCCTGTAGAAGACCCTGTTTTAGTCGATTTCGGGCTTCCTGTAGAAGACCCTTGTTCAGTTAATTTCGAGCTTCCTGTAGAAGCCGGTTTCGGCTTTCCTGTAGAAACAGGTGTCACTGCCTTGGTTTTCTTTGCTGCATGAGTTTTGCTTTTTGACTTGGTTGCGGTCGCTGTCGAGGCACTTTTGCTGATGTGGACCTTCTCAGCCTTGTCCACTCTGCCTTGCAACCTTTTCTCTCTTGCTGTCAAGATGGGTGTGTCATCTTTCTCTTTGGCACCCTTTGTCTCTCGTTTCTTCTCTTGCTTTTTCTTCTGCTCCGTGGTCGTGGTCTTCTGGCCTGTTTCTTTCTTTCCCACGGGCACTGACTCTTTCTCCTCACTGCTAGATGAACTGAGCTCTTCGGTCAGCATCTTAATATCCCCATCCTTTGTCAAATTTCTGAAGGCTTCCCATGAGAGAGGAACCTTGTATGTGTGGAGCGCATCCTCCACGAGGAGTTTGATCAGTCCATGATGGGCTACCTGGTTTGGTGTGCCTTCTTTCAACTTGGTGGCACACTCAATCAGAGACTATAATAGAAAGTAGGGGAGACTGAGCTTGTTTTCTACAGGTAGATCCATCTGGTGCCTTAATTCAGTGAGTAACCGAAAGTGGTACCCGTATACAATGCTAAAACGACCTTCGCAGGTGATGTACTTCATAATTTGTAGGCTAACTTCATTCCACGGTGGCAGCAAACTGGTTCTACGAACCCCATTTTTGTCTTTTGAGAATTCCTCCTCTGGTGGAAAGAATTCTTTCTTAGCCTGTTGGCCCAATTTCCTTTCTTCTTTATCCCATGGTAATCCCATTGGGAGCTCCGTAACTCGGCTGATGAATTGTGGGGTGAGTTTGAGGCTTAAACCCCTGAAGTTAACGGTGGCCAATGTTTTAGATTTCGGCCTCAGAGCTTGCAAAAACTCTTCTGCCACTTCGTCGTCATAGCCCTGCAATTTTTCACAGAAGGATATCCATTGCGCTCGTGTGAAGAGCTCCACCACCTCAGGATTTTCTCTTAACTTCGTTGAATCAGTGGGTTCCCTTCTGATGAACCCACCCGGCATGGTGAAAAACTGTTGCGTTAGCTGGAGGTGGCGAATGCGGAAGAAATTTGGCCTACTGGGACAGAGCGTAGAATTACGCTTCTGTCATGCATATAATCCACGAAGCTTATCTCCTGAGGACCTTAACACAGCTTAATTACACTGACATCCTGTAGGACGACAGTTCATGCACGGCAGACAACATTTGCAACAATTTTCTACGACCAGACTGTAGACGACGATTCTGCCACCCTCAAAAACCAATTGCATGGAGAGTTCAGGCTTACCTTTTTAATCCGCCACCTTTTGACGTGAGGAACCCGACTTCCTGTAGAAACAGCTTTCCTGTAGGAGCAGCGCACGATTTCTGGGGGATACTACAGTGGGTCTGCGCTCTTGGTGTTGCTTCACAGGCGTTCTGATGGCCAAATACTCAGAGTATCGAGCTGTAGAGGGATCTGGATGATCACTCGAGTCTCAAACGGTGAATGATAAATGCATGGGGTGGCAATCTAGCCGATTAGATTTGAATCGGCGGAATCCGTGGCGCGGGGGTGAGCTGTCCCTGCCGGACCGTTGGACGACGTCATCCCATCATTTGCCTGCGATTTCCCTTACTGCCGCATCATTCCCCGCAAATCTGCCGCCGTCTCTTCTGTTAAACTCGTTTTTTTCGACGGGATTGCTCTCACGTGTGTACTGCCCGTTTCTTTTGCCACGACCGCCACCCAAACATCCGACTAAACCATTAACTGATCGACGTGGCCAGTCAAATGGCCATACAACCACTCAACCCATTCACTTCACACTTGCAAACATTTTCAAAGTAAAATTCATGCAATTCGAAGGAAGAAAGGGTCGAGACACTTACCTGTGCGGCCGCAACGCGATTTTTCGGTTCTTGGACGATGATAAGTGGATTTATTTGCTGCTGGTGGATTTGCACAGGCCCAGAGGTTCATATTCACAGGCCGCTGACAATCGCGTTTTCATTGTATATGGCAAGCGTTGTGAATGGTGTGCACTCTAGCGGGCTTAACTGTTACAGGACTCCTGTAGGATGTCCTCTAACAGTTTTTCCTCCTCGAGTGCATGCTGCACGACGAAGGCAATGGCCCCACGATCACGCTCACAGAGCTCATGGATGGCTGGGATAGATATGGTATGACATCTCAACGTTTTTCCATCTCAAAAATTGCTTTTCTCTTGATAACTCAATGATCTGCTTTGATGGTGCAGGTAACTTCATTGCATGTCGACAGGGATGGTAGAAAGAGGTGACAACAGTGTATAAGGGTGACAACAGTAGCTTGCATGCGTCCAAACTGATCCTTGGTCGTTAGATCTCCTCATAAAATGAATTCTGGGCCGTCCCGAACTTCTACAGGAAGTTTCCTGTAGAAATACAGAACTTCCTGTAGAAAGTTTGCGTTTCCTGTAGAAAGTCTGCACCTTCCTGTAGAAAGTCTGCATCTTCCTGTAGAAGACTCAAGCCGTGATGAAATTGTGCACATACCTTGGAGAAAATGAGTATTCTTGGAGGAGGTGCTGGTGAGGTCTCCTGGCAGCATGATAAGGATCTTTGGCTTTGCGTTAAAAGACCTCCTCTCCTTCATAGAACACCTGCAACCTGCATGCATTTTCACATTATAAACTTGCTGTCCTTGCCTTTTTTGCTTATTGTTTTTTTCTTTTTTCTTTTTTTTTGAAAGATAACAGGGGCGCCTCAATGAGGTTTTCACCCTTGCCATCTGCCTTAAGCGCCTCAGAGAGGTTTTCACTCAAGGATCTTTTTTAAATCTCTTTTTTTTTTTTTTTTTTTTGAAAGACAATAGGGGCACCTCAATGAGGTTTTCACCCCTACCACTTGCCTTGGGAGCCTCAGAAAGGTTTTCACCCAAGGATATTTATTATTTATTATTATTATTTTTTTTTTTTTTTTTTTTTTGGATCTTTCAGGGTATGCCCAAAGCAGAGGCAGAACCCTTCTCTATGACCAACACTGACTTCTCCATAGTTTTGATGAACTCTTGCCTAGAGAGAGGTTTCCTGTAGATCTTCAATCGATGCCCATTGACAAGCATGGGGATGGCTTCCTCATCAATGGTCCGAATAAGAACAGATCCATTGTCATGACATTTTTCCACTTCATATGGTCCCAGCCATCTGGTTCTCAGCTTTCCCTTGAAATCTTTGTACCTGGAGTCATACAACAATGCCCAATCTCCTGGCTGGAATTGCTTGTCATTGAGGTGTTGGTCATGCCACACCTTTCTCTGAAGTTGAACCACTTCCGAGTGAAGGAGGGCCTGCATTCGGTGCTCGTCCAGTCCATTCAGCTGCAATAACCTTTCTTGTTGTGCATGGCTGAGATCTAGGTCCAGCTGAGCTGCCATCCTCAAAGTGTTGTATTCAAATTCAATGGACAACAAAGCTTTCTTCCCATAGACCAGCTCATAAGGTGTGAAGCCGGTGGTGGTCTTCCAGGTGGTGTTGTAAGCCCATGTGGCCTCAATCAGGCGATCCGCCCAATCTTTCCTACTGCTGCTCACCACCTTAGTCAAAATCCCTTCCAATGCTCTGTTGGTGACTTCCACTTGCCCATTTGCCTATGGATGATAGGGGGTGGAAGTCCTATGCTTGATTTTGTGATGAGCTAGTAGGTCTTCAATTAGGTTGGATGTGAACTGGCTCCCTTGATCGGTGACCAGCTCTCTCGGGTAGCCAAACTTGTAGAAGATGTTTTCTCTTAAGAACTCGGCCACCTTCTCTTCTGTTGCTGCTTTGATTGCTTTAGTCTCTGCCCACTTTGTCAGGTAGTCAGTGCACACAATGATGTAAGACCTTTACCTCGAAGGAGGGTTGATTGGACCCACAAAATCCATACCCCACTTCTCAAATGGCTCAAGAGTCACTTGAGGTTGGAGAGGCATCTCATCCCTTTGAGTTGGTTTCCCCATTCTTTGGCATTGGTCACATCAGCTGATATATCTTCTGACATCTTGATGAAGTGTGGGCCAATAGTAGCCCGCCTGCAGGATTTTGAAGGCAGTCCTCTTTGCTGCAAAATGTCCTCCCCAAGGCCCATCATGACAGGTGAGGAGGATATCAAAGACTTCCTCCTCCCTTACACAACGCCTTAAGATCTGATCAGGGCCAAGCTTGAACAAATTGCCCCCGATCCAAGTAAATGAGGCACTTTTTCTGATGATTCTGCTCTTCTCTCTTGAAGATAGGTGCGGAGGGAACTGTGCTGAAACAAGGTAGTTTGCTTATCAGCAAACCATGGAGAGAGTACTGAGATAGCAAACAGATGTTCATCGGGCATCTGGTCATCCACTGTTCCATCCTCATCTGTAGACAAATCCAATCTAGATAAAAAGTCAGCAACAACATTTTCTTTACCTAGTTTGTCAACAATGGTCAAATCAAACTGCTGCAACAAAAGTAACCATCTAATAATACGAGCATTCACATCTGGTTTATTCATTAAATATCTAATTGCAGCATGATCCGTATGTACAAAGGTTTGATAGCCACTAATATAATGTCGGAACTTGTTCAGTGCATGGACCACAGCCAAGAATGCTTTCTCGGTTACAGTGTAATTCAGTTCGGCTTTGGACAAGTTTTTGCTAACAAAGTAAATGGCATATGGAAGTTTTTGTTCAACTTGTCCTAAAGCTGCCCCTATGGCTTTGTTCGAGGCATCAGTGTGGATGTGGAAAGGTAGGGCCCAGTTTGGACCTCACAAGATTGGGGCTGACACCAACTTGTCCTTTAATTCATTCAAAGCCCTCTGACAATCGTCAGTCCATTTAAACTCCACATCTTTTGCCAACAGGCCAAACAATGGCGAGGCTAGCTTGCTGAAGTATTTAATGAATCTCCTGTAATACCCTGCTAATCCTAAGAAACTCCGAACATCCCTTACCTTTTGGGGAGGTGGAACCTTCTTAATGAGAGCAATTTTGTTAGGATCCACTTGTAACCCTTGGCAAGAAATGGTATGGCCTAGCACGGTCCCTTCAGTCATCAGGAATTCACATTTTTCAGGACTAAGGGACAGGTTCATCTCAATGCATTTGGTTAGGACCTTTCCCAGATTGGACAATGCTTCCTGGAAGTTGGACCCATAAGGAGTGAAGTCATCCATATAGATTTCCACCGCATCATGGACCAGCTCCGAGAAGATGCTCAAGACAACTCTCTGGAAGGTAGCAGGAGCATTGCATAGCCCAAAGGGAAGAACTCGGTAGGCAAAGGTACCCCAAGGACAAGTGAAGGTGGTCTTATCTTGGTCTTCCGGGCTGATTTGGATTTGGTTGTACCCGCTAAACCCGTCCAGGAAAGAGAAGAACTTCTTTCCTGCCAGTCCATCCAACACTTGATCTATGAAAGGTAGAGGGAAATGGTCTTTCTTGGTAGCTTTTTTCAGTTCTCGGTAGTCCACACAGATTCTCCATTTCCCATTTTTCTTGGGAACCAACACCAGAGGGGACACCCATTCACTATCTGAGATGGGGTAAATGAATCCGGCATCCAGCAGTTTTTGCAATTCTTCCTTGACAATGTCCTTAAGGGCTGGATTCATTCTCCTCTGAGGTTGCCTAACCGGCTTACAATCCTCTTTGATGTATATGTGATGGGTACAGACCGAAGGATGGACTCCTTTCATCTCCTTATAGCTCCAAGCAAAAGCATCTAGATGGCTAGCCAACAGGCTACACAGCTCCTTTTCCTGGGAAGGAGATAGGGAGGAGCTGATCTTTAACATTCTCTCAGGGCCAAACTCCACACTTTTGACTCTGGGAGTGATAGGGTTGGTGGCACAAAGGTCCACTAAGGTGCTGGCTTGGGCGTCTTCCACCAATTTCTCTAAGGATAGTGCACTGGAAGGTGGATTCTGGATCAAAGTCTCAATCAAGTCATCCTCGGTTGGGGGGTCTCTTCTAGTGGTATCTAGGGTGCACAAAGGTGCTGAGTACACCTCATCCTCTTCTCCTTCCTCCAACCACAGTGGTAAGTCATGCTCTAAGGAGGGTTGGGCAGGAGGGTATAGGACTAGCTGCTTGGACATAGGACCGTTTTTGATGGTCATGTTTCCTGCACGGCAACTTATGTAAGAATCTGCAGTGGCTAACCAAGGCCTTCCCAAAATAAGAGGATATCCAGTAAGCTTTGCCTTGGGTTTCAGAACCAAGAAATCTGCAGGGTATTCCCAAGAGTCGACAGAGACCAAGACATCCTCCAAAATCCCTTCGGGAGTCACGGTGGAGCGATCTGCTAGTTGCAGGACTGTCGAGGTCTTCCTCAAGGAACCCTGAAGATTGAGTTTGAGCATGGTATCCCTGGTCATCACATTAATGGCAACCCCCAAATCAATCAAGGTGTGAGGTAGGATGGTGCCATTGATGTGGACATCTACTACAGGACTCCTAGGATCTAGATACTTTGGGCAGATGACTTGTCCTAACATAAGGTCAGACAGTTGTCCTAAGACATTGATGGTTGAAGCATCTCTCTTTCACCTGCCTGGGTGTTTGAAACACCTTTCCTTAACCAATTTGTTGTATATTGGCACATCCTTGATGGCTTGGAGAAGTGGTATTTTCACACACAACTGCTTGAGCTCTCCCAGAAGCTCATCCTCCTCTGGGTTGGGTTGTGTGGTGGCTGTTGGTCTCTCAGGAAAGGGTGGAATAGTATTTGGTTCACTTTCTTGTTTGTCCTCCTCGTCCTCTGGGGGAGGAGGTTGGCGATCCGGAAGAGTCTTTCCAGATCGAATATTGATCTCCTGGATCTCCACAGCATAGGTAGGGCATGATGTTTCCCCAGTGTATACCTACTGGGCCTGTCTATTGTTAGGGTTCAGGTTTGGTTGAGCAGGCATTTGAGGTTGCCTTGGAGGAGCAGGAGGTAATGGTTGAGGTTGAACTGGTGGTGGAAGCAAAATGGCGGGATGAGTGTTGTACTGGGGCCTCCACCCCAACTGAGGTGCATTCCACTGAGGCTGTGGCTGGGCATGTGAATGATATGAATGAGTAGTGGGTTGAGTAGGGTACTAAGGTGGATAAGACCATGGAGGAGGCATAGACCAGGAAGGATGAGCAAGGGGACCCCAGGAAGGCATAGGAGTCGATTGGTTGGGGTTGTAATAAGCTTGAGGTGCCCCTTGCATCCCCTGCTGGTAAGGTCTAGGTCCTTGTGGCCTCCTTTGGTTGAGGAAATAGAGAGGTTCAGTGGGAGCTTCTGTCCCTTGGTACATAGCTTTAAGCCCAGGTAAGGTTGGACATTGATTTGTGGGATGGTCCTCCTCACAAACGAAGCACACTTCAATCGAATGCAATGGGCATTCGTTCTTAGGGTGTCTCCTTGTACATCTAGGGCAGAAGATAGCCAAGGCCCTCTCAGCTTCTTCCTTCTTCTGCTGGATCCTGAATGTGTCCAGTTGCATGGCGATGGTCTGTCTCACCTCACTCTTAAGATCTTCTAATTGATTTGCAAACTCATGCTTGGAGAAAGGGATACCAGCTGAGAGGAGGTTTCCTCTACCTCATTTCCAGGCTGCCCTAGAGTGGTTTCTGAACACAGTCTTGATGTCCTCATAAGGCAGTTGGTAAATATCTCCCCCAGCTAACATGTGAAGGGTATCTAAAAGGTCTTCAGGGACTCCTCGGAGGAGGACCAACTTGAGGGATTCAGGGTCAAGTGTGCACCTGGCCCGCTTATAGCTAAGTTGGAACCTCTCCTCATAATCCTCTAAGGACTCATCATTTCCCATGGTCATCCGAAAGATTTCTCCCTTGGTTTCCTTGGACCTACAGTAGTCCCGATACTTGGTATTGAAAGCTTGCTGCATCTGAGCCCAAGTGGTGATACTATTCCCAGGTAAGCCCATGAACCAGCGTAATGCTGCATCCTTAAGAGTTGAAGGGAAGAGTTTTAGCTTCTGCTCATCTTCAGTATAGTCATAGGTTCTACAAAGGACAGCAAACTCAAACAAGAAGGTATCAGGATCTTCAGTAGTCAGTCCATGGAAGTGAGGTAGAGCGGAGGGACTAATGTTTTTCATTTTCATGTCTCCATTGGTTTCTCGGATGGGGAAGGCACCTTCTATTCTCTCATCTTCTCCTCTATTGTCAGCCATAGCTTCAGATGAGATGGTCTCTAATTCTTCTTCTGCTATAGGATCTTCGTATATCTCAGGAGGTTCACCTATAGGTTCTTCTGGATCACTGTCACCGAAGAAGAGAGAAGGGTGACTCAGTGATGTGGTGGGGGTGTTGGGTAGGAATTTGCCTGTTTTATCTCGATTCCTACGAGGCATGAAATGGAAAGACTTTTTTTTTTTTTTATTGCTTTTTGTTTTTCTTTGGTACCTGCAAAACTGAAACAGATTGATCTACAACCAACTATCTTGCTGAAATAAAATGCAGAATTGAAATGAAAGCAGGAAAGAACTAATCTACTTTGCTCAAATGGAATTGCAGAATTGAAATGCTAATCTATGCTTGCAAAATTGAAATTGTGGAATTGAAATGCTAATCTATGAAAGTAGGAAATGTCTATGCTACTTTTGCAGAATGGAAATGAAATAAACTACTTGGCAGAAGGCGAGAGTAAGAAAACAGAAGAAAAGCAACAATTACTAATACTTTGACGCTTCCCCGGCAACGGCGCCAAAAAGATGGTGGGCTCCAGTATTGTAGCAATAATGCTACAACTCCTGGAGCTTCCTTCTCTAATTTTATCAACCCGGTAGTTCGTAACAAACTTGGAAGCGACGGTGCTGTATGCACAAGTACTAGCTCTTGTCGCAGCTATCACTTGGTCAGCTGGCACAAGTCCGCTAGGGCTCAAGCCAACTTCTATATGTTTTCAGAAGAAGCTTTCTAAATGATGAACGAAGGCTATCTCAAAGGAAATTAACCTACTTTGCAAGAATGAACTGAAAGCCAACCAAACATGGAAACCCTAGTAAACCCTAATCTGACCAGCTTAATCCTTACAATGCAATGATGGGAATGCAACTCCTAACAATGATGCCATTACTTCTAGTGAGATGAGATGCATGAATTTAAACTACTTCCATTGAAGAGAACACGTTTTTTGTATTTTTGCTCAAGTGGTTGGAGTTATTATGATTGTGCTTCTTACTGGGTCTTGACTGTGCAGGGGTAGTTCAAAGGGGAGGAAGGCTTGGGAAAGGTCAGGAGGACTCTGAGAGGTTCCAGGGGATCCCTAACATCACTCCACAGAAGTTCACAACGTTCAGGTGCCTGGAAACCATGTTTGCAAGCTTCTACAGGATGTCTGCAGGGGATCCTATAGGAAGCTCGGGATTTCTACAGGAAGTCTGCTAACTTCTACAGGATGTTCTACAGTCGGAGTTTTGGGTGATGGAGGAGTGAAGGAGCTGTATGGGTGGATAGGTAAGATGAAAGGGGAGCTTGAGATGGCTCAGGGACAGAGATATGAGATGGGGAGAGAGTGGATAAAGTTGGTTGGTCGATAGAAGGGTAGAGGCAATGGAAGGCCGAAAAGATGAGGCAACGTGGATAATAGAAGAGTTGGTGGGCAAAGGATCTAGCTGCGAGGTAAGGAGATGGCTTAGGGATGACTGAGGAGGATAAGGAAGTGTTGAAGTGGTGTTGTGCAGTGTAAATGAAACAAATCACCTCTGTCTTGCACAAAACCGAGAATTCATCATCCTATTCTATCTATTTTATTAAAAATCAAAGAACAGCGATGTAAGTTAAGAGAGAAATCGTGCATGGAGCTGAAACAAGGGGTTATTTCTCAAGATCTAACTGCATGGACACTTCTACCAATGGAAATATGACTTTAAAGCTTGCATGAACATATAAGACTGCGTTTTTTGGTGGTTGGCACGGTCTACACCCCCAATCTCTAAACAGAGGTGGCAGTGAGTGCACGATCAACCTTTTCTTGGAGCTCTGATGAATTCTAATCCTCCTACTCTAATCTAAGCTGCTGAAAGCACTTTATCCAGAAACTAATCCTACTTAATCACATCAATAAAATTGAATCAACAGACTGTGTTTTCCAAATGCATGTCAAGGCAAGGAAATGAAATGCTGAAAGGAAAGACAAGTAACAATACAAAGAAAAGGAGGTCTATTGCTCTCAGGTTGGGCCCTAACCTGAGAGCTATAGCTCCTCTAAGAACTCAGAATTGAATCCAAATCTGCCTGCCTTTTATTAAAAGATCATAATCATGAGTCTAACAACATGCCAAAATTGGCTTACAAAGAGCAAAAACAGAGCTACAGCTCGTGATTCAAAATCTACAACAAAGGTTCAAGAGTCTTTATCGAAGGCTACAGCCTCAATATTTATACATGATGAGGGCCAAGCTGGCCTCCTCAATTAGTGGGGCTTGGCTGTCCAACTAAAAGTAAACTGCTGTTCCTGTAGAATCCGTTGGCTGCCTTCTAGCTCGGTGGTGATAGCTGTTGGAGCTCGGAGTTGGGGTGGAGATCACGAGGAAGGTCATCCAAGGCTGTGGACAACCTCCCTATAAACCCGCAATGCCACCTTGGCTGTCTCCTTGTCTCCATCTGCGTGGTCTTTGCTCCATTTAATGTCAAAAAACCTGAAATCATCATGTATTAGCCACATAGGCATAATGACTGCCCTTCTTCCTACAAATAACACGAATATACTAAGAAATGATGCATAAGTGATAAAAAATGAAGGGTTGAGCAAGGTAAGTAGGCCAAATGAACCCAAATTGTTACCAAAAATTGGGGCTCATCACCATGTCATATTGGGAGCTGCTTCTCGAAGATTTTTCCGAAAGTCCCATTTCAGTTCTTCCAAGATTCAAGTTCCTATGTAATGTGGATCCTTAACAATCAAATCTTGAATATAAAATAAGATAAATCAATGTTATATGTATGTATGTATGTATGTATGTATGTATGTATGTATGTATATGTATATGTATATGTCTGTATGTGTGTGTGTGTGTCCAGTATTTCAAACATCGTTATCCCATTCTCATTAGGTGTGGTTAACCACACCTAATGAGAATGAGAAAGAGATAACGGTGTTTGAAACACTAGACACACACACACACACACATATATATAAAAAAAAATTATAATTATAAATATTGTCATAATATTGATCCTTCAAATAAACTCAATGTAGATATTGTTCCCTAGAGATAGTTCTTAGCTAAAAGAACTAGTGCCTAGGACATCCAAAACACTAATAAATATTTTAAAGAAAAAAAATCTGAAATAAATGCTCAAAGACGATCCACCTTTGTATATAATGCTAACTTAATATTGAAGACAAATCAAAACCCAACATATTGGCATTTTTCTTGACATTTACATACTTTCAACGATAAAAAATGTAACGAACAATAAAGAAGTTAAACAATATTTTTACTTGGGCCAAGAGGAATCCAATGCTTGAACCATGGGTGAAAATTAGTGAGGGTAATAGAGAACACAAGAGAAAATGACATTGTTGAAATTAATGGAATGCTTATTAAGGCCCATTAAAAGAAGAAGCGAGTATTTTCTACCATAAGTCTTAACATTAACAAATATGCACTTATCTTAAGAGAGACATGTTACATCATACATTAAATTCTTTTGAAGAAATATTTACATACAAAAATTTTCTCATAAAGAGAAATTTGATAGCTTCTAAAATACTAATTCAAATAAGGATAGTTTTGAATATGACATGCAATGGTTTGGTTCCTTGTTCCACTTCTTATACCACTTGAGGTGTGATCATCCTCTCACATGTTTCCCACTTTCTTTGTGTGGCTATGGATACTCAACCATTTCTTAACAAGCTATTTGCAAATTGAAATGCTTGGTATAATATGATTTGGCCACGAACATGATTTTAATTAGCCATAGGAGCTCAAAGTCAAGATGTATATAAGTGATAATGGTTTAGATCTTTAGATATTCTAATGATTTAGGAGTCTTTACAGCTTGAGTTTTAACATTTGCTAGTGCCTTCTCATAAGACTCCCAAGAAAGTAACTTGTCATTCTGATCCCAATAGTTGGGAAGTCTAGCTCTTGTTCCTAGATCAAATTTATTGTTAAACACCGAGACTGCCTTTTGAACTTCTTTCAGTCTATTAGAAGCTTGGATGAAAATAAGGTTTTTCTTGATAACCTTTATGAGTTATCTAATCAAGGAGGCTCTATGAACCACGTCTAGTGCCCTGAGCTCATTTGGATATTTTTCATTCAAAAATTTTATTATTTTCTTATCTTTTCAAGCATTATCTTTTAATTCATCTTTAATTATTTTTATAATTGGATCTTCCTATTCTAGTAGATTTTTTTTTTCCAACAATATGAATATATTCCCAGACTTAGTGTGCTTCACGTGTAATTTCATCCCCAACTTTCTATATTTCTTGCAACAAGGAAACATTTCCCTTCAATTTTGCTTTGAGTTTATTAATCTCTTCGAAAGAAGCCTACATTTCCTATATGGACTTCTTGTTTCTTTCATTTGCCAAGATAAGATGTGTTTATTTAATATTTAATTTCTCTCTTACTTCTGCTAAAGTACCCTATGTTTTTCTCAATTCAACTTCTAAGAGCTTGAGATCAGCTAATACTTTGGATAACTACTCTAAAGGATCTTGGGAATCCAGGTCAACTAAAATGGGAGGAACACAAACATGGCTTTGAAGGGAGTGCTCCAAATCCTGAATCTTCTTTTGCAAGTTGGTGACTTCACTATTCCTTTGTATAAATTGTTCCATCAATTGTTCTTTCTCCTTTTCTACTTGGAAAAGTTGTGCTATCTAGACATGTTCAGAACCTAGCGTATTCAACTTTTTCAACAAAGATTACATTTCTACTTCAATATTTTCTAATATAACCTTAATTGCTTCTCTATAAGCTAGGTCAATCCCCAATTTGACTATAAACCTTTTATATTCATCTAGCTGGACTTGTTTGGCCCTGGAATTTTCATTTTCTTGCTTTAACTCAGTATAAACTTTTTCAAGCAACTTTTACACTTTAGTTATTATTAAGGTAATTTTGGAAATATCACTATAAATGACCTCTCCAGCTTGTTTGTGCATATTGATTTTATCTTGCATAGGAATTTCATTTATATCAATAGACAAGTTTATGGCTTTGCAATATGGCCCCGCTATTATTGATTGAACAGTAGGACGAACCAATGACAATTTTAGCTAATTTCTTTCCATTCCATTGTTGAAAGCAGTCTTGTTTCATAATCTACAGTGGCTGTGTTGACGAATGAGAACATATATTTTTTTTTAGGCTCTTCCCTGTAATTTTTTTATAGCTCTTTTGCAAAATTTCTATTCGAGATCAAATCTTCCCAACATGTCATTCTATCATCTCAGAAGAGGTAGAGGAAGGAGTTATCCATTCAGATTCTCTAGCTGCATTTCAAAGCCAGGTTATTGTGAAGGTTGTTCCCTCAATTTGATATTTATATTTTCAATATTATCTTCCTATTGAATCTTAGCCCTCTTTTCTTCTTGCGGATCTTCCATCCCAACATCTGATTACTCTGAGATGTGCCTTTTTAAGCTATTTTCTTTCATTTCAAGAGTTTCAATAACAATTTATTGCTCCCCTAAGGTTTTAGTTGAAGGTTGAGCCAAACCCAAGATTCTTAATTTTCTAACTTCTCTAGCTCCGACTTACTGTCATGAATATAAAGCCCTGAGGCAACATTCACTCTTCTATCAAAGATAATATAATCTGGAAAATATTTCGAAGATTCACTTTTTTCAAAATTCAACTCTTTCATCATATCTTCTAAATGTTTGGAAACCTCTTTAGCATTAACAATAAAGGATCCCATGACCTTCTCAAGTTTAAACATGTACACCTTATGCCTAGAGACAAAATGTATTTGATCAAAATGTGTTACACAATATCTTGTCATATCTCCTGTTCACTTCCCGTACCATATCCCAAAGTGCCAAAACAATATCCATCATGATATACAAATCAAAACCTCCTTGAGAATCAAAGGAAAACTGCCTTACATCCATTCTGGAGAAGGTTGCCTAAAAACCTAATTTTGGCATTAGCACATTTTGCTCCACTGCCTTCCCGTGATAATGGTAGGTTGCTCAGTTATACACTCGAGCTGACACCATGGGTTTTCATAGGAAAACCCGTGTTGAACCTCTTTTGGCAGCTTTTCCCAAACTGGAGGAGAAGCTTTGCTCACTAGAACCTTTGGGAACAACGAGTTAGATATTGGTTGTTGTTGATATGGTGAAGCTCTCTCATTTGGTCCTCTTGATCGTATCATCATGGGGTTCCCCCTTGAGATGTGGATCTTCCTCCCTTTTTTGTAGATCCATAACTCCCTTTACCTTCCTATATTCACTCCCTTCCATCCCCAAATTGTTGGTCATTGATTGTTGCATCCCTATGCTGAGCTTATGCTTACATGCTACCCTTTCTAGCTTAGAGAAGCAGTTCTTGAAGAGTCTTTGCTTGGACTTGGACATCCACCAAAAGGAGGTCTCCAACATCAAGGCATAGGTTACATGCTTCCCTTTTTAGCTTATTGATACATACATCTGATGTTCACTTTCCATAATTGTGTAAATTTTATGCTATTAGCCTAATGGTCCTTGATCTATTAAGTAGTTTATGTTGATGTATGCCATATATGCTCTCGTATCTTGCATAGCACTTTGATCTTCCTTGCAGGTACCCATACGTGAAGAACAACTAAGGACCAAGGCCTGGAATGAAAGATTCAAAGCCACCCCTAAGGATTGAATGATTAGCATCAAAACAAGGTAGGTTTCTCCTTCCTCTTCCATTTTTCAAACATAAGCTATGAAAGTGTATGTTAGTTTGTTTAGTTTGTTTCTAGACCTACTCATTGGGCTAGAGGGATCACCTCTATTTGCAAAGGGGATTTTCCTTCACAACAAAATGGTGACTCCACTGGGGAAGTTATAGCCTATTCATCCTCCTTTCGCAACTGATCCCTTGATCAGTTTGACTGACCATCATGTTCTCACTTAGTTTGGGTTGATATAGGTTTGCACAATATCTAGTTGCTATATTAGAGTTCTCATTCTAGAAGTGTTTATGAAATTATTTTTATTTTTTTCCTCATTCCTTGGCCAACACACTTTTTTATCTAACAGTCGCACTGCCAGCGCATTTTTTATTAAAACAATCACGTTGTTCCCTTCTTCAGTGCCAGTTTGGCCATAACAGTTGCGCTGATCCCTGGGATTGGAAAAAATCTAGGGTTTATCTGTCAAACCCCAGTTTGTTTGGGCCCCTTAGATCCTGTTTTGCCCTTCATAACTAGATTTTATTGATGTTTTGATTGATTACCTCATTTCTTAGAAAAAATTTACTCCTTTGAACTTTCAAGTGTTTGAGTGCAATTGGATTGATTTTAGGGTTTATAGGTCGATTAGTTTTCACTTGCCACTTGTGAGTGTCTTTGGGTCTCTAGTTCACTGAATGATTAGGTCTGTTCATCTGGTAAAATCACTTGAAACATTGATTTACATTGGTCTTGGTTTATATTATGAAATTTTTTTTTTCACGTGTATTATATCACCTTTCATTTGAAATCCATCTTTTTCATTTATCAAACATAGATTGCATTGTTTGGTTTGCAAATTGAAATGAGTATATTTGCTTATCTATTTGAAAGAGAAAGTCAAAGACATTTTCATTGAGTTCTTTGGAATTTTGTGTTACTTTGATTGATGCCTTGTTTTCATTAGGAGTATTTTGAATAAAAATCTTTGTTTTTTCTTTAGTTGAAGCTTAGTTGCATGTGAGCATTTGAAAATCAAAGAGAAAATCATATAAGTAAAGTGCATCTTAGTGAAGTGAAGGTCATTTTTTCTTTCAATAGATTGCATGTTCATTAGTGAAAGTGAAGTTTAGTTTTGCTCTTTCATTTTGCATTTGGAAAAGTTAGTGGAGGCATATTATTTGATGCATTCTCTTGTTTCATGCATTAATTGCTTGAACTCTCTTCCCTCATTAGCATAGAATTCATCGAAATGAAAGGTTTCCTTTTTCTCATATAGTTGCATTCTAGGATTCAAATGAAAACTATTAAGCCCAAAATTGAAACCTAATTCAAGAAAAACTTTAAAATTTATTGAATTAACCTTAGGAGCATTTGGAACTTAATGCAAACATTTATAGGTCTAGGATAGAGATGTGTTTTGGTGTCTATAAACCTAGTAAATGTTGTTAACTGCCTACATTGTATCCTGGGGCTGAAATCTAGTTCTAGTATGAAAGTATATCAGAGGTTCTCCAGTACTCTAGGGTATATCATAGGCACTCTAGTACGGTAAGTACATTGGAATGCTCTCACCAAACAATTATGCATTAGACATCGCTAACACAAACTTGTGCTCCCATACCATTGAGTATTTATTACGAGACCTGATGCAGGAGCATGAGGCTTAAAGACAAAAGGCTTTGTTTTATTCCAAAAAAAATAAAAAATAAAATTACAAGTAAAGGAGTGGGGTCCTTTAGCTATCAATTTACAAAGCTTTCTAGTTAGGATTTGAATTAGAATCTAGGATTTGAATTATCATGTGATGAATTCAAGTAGTTAGATGTAGTGGAGATTCTCGAGGAGAATCTCATGCAGATTAGGTAGGATTATTTAGTTCGGTCATTTGATTTAGGGTTTGGTTTTTAAATGAACCGGTACTTATGTAAGTTCTGGATCATTGTCAGGGGATTTGGACTGATTCAACTTGTTTGGACATATATGATTAAGTTGCAAAAAACATAACTCTGTGTATTTTTGGTGTGAAATTGGTTAATCTTGGAGGTATCGCGTTCCTTCGTAATGTCTCTGTGTATCTTTGGATTTCCCATTTGGCTTAAAACTCAGAGTTCTATTGATCTAGTGTGTTCATATTTAACTTCTTTATGCTATGTATTAGCGACTGCGGGGTTAGAAGTGCATGAATTCTTGATCTAGGACTGAAGTCCCGCACTCATTCTTCACCATTGATTCCATTTTCAACATAATGTGCCACAGTCAATAGCGAGGGTTGGCCTGGGTTTGACCCTTGTGTTAATCGAAGTCCCACGAGCCATAGATCTGAAAACCTCTGTAATCAGGCATTAATCTCAAGTCCAAACCTGAACTGTTATAAATTGGGGTTTATAAGTCTATGCGTTCCGTGAAGCAGTAACGTCCTGCAGATTTTGTGTGATATCATAGTGACCATCGGATCACTAATGAATTCTAACCATTGGATGGATCTCACATCGCATCAGCCATAAGTAAAGGGACCCGGGCCTGGCAAAGTTGTGAAATGTGACATGTGATACGAAGCGTGCCAATAAATATCGCATTGCAACGTTAACAAGTAAAGGAACCATGCCCGATGAGCTTGCGATTGCGATATGCGATGTTTAGAGGGTTTGTAAGGCATTTGGTGATTGCGGCTAAATTAGTGGTTCTGCTAATTTAGCAGAGTATCTAACTCTGGAGGTAAATGACCGAGACTCCAAGGGAAATCCAAGAAGAAATTCCGCCAGAATTGGAAGAAATAGTTTCCAGATTTGAATGTTTGTCTCTTACGCCTGCACCCCAGCCACCATTAGTGGTATCAGAGTAGCTTAAAGACACTGAACAGGATCTCAAGGATCAGAGAAAGAAATCTAACATGGCTTTCAAAGTTGGAAGAGGATGTGGTAGAAGAGGAAGACCAATTGCCAATGCTGAAGTGATGGAAGCTATGCAACAGATGCAAGCTAGATTAGAAGCAATGGAAACAGGGAGAGATGCAGATGCTGGAGATGTCAGTGAGCTTGAAGCTGAAGCTGCAGAAGAGGAGGAACCTATAGAAGTTACTCCTGAGATGAGATTCTTTAAGTCAGTGTTGAGATCCACATCTAGACCTAGAACTGAGGTTTCAATTTATGCAGGAGGATTAAATCTTGAGGAGCTGATAGACTGGATTAATGACATGGAGAAATTATTTGATTATGAAGAAACAAAGGATGAAAAGAAGGTGAAGTTTTCTGTCACAAAGTTGAAAGGACATGCAGCACTTTGGTGGGATGGAGTGCAGGCAGAAAGAAAGAGAATTGGTAAGAAGCCAATTAAAAATTGGAACAGAATGGTGGCAAAGTTGAGGAGTAAGTTTTTGCCAAGTAATTATCAACAAACATTATTTAGACAGATGCAAAATCTTAGATAGAGGTCTTTGACAGTGAAAGAATACACAGAGGAGTTCTACAAGGTGAGCATAAGAGCTGGACAAATTCAAGATACAGATGAGAAGGTGGAAAGATATGTGAATGGTCTTAGAATGGACATTCAAGATGAGATAAGTCTCCTAAAATAGTAGAAGAGGCTTATCAGATGGTACTAAAGGTTGAATAAAAACTCATGAGAAAGCAGTCTGCAAAAAAATAGAGGTACTTTCCAAGGAAGGGGAAGTCAAGGTGGTAGAGGAAGGTCTACAATAGCTAGATATGGAGCTAACAACAGCTCAAGTCAGCATACACCCACAGGAGGTGATGTAAGTGGAAGAGGAATTTTTTCTAGAGGAAGAGGAGGCAGAGGCAGAGGAAGAGATGTTAGATGTTACAGATGTAACAAGCTGGGACACAGAGCCTATGAGTGCCCAGAAAATGCAGGAACACCTCAGAGAAATGAAATTGTTGCTCAGACTGAAGAGGAAGCAACAACGGTGACAGAAGAAGAAAATATACTAGAGAGAGGAGAATATTTGGTAGTTAACAAGGTATTGTTAAAGCCAGCAAAGGAAGTTGTTGAACCAGCACGAAGGAAGACTTTGTTCAAGACTGTGTGCAAGGTTCAAGGAAAATGTTTTCATATGATAATTGATAGTGGTAGCACTGATAATTTGGTCTCTACAAAAGTGGTGGAGAAGTTAAAATTGAAGACAAGGAAACATCCAACACCATACAAGGTGTCATGGCTACAAAAGGGACATTAGTTGTTAGTGAATGAACAATGTGAAGTGGAGTTGTAGTTGGGCAAGTATAAAGATAAAATTTTGTGTGATGTGATGCCTATGGATGTATGTCACATATTGCTTGGAAGACCTTGGCAATATGACAGAGGAGCTATGCATGATGGGAAAAGAAACACATACAAATTTGGTAAAGATGGTGTCAATCATACATTACTGCCTATGGAAGAAGAGGATGCATCAAGAAAGTCTGATCCGAAGACTCTATTGCTAAGTGGAAAAGAATACTTGCAGTAGATTGAAGAGAATGAGGTGAATTTTGCATTGATTTTCAAGCCCAAGGTAATAATTACTTCCACTAAAGTTTCTGATTTACCAATTGAAATACAAAATATGCTGGACAGCTATTGTGATATTATTGTAGATGATTTGCCTAATTAGTACCACCCATTAGAAAAATCAGTCATCACATATATTTGATTCCAGGAGAAAATCTACCTAATAAAGCAGCTTATAGGATGACTCCCACAGAGAATGAAGAGATCAGAAAATAGGTTCAGGAATTGTTAGACAAGAGACTAGTTAGAGTTTGACCATTGGATGGATCTCACATCGCTTTGGTCATAAGTAAAGGGACCCTGGCCTGGCATAGTTGTGAAATGCGACATGCGATATGAAGCGCGCCGATAAATATTGCATTGCAACGTTAACAAGTAAAGGAACCCTGCCCAGTGAGCTTGCAATTGCGATATGCAATGTTTAGAGGATTTGTACGGCAATTGGAGATTTCGGCTAAAATAACGATTCTGCTAATTTAACAGAGTATCTAACTCTGGAGGTAAATGACCAAGACTCCAAGGGTAATCCAAGAAGAAATTCTTCCAGAATTGGAAGAAATATTTTCCGGATTTGAATGTTTGCCTCTTATGCCTACACCCTGGCCACCAAGACCCCATTAGGTTGCTATATTTTAGCCACATGTAACCAAGTCAGATGCCTTGTAAACGTGATACACCAAACACATCATTTAGGGAGATCAGTCATTGTATGTTAAGTCCTTGGCTTCGGCTAAGGTGTGTATAACGGTTCAAATATACTTGGTAAACCATCTTGCATAGTATGCCCTTTTTGATTTATTTCGTATTTTTATGTTCTAAAATTTAACTTCCCATGATAACATGACTTACCTATTCAATTATCATTGGCCTCATATCGTCAGATTAATAGTAAATTTTAATTGTAGGCTCAAATAAACCAACCCTTATTTTTTTTGAGAAAATGTCATCGTGGTTGAACCACCGAGTTCAGCTTACATTTCCCCTTCATCATCTAACATTTAAGGGTCATCACAAGGAGTTCATCCTTATTTTTCACAATCACTTGAAGCCCAAGGTCTTGAACTTGGAATTATCTCAAGTATTCAAGCCTTGCTTCTCGTCCTCCACCTCAAGACTCATCATCATCTCAGGAATCTGATCTAGAAGTTCCTGAGAGTCCATAGAGGTTTGTTTTATTCCCTCTGAATCGACCTTTTGATCCACTAGTTATATATCCTAAACAACCTTATAGTCCATATGATAATCATGGTGTACCTTTGGATTTATCTCCATGACCATCTCGGATTCCTCCTCGCCAACTATTTCCACCCATGGCTTAAGAAGGTGAGTTTCCAACCTCTTCTCCATTAGGGGAATTTTGAGGTCGAAAATGGACCTCCTAAGGAAACTATAAAATAATAGTGGAAATAATAAAATAAATTTAGATTACTTCATCAAATATTAGAGGGAAGAAAGAAAACAACATTTTTTCAACTCGTATTTTCAACTTCTATCCCTATGAGTTTACTCAATTTTTGAGTGAAACTCTCATTAGATGCAAAATTTGATTCTTAATCCAAGGAGTACCCATGTTGCATACTTTTGATGGATCCTACTACATGAAAAATAAGAAATACATGAAAAACGTGATTGCAATCACATTTTTTCAAGTATTTCTCATTTTTCATTTAGTAGGGTACATCGAAAGTATGCAACATGGGTACTCCTTGGATGAGGAATAAAATTTTGCATCCAACAAGTGCTCCTACTCGAAATTTGAGTAAACCCGTAGGGAGATAATTTGAAAATACAAGTTGAAAAAATAGTTTTATTATTTTATTGCTTTTTAATCTTTTTTCCTTTTTAATCCAAAAATGTTGAATCATCTCCCATGGTTAACATCATAATCTTGAATTCTATTGGTTCTTATTTATTTTGATTGTACATTTTTCTTAGGAGGCCCATTTTAGACCTGAAAATTCCCCTAATGAAGGTCCTCCAGAAGTCTCAGCTACTCATACTCCTGGTGTTGACAATGATTCTGAATATGACTTTCCACCTGAAGGTTATCTATATGTGGGAAGCGTTGCACCTTCACCACCCCCTGAAAGTAGCGAGCCTTTGTTTCTAGTTGGTTATATGTCTTTGGCTCAATTGATTTTTGGTACTCCAAGTGCATATTCATTTTATCACAATCCCATTTGGTCATTGGGCGCCATGCCTACTTCTGGTCCATTTGTTTCAAATGTGGCCTCTCAAATTCCTGTACCGTCTGCAATTTCGTCAGTTCTCTTATCACCAAAACAGGAGTTTAATTTTTCTTTTTCATGGTCTTAGATGAGTGTCAAGTCATCTTATGCTTTAGTGGGTAGGTGTTAGTCTAGGAGTCTCAAAGGTTTAGTTTTTCTTTTATGTCCAAATAAAGTCTAACATCCCTTTCCAATGTTTTATGAGTCCCATAGCCCTATTAAAAACTCATAGCTCAAGGCAAATTTGAAAATTTCAAAATTATTCTTGAAACTACATTTTCGTAGCGCAGACAGTGTAAATTTGCTATTTTGCACTACGAAAACACTGTCGTTTTCATAGCGCTTTTCATAATGCGCTATGAAAGCATGGATTCGTAAAAACAGTCTTGTCAAACATCAATCCGGTAAAACCCCATTATAATTTTCATGATTAGGTGTTAGTTACAAATAATTCCACGAGCATGCCATCGCTCCAAACTCATAATTTCGAATTTAGGGGTCATTATGAATGATAATTTCAAAATTCAAAGAAGTTGGCTAGTATCATTGGCTTAGTTTTCATGCAAACTGTTGAAACATAGTTGTTTTTTACAGTAAACTTTTGGAATCATTCACCAAGGTTTTTCTCATCCATCATTCAGGCGAGGCTGATCATCATCGGCAAGCGAGGCTAATAAATTGAGTCTCAAAAGAAGTTAGTTTTGTTATAGGAAGTCAGAAGAAAACATGACATAGGAGAAGAAACACCACAGGCCTGACCATTGTTTGAGAACCAAGCCAAAAAACACTGAGGTCCTAAGTAGAGAAAAAGAAATTGTAGAGGCTCTCAAGAAAGTAAGGTGCTAGAGGTTTTGTAAGAAATTGCAGGGAGGGCATACCGAGGTAACCAAGGATTTTGCACTTCATTTTACTGGTTTAAGGACAAAGGTCGGAATGCTTGATTTGCAAGTTTCTCCAGAGGTTATAGTGTTGGTGACCGAAATTCCTAGGGGGAAACAGGCCTGGTTCAAGAACTTTAGATTCAACATGGAACCATGTAAGGTGTTCCTGAAGTCAGAATTTTCAGAAACCCACCTGACCAAGGAAATTCCCAAAGACTACATCAAGGACAGATATACCAATTTACTCCTTAACATTCAATGTTATTTCACCTCTGAAGGTAGATATCAAAAGGTTTACTCATATCATTTAAACTTCCTTTTCATTTTACTGGTATGATTTCTCTAGATTTTCCTTAATTATTATTTTGAAGTATAGCTAAGATGGTGTTGTTGGGAAAAGTATCTATTCAGAATGCCCCTATCCCACTCTAAGGTGTGACAGTGCCTTAGCAACAAACAAGGAAAAACTACTTGAGTATTCTTCTTTATGAAATGTAGACGAAGAGGAAGGACAAACTAACCTGTGTCTTGCGCTAGTTTGTTGATCCAATCGCTCCTCTCTTCAATAGCTCCCAGCTCCCTGCTCCCTTACCGGCCTAGCTTCACCGAATTCCTGCAAGATCACAGAAGAGAGAAACTACACGAAGATATAGATTTACATTCATAAAAAGCTTAGGATCAGATTAAGCTAAACATGCAAATATAACAAAACATCATTGATACACAGCATGTAGGAGAAACTCAAATAATTTCATTGATATGATAAGAAAGTCCAAGGGGAGATACAACCAAGTGAGTCCCGATCCAGCATCTACCTCCCAGCAAAGGAATCCCTTCCTCACGTCCAACAAAGCATAAATCACCCAATGTACTAATCTCAATCTCAAACCAACAGCAATTCTCTGCAAAGTACAAAATTCCAGCCTTTGGATCTCTGGGATGAGGGATCCATATATAGATGTAAGCAGAGAGGATGAGTCAGCTTATGTTTTGACTTGTGGCTTCTCTCTGTCAGTTCTTGCTTCCACTTGGAGACTGAGAGCCTCTTACTCATCACTGGTCGAATTCAGTGAGGCAAGTGTCATTGGAGAAGATTCTGGAAGCTTCCATTGTCTCTCCACCTCGTTGAATGACTCTGCCACTTGTCATTTCCCACTCAACGCACCTGGGTAGTGCATTCAAGTGCGTTGCAACGCACCTAGCCAGTGTATTTGGGTGCTTTGCAACACATGCAACTAGTGGAGCTTCTGAATTGATCCTGATTTGACTAGTTTTGAGCAGTTTCTAGTGGAGAACTTCTGGGAGAAGCTGTCATTGGTTGACCTTGTTCCTTTAGGGGTAGGAACAACACTTTTAGGGACTTTGGATCCCTTGGATTATGGACATTTCATGCTTAGAGCTGTAAGGCACAAAAATTTCTATAACAGTTGCCCCCTAAAGTATGAGGCCGTTTATCGAGTGAAATGCTTTATTAGGAGGATCCGAAGTTCTTTTAATGCTGGGAGGAGACCTGTAATAAGATACAATACAATACATTATTTTTCATACTGTTTTCATGATCTAGCTGAGGCGGGCATTCCCATGCTCAGCTTTATAAATTCATTTTTATGTACATAGGACAGACAATCGTCTGATGGTAGACTGATGATTCTGATGAAGTCATCATCCTTTTGGTAGGATGATTATCTGTTCTGCAATGCTGTACAAGTCAATGTCTTTATTTTTCCTGAATATATATCGCAGCCCGGATGGATGAAACTAGATCCGGGGTCTTCAATCTCGTCCGATCTTCACTCTGAGTACAAGTCGATCCATGTGAGAAATGTTTTGAAGTCGAACATGGAAAGACATCGCTTGATTACCAGTCAATGATGTAAACTGTTAACAAGCGCGAGAGGAATCACCGATAATGATAATGACCCTCAAGGTACTGCAGTACAATTCACGTGGTGTGAATAAAGGACATGGCGTTGAACACCACGCAAAATCTTTCGGTCGAAGGTCATTGATGTATACCTGTCGCCGGAAGTGAGAAACTTGCCATTGAGGCATGCAAGCTTCAAAGTACTGAATGGGGTGTTCCTAGATCAACTTCTTGGATAATGAGCTGATGTCGACCAGAAGCAATCCGTCAAAGGAGGGCCTTGATGAATCCCACATCAATGACATGGAACGGAGCAAATGATTGTGAAAACGATCTGATGATATATGGTTCAGGGTGGCGGTCATGAAAGAATGAAGTATAATGTATGGTAGTGGATGGGACATGGGTGACTTCTCTGGATGACTTCTCTTGAACATGTCGGCGACACTTATGTGATGGATTGGTAGCATTTACCCCAAAGGTGGATGGTATGGCGAGACCATGGTGATGTGACCGGTGAATGAAACAACCCAACCTGACTCAGGCACGGAGTGGAAGTGTCATGTTCAAGAGCAACTTGCTACCAATAAAGGTTCTTTGAGTTTCTTCCCAATTTTTCCCCAGTCATTGCTGACCAGTACCTCTTTATTTTTGTCAAGCTTGAGGAGGATAACATATGCTTGTTCTATAATTTGCCCTTCGGGCAAACCCATCGCTATGTTTTAACGAGCCTAGCGATAGTGAAACTCGTTCTCGTCTAAAGACAAGTTTGTCGCTATTAATGTTTTTAACGAGTCTAACAACAAAGATGACTCGGTCCTTTTCATTTTTAGAGAGTCTGAAAAGGTACGTAAAGTTAACTCCGAAATTACTTTTTCGTCATCTAATCCCTTAAGTCCGAAAAAGTATAAAACAATACAGAAGGGATGAATTTTCGATAGTTTTAACGAGCCGAACAAAACAAGCGCTCGATCGTTTTGTGCAATAATCCCTCAGGTCCAAAAAGATTAAAATCTAGAGGAGGGATAGCTCTTCCTATCGCTTTAACGAGTTGGAAGGCCAAAACTCGGCAATCTTTTCATATTTTACGAGTCATATGAAAAGAGCTTAAAGAAGACTCGTCTTTTGAGGAACGAGTGATAAAATGGGTAGCCGCTGATTCCAGGTAAGGGTTGGAATTTTCCAAGCATGGCAGTGTCACAAGGATGGCTAGTGAAATCACTCTTCGCAACTGTTCCTCAAAATGGGTAAACAATCAAATGGAGGTGAACGATCGGCCAATGGAAAAGTGGAGGTGACGGTGCAAACACGACCAAGGCTTTAATGGCTGATAATGTTACATTCACGGTGGTTATTTACCAGAGGATAGTTCATTTTTTAACGAGCTTAAACGCGGGTTGAAACACTTGCTCAATCTTATGTTTATTTTTTAACGAGCATGAACTATGTGCTAAAAATGCTCGATTAATCCAATCATATGATAAGAATGTCTCATGTAAGATGCCATTTTTTATGGAGCTTGCGCCTTACAAAGCTCTGCCCCACATCCTTTCGTTATGCAAGTTCGGAAACGACTAATCCTACGAGTTTAAAGGGTTAGCCTACAGGTTTGAAGGGAGGACCTAAAAATTTAAAAAATAAATAGCCGCCCCTTGCTTGCATTCCAAAAGGTTTGCATGCCCCCAGGTATAAAATACGATTTCAAGGTTACCCCTCAATTTGCAGACAAAACATTTGCTCTATCAGGAAAGGCCTACCTCTTTCAGGTTACCAAAGATTGTCTCATTTGCGCAGCAAACAAAAAATTTCTTCGCCGATGTCTACCGACATAGATAAAGGTGAGTGACAACGAGCGCCAAACACATAACTTTGACAAGAGAATCTTATTCTAGAATAACCCCTCTTCCAAGACGGACGGGGTACAGACTAGTCATATTCTCCCACGGAAACCTACCCTATACCCGAAGTTTTCCTGCCGAAGCAGACCAGGACACATGCCCCCTGGGTTCCAGTCATATCCTTCCAAATTACTTGTTCTCATCGGGAGGACGGACCGTGGGTTGAGACATTTCTTGCGTGAAGAGACCATTTAGGGATGGTATATGACTATTTGCGATGTGTAATCCGGGAAATGAAAGTTGGTCCACGAGCTTGACCACTCTTCCTTCGTGCGGAAAACACATTACTCTAAAGAGTGAGGAGACGATGGCTCCCATGCAATAAATATAGTCTCGTCCAAGGAGTAGGTTATAATCCAAGGGTCCTTGAATGACCATCACGTTCATTTAAACGGTCTTCCCTTTCAATGTTATGGGCACATTGGGGAGGATCCCTAAAGGTCGACTGGTTCCTTTATCAAAGCCTGTTAGATTTCTCATCTCAGGCAAAAGCGATGGCGAACCAAGCGCTTTCCAAGTAGTAGAGGAAAGGATACTCACAGAAGCCCCCTCATCTATGATGCTACAAGTCATGACCATTCTATATATTTGGACGATAATTCTGAATGGTATGCTTGCTGGTAAACGGGGTCTGCCTAGTTGATTCCAGTCGAAGGAGACAACTAGGTTGCTTGGAGGTGGGACCGAGTAGACGGCCGGGTACGGCTCTGACGAACTTCCTTCCTGCGATAAAGGAATGGGTGGGTTTCCCCCGTGTTCATCGGAGTCTATGTTGATGAAGAGAATTTGGACGGTGTCATCCTTATTCTCCTCAGTGACTGTATCATTCGAAGATAAAACCTCTGAAGGCAAGACCGGGTCAACTGCCGCCTCGACCTTTTGACTTTTGTCGGATATGGATTCAGCTGGTTCATCTTCAATGACCGACGCTTCAGCTGACCACTTGAGCGGGCCAGCTGGATTTTCAACTAACGAAGGACTTGGCAAGAGTTTTTTATATCCAGGAGGGAGTCGTAACGGTGAAACCGAACGATCATCCAAAACTCTTTTAGTTTCGTCTAAGAAGGGACAACGGTGGATGGCGTGATCGCCTTCGCACAGTTTACAGGGAGATCTAGCTCTCCCTTTTTGTCCTGGGACTTCACTTTCGCTAGTTGACGGTGTGCTTTCAACATGGCTATCAGAGGTTGACGCCACCGGATTGTGCAAACGGGGAGACTAGTCCCTTAGTATCCGAGGGATGCAGGGACAATCTCTGTGAAAGTGGTCTCCCTTGCACATGACACATGGCGATTTAGGCCTGGTCAGTGCTGTGTGTGGATTTTCGTTAGACGACACTTGTTTTCCCTTATTTGCCTTTGGCTCCTTCTTCTTTTTCTCTTTCTTCTTCTTTTCCTTCTTCTCCTTAGGAACTTGGTTTTTAGCTTTACCAGTACTGTCAAGCGAAGAGGAAGGAAGAGAGGAAGAATTAGAGGAAGTAGAAGGTTGGTGGGAAACTCTGGACTCGTCTAATTGCTGATTCGACTGTTCAGGAATAGTGGTGTTCTGAACGACATTGGTTGAGAAGAGCCAGACTGGCAAGCCAATTGTCAATCCTGGAAGCGACAATGTGGCCATATGGGGCGCACCAACATCTCCCCAAGAGGAGAAAGGACTAGGATTTCCACCAAGGGGAATTCCTTGGTTGGTAGGCTCCATTTTCTCAACCTAAAGATCAACGCAGGAAAAAGGGTATGAATATTCCTTTTAAAATAAATTTTAACGACGCTTGGACACAACTTGCTTTTTCAGTTTTTAAGAGTCGAGAAAAAACAAAAGATGACTCTAGTCTCCTTTGATTTTTAATGAGCCTGAAGTGACAGGTGCTCAGATGGACCTTTTCCATTAAGGAGTCTGAAAAGGAACGAAAGGGACTGCTCTGGAGTTCTAGGTAGAGGGTGTGCCAAACCAATCGCAAAACCGCAGAATACTTTTTAGGGTACGGGCGGTCAATCTTCCCGAATGCTGTGTTCAGTGCATTGCGATCAGTAGGGCGGCCGACACGGCTTCCTATGGATAAAGGTTTTATGCCTATAGGGGTCTCCCAATATATACTCGACGGTACGTGGGAGCACAATCTGTACTGGCACTTATCATCTCTCAGGAGGAATCACCCAACCATCAGTGAGGCCGACAGTCACCAGGTTTTACGACACCGGAACACGTCTCTAGCCTAGACCTCTATGTTGTGCGTTAAGTTACAAAGCGTTGTTAAGTTCATTCAATTTATTTTAGTTTGATATTTCTTAGAAGTTTTCCTTTTTGGATCACCACGAGATGTAGATACAATTCCTAAATGCAGTCTAAAGATGATAAGCAAGCTTTTATCTCTTTTCAACAATGAAAATCCTAGCTACAAGGGGAAAAGAAAGACACAATATTTTCTCAAAGAACATAGAGCACACTGTAAATGCACTTTTCCTAAATCAAACCATACAAACTATCAATATGCAAATGCACATGTGCATGTATTTGTTTTCACTTTCTTAATATAATGCCTAAAAAGGAAGCTGTTGTACAAATTCGAATTCGATTTCAAGTGAAAACAGAAACAAGTTTCTTTTTCGAAATCAAAAAGGTAGAGAAGATTACGACACTTTATGATTTTGAAGTAAACACTTGTTTCGACACTAGAAATTCACAAATTCAAACCAAAAGACAAAAATAAAAGCGCAATCAACTGTCAACAGCAAACAAACTTACTCCTAAGATCAAAACGACACTTACGACAGGTCTAGATCTAAGGGAAACAGTATGACTAGTCTACTTTTGTAATGGGAAACTGCAAATGATGTAACAAATACACAAAAACAAATACAGTTTCTTTTATACAACTGAGGCGGAATTAAGGCAAACAAAAGGGGTTTTCAGATAGGTACACACACTGATAACAGGCTGCAAAAATCAGAGATAAAACTGAACAAAATGAAGCAAAGAACCACAGCTGCACAGGGCAAAGGCTAATCAGCGCACCTGTTGCACAGAGAAACTGAATTGCAGCACAGGTAGCCCTCTCGGGACCTACGTTGAAATGCAGAACCTCTTCACAGAGCCTGCGATGAAGCAGAAACGAGAATTCTCTCCGGGTTCTGGGTCACGGTTTGCAGTTTAATCTGTGGTTTTTGGCCGGATAAAAGCTATCAATAAGGTACAATTAGAAGGATGATTTAAAGGAGGACTAAGAGCTATCACAAAGGGCAATTAGAGCATTTGTGGATCAGCTTTTCAGATCATAAGTAGGCCCAGTGAGTGGACTAGAGTGGCAGATCTCTACTTTGCATTTGTAAATGGCAAATGCAGTTCGATTCGCCACTCCTAAGTTTATGAGAAGAACAACAATAGAAACACAAATAAACTAACTAGATACGATCCCCAGCGGAGTCACCAATTTGTTGTTGGGAAAAGTATCTATTCAGAATGCCCCTATCCCACTCTAAGGTGTGACAGTGCCTTAGCAACAAACAAGGAAAAACTACTTGAGTATTCTTCTTTATGAAATGTAGACGAAGAGGAAGGACAAACTAACCTGTGTCTTGCGCTAGTTTGTTGATCCAATCGCTCCTCTCTTCAATAGCTCCCAGTTCCCTGCTCCCTTACCAGCCCAGCTTCACCGAATTCCTGCAAGATCACAGAAGAGAGAAACTACACGAAGATATAGATTTACATTCATAAAAAGCTTAGGATCAGATTAAGCTAAACATGCAAATATAACAAAACATCATTGATACACAACATGTAGGAGAAACTCAAATAATTTTATTGATATGATGAGAAAGTACAAGAGGAGATACAACCAAGTGAGTCCCGATCCAGCATCTACCTCCCAGCAAAGGAATCCCTTCCTCACGTCCAACAAAGCATAAATCACCCAATGTACTAATCTCAATCTCAAACCAACAGCAATTCTCTGCAAAGTACAAAATTCCAGCCTTTGGATCTCTGGGATGAGGGATCCATATATAGATGTAAGTAGAGAGGATGAGTCAACTTATGTTTTGACTTGTGGCTTCTCTCTGTCAGTTCTTGCTTCCACTTGGAGACTGAGAGCCTCTTACTCATCACTGGTCGAATTCAGTGAGGCAAGTGTCATTGGAGAAGATTCTGGAAGCTTCCATTGTCTCTCCACCTCGTTGAATGACTCTGCCACTTGTCATTTCCCGCTCAACGCACCCGAGTAGTGCATTCAAGTGCGTTGCAACGCACCTAGCCAGTGTATTTGGGTGCTTTGCAACGCAGGCAGCTAGTGGAGCTTCTGAATTGATCCTGATTTGACTAGTTTTGAGCAGTTTCTGGTGGAGAACTTCTGGGAGAAGCTGTCATTGGTTGACCTTGTTCCTTTAGGGGCAGGAACAACACTTTTAGGGACTTTGGATCCCTTGGATTATGGACATTTCATGCTTAGAGCTGTAAGGCACAAAAATGTCTATAACAGATGGCAGATAAAGTTCAGCTAAAATACCAAGGGTGTGAGACTTCCCTGTTTCATCATGTCCTAATTAAATTGATAGTTTTGCATGAACTCAAAAGGGTCAAAAAATATTGGTTTTCTTTTTTGTTTGTATGTTAGTTTGGAACATAAAAACAAGGTGAATGTACTAGCTCTGGGGTCAAAGAAACTTCATCAGCAGAAGCTAGTAGGTCTGTAATGACCAAAGAGGTATGCTAAATTAAAGCCAAGGAAGCAGGTGAAAGAACAAGCAAGCAAAACCTCAGCAGTTAAAAGTAAAGCAGTCATTCTTGAAACTCCTAAATCTGCCAAGGGAAAGATATCTGAGCTTAAAGGAGAAACACCAAAATAGTCATCCAGCAAACTAGTTCAAAGGAGACTTACTAGGAGCCAGATTGCAAAGGAAAAGGGGAAAACAAGGATTTCAGGAGAATGTTCAAGCTTGAAGGGTGACTTAAGTGATATTTTAAGGGCCATTGACATTACGGAATCCCCTTTGGTGCAGGCAGATGTGACAGAAGTTGATCAAAGGAAGTCGAAGAAAGTGAAATCCTCCAAAAAACTGGAATTTAAGGATGAGGTTACAACTTTTGTTTTCAAACCTAGAAAACCCTTAACCCGGCAATCCAAGAAGCTGCAGGAGTCCAATGTTGAATTGGAGAGAACATAAGAAGCCTTTGTTGTTCAAGAAGAGTTAGAATTACCATCTTCAAGACCTGAAGGAGACAAAAACACGGTTCCTGCTACTCAAACGCAAAAGGCCAATTATGAAGTCATGGAAAGGAGGGTAGAAGCTGCCAACAATGAGATTGCTAAACTAAGGGTGAGAGCAAGAGAAAATTTTGCTAAAAAGAAAAACTTCAAAAGGATGAAGGCTCTCTGGGAGGCTGAAAGAGTGCCCAAAATAGAAATAGTTAGCAGTGAACAACAATACTTTACCTGGACTATTCCTGCAATCAAAGAAGCCAAATTTGTGAGAAAAATCAATACTCAGCTCAGAGCTACAAACAAGGGATTGAAGAGGAAAATTGAATATCTAGAAATACAATTAACCACTTTGGAAAAGGGTCTACAACAATGATGAAACAAGGTGTTGAATAAAGGCAGTGAAGGTATTAAAATAGTTTTTGGCACATAAAAGAATTTTGGAATAGAAAGGAAGAGCAGCTGCAAAGAAGAGCATCTATGAAGGGATGTGATTTTGATTTTTGGTTAATACATTAGTCTTCTCAAAATTTTAGAAAAATCTCCCAAACCATTGATATTTGAAGGCCGCATTGAAAAATAACACACACAGAAGTTTCGTAGCGCGCTATGAAACTACTGAAGATGATTATTTGGCTCTTATAGATGCATTGTGGAGGGAATGCTGGATCAATTCCAAATTTTGAAGTTTCTAATGGATATGGGCTCATGTGTGAACTCTCAGATGGCAGGGGTGCAGGTAGCAAAGCTTCAAGGAGTACTTCATAGGTAAAATGAAGGTTGTGCTACGAAAACAGAGTATTTTCGTAAGCACAGTCATGTTTTCATCCACATGCGCGAGTTCCCTTTTGCATGGGTGGAAAATGATGTTTCAACAAATTATTAATGCTTGACACCTATACACCAGCAGAAAACTGTTTGAAGATGCCTAAAAGAAAGGAACTCTGTCTCCTAATTTTTAGGGCAGTTAAGGCATATTATAACAAGTTTTGCAACAGCATCATGGTCATCATCAAAACTCGAGGACAGGGTTGGAAGCTGATTAGAGAATGTATTAAAAACTTATATAAGGGTGTTGAAGGCTTTTTTTAGGAGTTTTACTCCTATCTGTACTAGGACTCTTAAAAGACAACTAGTTGTCAAGTTGTAATTAAATAGTTTGTTTTTGAATAGATAGGTATCTAAGTTAGGAATTCGAATTCCTCCAAAGGTGGATGATAGTATCCAATGATGTAAAGTTCTATATTGAGCTTGAAAATCGAATTCCTCAGGGTTGTAAATTTCATTAGTGAAGGAAATATTGTGTTATTATAAGAAATTGTGTTTTTCATACTTAATACAGAGATCAGTTTAACTACTCAATATTCAAAAAGAGTTTATGTGTCTAATATTCTTATGGCTTTGCTCAATTAGTTATTTGTAGTGGTATGAGCTTGTGATACTTAGAATTCATTGGAAAATGCTCTAGCTTCCTTCACATGCTTGTAAACTGTGTTGTTTCACTGCGTTACGGTTTTATTCATAAACCTAAAATCTAAGTGCCTTGACTTCCATGTTTTGTTGATCATGTTGTTTTGTTGAAGACTATTTTGAGTCCATAGCCAAATAGATGTTTTCTAATCATAGTTTCAACTAGCCATCCAGTTGTACTTTTATTCATTTTGTTCCTAGAGTTAGCCATCTAATCATTAATCAAAAACCCTAAACCTAGTGAGAGAGCCCTCTCAGGTTGAGGAGGCTAAGCCTCAACCAAAATATTGGTTTGAAAGAGTTACTCAGAGTCTACTTGATCAACAGCCTATCAAGGTCAGGTTTTGTGGTAACAAGTTCCTATACAACCGATAGTTATGGTTGGGGCAATTAATGTCCCTATAATTTCCTCAAGTCCTCCATTAAGTGGGAGATATGTGACACCACCTATCCCAATTCATGGGGGGAAAAAACCATCTCTACCTTATGTACCTCATGTTGTGAGTGGATCTTCTATGAGTGCACCTCAAACTCATGCTACCGAAGCTAGTTAAAATGTTGGCAGTGTACCTTATCCTGGTGGATCAACAATTCCATCTGGCTCCGACCAAATCCTTTATCAATAACCTCTTTCAGCTCAGATACCCTACCAGCAATCGTACCCTCCGTATGGCTCTCAACAGCCTCAAAATCCACCCTTTACTCAACAGGCAAGTCCCCAAATGCAGCCTGGTTCAAATCCCTCATTTGAGGCATCTGGTCAAATTCAAGTTGGAACTTATTAGTACCAACCTGGAACTCATCAAGTTCCATAAGGAAATTTTCAACAACAACAACCTTTTGTACAACAAGGACCTTATGTGCAATAAGGGCCTTACCAACAACTGTTGAAGTAGCAAGGACAACCCTTGCAGTAGTAAAACCAACCCTTATATCAACAAGGTCAACCCTTGCATCCACAAAGTCAACCCCTGTAGCAGTATGGCCAACAATATTACCACCAGGGTCAACAGTTGCAACAACAACCTTATAATCCATATCTCGTGTAAGTTGTTTATCCACCTTATGGTTCTCAATGGCCTATGGTAGGTCAGTATCAACCTTACCCTAGTCAAAACCCACCTTTTTGGGGGCATAATCCACCTTTGTATGGTCAGAATACCCCTCAGTGGGGGAAATATCAAACTTCTTATGGTCAAAATTTGCCAATGTGGGGGCAATACCCATACCAACAAGGATGGAATCCACAAGCTAGGCCTTATCAAAGGCCTCGCATGCCTTTCAACAAACAATTTCCATTTCTAGCAACATTGGAACTGTCATATGCGTCAAGGCTCATTAATGATCCAATAATTAATTTTCCTTATTGGCCTCCGGTTCGTACTAAGATTCTTGGAAATAATCCAAAATTCGAAGGAAAATCTAGAGAAGACCCCAAGAACACATTATGACTTACTATTTATGGTGTTCATATAATTCCTAGGTTGATGATTATGTTCGTCTATGTCTTTTTCAGTGCACCCTTACAAGTCCTACTGCAAAATGGTACATCGAGTTTCCTAGAGGTGCTTATCAAGACTTCAATTTTTTGGCAATGGCCTTCCTTACTCACTTCCAGTTACCGGTTCACTATGAAACGGGTACCCATCTACTTACATATTTGAAACAAAATACTGTTACCCACATCTTTGATCATATACATGAATGGAAACATCAGTGTCGCCTTATCAAGTTTAATATGCCTGATGAGTTTTTAACTAAATGGTTTACCAAATCATTCGTCAACAAATTGTTGCAGACATAGCTATGGGAGGTTGTGTAACCAAATATCAAGCCATTTCCCATGCCCAATATTTAGATTTAGTGTATTCCCAATCCGACATGTTATATGATCTCTTTTCTGATGCTCTGAGACCATCTATGGATCCAACATCTTCTAAACCTCCAAATGTACCACCGGTCGAGGGTATTATTAGGTTAGTGACTCAAACTTCTAGTAAATCTTCTTCAAAGAAAAAGTCTGTTTCGAATTATGCCTCCAATCATCCTTTGAATCCCTCTCCAAATCTTGTTAAAACCTCTGAGCTTAATGTCATTCAGTCTACCACAACAGACAAAGCCTCTAAAGGTAAATAGAAGGGTAAATTAAAATAAAACTTTGATACCCCAAAATAGGATCCCCCAAAGTCATCTACTGATGATGCATCTAAACGTAAGCCCAAATATCCTTGCCTCATTTGTGAGGAAGATCACTATACCAAGGATTGTCTCCATCGTGTAGAAGTTAGTCGCTTGTTAAAAGGTACTCAAGGGACACTGGATGTACTGAAAGAACCTTTCCTATCACAATAGACCCAATTGGTAGAACAACTGCAATCTTCAACATCTTCAGGTTGTCAGGTTTACATGAGTGGAACAATGCCTATTTATGTTTCCACCTAGTCAAAAGACTATCAAACTCCTCAAAAAAAATTGTGGAGAAAGAAGTTACCGATACGCCCTTGTACTTCTACTCTTCCCAGTTCCGGTCCTCTTCATATTGAGAGACCTAGAAATGACTTTGTTAGTCGATTTCCTCCCAAGGGTGTCCTTCGGAAATCATCTTACAATCTGAATGCGCGAGCTTCCCAGCATTACAATATTGTCGAAGATTTAGCTCAAGCGCCTTTGACGATGTCTATCTTGGAATTTCTCCAAACTTTTACAACACAGTGGAAAGCATTATTACTATCCTCTATAGGAGGAATTGACCCTATGGATTCAAATTTGATTACTTTTGACCTGGAAAATCATGTTCCTCAGCTTCCCCATAAACATGCATTTTTTGTCAAAGTCGTTATAAAAGGGAAGACAATTCATCAGACTATGATTGATGAGGGTGATAACCCCTGCATCATGTATGTTTCATGCTAGAAATATATAGCCTCTTTGCCTCTCAACTAGTCTTCGAACACCTTAGAAGCCTTTGATGGCAGAGGATCTCGTCCTTACGGCAATCTCACAAGTTTGCCCATCACGTTGGAAGGGAAAACTATTGAATTAGAAGTAGAAGTTGTTGATGCGGATTTGAATTATAACCTTCTACTTGGACGAAGTTGGACTCATGTTATTTTTTGTCTGGTCTCTTCTTTTTTCCACGTTCTTAATTTTCCTCATGAAGGGAAAATAGTCACAGTTGATTAGTTACCTTTTTTCTCTTCTGATTCTTCGAATGGAAATGTGCCATATGTGGGAAATACTAACATTCCTTATCAGAGTGTTGGGGCGGGTATTTTTAAAGACTCTACTCTTATGGGAACTTTTTCCCTCCCACATCCTCGTGTTGCTTCTGTTAACATGATCTCTACTTCTTATGATCCTTGGATCGCTCCTTCTCCCAATCAAGTTGATTATTTTGGTGATGTTTAGCCGCTCAGCCCACCAGAACAAGTTTATTGAGTTGTTGTTTTGGCTTTGGCAGCCGCTTCTGAAAGTCATACTACTCTTAGTATGCATCTAGACACATACTCACAGTCCCCTTGGCTTGGTTCTTGGGATTATATTGATCCATTGAACGAGACATTTCCCACTGACGAGAGTATCACCGAGGTTATGTCTCTTGAGGAAACTACCTGGAATGATGCTCATCATCGTTCCTCATTTTTCCTGAGTCTTGGAGAGATTTCATAATTTCTAGATACCTTTGTTTCCCATACACTCACCCATCCACTTCAAATGCCCATCTTGGTGTATGAATTTTTGTCTGAGGGAAACATGAGTGTTGTGGGGGAAAGTATCCAACTCGGAATGACCCTAACCCACTCTAAGGGTGACAGTTCCTTAGCAACAGCTGAAAGCAAAGCTATCTAAAGTTTCTTCTTTATGACATGCAAGAGATAAAAGGAAGAGATCCACTTACCGATGTCTTGCGCAAATGGTCGATCCAATCTCCTTTGATTGCCGCTTGCTCCCAACTCCAAGTCTTTTCACGGGCCCAGCTACACGAGATCCTGCAAATAAGACAAGAAAAGGAAACTACAAGAAGCATGCATTCATAATCGATTCAAGGATTAGCATAAATCAAAGACGCAAGTAAGACAATACACCATTGAAACACATGCGAATAGAAGAACCTCAAATGCTTTATTAATATATGGAAGTAAGGTTCAGGCGGTGATACAACCATGAGAGGTCCAATCCAGCATCACCTTCCCGACGGAGAGAAATCTCTTCTTCACCTCCCTCAAGCAATCACCTAATACTCTCAACTGTAAACCAACAGCGATTCTTTGCACTAAATTCCGGCCTCTAGATCCCATGGGATGAGATCCTTATATAGAGTTTTGGAGTGAAGATAAGTCAGCTTGATGTGTGACTTGTTGTCCTCTTCAACTCCAGTTGTTCTTCAGTCCTTCACTCAGAGTTTCTGCCTTCCACTTGGAGCTTTAGAACCTCTTAACTCATCATTAGGCGAATCTTTTGATCCAAGTGTCAATTTAGAAGCTTCCTGGGCACTGGCACATTGAGAAAAGATTCCTCCACATGTCCAAGTACGCTCAGCGCAGGTAGCCTTTGTCCTACTTGCTATGCAACGTAGGTAGCCTTTGTTGTACCTGCTATGCAGCGCAGATGCCTAGTGGAGCAGCTGCTTTGATCCAAAACTGACCTGTTTTTGAGTGTTTTTCAGTGGAGAACTGATTTGTAGTGTTGTGGTTTGCTGACCTTGTTCCTCTAAGGGTAAGAACAACATGTTTAGGGACTTTGGATCCCTCAGATTATTGACATTTCATGCTCCACGCTGTAAGGCACAAAAATGTCTATAACAGTTGCCCCCTAAAGTATGAGGTCGTTTATCGGGTGAAATGCTTTATTAGGAGGATCCGAAGTTCATTCAATCGTCGGGAGGTGACCTGTAACAAAATACAATACAATACATTATATTTTCATACTTTCTTTTCATGATCTAGCTGATGCGGGCATTTCCCATGCTCAGCTTTATAAATACATTTGTTGTACATAAACAGACGATCGTCTGATAATAGACTGATAATTCTCTGCTTTTAATTATCATCCTTTTAGTAGGATGACCATGTGTTGCACATGTCTATGTCTTTATCTCCTGAATATATATCGCAGCCCGGATGGATGAAACTAGATCCGGGGTCTTCAAACTTCCGATCTTCACACTAAGTACGAGTCGATCCATGTGAGAATTTCTTGAAGTCGAACATGGAAAGACATCGCTTGATTACCAGTCAATAATGTAAACTGTTAACAAGCGCGAGAGGAATCACTGATAATGATGATGACCCTCAAGGTACTACAGCACAATTCACGTGGCGTGAATATAGGATCTGACGTCGAACACCACGCAAAGTCTTCCGGTCGAAGGTCATTAATGTATACCTATCGCCGGAAGTGAGAAACTTGCCATTGAGGCATGCAAGCTTCAAAGTACTGAGGGGGTGTTCCTAGACCAACTTCTTGGATAATGAGCTGATGTCGACAAGAAGCGATCCGTCAAAGGAGGGCCTTAATGAATCCCACATCAGTGACACGGAACGGAGCTAGTGATGATGGTGAAAACGATCTGTGAAATATGATTCAGGGTGGCGGTCATGGAAGGATGAAAGATGATGTATGGTAGTGGATGGGACCCGGTTGACACTTTCTGAATGACATCTCTTGAACATATAACGACACTGATGTGATGGATCGGTAGCATTACCCCATGTATGGATGGTATGGCGAGACCATGGTGAAGGGACCGGTGAATGATAATAACCCAACCCGATATTTACGGAGGCAAAAGTGTCATGTTCAAGAGCGACCTGCTACCATTAAGCTTTGAGGTTCTTCCGATTTTTCCCCAGTCATTTCTGACCAGTACCTCTTTATTTTTGTCAAGCTTGAGGAGGATAACATATGTTTGATCTATAACCTGCCCTTCGGGCAAGCCCATCGCTATGTTTTTAATGAGCTTAGCGATAGGGAAACTCGTTCTCGTCTAAAGACAAGTTTGTCGCTATCTAATATTTTTAACGAGCCCAGCAACAAAGACAACTCGGTCCTTTTCATTTTTAGAGAGTCCGAAAAGGGTACATAAAGTAGACTCTAGGGGTCCTTTTTCGTCATCTAATCCCTTAAGTCCGAAAAAGTATAAAACAATACAGAAGGGATGAATGTTCGATATCTTTATCGAGCCGAACTAGACAAGCGCTCGATCTTTTTGTGCAATAATCCCTCAGGTCCAAAAAGATTAAAATCTAGAGGAGGGATAGCTCTTCCGGTCCTTTTAACGAGCTGGAAGGCCAAAACTCGGCAAACTTTTCATATTTTACGAGTCAGTGAAAAGAGCTCAAAGAAGACTCGTCTTTTGAGGAACGAGTGATAAACAGGGATAGCAGCAGATTCCAGGTACAGGTTGGAATTTTCCAATCACGGTAGTATTACAAGGATGGCTAGGTGAAATCACTCTTCGCAGCTGTTCCTCAAAATAGGTAAACAATCAAGTGGAGGTGAATGATCGGCCAAATGAAAAGTGGAGGTGATGGAGTAAACACGACCAAGGCTTTTATGGCTGATGGATTTACGGTCTCAAATGGTCATTTACCGGTTCATTTTTTCTGGATGAGCTTGAACTCTGGGGGAAGCTTGCTCACAGGTGCATTTATTTTTTAATGAGCTTGAACTCGTGCTAAAACTGCTCGATTTTGCATGCCCCCAGCATCATAATAACGCATGTCAAAGGAGGGTGCCCCCCAAGCTTCATTGCATTCAACTTGGTGGTTGGAATGAAGGTTTACCTTTGAATTTTGAAAAGGGGATTTGTTTCATTTTTTAATGAGGTTGACATAGTAAAAGAACTATCCTCATGTCTCCTTGTTTCATTTTTTAACGAGGTTGACACGAGATAAGAACCGTCCTCGGGGCCCACTGTATTTACAGTATTTCCATTAGGGCGATGATCCATGCTGACAAAATATTTAGGAATCTTCCGAATCCGTTGGATATAGAAGATTTCATATTGCAGGTTTCCACTGTGGCTACCTCTGCCAGATTACCCACCGGCGGTAGGGCAAAAGTACCCATTAAGGCAGGGTCTTTTAGGAAACCTACTCCAATATTTTGGAACGACTGATTACTTTCATGGATCATTGCACTGCTTCTCGTAACTTGAGAACTGTTGGGGAGAAATGTTTGTTGGTTGACGATTGTAATTTTTCCTTGAAAAGGAAATACAATCCTCCTGAAGTAGGTCGACACAACTGCAGCCATGGTATATATCCAAGGCCTTCCCAGTAGGATGTTGTAATCGAGGTTTCCATCAATTACTTCAACATCAACTTCTACTGTGTTGCCCCCCAGTTCAACTTGCAAGTTACTTAAAATCCCGTATGGAGTGTATGATCGTCCATCAAATGCTTTTAACGTCGTTGATGATTTTGACAAGGGTGGTGAGCCTAAATTTTTCCAGCAACTCGTCGACATAAGACATGTAGATGCCCCCTCATCAATAATTGTTCGATGAACAGTTTTGTTGAGGGCTTTCACTTGGATAAGGAAAGCTAGTTGAGCTGGTAACTGAGGGTCATATCCTTTATGATCAAAGGCCACAAGATTGGAATCCATTGGGCCAATCCCACCTATGGCTGATAATAAAGCTTGCTCTTGGGAGGTGCAATTTTGCGCTACCTCAAGTGTCGACATAGCGGACGACGATTGGGCGAGGTCCTCCATTATATTATAATCCTGCGTTATTTTTTCACGAGGATTAAATGTCGATTTGTGTACTACTCCCTTTGGCGAGTTTATTATTGGCTTAGGAACGATGGGTGGCACAACTTCGGTCGAAGTTGTTGTCGAACTACTAGGTTGTTTATCAGCCTTGTTATTCGACCTCTGTGGATTCCGGTAACCTTTATTCCTTGTCAAAGCATTATTCTGTTGCTTTGAGGTGGACAACATAAGCACTTGGGATCGGGAATCATTTTGATTAGCAACCAGACTTTGTCTTGGATTAGGAAACAGATCAGTCAATACTGCTGGGGTTTTTGAACTCTTGAAGAGTTTCTTAACTTCAGGTATATGTGGACAATCTTTCGTCCAATGATCCTCATCGCATATATGACACCCTGTCGGGGGTTTCCCTTTCCTTTTATTTTTCTTCTTGCCCCCTGGTTGCTTCAGTTGTTTGCCCTTGTCGGTTGACATGCCATTTACTTCTGAGGCAAGAAGTTCCTCATTTGCATTTTGACTAGAAATTTTGCGTTTGCAAGTCACGCCATTACTGGCGTGAGAGTTAGTATTCGATTTAGGAGGGGGAGGAATTGAAAATTCAGGTCTGGGGGCATCAGGTATTTTGTCGTAGAGCGTGCCAGACTGAGTATATACTAAGTCCAGATATTGAGCACGAGCAATGACCTGCTCCTCTGTTACGACTCCCCCCTTGGCCACATCTTCCGTTATAGCCGGAAGTAACGAATTTATAAACCATTCAGCTAACAGCTGATCGGGAACGTAAGTTTTCACCATCCTACGACGACGTCGCCACTCATGTATATGATCAGATATGTGAGTGGCCGTTGTCTGTTTGAAGTTGGTAAGGAGTTTTGTCCCCGTTTCATACCTTATCGGTAATTGAAAATGGGTTAAGAAAGTCGTGGCTAAGGAGCTGAAATTGTCGAAAGAGGCTCTTGGCAATTCAATGTACCATTTAGCCGCTGGACCTGTCAATGTCCTCTGGAAGAGGCGAAGTCTTATTGAATCATCGTTTAGAGTGTTCGATGAACACCACAGATGAAAAGTCATGACGTGATTCGACGGGTCTTCACCTGGATTTCCATTGAATTTAGGAATGTCCGATGGAAGTTTATGCGGAATCACTGGCCACCAAGGGGCATAAGCAATTGGATCATTCGTCAGCCGGTTTAGATCTGGCAATTCTAGAGTTGCTACAAAGGGCAACTGTTGGTTCAGGTTAGGCGAAGCATATCCAGGATAAGATGGTATCGCCTGAGCAATGGGTCTTTGCAGACCAGCATAATGCTGACAACTTTGACAAAGTTGATGGGCGTAACCATTATAGCATGGTTGCCCATTACTTACAAAGACTTGTTGCTCAGGTCCTTGATATGATTGCTGGAATGGCGGTTGTTGAGATTGAACCAGCTCTGGTTGTTGGACCATCTGCTGTTGACCAATACTGGATGATTGACCAAGATGAGGAGCCACAGTACTTGTTTGAGCCTGAGTCGCTCCAGATAAGGAGGCACTACCCTGAGATTTTGATTGAGCCGCTGAGACAAGAGGTTGTTGTATTACGACAGGTAGCGCTTGTACTTGTGACGCATTCGCCATAGCAGGAGTGGTGGTAATATTCGACACAGGGTGTACTGGTTGCATTTAACATGCAACTCCTGGTTGTTGAGGCAGTATTGGTACCCAACCGCTGGATGTAATTCCAGTCTAACCTGATCCTTGTTGTAAACTCTCATATGGTTGTTCTCTAGGAGGGAACAATGAAAGAGCATACTACCCTCCACATGGTGGAAATCCAGTACTTAAAGGGTAAATTGGCCTTTGAAGACACATTGGATCAATTTGTTGAGTTTCAACATAAGAAGTACCAGATGACAATCCGGATGAAGAAAAAGGAACTAACCATATTTTCATCCCTGATTGGACTCCGGCTTGTTGTTGACAATTTGCTGGGACAGATGGTATACCAGCGAACATCGTCGGAGTAGCAGCAGGCGGTTCTGCTGCTGTTGTGTCAGACGACACAGTCCTAGATGTCGACGGTTGTTCAGACATATCTAGTCTATCCAAAAGATTTCTTAGCGATTCTACAAGAACTTACGATGCCAAAAGACTAACTTTGAAGATCAACGCAGGAATAGGGGGTGATTATGTTCCGTTTAAAATGAATTTTATATGACGACGCTTTAGACACAACTTGCTTTTTCACTTTTTAAGAGTCGAGAAAAAGCTAAAGATGACTCTAGTATCCTTCGATGTATTAACGAGCCCGAAGTGACAAATGCTCGGATGGACTTTTTCAGTTATAGAGTTTGAAAAAGGCCAAAAGAAACTACTCTGGAGTTCTAGGCAGAGGGTGTGCCAAACCTTTCGCGAAACCACAAAATACGTTTTACAGTACGAGTGGTCGATCTTCGTGAATGCTGTGTTCACTGCATCGCGATCAGTAGGGCGGCAGACACGGTTTCCTATGGATAAAGGCTTTGTTCCTATAGGGGTCCCCCAATATACGCGACGGTACGCGGGGGCACAAATCCGTATTAGTGCTATCGTCCCTCAGGAGGAATCACCCACCTTCGTAGAGATCGACAGTCACTATGTTTAACGACGCCGGTTCACGTCTCTACCTAGACCTCTACTGTGTTTCGTTATGTTTCAAAGCGTTGTTAGATAAATTCAGTTCTTTTTAGGTTGATCTTGCTTAGCAGTTTGCCTTTATGGATCACCACGTGATGTATGATACAACTCCTAAATGCAGTCTAAGAATGATAAGCAAGCTTTTTCAATTCTTTCAACTTATGAAAATCTTAACTACTGAGGGAAAAGAAAGACATCATCTTTTCAAACAGATCATAGAGCACACACTGATGCACTTTTCCTAAATCGACATGCAAACTGTCAAAATGCACATGCACAATGCAAGTATTTCTTTTCTTCTCTCTTAATGTTTGGTGTATGACAAAAAGAAAGTTGTTGTACGATTTCGAATCCAACTTCAAGCGAAAGCAAACAAGTATTGTCCAATAATCAAAAGAACACCTTAAGATCTACTTGTTTTTTACACAAGAAATACTGAAATTCGAACCATATAACGAAAGCAAATGCTCAAGTAGCTATGAACAACAATAAACTAGCTCTTAGAATCACAACGACACTTTCTTTCAGGCCTAGATCCAAGAGGTCACAACAAGACTAGTTCACTTTCGCTACGGGAAACTATGAATGAAAGCAAGAAATACAATAAGAACAATCACGGTTTCAACATACAACTGAGGCGGAATGAGGGCAAAGAGAAGTGGTTTCAGCTGGGTATACAGGTTGACAACAGGCTGCAAAAAACAATACTGAAAACTGGGCAACAGACAGTGGGGAATCCCAGTTGCACAAGGCAAAACTGGATCAGCGCAGGTGCTGCACTGTCAATCTGCGATGCAGCACAGGTAGCCCCTTCAGGACCTGCGATGCAGTGCAGGTAGCCTTTGTTGCAGCTGCACTGATGAGACAACTCTCGTCTCTCTCAGATTCCGGGTCACAGTTTGCTCAAAAATCAACAGTTTTTGGCCAAATCAGAAGCTATCAGTCAAGTATACTCTAGAGGATGATTAAGGAAGATGAACACTATCACAAAGAGCTAAAAAGAGTCCTTGTGGATCAGCTTTTTAAATCATGAACATGCCCAGCACTGGGCTAGAGTAGCTGCCCTCTACTTTGCATTCGAAGGATTCGAATGCAGTTCGATTCAGTACTCCCTTTGTTCAAGAGATAAATAGCAAGAATACACAAGCTACCAACAAGACCCGATCCCCAGCGGAGTCGCCAGTCTGTTGTGGGGGAAAGTATCCAACTCGGAATGACCCTAACCCACTCTAAGGGTGACAGTTCCTTAGCAACAGCTGAAAGCAAAGCTATCTAAAGTTTCTTCTTTATGACATGCAAGAGATAAAAGGAAGAGATCCACTTATCGATGTCTTGCGCAAATGGTCGATCCAATCTCCTTTAATTGCCGCTTGCTCCCAGCTCCAAGTCTTTTCACGGGCCCAGCTACGCGAGATCCTGCAAATAAGACAAGAAAAGGAAACTACAAGAAGCATGCATTCATAATCGATTCAAGGATTAGCATAAATCAAAGACACAAGTAAGACAATACACCATTGAAACACATGCGAATAGAAGAACCTCAAATGCTTTATTAATATATGGAAGTAAGGTTCAGGCGGTGATACAACCATGAGAGGTCCAATCTAGCATCACCTTCCCGACGGAGAGAAATCTCTTCTTCACCTCCCTCAAGCAATCACCCAATACTCTCAACTGTAAACCAACAGCGATTCTTTGCACTAAATTCCGGCCTCTAGATCCCATGGGATGAGATCCTTATATAGAGTTTTGGAGTGAAGATAAGTCAGCTTGATGTGTGACTTGTTGTCCTCTTCAACTCCAGTTGTTCTTCATTCCTTCACTCAGAGTTTCTGCCTTCCACTTGGAGCTTTAGAACCTCTTAACTCATCATTAGGCGAATCTTTTGATCCAAGTGTCAATTTAGAAGCTTCCTGGGCACTGGCACATTGAGAAAAGATTCCTCCACATGTCCAAGTACGCTCAGCGCAGGTAGCCTTTGTCCTACTTGCTATGCAACGCAGGTAGCCTTTGTTGTACCTGCTATGCAGCGCAGATGCCTAGTGGAGCAGCTGCTTTGATCCAAAACTGACCTGTTTTTGAGTGTTTTTCAGTGGAGAACTGATTTGTAGTGCTGTGGTTTGCTGACCTTGTTCCTCTAAGGGTAAGAACAACATGTTTAGGGACTTTGGATCCCTCAGATTATTGACATTTCATGCTCCATGCTGTAAGGCACAAAAATGTCTATAACAATGAGGAACATCACTGCTACCATGCCTATCGACATTTATGTTAAATGAGGAATTGTCAAGAACATCCATGTCAGGGTTTCTTTTTCTCCTAATGAGATCAAGAATTACACTACCCTTTTTAATGAATTTCACGATGTCTTTTCCTGGTCATATGAAGAAATGCCTGGCATTGATCCGAGTATAGTTGTGCATGAAATTCCTACTTATACATATGCGAAGCCTGTTTCTCAGCGACTTCGTCCACTACACCCTAGAAAGGAAGTTGCTATAAAGGGAGAGGTTGAAAAACTTCTAAAGGCTAGTTTCATCTATCCCATTCCATCAACAGATTGGGTTTCAAACATTGTCCCTGTCACTAAAAAACAAGGGACTATCCGCGATTGTGTTGATTATAGTAATATCAATCGATCATGTCCCAAAGACAATTATCCAACTCCTTTTATCTATCAAATGATTGATGAATGTGGCGGGAGTAATATTTTTTCTTTTATGGATGATTTTTCTAGTTACATTTAGATTAACGTTCTTCTTGCCAATCAACACAAAAATGCTTTTATCTATCCATGGGGAACCTTTTCCTAAAATAAACTCCCTTTCTGTTTGAAAAATGTTGGCACTACCTTCCAACAAGCGATGTCTTATGATTTTCATGACATCAAACACATCGTTAAACTGTATCTTGATGACTTGCCAACTCATTCTGCTAAGCATCATGATCATCCTAACCACATACGAGTGATTTTTCTTCTTTGCAGACACTACAATATTCATTTAAATCCACATAAATGTGTCTTCTATGTTGAATTTGGTCATCTCCTAGGGTTTGTAGTATCGAAGAAAGGCATCTGAATTGACCCCTCAAAGTTGAGGCCATTGTAAATTTACCCCCTCTATCATCTTTACATCAGTTGCAGAGCTTGCAAGGGAAATCTAATTTCCTTCGTTGTTTTGTACCTAATTATGTCGAGCTTGCCAAGGGATTTACTCATTTTCTAAAAAAGGAGATCCCATTTATTTGGGATGAAATCGCTAAAAAATATTTCGATGCATTAAAGAACACTCTCATTAGTGCCCCTTTGTTGCATCCTCCCAACTATCATGGCGATTACTTCTTATACTTGGCCACAACCAATAATACTATTGCAATGGTACTCATGCAAGATGATGATGATGGAAACGAACACATGATCTACTACTTAATCCAAAATGTTATTGATACTGAAACTCGATATTCCCATGTCAAGATACTTGGTTTAGAAGCTATTCACATTGTTCAATTCTTTCGACACTATATTCTTTTACGAAAAACCACTGTGATTTCTAATTGCAACCCCATGACCTACATTTTGACTCATCAATTGCGGGGGGGAATATTCTAAATGGATCATTATCCTTCAGGAATTTGGTTTGGAGTTTGCTACAACCAAATCAAAGAAATCGATGGTTTTTTCTTAATTGATTTGAGACCTTACCTTTGTAACCACATCTACGGCTTTTGATGAGATCATTCCTGATGAGGCTCTCTTTCTCATCATCACTCTTGACCCATGGTACAGGGATATTATTTTCTATCTCCAAACTCAAACTTTTCGATCAGATTTGTCCAATTTTGAATGACACCACATTCGACATCAGTCCCAACCATATCGAATCATTAGCGATATTGTGTACGGTGTTGATGTCAATTCTATCCTTCATAGATGTTTGAAACTCAAAGAAGCTGAGAGATTTCTCAATGACTACCACTCTGGGGCTTGTGGTGGTCACATGTCTAGGTATGCTACTTCTTATAAAATCCTTCGTGTCGGTTATTTCTAGCCTTCTATCTTTAAAGATTTCATTTTATCAATCCAAAAATGTCACGTTTTCCATATTTACAACTGTAAATAGCACGCCTCACCTACACCCCTACACCCAGTTGTTACCATCGACCCCTTTGCTAAATGGGGTATTAATATCATGACATGTAATCCTCTCTCAACCAGGGGGAATGGTTATATCATCATCGTCATTGATTGTTTCAATAAATGGGTCGAGGCGATGCCTACACGTGAAGTTGGCGGTAAAAATGCTGCTCAATTTCTTTTCAACCATGTCATGGCTCGATTTGGTGTCCTTCAAGCCATTGTTACTAATAATAGATCTTTTTTTTGAAATTACATGATGGCGGAGCATACCGCTCGAATGGGATTGCATCATGACAACTCAACCCTTGATTATCCATAGGCCAATGGCAAAGTTGAATTAGTCAATAAAGTATTGGTTACTATGCTTCAACGTACTATTGGGATGCATAAATAAAATTGGCATCTTATGCTATTTTTGGCTCTTTGGGCTTACCAAACTATAGCTAAGACTACCACTGGCTTTATACCCTTTCAGCTGGTGTATGGTATGGAGGTAACTCTTCCTATTGAGTGTGAAATTCCTTCATTGAAACTAGCCGTCGAATTACTCCTTGATACCTCACCTAAAGAGGAATGTTTACTTTACCTTGAACGGCTTGATGAAACTCGCCACTTCATAGTGTTAGTAATCAAGGCCCAGAAGGAACAAGTTAAAGCTCAATACGATGGAATTGTTTCTCCCTGTGTTTTTGCTGAGGGTGACTTGGTCTTATTTATGACCAAGCCAATGACAAATTGGGAGCTAGGAAATTCAAACTAATGTGGCATGGGCCTTACATTGTCAAACGAGTTTTACAAAAAGGTGCCTACGAGTTAGTGGACTATGAAGGAAATTATTTGGCTAAGCCCCAAAATGGGCTTTACCTGAAGAAGTATTATGTGTTATTATCCGTTTAAATAATTATGTACCTTAGTGTGTTTTCATTAGTGTGCAGTGTGGTTTCGGTGTGTTAGTTTGCTTTTGAAAACCTTTTCCTCTACTTACCTTGTGTTCTACTTGGTTTGCAGATGTCATCCAACCATTACGTCAGTTTTGCTGAAGGTTCCTTTCACAATACACGAATTCTATCTTCCGTTGCATGGGCAATCTATGACCCTAATGGTGAGTTAGTGAATTTACAAGGTATATATTTATGTCGAATGGCTAATAACATTGCCGAATATAGTGCGGTCATCGAAATTTTGTTAAAAGCTATTGCTCTTGGCATTAGAGAGTTAATCATAAAACTTTATTCACATCTCATTGTGCTACAACTTAATGGACAATATTCAATTAGAAACCCTCAAATTTTGAGAATGTATTTCCGAGTTCGTTTATTGGAACAAGAATTTGATTTTATTACTTATCATCATATTCCAAGACACATGAACGAATTAACAGATGCATTGGCTAACTATGTTTTAGATAAACATTTGCGAAACTTGTAAAACGTAAACCATCACATATAAGATATGGTAAATAGGAAAACATGTATATATATAGCGAGTGTTTTCAAAAGAGTTTTCTACATCAAATAACAAAATTATTGTTCCGAGACACATGGCTTTATAAGCATACATAGTGTAGAAAGTAAACTAGAAGTTGGATATTTGCCCACATGGTGGTCATGATAGCATGAGACAACCCTAATGAGTCGGCCCAACAGCCGATGCAGTCTAGAAAAAACCCCTACAATGTGCCTTTGGTAGTGTAATGGCACCTTGTTGATCGAGGCATACTTAGGAATCATCCTGGATAAAGCTTCTAGGTTGTGCGCTACCTCGATGATAGGATCTACTCCCTTCACATATGGAGGAGCATCCTCAATCTGGCATGCCACTCACCTAGATATTAGAGAAAACCCTATAGGTCTCTCTGTTCCAACATCTGCATGACATTATAAGTCAAATCTCAGTACACATATACAAAAAAAATGATATAAACTTCAAAATTTTCAAAAATAGTTTTTTTACCTGAATCGGTCCACTTCTCCCTTGGAGGGAGTGGAAGATATGGATATCCTAGGAAATTTTTCCCTGCATACGCCCAATCATAGACCATAATTAGCTACTGACATAGCCATCTGAAAAATGCTGGAGGGAGTGACATCTATTGACCGCCCCCATGTCACGGCATCAACTCTCCCCATCTGAGTAATCGTGGATCTCTGGGCGTTGATGGATCCACTTCCAACCACTGATAGCAAAACAATGGCAGACGTTCTAGGAAGAACATCACTAGAATAGATCCAAAACAAAATTGTTTCAGATTCCTGCTCTTCCACTTGGTTAATTAGTGCTTCATGCACACCAACAAACCTTTGCACCAATTGAAAACTGTGGGATTTAGGCACTCAATCGCATAATGGAAATGAGACTTTGATGCCTCATGCAACATTGTGCTGCAACTATTTAGGCCATAGTGTGAAGTATTGTTTACAATGGGAGTATGGTAATGTTTTTTATGTCAATTTTCTTGTTTTTACCCTTTTTAGCCCCTGGACAATGCCTCACAATGAGTATATCTATGCTCTCTCCCCCAGTACGTGATCCAGATAACTACACCCATTGTCCCTTTTTGGAAAACCAGTGATGAAGTAAATGCCAGTGACCTCCATTTCGAGCTCTTAATCCCCGAACATGAACAATTGGTGATCTACATCCCACTAATTTATTAAGTGCTACAATAACTTAGGTTGTGCTTTGATCCCGGTAATCATGGAGAACTTGAATAATCCACATGCTCATAGGGAATCAATATAGTCTTCATCCTACATACCCTGATGGTATTCATCTTTATGACCCCTCTCTTTCCATTCAATCACCATTTTGGACTGGCTATCCTGCAAAAATCAACAAACCAACATTTCATGAGCATCCATGGAGAGAAAATCCAAGATTAACTATTTCACATGGAATATTTCACTTCAAATTTTTTACCTTAGCACCTACACGTTTGTTTAGGTATTTTATCGCGCTGGCAGGGCAAGTGATTAATTGACTTTAGGGAAAGTAGTGTGATTCTGATGGGTAAAACCCGCACTGGTCACCCATGATGTAAATTTTTTGAAAGTCTTCCTTGCAACCTATCCTATGGATGAAAATGCATAAAATGACTGCCAAAATGAAGGGAAGGGACAAATCTCTTACCTACAACAGAGGCTCAACATGTGGTGTCCCAAATTGATCATGCTCCTTGCTTGAAAATCGAGGTAAAATGCTCTCACAATTGCAAATTGGTTAAATGGTAAAAACAACTTACTTTTTGCCCTATTTATAGTTTTTAAATAATATTTTTTACCAAATTAGGGCATATTTCACTCATTTTTAATATTTTTCCATGAAAAAGGTAATGTGAATTTCCTTGTGTAGTGAGAGGTCATATGTTCTCGGTGACAGTGATTTATCTTGACTGATTCAACGAGTTTTATTTTATCACCTTTTCAGACTTGTAAAAAATAAATGAAAAATTGACCCCCTGGAGTAGTCTTTAAGCTCTTTTCTGACTCTCAAAAAATGAAAAGATTGTTGAGTACTTGTCGTTTCGAACTCGTTAAAGTAAATTAAATGACTTCTCCTCAGTATAAGTTTAACCCTTTTCCGAAATGAGATAGATTATTGTATGAAAAAGGAATACCTTAGTTGAACATGGCTAAGAGGTTCTCTTGGATATTGTTTTCTACCTTTTCGAGTTCAAGAGACGATTTACGGAAAGGGACCTTTGGATTTTTCTTTTTTTGCTTCTTTTTCAAACTCTCTAAACATGAAAAAGATGTCGAGTTTCACCTTCGTTGGACTCATAAAACTTAAATGAGACAGGACTTTTCACCATGATGAGGTTGATTTCCTCCTTCCTAGGGCTTGTAAAACTTACAAGGGTGGCTTCACCTGAAGGGTGAAGTTATATGGCAAGCATATGTTATCCCCTTCAAGCTTGAAATAAAAAAATATATGGGGTACTCGCCAGAAATGGTGGGGGAAAAGTGAAAGCGTTCATCTCTTATATTCCTGTAAAGGCAATAGGTCGCTCTTGACCATGACACTCATCTATTATTTGTACCGAGTTTAGGACATCCTCACTTGGTCACTTGCATTCCCAGGTTTGGGGAATCCATTTTTTCCTCTCATATGATCATACCATTCCGTCATCATGACCTCTGATCCTATGTTGAGTCAAATGTTGCCAAACTCCGGAGTCATGTTGCTTATATGTTCAAGAGAAGTCACATCTATAGTTCTTTACCACCTATACACTGTCTAACATTCTCGCACAGTCCTAGATCACACATCTACTCTACTACATCCATTTTTTTCGTGTCAATGATGTGGGATTCATTATGGCCCTCCTTCGATGGATCACTTCCTTTCAACTTCAGTTCATCATCCGGAAGATGATCTAGAAACTCTCTTCCAGTACCTTAGAGCTTGCATGCCTCAATGGAAAGCTCTTAGCATTCGACGACAAGTTTACATCATTGACATTCAATGTGATTATTCCATGGGTGTTGGACTTTAGTTTCACTATTCATATTCATGGATTGTGTTGATTGTATCTTGAGAGCCATTGTCATCATTGGTGGTTTCTCTCGTACCTAATAACAATTTACATTATTGACCAATAATCAAGTGGTTTTCTATCATGTTCGACTTCGACACATCTATTCACATGTTAGAATTCGTACATTGATTAGGATGAGGTATAGTGCAAGACCCTGGATTTTTTCTGATGATGTCCAGGTTGCGTGGCATTATGAATCATTCATGATTGTACACAAGTTTCCTCTAGACAGATGGTTGCAACCATACTGTGGGTCTGTATTCATGATCCTTTCTATTCGGATGGTTGCGACCATACCAAGGATCTTTGCACGTGATCCCTTTTTTACAGATGGTTGCATCCATACCGCAATTCATGTATTATTATATGCATATTCATGTATTGTTAGGCATGATCATAAAATATGTTAGATATGTATATGTATATGTATATGTATATGCTTGATTTGCAAGTCTCCTAATAGTGTTTTTCACGTCCTTGCACTGACTTGTAAATCATCTCAGCCATCACTACCTGTTCTACCTTCATGTTTTAGGGGGCATATGTTACATAGTATTTTGTCATATATCCTATTCACTTTCTGCACCATATCCTGAAGTAACAAAACATTGACTACTATGCGACATATCCATCATGATATGCAAATCATAATGTCCCTGAAGAATCAAAGGAAAATTACCACGTATCCATTCTCGATAAGGTTGTCTAAAAACCTAATTTTTGGCATCAGCGCGTTCTGATCCACTGGCTGCTTGTGTTAAAGGCAGGTTGCTTAGCTATACACTTGCATTGATACCGCAGGTTTTCATAGGAAAACCAACGTTGAACCTCTTCTGGCAGGTTTTCCCAAATTGGAGGAGAAGCTTCGCTCACTAGAACCTTCAAGAATGACGAGCTGGATATTGGCTTTTGTTGATATGGTTGAGCTCTCTCATTTGGGCCTCTTGATATTATCATCATGGGATTTCTCCTTGAGATATCGACCTTCCTCCCTCTTTTGTGGATCCATAACTCCCTCTTCCTTCCTATAAATTCACTACCTTCCATCCCCAAATGGTTGGTCATTGGTTGTTGCATCCCTGCTGAGATTATTCTTACATGATACCCATTCTAGCTTGGAGAATGAGTGCTTGAAGAGTCTTTGCTTGGACTTAGACATCCAAAAAAAGGAGGTCTCCAACATCAAGGAATAGGTTGTATGCTTCCATTTTTAGCTTATTAATACATACATCTGATGTTCACTTTCCATAATTGTGTAAATGTTTATGCTACTAGCTTAATTTTTTTTTTGATTTGTTAAGTAGCTTATGTTGATGTATGCCATATATTCTCTCATATCTTACGTAGCACTTTGATCTTCCTTGCAAGTACCTGAACGTGAAGAAAAGCTAAGGAACGAGGCTCGGAACGAAAGATTCAAAGCTACCCCTAAGGATCGAGCAATTAGCATCAGAACAAGGTAGGTTTCTGCTTCCTCTTGCATTTTTCAAACATAAGCTAGGAAAGTGTATGTTAGTTTTTTTAGTTTGTTGCTAGACCCACTCTTTGGAATAGAGGGATCACCTATGTCCACAGAGAGGATTTTCCTTCACAACAACATTTAAAAATTATTCTATAAATTCTAGATAGAAAAACCTCATTGACAAGAGTACTAGAAGGCAATAAGGATGTACTTCTTCTCCATATAGTCGTATATTTGTGTAATCTTAAAAAAGGAACCAATCTCACACTCTAGTGTCATTAATAAGTTGTGATTTTTCCTTTTCCTTAGGAAAAATTTTAGGAGGAACTTGATCATTTAAAATAGTAAAATCCACATACATGGAATAGGAAAAATAATGATAAAAGCCTTCATTTTACTCCCTTTTTATTAAACTCAACCACTAATTTCAACTGACTTTATGCATCTAACATACTTAAATTTAGATGGTTGAACTTGTCAACATGCATATATAGAAATATATGAACTAGATTTGAAGGATATCTAAAACATTTAACATTTGGAAAATGTTGAAACTGGAAATTGATTGATTGAGCCAAGTAGGTGTGTATATCTAGGGTAACACCTAGTTGTAATATCAGACTAAGAAAACCTATAGATTTTTCATTTACTGCTTCAGTATTGTCCTCTCCTAGAATAGAGAGAATGATAGCCAAGATATGTTAAGCAATATCAAAGAATGAGGTTAAAGGATAATGAGGGGCTAGTTGAGGAACTTGAGATCCTAAGGGTAATATCAACTTAAAAATATTTTATTTATCAGATTGAGGCAGAGTTCTATAAACTTGAACCAGGGTTTCATCAGAGAATGGTTGCAAATTATTAACAATGGGAAATTGGAAGGCATTAAAAATGAAATTAGGAGTAACTTGAAAAATATTCTCACCCTTTCTAAAAATTACCAAACCCTTTTGAGAAATAAAATATTTTCCCATCCAGCTGATGAATTCGAGAAATTCCCAAATAGAGGGAACAATTCCATGATACAACCTTGATTGAACCAGACACAAGAGGTCATTTGACTCATTATGGAAATGTAAAGCTTGTTTTTAGATGGTTAAGAAGTCAAATGGAAAACAAGTGTAATGGAATGGTACCGAGTTTGTGATTAACAAACTTTGATTTTTTCACTTGATCATTTTGAATACATAGAGAAAAACTCCAGACTAGGGAAGGGAAATTGCAAATACCCAACAGATTATAGTATTGTGTGTAGGCTAGGAGACCAAGGTAGCACCAACAATTATGAAAAAATCAAATGGTTTTCTAGTTCAATTTCTTGGCATCATGCAGTGGAATAAATGAACGGTTGGCTCAAACCTTGATTTTTATGTTTAAAACTCTGGCAGGGACATAGATCTTCGACTCATGTAATCTTGGCATGTGTGCAATTACGTGGCTAACTTAACCTGGAAATCTCACTTGATGTAAAATCCATGGATGTGTAGGTGATCGTGACATGTCATTTGCCTTAGCACGAGTTGTTTTGGCGTGTGGTTTTGTTGAAACCACATACCACTTACGTGAGATCCTCCTCGACAATTTTGGATAAATAGAGGGATGGTGTCAGTTTTAACCATGGTCATAGATCTTCAAGATCAATGGTATCCAAAAACAATGTAACACGGGGCCTCCTACCCAGTTAAACTTTGATAAGGTGTGGGCTCTCGCCTGTTGTCCGCTAGTTGTAGATATGCATGTGTTCAATGATTATACCACATACATGTGTGTTCTTTAGAGCCTTCAAAATTTGGAGGGGAAAACCCACTTTTGTATAGTTTGAAAGTGTTATGGAAAGTGACACTCTATGCACATGACACATGGCATGTTCTTTTGACATTTTCATATGGAAAAGTTGGCCAAATCTGGGTGACATCTATCACCTCCCTAGAGGCACCATATGGTGTTGATAAAGTAATAATGACATCATCTAGGAACATACCCCCATTGGTTACACCCCGAGAGTTTATGGTGCAGTGCATGGAGAAAGGTCCAGGGCGACTTAGCGCTGGGACATTATGGATCACAAGTGGAAATGAAAGCTCACCACGACTGGTATGTGATTGGTTCCCAAGTGTGGTAGAGGTCCCACTGGGACACATCATCTCTAATAAGGGTCCCCGAAGGTTTCAAATTAAGCACAAATGGAGACTCTCTGGGATGACGAGGCTCTGAAACATGACAACATATATAGCTGGAGCTAGAAACCAATCGTATAAGCATACATGGAGAGCAGTGGTCCCACATGACATGTAACCTTGGAGTAAAAGCCTCGAACTTGTTTGCAAATGTGCATAAAGAAAGAGCCAGAGGCTAAAGAGTAAGCACTAGGACGTGATTTTGTGCAGCATTGTGACCTAGGGCATAGAAAATTTTATAGTGTTAAATAAGCCCTCGGGGCTATAGCACATAAGAGGTCCGAAGAAAGTTATATGCAATGACTTTTGGTTAGAGTGCTTTGGGCCTATATTGAAGGTTTAGCATCAAACAAGTTGGAAGCTAGAATGGCAGAATGGACATTTTGGAGGCAAATTTAGCAGATTAGCTAAATTTGGTGGTGTACTAAATTTAGAAAAACCTCTACTAAATCCTGTAACTTACCAGAATGGAGGAAAACAATAGTTAAGATTATATTTTCTTATAGATACTGGTAAGAAGAGTTAAAATATGTAAACACCAAATTAAAAAGTCTTGACAAAAGTGTAAAATAAGAAAAAATAAATATTCATGCAAGTAGAAGAGATGAAGTTAACAAAAATCTCAATATGAATCACTATGGTCAAGCAAGTGGTAGCTTGTGGATCAAGGGTTGTATCTCCTTCCAATAGTGGTTGATAAACTTTAGGGGTTGGAGCTCCTTTCATTCACATAGCTAATAAACTAGAATTCGAAGCTCCTCTCAATTGTAGTTGATAAATTAGGGAGTAGCAACTTCCTTTTGGTTGTAGCTAGAAACTTGCCTTTGTAGAAATAATTGAAGAGAAGTTTGAAGAATTTATGTGTTCTATTTGTGCTTCTAATGATTGATTCTTGTGATGTGTTGGGGCCTAGAGTCACACTACTTTATGTTGTAGTACAGAGCCTGGGAACATCTAAGTGTGATCTTATTTTGTTGTTATGTTAACAATTTTAAGTGCATGGTTCCATATATGATTATCTCAAATATTAATAAATGTATTTCTATAGTTTTTAGGCTTAATGTTCTAATTTTTTTAATATTAGCCTAAAAATCTAACAAGAAAACATAGATGACACAAAGTTGTAACAAATAAGACTGTATATTAATATTGTTCCTGTGAATATGTTTTATGAAATGAGTTGGAGCTAGAAACCAATGGTATAAGCATACATGGAGAGCGGTGGTACCACACGACATGTAACCCTGGAGTACAAACCTTGGACCTGTTTGCAAATGTGCACAAAGAAAGAGCTAGAGGCTAAAGAGTAAGCCCCAAGATGTGATTTTGTGCAGCATTGTGACCTAGGGCATAAAAAATTTTACGGTGTTAAATAAGCCCTCGGGGCTATAGCACATACGAGGTTCAAAGAAAGTTATATGCAATGATTTTTGGTTAGAGTGCTTTGGGCCTATATTGAATGTTTAGCATCAAACAAGTTGGAAGCTAGAATGGAAAAATGGACATGTTGGAGGCAAATTTAGCAGATTAGCTAATTTTGGTGGTGCACTAAATTTAGAAAAACATCTTCTAAATCCTGTAACTTACCAGAATGGAGGAAAATAATAGTTAAGATTAGTTTTTCTTATAGATACAGGTAAGCAGAGTTAAAATATTCAAAGACCAAATTCAAAAGACTTGACAAAAGTGTAAAATAAGAAAAAATAAATATTCATGCAAGTAGAAGAGATGAAGTTAACAAAAATATCAATATGAATAACTATAGTCAAGCAAGTGGTAGCTTGCAGATCAGGGGTGGTATATCCTTCCAATATTGGTTGATGAACTTTAGGGGTTGGAGCTCCTTTCACTCAAATAGCTGATAAACTATAAGTCAAAGCTCCTTTCAATTGTAGTTGATAAATTAGAGAGTAGCAACTTCCTTTTGGTTGTAGCTAGAGAACTTTGTAGCTAGAAACTTGCCTTTGTAGAAATAATTGAAGAGAAGTTTGAAGAATTTATGTGTTCTATTTTTGCTTCTAATGGTTGATTCTTGTGATGTGTTGGGCCCTAGAGTCACACTACGTTGTGTTGTAGTACAGAGCCTGGGAACATCTAAGTGTGATCTTAGTTTGTTGTTATGTTAACAATTTTAAGTGCATGGATCCATATATGATTATCTCAAATATTACTAAATGTATTTCTATGGTTTCTAGGCTTAATGTTCTAATTTGTTCAATATTAGCCTAAAACTCCAACAAGAAAACATAGATGACACAAAGTTGTAACAAATAAGACTATATATTAGTATTGTTCCTGTGAATGTGTTTTTATGAAATGATTGTGCAGTTTTTCCTGTAATCTTATTACTATTTTAGAAGTTTAGTTTAGGTTCAAGTATCATACACTTTATTTCTCCTTATAAAATGTCACAAGAAAGCAAAGTAGCACGAAGAACTATTGCAGCCATTGAAATTGTATGTAAATCATGTTGCGTGCATGTTTATTTATGTGTTGAATACAATAAAGCTAATCAGGATATAACTGATATTTATTTATTCCTTTGAAAATCATGTTCATTCAACATTCATCATGATTTTTTAAGAAAGTATCATTACAATGCATAAGTCATAAGCACCTTTACAAAATTGTTAGTTGTATTTTCACTAACTTCTTCTAGAAGCTTCTTGAAGGATCCTCTAGCTGTACAGTGGGTCCCTTTATATTTGGCTATAATAGGTCTTCTTTCTCTCTCTTGGTTGTGTGTTGGACCTTCTATCACTTGGTTGGGCACTACCATGGCTGAGTTGTTGATGGTGTTGACGGTCATGTTGATCTCAATGTTGATGTTAGTGTCGACTGCTAAAATAATGTATGATGAGATGAAGGTATTGAGGACGAACTTGCCTCTACCAAGGCTTATTATGATATTAGCGCAAAGACTCATTGGATGGCACATTCATATAGGTCTATCAGAGTCCTCGACTCTTTACCATATGGAATATCACATGAATAGGCCTCTATGCTAAATCCTTCCAAACTGGTAATTTATTCATAGTCAATTATGCCTCGCTCTTTGAAAATATTCTTGAGACAGAACATAACTTCAAAATTATCATTATATAATTTTATAATATCCTTCCCATGTAAAGCACAATCTTTCCCTCTGAAACCCTTGTGGTCTTCTTTAATTACAGGCAATATTCATGAAGGACTCTTTGGGGAGAAAGTTACCATCATTATCAAAGAAGTGTGGAAAATTATTTCAGTAAATCATCTCACATTTCCTTTTAAAACCTTTTATTTATTTTGTCATCTCTTTGACCTATTCTCTAGCCATCATCACCGATTCATTTTTTCTTATTATTTGGTTAGATCTCATCACCCATTCAAACATGTTAATATTAACCTTTTCAACTTCTTCCTTAGTAACCTTGTTAAGGAAGTCTACAATTACTTCAGCCTTGGAGGGAGAATCTCCAATAGTATTCTCACTGGTCTCTATTTGTCTACATGCTCTCCTCACAGTCTCTATCATTTATTAAATAAATTCCAAATGATTTCGTGTTTTTCCACCATGTTTATTATTCCCCCCCATACTATCTTCTTGAGTGCCTTTAGAGAAAGTTTGTTAGAGTGCTCCTTTCTTAGAAGTTCTAGCTCGATATCCATTCTTCTAATGTGTTCCTGCACCAAAAGGAGTTTTTTCTTGGCAATTTCAAACTCTTGTCTTTGATTTGGAAGTGGAAACTAGGACTCTTTGATGATCTCTAATGTTGTTAAGGAGTCCACTTGCTCACCTAAAACACAAACATACGTTCTCATGTCAAATTTCGCCATGCATAGATCCTGAGCATTGATATCATCGTTGTAATTGTAAGACTTGGACTCAAAAATTACCAAATTTGGAAAATTACTACTACGAGTGCATAGAGGTAATTTGGATGGTAACAATAGAAAATGCAAAAAATGGGCCCCCGATCTCCTTTTATACTAGTTAGGTCATGACATGTCTGAGGGTTAGATTTGGCGGGAAAGTTCGGATGCTATCATGCTAACATCACCAGGTGGGGTCGACCATATGGAGGGATGACTAGGCATGTGTGGCACAAGAGTGACACATGGTCCCCTCTACACTACTCCATCGTGTTAATGTTGACACAACTTTACAACATTGAATACCCATAAATGTCAGATACAACACCTTTGTCACTGTTGGGTCTAAGTGTGCAAGTCAGTTTGGGGTTGGGTGATGCTAGGTTGGTGTCAGCAAGAGGTGGGACCTACCATGTGTACAGAGGAATGGGCATGATTGGGTCGACGACTTGATGACAGATAGAGTATACATGGTGTGTGGGGTTGACGAAGAAAGATTCTACAAGGAAATTGATCATTTATAACAATAAAATCCATAGACATAAAAGAGGAAAAATAATGATAAAAACCTTTATTTTCTCCTTCTTTCTATTTAAACTTGTCCAATCAACCATTGGTTTCAGCTTCCTTTATGCATCTAGCATACCTAAATTTATATGATGAACTTGTCGACATGCATATATAGAAATAAATGAACTAGTTTTGAAGGATATCTAAAACATCTGACATTTGGAAAATGTTGAAACTAGAAATTGATTGATTGAGCCAAGTAGGTGGGTATATCTAGGATAACACCTGGTTGTAACATCAAACTAAGAAAACCTAAATCTTTTTTATTCACAACTTCAGTATTGTCCTTGTTGTAACATTTTCTTCTTAGAAAATCTTTCCAAAAGATATTGTGCATATTTGAGTTTTTGCATTTTGTAAAGATTAATTTTATGTATTAATATGAAATTATAAATTTATTACTATGTCACTACTAGTGACATATATAATGGCATTGGTGTATTATTTGATATTTGTACATTATTTTTATTTGTAGTTTCAATGTCGACTTTAGAGTTTTGCGTTCCCTAGGTGTTGATGTACTAGCGCCGCCACAACTGGGGCTTCAGAGCCTAATGCAAGACGTAAGTGGCTCTAATTTGTGTACAAAGGGTTTTACAAGTAGATCTCTACTCTACATTTAGATTAGATTGGATCCTTGATCAGATACACGCTGCACATCTTAAATCTCACAATGTCATGTGATAACATTGATGGATCATCAAATTCCATCCATCAATGGAATAGGTTGCGGTGTGATTCTCCTGAAGCATGAGTAATAGTGGTGTTCTTCTTTTCACAGGAAGAACATACCATAATTGGCAAAGTTTGAAGACACTTGGGATGACATAAGCATTGAGAGGATGCGGCAGTCAATGCAGTAGATAATTTGGCCCAAACTGTTTAAATTTTAATGAAGAAATCAACACAAAACCAACAATATTGTCCTTCTTGTGAAATTTTCTTTGAATTTTTTTTTTCCAAAAAATATTGTGAAAATTTGTTTTTTTGCACTTTTTAAAGATTGATATGTAGCTTTATATTAATAAAATGTTATGTATTAATCTTAAATTCTAAAGTTTATTAATGTAAATTACATAAGCACTTTGTTTGTAAATCACATGCTAGAAGAAATAGGTATTCCTTAACACCAAATCAAAGTACGAGTTAGAAGAAACATGTATTATTTATAGAACTAATGGCATCATGGAGATTGTTGTAACATTTTCTTGTCACAAAATTTTCCAAAAATACTCCAAATAGATTTTATTTTTCTTCACCCTTTGTATAAATAATGTATAGCCTATATTCTATAAAGCATTATATCTCAAATAAAAACTTAAATCTATGTTTTTCCAAAAAAATTTGATGGGTTTGTAAATAAAGTGTTGTAACAATACACGTACTTCTTTGCATGGTGTAGATATGCACACACATATCAATGAATGAGGATCAAAAGTAGACCCCCTTGCATGTTTGATGTTTATTGCACAGGGGGGTCAGGGGAGTCCACTGTTAGATGTATTCATAAAAAAAAATTGGTTTGAATGGCAAATCTGTATCAAAAAAAGGACCTCCCCTCCTAAAAACTACTTATCACCCTACCCTCTCACATTACCACCATGGTTTGGGGTCACATCAAATGATTTTGTCACCAAATTCTTTTATTACAAAAATTTCAAAGAAAAAAGCATCACACGATGATACGAAGGTTTTTTTTTGTCTGTTCATTGGGTCATTTGTTATGTCAAGAGAAACAAACCACAATAAGCCACAACAATCATAACAGAGATTCAAAAACATGTCAATCACTGGGTAATTTTATTAATCACTCTCTTATTCCTATTCATATCTATTGCAAGTATGAGTACAAGAAAGAGTCAAATAGGTAAAAGCCAATCCAAAGCCCCACTTCCCTTTGCTTCAGTAAAAATTGATGAGATGCCTTTAACCAACTGAGATGTTAATATTGTGGAAACACAATGTGAATTCAAACTTTATGAATTGAAATATTCTGCATTCCAAAGGTTGTAATACCATAGTGACGGTTTTTTCCTTTAAGAATCCTTCCTTCCCCAATTTTTGTTTCCACAAAGACATCACTCTCCTGAATTTATCATGTGGTGTTAAAAAAATATTTACCTAGTAAGAGGGCCATTGTTGCCAAAAATGAGAATTCCTTGTTTTATATCACTTCTAAGTCAATTTTAGAAGCCATATAGGTTGTTGTTCCTGATTCACTTCATCCATTTTCTAGTGGAATTTTATTTGAAACTTATCAGAAATTAAACCCCCAACAAAGAACTCTCATCTTTGAATCCTTTTTATTAAAGAGAACCAACATTCCCCAACACAACCCTCCTTACCCTTCAAATATCTTCCCAGAGATCTCCAAGAAAATCATATCAATGATGTGTTGTTTATTAGGATATGAAAATGATGAGGTTGTAGATGAAGTGGTATTAGGTTTTTTGTCCACTTTATCTCTATGAAATAGGCCTTCTATGTGCTTCAATTTCAGTCAATTTCTCTCAAACACCATTCATCAACAATTTATGAAATTTAGAATTGAGACATCCTTTGACCATCAATTGATTTTGACGTATTTGTTCCTATTTCATCAGTCAAGTAAGTTCTCTCAGTTACAACTTCAAAAGCAGGATATATAGGGGAATTTATGGTCCTTCTTCCATTGAACATCTTTGGTTAGGAAACATTCTAAGGAGTTTTATCTCAGAATCAATTTCTATCAATATGTTACAATCTATTGAACAACAGTGAAATCCTAAGGATTTTACCTGAGTTCAAGTGCACTTTACATCTTAGTGAACATACAAAATTAGGAGGTTGATATTTGTATAAAATATTTAATGAGATAAGAATTTATGGATGTGAACTTCCTCCATATCGTTTACTAGTCTTTCTCCCAATCAAATCTTTTCACTTGAATTCATTAGCATAATTTGAAAAATATCAAATGTGCTTTCTACCAAGAAAGAAAGAGGATCTTTTCAAGCTCAAGGAATAGGTATGCCCTTTTTTTGTGACAATGAGGCTCCTGATAAAGGAATTGACTTTTTCTTGCAACAAATGAAGTTTACAAAGTGACAAAATTTACCTTATGATCCAGTTACTAGGATTTCATCTATTAGAATTCACCAAGGTTTTTTGCCCCATATATTCATTCACCAAGACCATATATTGAAAGATATGCAAATAGAGAAACATGGGAATAGGGTAGCCTAGAAGAATTACCATAACAGCAAGAAATAGAGAAACCTCTAAAACTTGATGTTTTATTTACTCCTCAGTGGAAAGAAAAACAATTCAATAGGGTTATTGAAGATGTTCCACATTCCACTTCATATTTAGATGGAACATCATTCAAAGTATGAAAAAGGAAAAAATTAAGGGAAATAGAAGAATCAAGGTCATAAACCATGTCACCCAATTGTTGAAGCCCTGAAAATCGGGTCGACAACAAGGGGGATACCCGCCCGGTCCGGACCTTGGTTGGCGGCTTCTTATCCGTTTGGTATAGCGGGTCCGACTGGGGATAATGGGACCAGTTTCCCAATCTATGAGTGTGTGTGTAGAATTGGATGTTGTTGATCTAACAGTTCCTATCTAAGCTATTCTAATTCAAAATTTAATCTAATTCTATTCTATTGTAATCTAATAAACAACACATCTAAATCTATGCATGTTGCATACTTTTGATGGACCCTACTACACGAAAAATGAGAAATACATTAAAAACATGATTGCAATCATGTTTTTTCATGTATTTCTCATTTTTCGTGTAGTAGGGTCCATCCAAAGTATGCAAAATGGGTACTCCTTGGATGAAGAATTAAATTTTCCATCCAAAAAGTAGTCCCGATCAAAATTTGAGTAAAACATTAGGGAGATAAGCTGAAAATACGAGTTGAAAAAGTAGATTTATTATTTTATTATTTTTAATCTTTTTGCATTTTAACTCCAACAATGGTGAATCATCCCCCATGGTTGACATCATCATCTTGAATCATATTGGTTCTTATAAAGTATATTTTGGTTGTACATTTTTCTTAGGAGGCCCATTTTAGACCTCAAAATTCCCCTAATAAAAAATTGAAACGTCAAATTGACAGGTTGGATATTTTAATACTCGTGAATAAATGTTTTCCATATCAACTCCACATAAATAACTTGTCATATTAAATCCACATAAATAATTTTTAACAAGTGTAATATGCGACATTGTTGCTTAGTACCTTCCTTTTATGCAAAAAGTAATTGATAGCTAGATTAAAATAAAAACAATAAAGAACTAAAATTGCATATAGACAATTAAAATGAAAATATAAATATTAAAAATGGAGTTGCTTTATTTACATAGTTATTTGTGGTTTGAATTGATGACCATTTTAATGTATTATTAATATTTCTTTACTAATTTCTTATTGATATTAAGTAAAACTATGTAACTAAGTCTACATATATACATTTTTACTCCAAGTTATTGAAGTGTTGAAGAATCATAAATAATGGTGGTCAGTAACAACTCCTGGTAAGTGTACATATTTAAATTTCATGTTATTTGTATATAAATGTAATTGACATATTGTTTAAACTTAATTTTATTTTTATATAAATATTGTAAAAAAATATTTAGAATAATCATTACATATTATTGGATGTATATATAAAAATAATATATTATAATTATTTTAGCTGTGTTTATTTTTATAAAGTATATTTTGAAAGCAAATTAATATGAAAATATGATTTCTATATAGTTGATGAAGTTTATATAATTTGTGGTTAGAAATGTATTTTTAAATATAAAAAAAATAATAATAATAATGGACAAAATGTAATGACATAAAAATTCTCAAATAAACTTTAAAAAACTTTAATAATGATTGTTATTATAGTCTTTGCACAACAAAATGTCATGTGGATAACTTCCCACCATAATTTATGACTCCAATAACAATAATTATTATGACACTTTGCGAAAAAAATAAATAAATATAGATTTTTTTATCTTTTAATATAATTTTTATATCTCATAATTCAGTTTAAAACTACATAAAAATAGCCATCAACCAATTAGAAAAGATCAATTTTTATTTAAAAAAATGCAAAATGATTTTTTAATTTTTAAAATATATAGTTTTATATTTATTTTTAACTTTAATGAACTTCATAAAATCTGTTCAAAAATTTCAAAACTAATTGAAGGTCAAAGTTTTTTTTACCAAAATGAAAAACAATATACCTTGCCTCTGATAGGGATAATAACATGAGGGGACATCAAACAATCTTACCACAAAATCCTATAGATATCATTTTGAATTAATGAAATTATAAATATCAAATGTTAACATTCATTGTACAAATTCCAAGTGTAATAATGATTGCAAAATAATATTTGATATCCAAAATTGCAATTTTTACATGAATTATTTTACTCAATTTTAAAATTAGCAAATGTAAAATATTTCATCTTTCAAATTCTGAATTAGGTATTTTCTCATATGAAAATTATTTTTTATAAATTCAATAAGTATATATATATATATATATATATATATAACAAATACAATAATTTTAAGAAAAAAATTATTTAACTATATAACAAATTGATAAAAAGCATAATCATGCCCATAGGGCGTAGAATAGATGGTGATGGGGTGTATTGTTAAGTCACTCTGATATGTGAAGGTCACCAATTCGAAACTTTGTGGGCAAAAATCTGGTCATGTTAAGGGTTGGTGTGGCCTAGGGCAGGTGCGATCCCCAGGTGAATAGATATTTGAAGTTGAATTTATTCCATGTCCTATTATATAATAAATTTGACAAACCCTTCTTACATAGAGAATAGTTGTTTTATTAAACAATAAATTTGACAAGCTCTTCATACATAGAGAATCAAATTTTCATAGATATGGAGATTTGACATGTGTACTATTAATAAATTTTTATCAGACTTGGTGGCATGGTTTTTTTTTTTAATCTTTTTTTGCAAATAAATTTGTTTTTTGACAATTCAATTTTTAACCACATAAAATTAGCCATTTCATGCAAATGAACCAAATAGAAAATAGAAATTCAAATTTTAAAAATAATTGTTAATTTTAAAAATATATAGTTTAATCCCTCAATCGGGGTGTGAGCTAGATGACACTCTCATCAATATAGTTTAAATGTGAAGGACATCGGGGTACAAACCCACCACCCTCCACATGATCGAAGTGATAGGTGCAGTGGTTCCTTACATGCAAGAAGTAAATACCCCCATAGGAGGTGGCAATGGCATTGTATCTGTGGTATGGCTTTGTGTCAAGTGCTCTGCAAGGATTTTTAGCCAGTTCAATGTTCAGGGGAAAGAAGTGTGGAAGGGTGATGCTGAGTGCAGAGGAATGTTGGGGATTCAAGAAAGGTGGTGGACTAATCTTCTCCAGGCGAGGGTAATCTGGTATGTTAACTATTTTTTCTCTCCCTCCTCCATGCATCAACTTGTCTGATTATGGGATTTGGGCCTGCATGGGATTGAATTGCTTATGGGTGAGAGCAAACGGGGTTTCTGGAAGTCATCGGTGCATGTATCCTTGATGAAATATGTCATGCTGACTAGTATAGTCTTTGTGTTAGTTCGTTTTGAAATTCTTCTATCTCAGATGGGGTTATATGGAATGCGTGTCTTTGTCTCCAGCCCTTGGGCCCACCACTGTCTGGTTTGGTTTGAAAATCCTAGGGTTTGGGGTTGGGTCATCTATAGCTCTATCTCTAGGCTTCATTTTATTGTAATTCATGGGGTCTGGTGGAAGCTTTACCCCCTACATGACTGTTGGTCCCGGAACTATAATTTTTTCGTTGTCTGTCTTGCTAAGTCCCATGCCCCTGGCCTCTGTGGAAGTTTCCATGAGGTTACAGTCGAAGGTCTGCAATAGTTTGGGTGTATGGATTATACTAATGTTGTGGGTCATGGTGGTCTTTTAGATTCTTCTTCTGGCTACTATGAAAATTGGTTATGGGGTGTGGAAGCTGAGTTCTTATGTGGGATGGCCGACAAGGATGGGGTGTATGGGATAAGACCGGTGGAGGTTCAACATTTTTATCATGGAAATTATTGTTTCGTTCTCCCATGGTAGGTGTGTGGGGCAGTAGGGTCACCTGGAAGCACAAAGGCTTCTAGGCTCAGGCTACCACCTGTAGAGGAAACTTGCCACACCTATCTTTTCACTAGGAACTGTGAGCTTGAATAAATGGCGCAAGTTGTGAATGGCGTGAGTTGCAAATGGCACGGGTTGCGGATGACATGGGCTGCGAATGCTAGGGGTCGTGGCAGGAGAACTCAGGTGAATGCGCAGGAGGAGTATCCCAGCTCATTTGGTGATAGAGAAAGGGGCTTCAAACTGGTAGCCAGCATCATAAACGATGCAGCCAATGCTTATCATGAAGGGACCAACGAGGAAATTAGGTCTTTAATTGAGGATTGGGAAGGTGATTTGAACCTCCAAGCGGGCTCGACAGATATTGATATGGAGGATTGGCGGGAGATGGTGTCAAACATCGGGCATACCTGCGGGCGAGTTAGCTAGTTCAAAAAAACTTGATATTTGTATTAGACCATGAAAAGTCTCCTGGGAAAGGTCATGGAGCATATTTTAGAGAGTATGGCGACAACGGTACAGGATTTCCCCAACTATAAGAAGGATTTCCAGAAACTTCAGTTCCAGCTAGAAAAACAGGATGGACGCCTGCGTCGAATTGAGGATCACCTTCCTTGCCTTCTTTCGCAAATAGTACTACTAGGTTCAAATGTTAAGGACTCGGCCGCCCAGTAGAATCTGCATGTACCATGGGAGAAGAGTAGGCTGCTAGATGGTTTCAATTTTGATTAGTATATATGTCGGTAGCTTTTAATTTTTAGAATGATGTTTTATATGTTCATAGGAAAATAGTATTTGGACAAGGTAAAGATATACATACATATATAGCTTGGGTAGAAACACTTATTATCTTTTGCTACTGGATGGCTTATCATGTTGTTAGGTGGCCAACAGAATTGGTTTCACTTTGGGAAAATTGAGGCCACCTAACTATTCATATGTGTATGTAACTTGCTTATATTTTAATGAAAATGGAAATATCTACAAAGCTTAAAAGTAAAATAAAAATATATAGTTTGATATTTATTTATTTCAAAACTTTAATAAAGTTGATAGAATTTGTATAAAAATTTCAAAAGTAATTGAAAGTCAAAACTTTTTGACAAAAAAAAACAATATAACCTATTGACCTAAATCATTCATATTAATTATAGTTAATAAATGGTTATAAACATTATCTACTTTAAAAACACAACATAAATTAAAATACATCAAGTTTATTTATCATTTTGTTTTTGCGAAATTTCATATTTATTTTTCTTAGAATTACATGATTGTTATAGTAAATTTGGATATCTAATGAACCTTATATACAAAAATATGATTTATAAGTTGGAATTTCAGAACTAACAGAATTTTAAAATATTCTTTTCGAAGAAATATATTGTGAAATCCACTCAAAGGGATCACTTCCCATCGGCTTATTAACAAAGCCTAACCCCAAGTGTGTCGATGAGAATTGACCTCGTAACCTCCCATTAGGGAAGTGCTTTAGTAATGAGGACTCGACCAATTAAGTTAATCCTTAAGGCTATAAAATTTTAAAATATTAAATTAATTATAATGTTAAATTTGAAAATGTATAAATAAAAGATTATCATGTATACATATTCTTCTTTTACATTATAAATCTTGCTTTGAACAATATTTTGCTAAAGATCATTAGATAAATATTTTTTAAATACCAAATATAAAGTACTTTTGAAAATAAATGTCAAAACAATTCAAGTCATAATGATATTACAAACATTTAACATTATCAATTAACAAAATTAATAAATTACAATTAATTATACAACATATTCCTCATAAATGGTCACATGCTCAAATCAATAGTGTGTGGAGTATGTACACACTTGTAAAATTCACAATCAAATTCCTACTTGGAGTAGGTCCCTTGTCCCACAAACAAAGGAGTCACACACCAATTTGGTGTTTGTTTGGTTGAGACCTTGAATGAAATACTGGTAAACGTAATGTATTCATTACAAACTAAGAGTATTCAAAATCCAACAACAAAATACTTATATTATATGAACTCCAAAAAATCAACATAGATTGAATACAGTTGATGACTCCAATATAATGTTCAGAAAAGTGGACATGTTTGTACTTTCATAATTGAACCAATGTCATATGATTCAGGTTTGAGTTTAGGTTCGACAACCATTATTGTTGAAGATATCTAGAAACGATACCATTCTAGATGTGGAGAAAATGGAAACTCATGAGACTATTATTGTAGAAGATACCTCAAAAGGATAATAAATCCATTATATATGTGGAGGAAATACTCATAAAATGATGGAAAAGAAATCAGGGTCCTTGGTAGTAAAAGGAATAAACAATAAACCCTATAATATAGGTTATATCCTACTAAATACACTCTTGAATACTTTCCAATGTATACTATTACTTTGAATGCTCTTGAATTTTGAGAGTCTTGGGTAAATTCTTGAGAGAGTCTTGGGTAAAGTGCTTTGGGCCTATTCATATAGGGTGGACCCTAAGTGATTTCTTAGAAAAGTAACATACTCTAAATAAGAACCAGAAAAACAAGTTATGCTTGTTGACATGATCAAAAGCACAATCTAGAGTATGGCATGCTTCTGAGTAAGATGTGAAATATTTTTCTTATTGATATATGTCACTAGTGATAAATAACAGAGGACTAGTACTGGTAAAAGATGTATGAAATCATTGAATTCATTGACCTACTTCTCAATAATGTGTATGAGTATGTTCTAAATTAGAACATATATTTAAACTCTTCATATGACAAAGTCATACCAAACTAGAAGTTAGATATTGCTTTGGGACACAAGTTGGTAAGATTTATGTGTTTGCATCCCCTCTCTCTCTTTTTGATCCATTTTATTTTATGATTAGTTATCTTGTGGGAGTGGTTGTGTGTGCGAGTTAATATTCCTATCCTAGTATGTTCTACTTTGGAATTATAGGATGTACGCAACCACCTTAAAATTATTCATCACTGACTCTGTTATCACCATAAAAATTTTGTTTCTGAGCTTTGGAAAGTTTGCCTTGTTTCTAGTCATAGTCTTATAGGTTTTGAGGCATCTCATCTCAATAAGTGTCATTCTCTTTTTCAAAAAAAAGTTTCACAACCTCATTCCATGTCCTAGAAGCCTCACCATGTGTTTTGACATCAGTTTGATTCCAAAGGATTGATGTTAGTCTTGGTCTAGTCTTTCCATGGTTGTTTTAGAGTCTAAGATCTAAAAGAGAGTCTTGTTGGTATGGTCAAATAGGTTCAATACTCTGTTCTTGCCTATCACTGGTCCCACATCACACATAAGTTCCATGTGTCAAACTTGTGTCAAGGTTTTCGTAGTGAAAAACTCACTCTAGGTGTTTTCATAGTGCAAAACCTAGAATTTGCACTGGTTGCACTACGAAATCAGGGATTTTGAACTAGGAGTTTTCGTAGCGCGCTATGAAACCCCTGAAGCAGCCTGTTTCAGCATAAAAGACTCTGTTTTTTGCTTTTACTAGTCAACTTCCAGAAGGGTTCCTGAGCAGCTGAGAACTCAATTTTCAAAACTGAAAGAGGTTTTCTTCCTAACATACTCAACTACAAAAAACCTCTTTCAGTTTCTTCAAATTTGTTCTGAGGTGGGAGGAATTTATGGTTAAACTTGCGCTACAAAACTGCTGAAAGTGAAGCTTTATCTTTTGGTTTGAGCAGTCTTTTTCAAGATCCGTTTCTGGTCACCGGAAAAGGTATTTTGGAATTTTGAAGGAGGTTTCTCTTCATCAACTCTCCAGATACAATAACCTATCTCACTTTCTTCATAAGTGTTTTCAGTTGGGAGATACTAAGCTTTCTTTGAAACCCTAATTTTAGAGAACAGATTTTTCCTATTTTACACGTGTTTTTCAAGGACAGATTCTGGACAGCTGGAGAAGTGTTTTAAGAAACCAAGAGAACTTTTTGTTCTAGACAGCATGGACTACAAAAACCTCCTTCAGTTTCGTAAAATATTTCATGGATGAGAAGATAAAGGCTCTGTCCCACGTGCTTATTTTCAAGGATCCTAAACCTAAAAACAGGGAAACATGTTCCCTAATTTCTAGGGTTTATCATCAGCAGTGAGGTGACAACGTGAGAGGCTTCATCAAATTTGACCTCATGAGGTTGTAGCTATCAAAGAATTCTTTCAATGTTTAGATAAGGTTGTTGTAATCATAATAAGGAGTTACACTCCTAGTTGTATTAGGTCACTAGCACTGCTAGTTAACAGCTAGTTCTAATTAATGGTTTGTTTTATGGTTAGAATAGGTGTCACTCATAGCAAATTTGAATTCTATTGATGAGGGATGAAGGAATACATGTTGTAAATGCTATATATAGAGCAAGAGGCTGAATTAGAAAAAGGTTGGAGACTTTTTGGCTCAGCTGCTGCTCTATGTGCAGAGTGTGTATATTTTTAACCTAATGTAGAATTTTTACTTAGACAACTCAAGGTTCATGAAGAGTTCTTGTATGTTCTTGTTTTGATGGCATATTCCAATACTTACATTGCAGTGGTGTTTACTTATGATACTCAGAATTCATCAATTATGCTCTGACTTCCTTCATAGATAAACTAATTATGTTTCACTGTTTTATATTTGCATTTCTGCACTTGAACTCTATAATGCCTTGACTTCCATGCTAGGTAGAATATTTTGGCTTCACTACTCAGGATTCAAAGAGAGTTTTTAATTTCCTATTGTCTCATGGCTTTCCTCTTTCACTTACTTGCAGTGGTATGAATACATGTTACTTAGAACTCATCGATGATGCTCTAACTTCCTTCATGTATTTATAAACTGTGTTTCCTTGCATTGTATCTTTGTTTTGTTGATGTATAAAAACTCTCTATGCCCTAACTTCATGTTAAGCTGATCTTGTTGTGGTACTGAAACATAATTTGACTCCATAGCCCAATGGTAGCCAGCCTTCATCTTTCAGCCTATAAACATATACAATCACAAACCATAGAGTTGGCCATCTATCCATATCTTTAATCAAAATCATTAACCCTTTGAGAGAGCCCTCTCAGGCTGAGGAGGCTAAGACTCAGCTAAAAGATTGGTTTGAAATAGTTACACTGAGATAGTCTGATCAACAGCCTATCAGGGTCCTATTTTGGTGATAACAGAATCCATTCTATATGTAATGTTATTTTTCATTTATTTTGGATTAGTGAGTATGGCACATTTGAAATCAATGACATTGATGTGTTTATTATCACTAAGAGGGATTCCCTTAATCTTTCATAGCAACATATGTATAATATCCTTGAGAAGCCCCCATGCTTGTTAGAGCTATCTGGCCATGATTTGATTGGTTTATCATTGAAGTCAACTTAGGTAGTCAATGTGGTTGTGTATGTCCTTCTCATGCACATAGTTGTAATAGACAAAGGCATTAGTGAATGATTACATGGCCTTGTCGAATCTAAAGGTAAAATTTTCCCTTGGGGCCCAATTCCTTGTGAAGGATGAATGGGTTTTCATAGGTGGGGTACTTCTGAATTGTATCGAAAATTGTCTCACTATGACAGGCTATCAGATGCTTGTCTTGGGTGAAGATTGCACCAATAGCATATTCAGAGGTGTATGTCTCAATTTAAAATGGTTGTTGCAAGTCCGACAATGTGAATATAGGTTCAGAGCAGAGGTTGTGCTTCATATCAATGAATACCTTCTATTTGGACTTAGACCATTAAATATTTACTTTTGCTCTTCCCTTGGTAATATAACTCAAAGGCCAAATGATATGGGAGAATCCAAACAAAAACCTCCAATAAAAGCTGGTAAGGCCCAAAATGCTACAAAGTATTGTTAGAGTAGTTGGGGATGCCCAATCTGAAATGACTTGGATCTTAGCCTAAGAGATGAAATGATATTTTCCCAATCATTATATATGTATGTATGTATGTATGTATGTATGTATGTATTCTAACTAAGATATGAAATGGCATTTTCCCAATTATTTTCTCTGGTCAATTTGGTCCAAAATCCAACATATATTTTTTTAATCACAAGTAGAATGTGTTTAATCTACAACTATCAAGCTCTCAGATGGAAAGAGTAGGAGGGGTTACCTTTTTCCATGACGACTAAACAAATATATAATATGCTTGATGCTTGGGCTTAACCACCAATAACCAAGAAAAATATTTACCTTTGTGACAAGGGCTTGAAATAGCCATCACAAGAAGAATACCCAAATTGATGGTCTTTGGGGATTCTATCATAGTCATTCAACAAGTGAAAAAACTAAAAAAAAATGAAACTTCCTTAGTTGCCTTAGTTGCCATATATTTCACTGAATCACATCTCAATTGAGGAACTTTGAAACAATTGAGCTTTATAATGTTAAATTACAATTGAATAAAAAGGCAAATGTGTTGGCTAATAAACGTACATGCCTGAATTAGGGTATGCTGGATCAAGATGGTAGCAAAATAAAATTCAATATATTACCATGACTATAGGAATCATCTACATGGAAAGGTATAAGGGATACAAATAAGTGATCGATGGAAGGAGACTTTGCCAAAATATTGGATGACACCAAATGCACTCCTTTTTGACGTAGTCTTTAACGCGACTTTTTGAAAGCCTTTCCGGCGATTTTTTCCGGTGAAAATCCGGCAGTGATTTATTGGAATCCAAGTTTGATAGCTAATTTTTGCACAATGAAACCGTCCCAGGGGTTTTTCAGGGTGCTGAATCCGAATATGCAGTTAAAAAACTATTTTAACTGCAACAAATCATGATTCCATCTCAATTTCTTCCGCCGGATTCCGTCACCGGAATCTCAAAAAGTCGCATTATAGACAACTCCCTCCTTTTTAACGATGCTTTATCAAGAGCAACCAGAATGGAATCCCACAAAACTCGACGACTGTACTTTAAAAATACCTCTCCATAAAAGAATCTATCTGTCATAGGGACAAGACGTCAACATGTTGGACATCTGGACGGTCAACCATATTCGAAAAAATTGGAAAAGGAGCCTACAAGACGTCAACATAAATAACTTGACACACGTGGCACACGTGCACTGTGGAGTTTGAATGGAGGAAATATGGGAAATAGTTGATGAGGAATGTCTGGATGACGCCATGAATGCAGCAGGCTTGGTCTTAATTGCTATTGAATGGTCGCCCTAGCCAAGGAGAGTCGAAAAGTCGAAATACAAGGTCCAACTATGTCTTAATTACATAGTCCAAGAGTTACCAACGGAAAACAAGTGATATCGAAATACAAGGTTGGTTAATTTATAAAAGGACCACAACTATGTCTTAATTACATAGTCCAAGAGGTACCAACGGAAAACAAGGAAGATCACTTGTGATAACAAAGCTACAGACAGGAAGGAGAATGGAGATATATGTGCATACTATTCTAGTTAAGGAGTAAGAGAAAATGAATTATCATCTGAATCACTTGACAGAGACAATGGAGTACATTATGACCCTTCTCAATAGACAAAGAGAAATGGAGGCAAAGGAGAAGCTAGCGTAGTTGGGCTTTAATGGATAAAAAAGGTGAGATGTTGCAAAGAAAATATGAGAAACTTCAGGAAATTCTGGAAGCAGAGGTGGCGATACTGGACTAAAGCTGAAAAATTCGGAACTGAATACTGACAAAGGAGCAAGGAATTTTTTTTTTTGCAAGCATTGAATATTCCAGAAATGTGGAATGGCAGGGCACACCCATTCAAGCACATTAGGAGAAGAGAAAAGAAATTGCACTGGCATAGACAATTTCAAAGTTGGGTCATCCCAGTAGGCTAGACAATATGTTTTATGTGAATATACGTATTGCAGATATGTTTTGTATTTAGTTGTTTTTAGAATCTAATTAGGAGATATCATTATAGATACATAGTGAATAGAAAGCACAATGGGAGAAAATACAATTACAATAAATGTAAGTGCTTTCAAGAAGATGAAACAACTAATTTTGTAAAGATACTATCATGTTTATAATATAAGTTTTTATCTCTTTTTTAAAAAAAAATTATATACAAAGATAGAGTCCTTGGGGTTTTTTAGGGCGTTAAATTCATTTATACATTCAAAAGTGTATTTTAAACAACGAGAAATCACAATCTCGCAACAAATTGTATTGCAAAACCATGGGTTGTCAAACTCTGGAGCCCAAAAACCACCAATAATAAATTGACTATTTTACCTCAATGATATATATATATATATATATATATATATATATAAGAATACCATTGGCAAAACCATGGGTTGTCAAAATCTGGAGCCCAAAAAACACCCATGATAAATTGACTGTTTTACCTCAATTTTATTTTAATTATTTATTTTATTGTTATATAATTTGACCATGTCAAAATATTTACATAACAAGTAAAGACATTACAACATCTCATGCATTTTGGATTGGAGAGGTGGTCTTTTTGGCCCAATAATTTTATTTAAAATTATTCTTATCCTATTGAAAGAAATTTAAGTAATTGTGATCCATATTCATAACCATTATATTTTAGAATATCATGCCTAAATTTAATTAATAAAAATATAATTAAAAATAAGAATATATATATAAGTTACAAATAAAGATCCATTTAATCATAAAAATTAAAATAAAGCAGGACTCTTAACGCAGACTTGGGTTACAAAGCCGAAAGCCGTAAGGCAGGAGGACCCTAAAGAAGGCAGGGCCTTCAGGTAGGCTCAGTTGAGGCATATTCGGGTAAGGCAGGATCCTAAGCGGATTCTGGTAAGGAAGGAATCGTTTTTCGACAGCCAAGTGCCAAAGGTCCGCGTAGGTATTTCGACAGCCAAGGAAGGAATCTATCAGTCGACAGAAGGAATCTACCAGTCGACAGCCAAGGAAGGAATATTCTTTCGACAGCCAACACAGTCGCCCTCCGATCTAAGCTGAAGTGCTTGACAATCTCCAAGCTAATAATTCTAATTCCAAATACATCATAACCTCATATGTATCGATATGTGTGTGTAAATAAATAAAATTAAATTACCACAATTTTAATAAAATAAAAAATAGAATATTTTTACCTATAAACATGTAAAATTTGTATATTTGTATATAATGTAAATAGTATTATTAAAAATAAAAATAGATTCGTCTTAACTCTAAATTAAGAATGAAGAGAAAACAAACTTTTGAAGTACAAATCTTCTTTCAAATTTGAAATTAAAAAAAGATTTACCTATAAAATATTTGATCCATCTAAAATTAGTAAATACAAAATTAAAATAACTCTATACTCGTATTAATTCAAATATATATTCCTTTGACATCCTATGTGTTTACCACATTTACATGGAAATAAAATCAATGAGATTGATGCTTTGTTCAAAGAAGGTGGTCCTCAATCTATGGGTACATGGCAAATAATGGAGCGTGGGAGTGATCAGAGGAGAATAACTATTATCACAAGCCTTTCGTCGAGGAGAATAACTATTATCACAAGCCTTTCGTCGAGACAATCTCAACTAAATAATTATTTAGTTCTAGACTATTGATCTATATCATGTTATAATGCATTGTTTGATTTCCTTTTTTTTATATGTTTCAAGTTGGTATATATATAATATATTTATTTATATTTATTGATTGATTGATTGATGATGTTAACACCCAGGTTGTTCCCTATGACTCCCAAGGGAATACGGCCGGGGTAACCACTAACCAATCTTTGGATCACTGTTTCTAGCCAAACTGTGATCAGAGATGGCTCTCTCTTTATGATTTGTCTCTGTTATGATGGTGTTTTAGGCTAGCTATTAAGTTTAATCTTGTTTCAATTGTTTGGTTGGAAAAGTTTCAGTCAAACGTGTGTGCTCTTCCCAGCATATTATATAACATTGGGCAATGGAGTCAGTGGTCCTTTGGTTTGGTGTGCTATGTTGATACATTAATGAAAGCTGCAGAGCAAGGTGATTGTCCGGGAACAAAGTTTTGAAATTGAGTTTGTGTGTAACATGTCCAGGATAAGAAAGGCAATTAAGGATCTTTCTATAAACTGGTATGAAAGGAGAAACAATTGTTACCTGGAAGCATTTAAGAATTTCTAGATAACATTCACAGCATGGAATTAAATGTAACATGAGCATTTAAGAATTCATGTCTCTTTTAATCCTGAAGAAAACATTTACAGCAACATAAGATTGAGCACAGGGTGTTAAGAAACATGTCCTGAACTATTCTTTTTCTTTATTGCTAGATATGACGAAAATATGAAAACGAAATAACATAGGGAAACGAAACAGAGTTTAAAGAAGACATATCATTCCACCAGACAACGCAAGGTTTCTGCAACAGCTCTTAGATTATCAACAAGACACCAGAGTTCCAGGAAATCACTGAGCTGAAATTGCTCTTTGTATTAAACTTTTCTGAAAATACAGAGTATACATGCCTCAGAGTAAAATTTACCAACCCCTTATGCGTTACTAAGGGGGGTATATATACAAATTTACATTTGGAAAATATCTGAATGAAGAGTAAATGCTCCATAAATGTCCTACCAACTGCTGGAGTGCAGCAGCTGAAAGAGTAAATGTTGTAATAACTTTTAGTCCCTTAGCTGTCAAAAATGGTCAGAGACTGTTGACTTGGTGGCAATTGGAGTCGGTTGGAGACGTGCTGTTCAAAATGTGGCTAGCTGTCATCGTTAGTAATGAATCACTTTTTGGATGCTTTTCAAACATTAACCCTTTTACACTTGTCTTCTGGTGACCTGAGCTGGCAGTGGCCGAATGTCTTGAAACTACCGTGGCAGAATTTGGAGCATGGCCTGCCACCAGTCCTCCTTAGGCATTTGATGCCTCCGAATTTTAATTAGAGTCTCATCAAGCTCTGTAATCTGAAAAAACTAGGAGGAGTTTCAAATAAATGATTTACCTCATTTTCAATAAAAAATGAGCCTTCGAGCTTAGTGTACAAGCTCTGTCCTGTTGGAGGAACTGTTTCCTCAGAAGTACTGCTGGATGCAGTGATTTGATTTTCAATGTAAGTGGCCATCCTGTTTGTAAATTGATCTCTGCTGATCAATTTTCCTATGCTGCTCAACAGGCTAGGCAGTCCTCTTGCTTGTAGCATTCCCATTCTGAGTTTATAATCTTCAGCTTCAGTCTGTATCTCATAACTTTTTCTTTCTACCGTCTGTACATAACCTCTGAGAGTTAGCACCTTTTTAGCCATGAGGATGGCCTCTGTTCTGTTGGTGATTCCAACGGCTGCCAGCTCCTCTTTGTCTTGCCTGTTCAAAAATTCTATCAATTGGCTAGCTTGCTCAGGTCTGTTTCCTAACACTGTCTTGGCCCTCTGGACATCTGTCTGGGCTTGTACAATTAAATCCATATGCTCATGGATTGTTTTAATGGATTTCCACTGTTTGATAATGGCTTGGGTAATTTTATTCCACAAGATTCTTTTGATTTCTGCCATAGTATTTTCCAGATTGAGCTCCTTCTCCAGGGCCTTTATTTTATCTTTTTGAGCCTTAATCTGTCTGCCCTGTTCTGCTACCGTTATCTTTGATTGATCATATTTGGCATCTATCTCTGCCAGTTTTTCTTTTGCTTTCTTTATTTCATCCGCCTGTAGCTCCATTGCCTTGACAGCTTTGGTCAATTCTTCTACACTGGGGTGGGCATCTGGAGCTGTGTTGTACCTGCTGCTTCTGTTGTGGGGCCCACTGCTGCCCCAGAAGTTGTTGCTGTTGTGGAATCTGTTGGAGGAGCTTGGAGTGTAGATTCTCCCTGTTTGTCTTGTAATGCTCCTTCCAGCTCTTTCTCTAGTTCTTGGATCCTTTGATCTTGCTGTAATAAGAGGTCAAGTTGTTCATTAACTTGCTTTTCTTTTTGCAATTCAGCTGTCTGAGGGTGTTCTGTAGGTAACAGCTTCAACCTCTTCTTCATGGCATTTAGATCATCATCCTTTTTTCTTCATGAGGGCTTTTACCCCGGTTGGATCACTAGGGTCATGCCCTAGATCAACAATAATCTCCTCAAGAGATTTTATCCTATTGTCCTTGGCCTAGAGGACATCCTCTCAAAATCTAGTTGAGTGTTTGTGTTCTTCAAGGATTCTTTCAGCTCATGAGCTAATGTGGCCTTCTCTACCAAAGTGGCATAGACCATCTCCCCAGTCTGCTTGTGGAGTTCAATTTGGTCCATAGGATGTATGTCTTTGGCCAGGACCTCCACCCTTCTTTTGATGAAATCTGCAGTTGTCATTGGCTGCGCCCCTTGGGTTTGAAATGGCTGAATATTATTTTTTCTTCTTTGAAGTCGTAGACCGACATCAACCTTTCCTGCTGGGCTGGAGTGGCATCTATAAACTGTTTGTAAACCTCAGCCCTCAATAACTCATTTGCTGCCTTGATTTGTTTGAAGGAAGCCTTAGCACCTTTAAGCTTCTGGCTTTGCTGAGAAGAGGATGACACCTCCAAACCAAGCTATAAATTCTGCTCCTGCTGAAAGGAGCTTGTCCCTGTATGTTGGCTGCCCTCCCTGTCCTTTGCTGTGTTGTTCAAGACATCTTCAGTAATGTCTTCCACCTCTGGGGAATCTGCCCTTTGCCTTTTAGTTTCTGGCTGGTGGGAGGATCCACTGAGGGGAGTGGACTCTTCTCTTTGCCTTTTAGTACCCCTCTCTTCATGTGCTGGGGTCTGCAAAACTGAGGTAGTTAATGGCTCAGTTTGAGGTGGCGGTGTTTGCATTAGGGGGGTTTCTGGCAGCCCAGTTTGTGGCAGAACAGTTTGTCCTTGTTGCTGCTCTGTTTGTTGTTCTGTTTGCTGATCTTTTTGCTGTGACTGTTGCTCTGACTGTTCCTTTTTTGCTTCATCCTCTGCATCCATTTTTCCTTTTCCTTTATCTAAGCCTGGTGCTGCTGTAGAGAGTGTCTGCGGCGCTGTCCTGGTAACTGAGGTCCCTTCTCCCACTGATTGAGGCAGTCTGAAAGGTACCTGGAGCACATAGTCCAGGTCAATAGTCTTCTCAAGTTCTTTCATATTTTTAAGCATTCTTTCTTCTTCAGTTAAGCTCTCAACTAGAGTGTCCAGCTGCCATTCTTGTAAGTTGGCATACTTTTCTATGTGTGGGTAGTGGCAGTGTTTAATCCCTAAGAGTCTGTACTTAGTTCTCCTAGCAGTGATGAAACCTTGAGGGTCATAAGGGACCCATCGAAAACTGTATGACAATTTATATTTGTCCTTGAGGATCAGGTCTGCAGATTCCATCCTTCCTTCTTGTTCATGATGAAAGGGCCCAACTCATTTTTGAAGTTAAGGTGTGCCTTTTTCTTGGAGCTGTGGAAATGGGTAAGGTCTGACTGAATCAATTGCCTGTAATACTCCAAGGCAAATAATCTCATAGGAACATACTTGGGTAGCCTGTATGGACAGAGCTCACAGCCATATACTCTGAACACAGTATGGTGTTCATATAGGTACCAATCACCTATTTTGTACTTCTTAGATAGCTGCAAAGCTTTCTTGATCTCATTAGATATTCTAGGTGGAGGGGACTTCATAAGCATGCAGGAGACTAGGTACACAAACTGGTCAACAAATTCACAGTAGGTATAGGGTGAATTTGTGATTTTATGATAGACTGAGGTCCAGAAGATGACAGATCTCCTCTCTCCTTTATTATCCAGCCTTCTGATGTAGCATGGGAAAGCTTCAGAATGATAAAACATGAACAGGTGGTAGATGTAAGCTGAGTATCTGAAGACCCCTGTCTGTCCATTTTGCTCAATTGATCATGAATCCTATTGGCTATGAACTTAGCAAAGTTATACTTTCGGGCAGGGGGTTGACGTGGGCTGTAAGCAGACAGCAATACGAGCATGGCTTGATCCACATGCTCACTGTTTTGGTAACCTAACACATAGGCTATCATGTCCAGTAGCAGCCTGCCTGAGTCATTGAAATGTTCATGCAGATAAAGGGGTGGCCCTGTAGGCTGGCCCTCAGTTCTCATGTAGTTCCTGTGACCTTTTGCAGCTCCTCACTGGTCATCTGTCACCAGCTTCCAGCAAATACCTCATGGAGAATGGGATTAGCAACTCCTTTGATCAAACAGTAACATCTTGTTGATGGACTCAGCATTTATAAAAAAAAGGACTCCACCCCTGATGGAGTATTGACAGCTCTGTGCTCCAGATCAAGTTTTGAGCACATAAGTGAATGATTTCAGGGAAAACATTCACAGCTGGGAAACAGTAATATGGCAGGTTTGACTCCCATATTCCATCTGTACCAAGTCCATCCTTATGGTCTTCCCTCAGTGTAGTGAAGGTCTTCAAAAAGTCCCTGTCTCCCTCAAAGTCATCAATGAGACAATCCTTGTCAATAAATGGCAAGGCCTCCAGTTCCTTATTGGTTTGATTTAGTGGAGTAACACTGAGGGAAGAGGATGCAGAGGCTGCCATGATATAATCTGTATGTGAGCAGGGAGAGGTAATAGTTTGATAAGTCTTTAAAGACTTAAGCAGCAGGTAAACTGTACACAGTGTGATGTCCTCTTCTAGTGTAAAATTGTAAGCAAGTTGGTAAATTGCTGCAAATTCTCAGGGATGTGGATTGCCTAAGGGGACGTTGCAGAGACAGTGATAATTCTTTAGGAAGAGTGCAGGTGGCCTGTACTTGGCAAAAGGGAACAATGCCGAGTACCTCGGGGGCAATTTTGCAGTTTTAACCCGCGAACTGATTGCTCCAATGTCAAATTGTGGCTTAGGGATGGGGCAGGTTGCTTGGGTTTGGTTTAGGTGATCAGGTGGAGCTGAATTAAGTGAATTTACCAGTCTTTAATGGTGAATTCTACAGAGAATTGGAATTCATGGGCAAAGTGGAAGGAAATGGCAAAATACCTGGAAAATCGACTTGGAAGCTCGCGGGCCGGGTTGTGGAGACTTAGTGCCGTCGAATTCTGAACTTTGAATGGTCGAATTGTCGAATTTGATGGCTGAGTGAGAGGTTTCGCAGCAGCTGTTGGCAACGGCTAGTTTCTCTTTCGCATGAAAATGAGCGAAAACAACTCATTTAGTCGTTTAAATCGTTAAATTTGGCAAAAGTGTGCATTTGGCGCTTTTCCGCCGATGACGTCAGCATGACGTCATGGCGGGGCCCAGATACGGAGGTGACGTGGCGGCTGAGGTGTTTGCCAGGGTGGCAGGACACGGTGGCGGGCGGGTACAGTGGCGGGTCCGCGTGGAGGGCCACGGGACGCTGGGGCGGGCACTGGCGAGGTGACGTCAGGGTGACGTGCAAATGACGTGGGAGGAGAGTGGTATTAGGGGTGGCGGTAAGCGGGTTCCCCGCACCACCTTTGGGCAAAGGCGGTAACGGGGAGGGGGGCTCCGAACAACCCCACCGCCTGCCACGCGTCCCCTGTACGGGATGGCCAAAACCACTTTCCCCGGACGCTAAAGGTCGGCAGGTCGGGGAGTGAAAATGACCGCCCACCTTTAGATCCGGGCGACGGAGATCTGACGGCTGGCGGGCCTTCCGACTGGTCGAGCATGTTTGGGGGGGGGGTCCCGCCAGCGCAATAAAATATTCAATTCAATGATGGGCGGAGGACTATAGGAAAGTGGGTTTTTTTCGCAGGTTTTTTGGGCTTTTTCAAGGGTTTATATAGGAAAATGGGTTTTTTCGCAGTTTTTGGGTTTTTTGGGCTTTTTCAAGGGTTTATATAGGAAAACGGGGTTTTTGTGCGTTTTCAGCAGAGAGACGGTGAGGGTTGAGGGACAGGATTTCTGCTCATAACCAGAGGTGAGAGCACATCCAAGACAAGGTTGACCACAGTCCCAGGTGGACTGAAGTCCCCTTAGACCATTTACTTGGCTATAATGCCAAAAGGAGAATATGTAGATAATGCTGGGATTTATACACCATGGTGTTTAATACTAGTAGGGGAAAAGGTAATATAGGGGATTTACATAGTAGAATTAGAGTTAATATGGATGAGAGGGTGAGTGGAGGGGGAAACCATTTTAGTTTATGTGAAACAAACTTGGTTTTGAGAGTAGATCAAAATGAAAAGATTTTTAGACAAGAAATGGCTTTTAAAGATTAAGAACCACCATGAAAACTTAGTCATTTTCATGAATCTTAGCTGATGGGGAATGCTAGAGATGAAATTGGAAGGGAATGAGGGAAATTAGTCATGCTTCCAGCTGCAAATCGATGAAGAAGAACACCTTTGTCAATTAATTGACTTTGCTTTGATACCCACAGTTACCATCTCTGCAATGGTAGGTATAACTTTCTGCAACCCCAACTACTTACCCAGCTACTTGCCTAGCATTTTTATTTCTTCTTGGAGGGTGCACTTGGACTTGCAGACCCTTACTTGCCTTTTCTTTTCTTTGGCTTTTTCTTTAGCTTTTTCTATCTACTTCTAGCCTTATTTCTTCCAAGGTCCCAGATTAAGCTGTTGAGAGCCCTTTCTTCTCTACCTGAACTAGTTGTCTGCCAAGATTAAGCAGTTTGGACAGACTTCTTTCTCTATTCTATAACTCAAAATTGAAACATGGCATGATCCAGGTTAAACTGTTGGATCATCCACCAAAATTGAAATAAGGTGATCAACATTTGAAACACTTTACACACCTCTTGTTCTCTAGGAAATATGGGATCTTTGTGATATCAAAGCAGAGCATATTTGGACTTTCCCTTGCCAATCATGAAATATGAAACCTATTGGTATAGGTATCCAACAGTGGCTCCACATGGGGATGGTTTTTCTTTTGAAAGACCAAGAACAGCAGGTCAGATTGCCTTGTTCTTTGACTGCCCATCTCAATCTTGAAATTCGCTGCTTTGATGTGTCAAAACTGTGTGCTTCCTTTTTGAAAGACCTCTGATCCTATTTGCCTTTTGCTGTTTGGTGAATCACTTAGGAAACTGCATTTTTACAATCTAAATAGAAATAATATGTACATCTGCATATATACAAGGGAACCTGATGTTGCAATCATGGGAAATAGTCAAAATAATGCTTCAGCATCCTGCCATTGACAGGACCTTCATCCAAGTCAGTTTCAGTCAGACTTTTGAGGAAGTAAGTGTTGTTACCTTGCACTGCTTGGACAGCAAATGGTCCTCTCCAAAGGGAATCAAATTTCCCATGTTTTCCTTTTTCTTCTCTCCTTGCATCCCATTTAAGGACTTTATCACCAATGCTGAAATCCTCTGCCTTAGTTCTTCTATCAAAGGCCCTTTTAATTTTTCTTGTAATATCTGCACTCTGCTGAAAACTTGTTCTCTTGTTTGCTGTAAACAGATTATCTGATTGATCCTCCTTTGCATATCATTTGGCTCTGCTTGACTTTCTTGCAGAAGCTTCATAACAGGCACTCCTAGTGATGATGGAAACTTGGCCTCTAGTCCATAGACCAACTCATATGGGCTGGTCCCAATTGATCTTTTTGTTGTTAGTCTATCTGCCCATAAAGCATTGACTAGTTTCTTATGCCAGTTCTTTTTGTTCTCTTCCAGCACCTTCTTTATGATATTTATTAAGCTTTTGTTTGATGATTCAGCGAGGCCATTTCCTTGGGGATAGTATGCAGTAGAATGGCCCAAAGTGATGTGAAATTTATGGCAGAAGTTCACCATTTTTTTGGATCTGAAAGCAGCAGCATTGTCTGTTATTATTTGTCTGGACAGCCAAATCTAGCCAGTATGTTGTTTTCCAAAAACTGAATGATTACTGAGTCATTTGCTTGTCTGCATGGGGCAGCTTCAATCCATTTGGTGAAGTAGTCTGTGGCTGTTAAAATCCATCTGTGTTGGCCTGAAGATGAAGGATGAATTTCCCCAATGAAATCCAAGCCCCATTGTTGGAAAGGTCTCTCTGTTGCAATGGGTCTTAAGGGAAGTGGCAGCAACTGTCTTTTGCCCTCAAAGAGTTGGCATTTGTGGCATGAGGCTGTGAATTTCTTCACATCAGAGAACATGGTGGGCCAGTAATAACCAGCCCTCAGTATCTTGTCCACAGTGGACTTCCAGTACAAATGTCCACCACAGTCTCCTGCATGGAAGTCTTGCATGATATTGTTAGTTTCATTCTCCATTAGACAGTGCAGCAATATCCCTTCATGGTTTTTCCAAAGTAAATTTCCGTCCATCACACAAAATCTAGATGTTTTCATTTTTAGGAACCTACACTTAGTTCTGGACAGTCCTGGGGGAGCACACAGGTTTTGTAACACATAACAGATATCAGAGTACCAAGGAGATTGTTCAAAGGCTACATTGATCTTTGGAGTCGCCAGCTCTGTTTCACTGTCCAGTTGATTGATATCTAAGGCTTGGAAATTTGCTTCTGTCATTAATTTGGCCAAACCTTGCCCTTTTATTAGCTTTGTAGGTTTTATTTCAATGTCAAATTCTAGTATGTTTGCAATCCATTTTCCTCTTCTGCCCTCTAAGTTTTCTTGGGTGAGAATGTCTTTGACAATAGGACTTGGTACATAAGCCACAACATGGGAATAAAGGATGTAAATCCTAAAGTCTTTAATGGCTTTGACCAAAGCATAAGCTTGTTTCTCCATAATTTGATACTTTAGAGGGGCATCTCTAAGAGTTCTGCTGAAGAAGGCAATAGGCTTCTCATTCCCTTGGTCATCTTTCTGTAATAAAACAGCAGCAATAGTATGCTGGGAGGCAAAAGAGAAAATGATAAAGTCTCTGTCAAACTGAGGATTGGTTAACACTGGGGTTTGAGTCAAGGCCAATTTTATACTTTCAAAGGCTTGTTTTGCTTCAACAGTCCATTTTACCTTTGAATCTTTCTTTAGCATATTGTTTAATAATCTGATTAGTTCTGCTAAGTTCGGGATAAACCTTCTTAAAAAGTTAATTTTTCCTAAGAATCCCTGCAACTCCTTGACATTCCTTGGGTGAGGCATTTGTAGGATAGCTTGTATCCTGTCTGGATCAATTCTTATGCCATCTTTTGAAATAATGTGCCCTAAGAGTTTCCCTTCTTCCAAGCCAAATAATGATTTCTTGGGATTTAAAGAAATACCATATTTCCTGCATGTTAGGAAAATCTGTCTCAAATGTTTCAGATGTTCTTGGTCGGATTTTGAAAAGGGTGTAAGATCATCTAAGTAAATGACTAGGAAGTCATGAATCTCTTTTGCAAAAGCAATGTCCATTGCTCTTTGAAAAGTTGCCCCTGCGTTTTTCAGTCCAAAGGGCATTTTTACATACTTGAAAGTTCCCCATGGGGTTGTAAATGCAGTTTTGTCTTGATCATCAGGGTGTACTAGGATTTGATTAAAGCCTGAGAATCCATCAAGCAATGACATCCTTGAAGCCCCCACCACTCTTGGAGAATGTGATCCATTTTGGGTAAAGGGTAGTTATCTTTGAGTGATACTTGATTCAGATTCCTTAAGTCTACACAAAGTCTAATCTCACCAGTCTTTTTTCTTGTAGGGACTAAGTTGGAAATCCATTCAGAGAATCTGATTGGTGCTATGATGCCAGCTTTGAACATTTTTTGCAATTCCTTTTCAATGGAAGGAAGGAGTACAGGATTGATCCTTCTCAATTTCTGTTTGAATGGTTTTTGATTAGGCTTGAGGGGAATGGTATGCTGGATGACAGAAGTATCATAGGACTTTAGATCCTCATAACCCCATGCAAAAACATCTTGAAATTCTTTAAAGAGGTCAATGTATTTGGGTTTTTGATCAGGGGGCAAAGAAGCAGATAGCTTTATTATTTTGGGCTTGTGACTAGTACCAATATTGCATTCTTCAATCGCTGCATCTAATGGCTGCATCTTTGGTTCCTGGGGACGTCATTTGAATCAAAAATGTCCTCTAGTGGGGTAAGGCCTGCTGGAAGGAAGTTGTCTTTGAGTTGTATGATTTCAGCTTCAGCGTTGCTCACCTCTTCACAGTCGATTTGGTGAATTTGCTGAATGTTTTGATTATTGAAAATGGTTGGATTCAGCAATTGTTTTGCTGTTCTAGGTGATATTGGCTGAGCAGTCTGTTGGAACTGTATTTGTGATTGACTTGCTTCATCAAGTATTTGTGATTGACTTGCTGATTCAGTGTCAATATTTAATCCTGCAAACTCTTGTTGTGAGGTTAGAAAATTGTTTATTTGTATATCATTCTCAAATACTTGCCATTCTTTGACATTGTTTGGAATAGAGGGTCTGTATCTGACCTCGGCTGTGAAACAGTTATTGGGTTCTAGTGGGAATTTGAAGGTGCTGGCAAATGTTGCCAAACTGTGTGCGTGGAGATTGTGGCCCCTTGAAATTTTTGTGATAAAGAACTCAGAGAAAGTCTCCAATATTTCAATTACAGCAGACCTGTAAGATCTCAACCTTTTGTCATTGGTGACAAAACTTCCTTTCACTTGTTGAATTACTAGATCAGAATCTCCCATGATGGAAAGCCTAGGAGCTTGTAATGACTTTGCTAGTTTGAGACCTAGTAACAGAGCTTCATATTCTGCCATGTTATTAGTGCATCTAAAATTTAATCTATAAGCCCTGCCTTCTGCATGGTCTTTCTCTTTGTTATGTATCCAAACTCCAGCTCCTGCCCCCTAACTTATTGACTGAGCCATCAAATTCTAAGATCCACAGGATATCTTGCTGAAAAGGAGGTTTAAAAATCTGTTCATGGGATGGCCATGTAAGCAGGAGTTGGGGTTTCTTTTCCCGCTTGTTTTCTAGGACAGTTTCATCACTTGTTGGACAATCTTTGACAACTAGAGGAGGGATAATGTCTATTGTTGGACTGATTGATGTTTTATGGGTGCTACTTGCTTGATTAATGTTTTGTTCTTGCAAGAGTTTCTTAGTTCCAATATCATTGTTTGAGAGACTTGCACTGTCATTGAAGAGAATGAAGGAGTCTATGTCTGAATGGACAGCATATATTGGAAAATTTTGAGGCTTTTCTTCACTGCTGACCATGTACTTCATGAGTGTCTCCCTGTAAAGTCTTTTTGGTTGCCCAAAGACAGAGATGGTGGCATATGACATATCTAATTGCAGGGAGCCTTGGAGTTTGGCCCCCCATGATCTTGATAACAGCATCCCATATTTAGGTGGGATATCAGCGACTACAACATCCATTAGAATGGTTTTATTAGGGTATTGAACCAGGGATACACATAAATCTTTTATTAGGCCTAAACATTTGACTTGGCTAGAATCAAAGGAAAACAGGTCTTTGTATGGTCTTGTTATATCCAAGTTCAATCTTTCCATGACTGCTTTTGGCATAAGGTTGTGAGAGGCGCCTGAGTCGAACATTGCATTATGCAGTATTTTATCATGAACATGCAAGCTGACATAAAAAGGTAATATCCCTGTGACCATTGTTTTTCCATCTACCTCTGGGCCAAACAGTAATTCCGGAGTGTCATCTAGCACATTTACATCATCTTTACTATTAGTGAATTGAAGAGATTTCTTGATCTGTTGCTTATAGATGTCATGCTTGGCTAGCTCTGAGAGGGGAATTGCTATCTTTAGCTTGCCAATCTCTGTGCTTAGGTCAAAAGGTTTATCAGCTTGGGTTTTGGAGTTGTGGATAGCAGCCCTTTCTTTGCTCATTAGATCTTCTTGTTGGTTTTCATCTTGACTTTGAGACCTGCCCCTTTTGCTCATGTCTGGAGGGGTGATATCTAAGTCAGGGTGAGAGGACGAGGTTGCCATAGGCCGTTGTAGTGGTGACAAAAGTGTGGTGACCTCTTCAACCACCACTTCTTCTGTAGGCAAGTTTGTTTTGTCATTAGGTTCTGTGACTATGGTTCCTTTAGACTGCTGTTTATCTTTTATCTTTTCAGGCTGATTTACATTTACAGTCCTACTCCTTAGCTTGTACTGTTTGTGAACTTCATAGACAGCACTATCATATCCTTGTTTAAAATCAAAGGATTCTCCTGATTTAGTTTGGAATATTTTGATTTCATCATCCTCATGGTCCTCTTGTGTTAAGAAGACCTGGCTTTTACCATCTAGACCCATTAGATTAATCTCAGGGTCTTCATTAGGTTCAGTTGATGTTGAAGTTTCTGCATAATTTTCTTGGAAAGGGGGTCTAATGTCTTGGTCAGCACTTGTTCTACCAATGTTTGGTTTTGGGTTCTCCTAAATTCGGATTTCTAGGAGGGTTGTTTTGTGGTGCTTCCCATGATGACTTTCTTTCAACTGATTCCACTCTTTCACCCAATCTCTTCATGCTATTTAGTATTGCATCCAGCTTTTGATCAAAGCCCGAAGTTTCTTCTTTGAAGGTCCTTTTCTCCAATTTTGCCCTGTTTCTTTTGGCAATTAGGTTAGCTTCCACTGTGACAGCAACCCTTTGAGCTTCTTCAAGGGTTGGAGGATTTCTTTCCTTCAACTGATAGGCCATATCAGGGTCAAAACCATCAGGGAATTTATACAGGGCTAAATCAGGAGGAGGCCTTAAGTTCTGTGGAATAGCATTATATACATTGTTAAACCTAGCACAATATTCCAAAACTGTCTCCTGGGGACCTCTCTTAATAGTGTCATATTCACCAAGTACGTGGAGAGGATCTTTCTTCTTCTCCCATCTCTCAGTAAAAGCTTCGTAAAGCTGATCTGGTGTTGTAATGGAGTTTGCATTGAGGGATCTGAACCAAGTTCTAACATCCCCAGTTAAACTTTGAACAAAAATTCTCATTCTGACAGTGTCATCATCTATTTCATAGGTCTCAAAGTGGTCTTGCATCTTCTTGGCATGCTGGATAGCTGTTAGAGAGCCATTTGAGTCAAAATATGAGATTTTACTTTGATAATCTTGAGGTAAGGCCACAGCATTAGCTGGTATCTGCAGAGGTGCATACCTGTTAGCCATATTTATGAGGTTTAGAGGGTTAATAGGAACAAATGGGACAGCAGGGATTACTGGTGTAACAGGGTTAATGGGATGGGTAACTAATGGGAGAGTGGTTGAAAGAGTATGTGCAGTGGGTGAAAATGTGAGAGGAGGACTTTGAGGTGTTGATGATGAACTAGGGGAACTAGGGGTGGACCGGAAAAGAACTTTGCAGGGAGTGGGAATGAGGATAGGTTGATCTGAACTTATATCTGAATCAGCAGGCTTATCCTGCTTTTGCTGTCTCCTAATGTTTTTTGGAATGGTATTTGGATTATCAACAATGATGGGTGGATTAGGGTCAGGATTTGCCCTAGTGTGCCGAGGATTTTTCTTAGGAGCCAGCTTCCAACCTGTTTTTGGGATTTTGTAGGAAGTTTTTTATGTATACAAGGACTGGATAAAGATTTTGAAATGGCTATATATGTTTCAAAGTTAAGATGAAGATTCCCTATCTAGCTCTTCCCTAAAGCTGTGACTGTGGTACAGAAACAATTCTAAGGCCTCTTGGCTGGTTTCGGGCTTGATGATGGCTTTGGAAGATAGATAGTAATAACAAAATCTAAAGATTCCCCAGTGGAGTCGCCAATTATGTTAACACCCAGGTTGTTCCCTATGACTCCCAAGGGAATACGGCCGGGGTAACCACTAACCAATCTTTGGATCACTGTTTCTAGCCAAACTGTGATCAGAGAGGGCTCTCTCTTTATGATTTGTCTCTGTTATGATGGTGTTTTAGGCTAGCTATTAAGTTTAATCTTGTTTCAATTGTTTGGTTGGAAAAGTTTCAGTCAAACGTGTGTGCTCTTCCCAGCATATTATATAACATTGGGCAATGGAGTCAGTGGTCCTTTGGTTTGGTGTGCTATGTTGATACATTAATGAAAGCTGCAGAGCAAGGTGATTGTCCGGGGAACAAAGTTTTGAAATTGAGTTTGTGTGTAACATGTCCAGGATAAGAAAGGCAATTAAGGATCTTTCTATAAACTGGTATGAAAGGAGAAACAATTGTTACCTGGAAGCATTTAAGAATTTCTAGATAACATTCACAGCATGGAATTAAATGTAACATGAGCATTTAAGAATTCATGTCTCTTTTAATCCTGAAGAAAACATTTACAGCAACATAAGATTGAGCACAGGGTGTTAAGAAACATGTCCTGAACTATTCTTTTTCTTTATTGCTAGATATGACGAAAATATGAAAACGAAATAACATAGGGAAACGAAACAGAGTTTAAAGAAGACATATCATTCCACCAGACAACGCAAGGTTTCTGCAACAGCTCTTAGATTATCAACAAGACACCAGAGTTCCAGGAAATCACTGAGCTGAAATTGCTCTTTGTATTAAACTTTTCTGAAAATACAGAGTATACATGCCTCAGAGTAAAATTTACCAACCCCTTATGCGTTACTAAGGGGGGTATATATACAAATTTACATTTGGAAAATATCTGAATGAAGAGTAAATGCTCCATAAATGTCCTACCAACTGCTGGAGTGCAGCAGCTGAAAGAGTAAATGTTGTAATAACTTTTAGTCCCTTAGCTGTCAAAAATGGTCAGAGACTGTTGACTTGGTGGCAATTGGAGTCGGTTGGAGACGTGCTGTTCAAAATGTGGCTAGCTGTCATCGTTAGTAATGAATCACTTTTTGGATGCTTTTCAAACATTAACCCTTTTACACTTGTCTTCTGGTGACCTGAGCTGGCAGTGGCCGAATGTCTTGAAACTACCGTGGCAGAATTTGGAGCATGGCCTGCCACCAGTCCTCCTTAGGCATTTGATGCCTCCGAATTTTAATTAGAGTCTCATCAAGCTCTGTATATCTGAAAAAACTAGGAGGAGTTTCAAATAAATGATTTACCTCATTTTCAATAAAAAATGAGCCTTCGAGCTTAGTGTACAAGCTCTGTCCTGTTGGAGGAACTGTTTCCTCAGAAGTACTGCTGGATGCAGTGATTTGATTTTCAATGTAAGTGGCCATCCTGTTTGTAAATTGATCTCTGCTGATCAATTTTCCTGTGCTGCTCAACAGGCTAGGCAGTCCTCTTGCTTGTAGCATTCCCATTCTGAGTTTATAATCTTCAACTTCAGTCTGTATCTCATAACTTTTTCTTTCTACCGTCTGTACATAACCTCTGAGAGTTAGCACCTTTTTAGCCATGAGGATGGCCTCTGTTCTGTTGGTGATTCCAACGGCTGCCAGCTCCTCTTTGTCTTGCCTGTTCAAAAATTCTATCAATTGGCTAGCTTGCTCAGGTCTGTTTCCTAACACTGTCTTGGCCCTCTGGACATCTGTCTGGGCTTGTACAATTAAATCCATATGCTCATGGATTGTTTTAATGGATTTCCACTGTTTGATAATGGCTTGGGTAATTTTATTCCACAAGATTCTTTTGATTTCTGCCATAGTATTTTCCAGATTGAGCTCCTTCTCCAGGGCCTTTATTTTATCTTTTTGAGCCTTAATCTGTCTGCCCTGTTCTGCTACCGTTATCTTTGATTGATCATATTTGGCATCTATCTCTGCCAGTTTTTCTTTTGCTTTCTTTATTTCATCCGCCTGTAGCTCCATTGCCTTGACAGCTTTGGTCAATTCTTCTACACTGGGGTGGGCATCTGGAGCTGCTGTTGTACCTGCTGCTTCTGTTGTGGGGGCCACTGCTGCCCCAGAAGTTGTTGCTGTTGTGGAATCTGTTGGAGGAGCTTGGAGTGTAGATTCTCCCTGTTTGTCTTGTAATGCTCCTTCCAGCTCTTTCTCTAGTTCTTGGATCCTTTGATCTTGCTGTAATAAGAGGTCAAGTTGTTCATTACTTGCTTTTCTTTTTGCAATTCAGCTGTCTGAGGGTGTTCTGTAGGTAACAGCTTCAACCTCTTCTTCATGGCATTTAGATCATCATCCTTTTTCTTCATGAGGGCTTTTACCCCGGTTGGATCACTAGGGTCATGCCCTAGATCAACAATAATCTCCTCAAGAGATTTTATCCTATTGTCCTTGGCCTTAGAGGACATCCTCTCAAAATCTAGTTGAGTGTTTGTGTTCTTCAAAGATTCTTTCAGCTCATGAGCTAATGTGGCCTTCTCTACCAAAGTGGCATAGACCATCTCCCCAGTCTGCTTGTGGAGTTCAATTTGGTCCATAGGATGTATGTCTTTGGCCAGGACCTCCACCCTTGTTTTGATGAAATCTGCAGTTGTCATTGGCTGCGGCCCCTTGGGTTTGAAATGGCTGAATATTATTTTTTCTTCTTTGAAGTCGTAGACCGACATCAACCTTTCCTGCTGGGCTGGAGTGGCATCTATAAACTGTTTGTAAACCTCAGCCCTCAATAACTCATTTGCTGCCTTGATTTGTTTGAAGGAAGCCTTAGCACCTTTAAGCTTCTGGCTTTGCTGAGAAGAGGATGACACCTCCAAACCAAGCTGTAAATTCTGCTCCTGCTGCTGAAAGGAGCTTGTCCCTGTATGTTGGCTGCCCTCCCTGTCCTTTGCTGTGTTGTTCAAGACATCTTCAGTAATGTCTTCCACCTCTGGGGAATCTGCCCTTTGCCTTTTGGCTTCTGGCTGGTGGGAGGATCCACTGAGGGGAGTGGACTCTTCTCTTTGCCTTTTAGTACCCCTCTCTTCATGTGCTGGGGTCTGCAAAACTGAGGTAGTTAATGGCTCAGTTTGAGGTGGCGGTGTTTGCATTAGGGGGGTTTCTGGCAGCCCAGTTTGTGGCAGAACAGTTTGTCCTTGTTGCTGCTCTGTTTGTTGTTCTGTTTGCTGATCTTTTTGCTGTGACTGTTGCTCTGACTGTTCCTTTTTTGCTTCATCCTCTGCATCCATTTTTCCTTTTCCTTTATCTAAGCCTGGTGCTGCTGTAGAGAGTGTCTGCGGCGCTGTCCTGGTAACTGAGGTCCCTTCTCCCACTGATTGAGGCAGTCTGAAAGGTACCTGGAGCACATAGTCCAGGTCAATAGTCTTCTCAAGTTCTTTCATATTTTTAAGCATTCTTTCTTCTTCAGTTAAGCTCTCAACTAGAGTGTCCAGCTGCCATTCTTGTAAGTTGGCATACTTTTCTATGTGTGGGTAGTGGCAGTGTTTAATCCCTAGGAGTCTGTACTTAGTTCTCCTAGCAGTGATGAAACCTTGAGGGTCATAAGGGACCCATCGAAAACTGTATGACAATTTATATTTGTCCTTGAGGATCAGGTCTGCAGATTCCCATCCTTCCTTCTTGTTCATGATGAAAGGGCCCAACTCATTTTTGAAGTTAAGGTGTGCCTTTTTCTTGGAGCTGTGGAAATGGGTAAGGTCTGACTGAATCAATTGCCTGTAATACTCCAAGGCAAATAATCTCATAGGAACATACTTGGGTAGCCTGTATGGACAGAGCTCACAGCCATATACTCTGAACACAGTATGGTGTTCATATAGGTACCAATCACCTATTTTGTACTTCTTAGATAGCTGCAAAGCTTTCTTGATCTCATTAGATATTCTAGGTGGAGGGGACTTCATAAGCATGCAGGAGACTGGGTACACAAACTGGTCAACAAATTCACAGTAGGTATAGGGTGAATTTGTGATTTTATGATAGACTGAGGTCCAGAAGATGACAGATCTCCTCTCTCCTTTATTATCCAGCCTTCTGATGTAGCATGGGAAAGCTTCAGAATGATAAAACATGAACAGGTGGTAGATGTAAGCTGAGTATCTGAAGACCCCCTGTCTGTCCATTTTGCTCAATTGATCATGAATCCTATTGGCTATGAACTTAGCAAAGTTATACTTTCGGGCAGGGGTTGACGTGGGCTGTAAGCAGACAGCAATACGAGCATGGCTTGATCCACATGCTCACTGTTTTGGTAACCTAACACATAGGCTATCATGTCCAGTAGCAGCCTGCCTGAGTCATTGAAATGTTCATGCAGATAAGGGGGTGGCCCTGTAGGCTGGCACTCAGTTCTCATGTAGTTCCTGGTGACCTTTTGCAGCTCCTCACTGGTCATCTTGTCACCAGCTTCCAGCAAATACCTCATGGAGAATGGGATTAGCAACTCCGTTTGATCAAACTGTAACATCTTGTTGATGGACTCAGCATTTATATAAAAAAGGATCCTCCCTGATGGAGTATTGACAGCTCTGTGCTCCAGATCATAGTTTTGAGCACATAAGTGAATGATTTCAGGGAAAACATTCACAGCTGGGAGACAGTAATAGGGCAGGTTTGACTCCCATATTCCATCTGTACCAAGTCCATCCTTATGGTCTTCCCTCAGTGTAGTGAAGGTCTTCAAAAAGTCCCTGTCTCCCTCAAAGTCATCAATGAGACAATCCTTGTCAATAAATGGCAAGGCCTCCAGTTCCTTATTGGTTTGATTTAGTGGAGTAACACTGAGGGAAGAGGATGCAGAGGCTGCCATGATATAATCTGTATGTGAGCAGGGAGAGGTAATAGTTTGATAAGTCTTTAAAGACTTAAGCAGCAGGTAAACTGTACACAGTGTGATGTCCTCTTCTAGTGTAAAATTGTAAGCAAGTTGGTAAATTGCTGCAAATTCTCAGGGATGTGGATTGCCTAAGGGGACGTTGCAGAGACAGTGATAATTCTTTAGGAAGAGTGCAGGTGGCCTGTACTTGGCAAAAGGGAACAATGCCGAGTACCTCGGGGCAATTTTGCAGTTTTAACCCGCGAACTGATTGCTCCAATGTCAAATTGTGGCTTAGGGATGGGGCAGGTTGCTTGGGTTTGGTTTAGGTGATCAGGTGGAGCTGAATTAAGTGAATTTACCAGTCTTTAATGGTGAATTCTACAGAGAATTGGAATTCATGGGCAAAGTGGAAGGAAATGGCAAAATACCTGGAAAATCGACTTGGAAGCTCGCGGGCCGGGTTGTGGAGACTTAGTGCCGTCGAATTCTGAACTTTGAATGGTCGAATTGTCGAATTTGATGGCTGAGTGAGAGGTTTCGCAGCAGCTGTTGGCAACGGCTAGTTTCTCTTTCGCATGAAAATGAGTGAAAACAACTCATTTAGTCGTTTAAATCGTTAAATTTGGCAAAAGTGTGCATTTGGCGCTATTCTGCCGATGACGTCATGGCGGGGCCCAGATACGGAGGTGACGTGGCGGTTGAGGTGTTTGCCAGGGTGGCAGGACACGGTGGCGGGCGGCTACAGTGGCGGGTCCGCGTGGAGGGCCACGGGACGCTGGGGCGGGCACTGGCGAGGTGACGTCAGGGTGACGTGCAAATGACGTGGGAGGAGAGTGGTATTAGGGGTGGCGGTAAGCGGGTTCCCCGCACCACCTTTGGGCAAAGGCGGTAACGGGGAGGGGGGCTCCGAACAACCCCACCGCCTGCCACGCGTCCCCTGTACGGGATGGCCAAAACCACTTTCCCCGGACGACGCTAAAGGTCGGCAGGTCGGGGAGTGAAAATGACCGCCCACCTTTAGATCCGGGCGACGGAGATCTGACGGCTGGCGGGCCTTCCGACTGGTCGAGCATGTTTGGGGGGGGGGTCCCGCCAGCGCAATAAAATATTCAATTCAATGATTGGGGCGGAGGACTATAGGAAAGTGGGTTTTTTCGCAGTTTTTGGGTTTTTTGGGCTTTTTCAAGGGTTTATATAGGAAAATGGGTTTTTGTTTTTGGGTTTTCAGCAGGGAGACGGGGTTTTTGGGTTGAGAGACGGTGAGGTTGAGGGACAGATTTCTGCTCATAACCAGAGGTCAGAGCACATCCAAGACAAGGTTGACCACAGTCCCAGGTGGACTGAAGTCCCCTTAGACCATTTACTTGGCTATAATGCCAAAAGGAGAATATGTAGATAATGCTGGGATTTATACACCATGGTGTTTAATACTAGTAGGGGAAAAGGTAATATAGGGGATTTACATAGTAGAATTAGAGTTAATATGGATGAGAGGGTGAGTGGAGGGGGAAACCATTTTAGTTTATGTGAAACAAACTTGGTTTTGAGAGTAGATCAAAATGAAAAGATTTTTAGACAAGAAATGTGGCTTTTAAAGATTAAGAACCACCATGAAAACTTAGTCATTTTCATGAATCTTAGCTGATGGGGAATGCTAGAGATGAAATTGGAAGGGAATGAGGGAAATTAGTCATGCTTCCAGCTGCAAATCGATGAAGAAGAACACCTTTGTCAATTAATTGACTTTGCTTTGATACCCACAGTTACCATCTCTGCAATGGTAGGTATAACTTTCTGCAACCCCAACTACTTACCCAGCTACTTGCCTAGCATTTTTATTTCTTCTTGGAGGGTGCACTTGGACTTGCAGACCCTTACTTGCCTTTTCTTTTCTTTGGCTTTTTCTTTAGCTTTTTCTATCTACTTCTAGCCTTATTTCTTCCAAGGTCCCAGATTAAGCTGTTGAGAGCCCTTTCTCTTCTCTACCTGAACTAGTTGTCTGCCAAGATTAAGCAGTTTGGACAGACTTCTTTCTCTATTCTATAACTCAAATTGAAACATGGCATGATCCAGGTTAAACTGTTGGATCATCCACCAAAATTGAAATAAGGTGATCAACATTTGAAACACTTTACACACCTCTTGTTCTCTAGGAAATATGGGATCTTTGTGATATCAAAGCAGAGCATATTTGGACTTTCCCTTGCCAATCATGAAATATGAAACCTATTGGTATAGGTATCCAACAGTGGCTCCACATGGGGATGGTTTTTCTTTGAAAGACCAAGAACAGCAGGTCAGATTGCCTTGTTCTTTTGACTGCCCATCTCAATCTTGAAATTCGCTGCTTTGATGTGTCAAAACTGTGTGCTTCCTTTTTGAAAGACCTCTGATCCTATTTGCCTTTTGCTGTTTGGTGAATCACCTAGGAAATTGCATTTTTACAATCTAAATAGAAATAATATGTACATCTGCATATATACAAGGGAACCTGATGTTGCAATCATGGGAAATAGTCAAAATAATGCTTCAGCATCCTGCCATTGACAGGACCTTCATCCAAGTCAGTTTCAGTCAGACTTTTGAGGAAGTAAGTGTTGTTACCTTGCACTGCTTGGACAGCAAATGGTCCTCTCCAAAGGGAATCAAATTTCCCATGTTTTCCTTTTTCTTCTCTCCTTGCATCCCATTTAAGGACTTTATCACCAATGCTGAAATCCTCTGCCTTAGTTCTTCTATCAAAGGCCCTTTTAATTTTTCTTGTAATATCTGCACTCTGCTGAAAACTTGTTCTCTTGTTTGCTGTAAACAGATTATCTGATTGATCCTCCTTTGCATATCATTTGGCTCTGCTTGACTTTCTTGCAGAAGCTTCATAACAGGCACTCCTAGTGATGATGGAAACTTGGCCTCTAGTCCATAGACCAACTCATATGGGCTGGTCCCAATTGATCTTTTTGTTGTTAGTCTATCTGCCCATAAAGCATTGACTAGTTTCTTATGCCAGTTCTTTTTGTTCTCTTCCAGCACCTTCTTTATGATATTTATTAAGCTTTTGTTTGATGATTCAGCGAGGCCATTTCCTTGGGGATAGTATGCAGTAGAATGGCCCAAAGTGATGTGAAATTTATGGCAGAAGTTCACCATTTTTTTGGATCTGAAAGCAGCAGCATTGTCTGTTATTATTTTGTCTGGACAGCCAAATCTAGCCAGTATGTTGTTTTCCAAAAACTGAATGATTACTGAGTCATTTGCTTGTCTGCATGGGGCAGCTTCAATCCATTTGGTGAAGTAGTCTGTGGCTGTTAAAATCCATCTGTGTTGGCCTGAAGATGAAGGATGAATTTCCCCAATGAAATCCAAGCCCCATTGTTGGAAAGGTCTCTCTGTTGCAATGGGTCTTAAGGGAAGTGGCAGCAACTGTCTTTTGCCCTCAAAGAGTTGGCATTTGTGGCATGAGGCTGTGAATTTCTTCACATCAGAGAACATGGTGGGCCAGTAATAACCAGCCCTCAGTATCTTGTCCACAGTGGACTTCCAGTACAAATGTCCACCACAGTCTCCTGCATGGAAGTCTTGCATGATATTGTTAGTTTCATTCTCCATTAGACAGTGCAGCAATATCCCTTCATGGTTTTCCAAAGTAAATTTCCGTCCATCACACAAAATCTAGATGTTTTCATTTTTAGGAACCTACACTTAGTTCTGGACAGTCCTGGGGGAGCACACAGGTTTTGTAACACATAACAGATATCAGAGTACCAAGGAGATTGTTCAAAGGCTACATTGATCTTTGGAGTCGCCAGCTCTGTTTCACTGTCCAGTTGATTGATATCTAAGGCTTGGAAATTTGCTTCTGTCATTAATTTGGCCAAACCTTGCCCTTTTATTAGCTTTGTAGGTTTTATTTCAATGTCAAATTCTAGTATGTTTGCAATCCATTTTCCTCTTCTGCCCTCTAAGTTTTCTTGGGTGAGAATGTCTTTGACAATAGGACTTGGTACATAAGCCACAACATGGGAATAAAGGATGTAAATCCTAAAGTCTTTAATGGCTTTGACCAAAGCATAAGCTTGTTTCTCCATAATTTGATACTTTAGAGGGGCATCTCTAAGAGTTCTGCTGAAGAAGGCAATAGGCTTCTCATTCCCTTGGTCATCTTTCTGTAATAAAACAGCAGCAATAGTATGCTGGGAGGCAAAAGAGAAAATGATAAAGTCTCTGTCAAACTGAGGATTGGTTAACACTGGGGTTTGAGTCAAGGCCAATTTTATACTTTCAAAGGCTTGTTTTGCTTCAACAGTCCATTTTACCTTTGAATCTTTCTTTAGCATATTGTTTAATAATCTGATTAGTTCTGCTAAGTTCGGGATAAACCTTCTTAAAAAGTTAATTTTTCCTAAGAATCCTGCAACTCCTTGACATTCCTTGGGTGAGGCATTTGTAGGATAGCTTGTATCCTGTCTGGATCAATTCTTATGCCATCTTTTGAAATAATGTGCCCTAAGAGTTTCCCTTCTTCCAAGCCAAATAATGATTTCTTGGGATTTAAAGAAATACCATATTTCCTGCATGTTAGGAAAATCTGTCTCAAATGTTTCAGATGTTCTTGGTCGGATTTTGAAAAGGGTGTAAGATCATCTAAGTAAATGACTAGGAAGTCATGAATCTCTTTTGCAAAAGCAATGTCCATTGCTCTTTGAAAAGTTGCCCCTGCGTTTTTCAGTCCAAAGGGCATTTTTACATACTTGAAAGTTCCCCATGGGGTTGTAAATGCAGTTTTGTCTTGATCATCAGGGTGTACTAGGATTTGATTAAAGCCTGAGAATCCATCAAGCAATGACATCCTTGAAGCCCCCACCACTCTCTGGAGAATGTGATCCATTTTGGGTAAAGGGTAGTTATCTTTGAGTGATACTTGATTCAGATTCCTTAAGTCTACACAAAGTCTAATCTCACCAGTCTTTTTTCTTGTAGGGACTAAGTTGGAAATCCATTCAGAGAATCTGATTGGTGCTATGATGCCAGCTTTGAACATTTTTTGCAATTCCTTTTCAATGGAAGGAAGGAGTACAGGATTGATCCTTCTCAATTTCTGTTTGAATGGTTTTTGATTAGGCTTGAGGGGAATGGTATGCTGGATGACAGAAGTATCATAGGACTTTAGATCCTCATAACCCCATGCAAAAACATCTTGAAATTCTTTAAAGAGGTCAATGTATTTGGGTTTTTGATCAGGGGGCAAAGAAGCAGATAGCTTTATTATTTTGGGCTTGTGACTAGTACCAATATTGCATTCTTCAATCGCTGCATCTAATGGCTGCATCTTTGGTTTCCTGGGGACGTCATTTGAATCAAAAATGTCCTCTAGTGGGGTAAGGCCTGCTGGAAGGAAGTTGTCTTTGAGTTGTATGATTTCAGCTTCAGCGTTGCTCACCTCTTCACAGTCGATTTGGTGAATTTGCTGAATGTTTTGATTATTGAAAATGGTTGGATTCAGCAATTGTTTTGCTGTTCTAGGTGATATTGGCTGAGCAGTCTGTTGGAACTGTATTTGTGATTGACTTGCTTCATCAAGTATTTGTGATTGACTTGCTGATTCAGTGTCAATATTTAATCCTGCAAACTCTTGTTGTGAGGTTAGAAAATTGTTTATTTGTATATCATTCTCAAATACTTGCCATTCTTTGACATTGTTTGGAATAGAGGGTCTGTATCTGACCTCGGCTGTGAAACAATTATTGGGTTCTAGTGGGAATTTGAAGGTGCTGGCAAATGTTGCCAAACTGTGTGCGTGGAGATTGTGGCCCCTTGAAATTTTTGTGATAAAGAACTCAGAGAAAGTCTCCAATATTTCAATTACAGCAGACCTGTAAGATCTCAACCTTTTGTCATTGGTGACAAAACTTCCTTTCACTTGTTGAATTACTAGATCAGAATCTCCCATGATGGAAAGCCTAGGAGCTTGTAATGACTTTGCTAGTTTGAGACCTAGTAACAGAGCTTCATATTCTGCCATGTTATTAGTGCATCTAAAATTTAATCTATAAGCCCTGCCTTCTGCATGGTCTTTCTCTTTGTTATGTATCCAAACTCCAGCTCCTCCCCCTAACTTATTGACTGAGCCATCAAATTCTAAGATCCACAGGATATCTTGCTGAAAAGGAGGTTTAACAATCTGTTCATGGGATGGCCATGTAAGCAGGAGTTGGGGTTTCTTTTCCCGCTTGTTTTCTAGGACAGTTTCATCACTTGTTGGACAATCTTTGACAACTAGAGGAGGGATAATGTCTATTGTTGGACTGATTGATGTTTTATGGGTGCTACTTGCTTGATTAATGTTTTCTTCTTGCAAGAGTTTCTTAGTTCCAATATCATTGTTTGAGAGACTTGCACTGTCATTGAAGAGAATGAAGGAGTCTATGTCTGAATGGACAACATATATTGGAAAATTTTGAGGCTTTTCTTCACTGCTGACCATGTACTTCATGAGTGTCTCCCTGTAAAGTCTTTTTGGTTGCCCAAAGACAGAGATGGTGGCATATGACATATCTAATTGCAGGGAGCCTTGGAGTTTGGCCCCCATGATCTTGATAACAGCATCCCATATTTAGGTGGGATATCAGCGACTACAACATCCATTAGAATGGTTTTATTAGGGTATTGAACCAGGGATACACATAAATCTTTTATTAGGCCTAAACATTTGACTTGGCTAGAATCAAAGGAAAACAGGTCTTTGTATGGTCTTGTTATATCCAAGTTCAATCTTTCCATGACTGCTTTTGGCATAAGGTTGTGAGAGGCGCCTGAGTCGAACATTGCATTATGCAGTATTTTATCATGAACATGCAAGCTGACATAAAAAGGTAATATCCCTGTGACCATTGTTTTTCCATCTACCTCTGGGCCAAACAGTAATTCCGGAGTGTCATCTAGCACATTTACATCATCTTTACTATTAGTGAATTGAAGAGATTTCTTGATCTGTTGCTTATAGATGTCATGCTTGGCTAGCTCTGAGAGGGGAATTGCTATCTTTAGCTTGCCAATCTCTGTGCTTAGGTCAAAAGGTTTATCAGCTTGGGTTTTGGAGTTGTGGATAGCAGCCCTTTCTTTGCTCATTAGATCTTCTTGTTGGTTTTCATCTTGACTTTGAGACCTGCCCCTTTTGCTCATGTCTGGAGGGGTGATATCTAAGTCAGGGTGAGAGGACGAGGTTGCCATAGGCCGTTGTAGTGGTGACAAAAGTGTGGTGACCTCTTCAACCACCACTTCTTCTGTAGGCAAGTTTGTTTTGTCATTAGGTTCTGTGACTATGGTTCCTTTAGATGCTGTTTATCTTTTATCTTTTCTTTCAGGCTGATTTACATTTACAGTCCTACTCCTTAGCTTGTACTGTTTGTGAACTTCATAGACAGCACTATCATATCCTTGTTTAAAATCAAAGGATTCTCCTGATTTAGTTTGGAATATTTTGATTTCATCATCCTCATGGTCCTCTTGTGTTAAGAAGACCTGGCTTTTACCATCTAGACCCATTAGATTAATCTCAGGGTCTTCATTAGGTTCAGTTGATGTTGAAGTTTCTGCATAATTTTCTTGGAAAGGGGGTCTAATGTCTTGGTCAGCACTTGTTCTACCATGTTTTGGTTTTGGGTTCTCCTAAAATTCGGATTTCTAGGAGGGTTGTTTTGTGGTGCTTCCCATGATGACTTTCTTTCAACTGATTCCACTCTTTCACCCAATCTCTTCATGCTATTTAGTATTGCATCCAGCTTTTGATCAAAGCCCGAAGTTTCTTCTTTGAAGGCAGTCCTTTTCTCCAATTTTTCCCTGTTTCTTTTGGCAATTAGGTTAGCTTCCACTGTGACAGCAACCCTTTGAGCTTCTTCAAGGGTTGGAGGATTTCTTTCCTTCAACTGATAGGCCATATCAGGGTCAAAACCATCAGGGAATTTATACAGGGCTAAATCAGGAGGAGGCCTTAAGTTCTGTGGAATAGCATTATATACATTGTTAAACCTAGCACAATATTCCAAAACTGTCTCCTGGGGACCTCTCTTAATAGTGTCATATTCACCAAGTACGTGGAGAGGATCTTTCTTCTTCTCCCATCTCTCAGTAAAAGCTTCGTAAAGCTGATCTGGTGTTGTAATGGAGTTTGCATTGAGGGATCTGAACCAAGTTCTAACATCCCCAGTTAAACTTTGAACAAAAATTCTCATTCTGACAGTGTCATCATCTATTTCATAGGTCTCAAAGTGGTCTTGCATCTTCTTGGCATGCTGGATAGCTGTTAGAGAGCCATTTGAGTCAAAATATGAGATTTTACTTTGATAATCTTGAGGTAAGGCCACAGCATTAGCTGGTATCTGCAGAGGTGCATACCTGTTAGCCATATTTATGAGGTTTAGAGGGTTAATAGGAACAAATGGGACAGCAGGGATTACTGGTGTAACAGGGTTAATGGGATGGGTAACTAATGGGAGAGTGGTTGAAAGAGTATGTGCAGTGGGTGAAAATGTGAGAGGAGGACTTTGAGGTGTTGATGATGAACTAGGGGAACTAGGGGTGGACCGGAAAAGAACTTTGCAGGGAGTGGGAATGAGGATAGGTTGATCTGAACTTATATCTGAATCAGCAGGCTTATCCTGCTTTTGCTGTCTCCTAATGTTTTTTGGAATGGTATTTGGATTATCAACAATGATGGGTGGATTAGGGTCAGGATTTGCCCTAGTGTGCCGAGGATTTTTCTTAGGAGCCAGCTTCCAACCTGTTTTTGGGATTTTGTAGGAAGTTTTTTTTATGTATACAAGGACTGGATAAAGATTTTGAAATGGCTATATATGTTTCAAAGTTTAAGATGAAGATTCCCTATCTAGCTCTTCCCTAAAGCTGTGACTGTGGTACAGAAACAATTCTAAGGCCTCTTGGCTGGTTTCGGGCTTGATGATGGCTTTGGAAGATAGATCGTAATAACAAAATCTAAAATTCCCCAGTGGAGTCGCCAATTATGTTAACACCCAGGTTGTTCCCTATGACTCCCAAGGGAATACGGCCGGGGTAACCACTAACCAATCTTTGGATCACTGTTTCTAGCCAAACTGTGATCAGAGAGGGCTCTCTCTTTATGATTTGTCTCTGTTATGATGGTGTTTTAGGCTAGCTATTAAGTTTAATCTTGTTTCAATTGTTTGGTTGGATAAGTTTCAGTCAAACGTGTGTGCTCTTCCCAGCATATTATATAACATTGGGCAATGGAGTCAGTGGTCCTTTGGTTTGGTGTGCTATGTTGATACATTAATGAAAGCTGCAGAGCAAGGTGATTGTCCGGGGAACAAAGTTTTGAAATTGAGTTTGTGTGTAACATGTCCAGGATAAGAAAGGCAATTAAGGATCTTTCTATAAACTGGTATGAAAGGAGAAACAATTGTTACCTGGAAGCATTTAAGAATTTCTAGATAACATTCACAGCATGGAATTAAATGTAACATGAGCATTTAAGAATTCATGTCTCTTTTAATCCTGAAGAAAACATTTACAGCAACATAAGATTGAGCACAGGGTGTTAAGAAACATGTCCTGAACTATTCTTTTTCTTTATTGCTAGATATGACGAAAATATGAAAACGAAATAACATAGGGAAACGAAACAGAGTTTAAAGAAGACATATCATTCCACCAGACAACGCAAGGTTTCTGCAACAGCTCTTAGATTATCAACAAGACACCAGAGTTCCAGGAAATCACTGAGCTGAAATTGCTCTTTGTATTAAACTTTTCTGAAAATACAGAGTATACATGCCTCAGAGTAAAATTTACCAACCCCTTATGCGTTACTAAGGGGGGTATATATACAAATTTACATTTGGAAAATATCTGAATGAAGAGTAAATGCTCCATAAATGTCCTACCAACTGCTGGAGTGCAGCAGCTGAAAGAGTAAATGTTGTAATAACTTTTAGTCCCTTAGCTGTCAAAAATGGTCAGAGACTGTTGACTTGGTGGCAATTGGAGTCGGTTGGAGACGTGCTGTTCAAAATGTGGCTAGCTGTCATCGTTAGTAATGAATCACTTTTTGGATGCTTTTCAAACATTAACCCTTTTACACTTGTCTTCTGGTGACCTGAGCTGGCAGTGGCCGAATGTCTTGAAACTACCGTGGCAGAATTTGGAGCATGGCCTGCCACCAGTCCTCCTTAGGCATTTGATGCCTCTGAATTTTAATTAGAGTCTCATCAAGCTCTGTATATCTGAAAAAACTAGGAGGAGTTTCAAATAAATGATTTACCTCATTTTCAATAAAAAATGAGCCTTCGAGCTTAGTGTACAAGCTCTGTCCTGTTGGAGGAACTGTTTCCTCAGAAGTACTGCTGGATGCAGTGATTTGATTTTCAATGTAAGTGGCCATCCTGTTTGTAAATTGATCTCTGCTGATCAATTTTCCTGTGCTGCTCAACAGGCTAGGCAATCCTCTTGCTTGTAGCATTCCCATTCTGAGTTTATAATCTTCAGCTTCAGTCTGTATCTCATAACTTTTTCTTTCTACCGTCTGTACATAACCTCTGAGAGTTAGCACCTTTTTAGCCATGAGGATGGCCTCTGTTCTGTTGGTGATTCCAACGGCTGCCAGCTCCTCTTTGTCTTGCCTGTTCAAAAATTCTATCAATTGGCTAGCTTGCTCAGGTCTGTTTCCTAACACTGTCTTGGCCCTCTGGACATCTGTCTGGGCTTGTACAATTAAATCCATATGCTCATGGATTGTTTTAATGGATTTCCACTGTTTGATAATGGCTTGGGTAATTTTATTCCACAAGATTCTTTTGATTTCTGCCATAGTATTTTCCAGATTGAGCTCCTTCTCCAGGGCCTTTATTTTATCTTTTTGAGCCTTAATCTGTCTGCCCTGTTCTGCTACCGTTATCTTTGATTGATCATATTTGGCATCTATCTCTGCCAGTTTTTCTTTTGCTTTCTTTATTTCATCCGCCTGTAGCTCCATTGCCTTGACAGCTTTGGTCAATTCTTCTACACTGGGGTGGGCATCTGGAGCTGCTGTTGTACTTGCTGCTTCTGTTGTGGGGGCCACTGCTGCCCCAGAAGTTGTTGCTGTTGTGGAATCTGTTGGAGGAGCTTGGAGTGTAGATTCTCCCTATTTGTCTTGTAATGCTCCTTCCAGCTCTTTCTCTAGTTCTTGGATCCTTTGATCTTGCTGTAATAAGAGGTCAAGTTGTTCATTAACTTGCTTTTCTTTTTGCAATTCAGCTGTCTGAGGGTGTTCTGTAGGTAACAGCTTCAACCTCTTCTTCATGGCATTTAGATCATCATCCTTTTTCTTCATGAGGGCTTTTACCCCGGTTGGATCACTAGGGTCATGCCCTAGATCAACAATAATCTCCTCAAGAGATTTTATCCTATTGTCCTTGGCCTTAGAGGACATCCTCTCAAAATCTAGTTGAGTGTTTGTGTTCTTCAAGGATTCTTTCAGCTCATGAGCTAATGTGGCCTTCTCTACCAAAGTGGCATAGACCATCTCCCCAGTCTGCTTGTGGAGTTCAATTTGGTCCATAGGATGTATGTCTTTGGCCAGGACCTCCACCCTTCTTTTGATGAAATCTGCAGTTGTCATTGGCTGCGGCCCCTTGGGTTTGAAATGGCTGAATATTATTTTTTCTTCTTTGAAGTCGTAGACCGACATCAACCTTTCCTGCTGGGCTGGAGTGGCATCTATAAACTGTTTGTAAACCTCAGCCCTCAATAACTCATTTGCTGCCTTGATTTGTTTGAAGGAAGCCTTAGCACCTTTAAGCTTCTGGCTTTGCTGAGAAGAGGATGACACCTCCAAACCAAGCTGTAAATTCTGCTCCTGCTGAAAGGAGCTTGTCCCTGTATGTTGGCTGCCCTCCCTGTCCTTTGCTGTGTTGTTCAAGACATCTTCAGTAATGTCTTCCACCTCTGGGGAATCTGCCCTTTGCCTTTTAGTTTCTGGCTGGTGGGAGGATCTACTGAGGGGAGTGGACTCTTCTCTTTGCCTTTTAGTACCCCTCTCTTCATGTGCTGGGGTCTGCAAAACTGAGGTAGTTAATGGCTCAGTTTGAGGTGGCGGTGTTTGCATTAGGGGGGTTTCTGGCAGCCCAGTTTGTGGCAGAACAGTTTGTCCTTGTTGCTGCTCTGTTTGTTGTTCTGTTTGCTGATCTTTTTGCTGTGACTGTTGCTCTGACTGTTCCTTTTTTGCTTCATCCTCTGCATCCATTTTTCCTTTTCCTTTATCTAAGCCTGGTGCTACTGTAGAGAGTGTCTGCGGCGCTGTCCTGGTAACTGAGGTCCCTTCTCCCACTGATTGAGGCAGTCTGAAAGGTACCTGGAGCACATAGTCCAGGTCAATAGTCTTCTCAAGTTCTTTCATATTTTTAAGCATTCTTTCTTCTTCAGTTAAGCTCTCAACTAGAGTGTCCAGCTGCCATTCTTGTAAGTTGGCATACTTTTCTATGTGTGGGTAGTGGCAGTGTTTAATCCCTAGGAGTCTGTACTTAGTTCTCCTAGCAGTGATGAAACCTTGAGGGTCATAAGGGACCCATCGAAAACTGTATGACAATTTATATTTGTCCTTGAGGATCAGGTCTGCAGATTCCCATCCTTCCTTCTTGTTCATGATGAAAGGGCCCAACTCATTTTTGAAGTTAAGGTGTGCCTTTTTCTTGGAGCTGTGGAAATGGGTAAGGTCTGACTGAATCAATTCCTGTAATACTCCAAGGCAAATAATCTCATAGGAACATACTTGGGTAGCCTGTATGGACAGAGCTCACAGCCATATACTCTGAACACAGTATGGTGTTCATATAGGTACCAATCACCTATTTTGTACTTCTTAGATAGCTGCAAAGCTTTCTTGATCTCATTAGATATTCTAGGTGGAGGGGACTTCATAAGCATGCAGGAGACTGGGTACACAAACTGGTCAACAAATTCACAGTAGGTATAGGGTGAATTTGTGATTTTATGATAGACTGAGGTCCAGAAGATGACAGATCTCCTCTCTCCTTTATTATCCAGCCTTCTGATGTAGCATGGGAAAGCTTCAGAATGATAAAACATGAACAGGTGGTAGATGTAAGCTGAGTATCTGAAGACCCCCTGTCTGTCCATTTTGCTCAATTGATCATGAATCCTATTGGCTATGAACTTAGCAAAGTTATACTTTCGGGCAGGGGGTTGACGTGGGCTGTAAGCAGACAGCAATACGAGCATGGCTTGATCCACATGCTCACTGTTTTGGTAACCTAACACATAGGCTATCATGTCCAGTAGCAGCCTGCCTGAGTCATTGAAATGTTCATGCAGATAAGGGGGTGGCCCTTGGATATCAGCTCCAAATTCGAAAATGGCTCTTGGATATCAGCTCCAGTTGTTTTGTCAACAAGAGATTTATAATTTTCTACAACTCCATATTATGTCATTGAGCCTTCGTATTATGTGTTGCCAAAGTGAAGCCACGTGATCAAGTTATGTTTGGATTCTTTGCATAGTAGCATACATAGGTGAAAAAAATGTGGTTGTCTCTATATAATTTAACGATTTTTTTTGCATCATATTGATTTTGTTTTGTAAAATTAAAAGTGCAGAACCAATTATTGAAAAATATTGCATAATTCAAATTTGTAGTTCTTGGTCCTCAAAAACCCCTGAACACATCACTAGTTTGGTCGTGTTCACATGCTGTGATGGTTTATTATTCTTGTCACTTAGAAACTGTTGAACATTGGCTACAAGTCAACCACCCTCCTAGGAACTGATAAATAGTCGAAAGAGAAATATCTAACACATGGTGCTAGGTCCATAGAGTGGTTCATACTTGACAACTTTTATAATGGAAGCCTCGACAAGCTGAGTATGGTGACAATATTGATCTTACAAGTTCGTCAACGATTCTCAGAGACAGTTGTACCTTAAATGAATCAAGTGGGAAGCTCAAAGATTGTGGTGGAGAAAGAGCATGGTCCATGAGGTTTTAGAGTGGGTAGAAGTGGCAGTGAAGACCATATAATACAAATGTGACATATGAGAAATATAATTTGTAATTCATGTAATGTTAATTTCGTAATGTAAGTGTTAAGGGAGGGACTTGGAAATAATGCTTACATTAGTATACATATAAATTTGGTTTGTTGGTTGGTTGGGTTGTTGAGATATTTTCTCAATAAGAAATCTCCTTGTTTGAAATATGTTAGATCTCATAAGCACTATATATGTGGTATGTAATTTGGTTTTGAATGAAAATATACATTTTTTTTTTGTGATCTGTGTAACATGGCTACTCTTTCGATTTATTTGTAAATGCAAGGTCCAATATCCTATCATGCTCCCCAGCCAATTCAATTCCTTTCATTAAGGAGCCAACCCTAAAACCTCATCAAAATGCCGTTAAGTCTCATTACAAGTATTACAACACATATCTAACATAATCCTTAAAAGAGAGATGGATTAAGTATAATCATGTATACACTTTATGTTTTCCCAACTATGTTGAAATTTATGCTTCACATAAGGGAAATTATAAATATTAAAGAAAATATTTAAGTTCATCAAGTTACTAATAGATATTTATAAAAAAAATTGATAGGTTGGTTGCTTTTAGAGTCGCACCCAACTATTAGGTTTAAATTAGCGATGGAAGGAGTGTTTTAAAATCCCAACTTTCCACCATTTATTCTACATGTCATGGATAGGTATTTAGAATAAATTAAATATAGTTCTAATAAAAGGTAATAGTTTATTTTATTTGCTAGTTTGTTTGTGCCTTGTGGGACTAACTTGTGGTCTAAGAAACCATCTTCTAGTGTTGTGAACTATCAGGTTTAAATAGGTGTGATCTAGATTTATGAAGGAGAGAAATGAAATATAGATTCAAACCAAAACACATAAATACAATGAAACAAAACTTCAATTAATAAATAGCAAATGCTGAAAATTGTTTACATACATAAGAGAATCAAACTAGCTTATGCGATGGTAGCTTATCTCTGAGAATATATGTGACAACTACATGCCATATGAAATGTGTTATATTGAGACTCACGGGCATTTTTATCATCAAGAAACAATGGAAAACCATAAAATTCCAAAAATCTAACCCTAGGAGATGAAGCGTCAAATGTTTGTGGGCCTCATTAGGGTTAGTTGGTACATCAACTTCCTGGGGTCATAACATTGGTATATAATATCTATTTGATGTGTATGATACCTCATTAGAAATATCTATCCAAGGAAAACAATTTTCGACCATAGAACCGTTACGCAAGCTATGGGTCCGCATGTTTTCCAAAATAACACCATTTATGGCATAAAAATGGCTCGGGAATTTCACGACTTGAAAAAATTCCAAAAATAGTAAACCATTCTAGAAATTAGGAAATTGAAATGAAATAATGTTGGGGTCCAGGTGGAATAGGTGGGTGGCCATCAACATCTACTTGGATTAGTCCTCCCCCCTTAGGAATTAATGTTCCCCATTGCATTGAGTTCCTCCATGAGATGGGGAAACTTCTATTGAAACTGGTCCCTGGTGAGCCACTTACCTTGGTGAAAGAGTTGGTCAGCTTTGACATCCAGATACAATTGGATCCTCTATTGGAGAGTGTTCTTAAGTTTTGTCTCCATGATCCAATCAATCGTGGCCTGTTCAATGCAATCTGATTTGAGCTCTATTGGTGTCAGTTGCTCAGAAATGTCTGATGTGTCTAGTAATGGTGGAAAGAATGGTCAAAGGCAGTCCACATACAACATTGGGTGCAGGCCAAGGAATAGTGTTATGAAACCAGCTCATAAAAAGATAGAAAAGGGAGATAAACTCCTTAGTTTGGCCCGAAGATGTAATATACAAGGGTTATGGAGGGGTGGATTGTGTGGAAGTAGGGGGTGTCATTTCTATATATAGGATTCTAAGGGGCCATAATATAATCAGAGCCGACATAACAATAATAATGTAAGGGAACAATAATAAAAATAGTGGGCTTCTATGGGTCACAATAATAACAATATGGGGACTACATGGGCACAACAATATAATAAGGGGGTTATACTAATAACAATGAGGGGTTACACTAGTAGTACCGAGACCTAACATGCCCCTCTCCTTCAAAAAGTGTTGTCCTCAACGCTTGAGTAGTTCTTGATGCTTTTGTATAAAATTCTTGTCCTCCCATGTGTAATCTTCAGCAGGTAAGTTCTTCCACTTGATGAGATACTCTGAAATTGATCGATTTCGTAGCTGTCAGGTTCTTGTTTCTGTGACTACTCCAGGTTCCAATATGACTTTTCCTTCCTCATCAAGTTCTGGAAATATTGTTTGAACTGGGATCTTCTACAAATTTTGAATGAGTGGCCACACTTCTTCGTCCTTCTTCCATTCATCCCTTGCTTCGTTTATCCAATCTGGTTGGATAATATAAATAGAACAAAACAATGCTTCCACATCCTCATCCTTTCTTGAGAGTGCATCTGCAACAAAATTTTGCTTCCCTTTTTTGTAGATGATTTCAAAGTCATAACCCAACAAATTTGTGACCCATTTTTTTTTCTTCTAAAGATAATATTTATTCTAAAAAGTATTAAAGACTATCATGATGCATTTTTACCTTGAAGTGTCTTCCCATTAGGTAAGGTCGCCATTTCTTAAGTGCATGTAGTATTTCCAACATTTCCTTCTCATAAATAGCTTGATTGAGATGTAGCCATAAAATTACCAAGTTGCCTATAACAAAACTTCTTTCGCTGCAATGTTGATCTGCCTGTTGTTTCATTCGATTCTACACCAAAGTGGCGTTATCCTTTAAAAGTTGGAGAACTTGTTGTTGATGCTCGATGTGATCTTTCACTGCTTGAATATTTTTCTTCTTGATATTTCCTTCTATCTTGAGAGTTTAAGGAGTGGTAATTTCTTCCAATGATTACAAGATATGGTCAGATTCATTTCCTGATGCTTGATGTGATCTTTCACTTCTTGAACATTTTTCTTCTTGATATGTCCTTCTATCTCGATAGTTTGAGGATTGGTAATTCTAGGCAATGCATTAAAAGATATGATCGAATTCATCTCTTCTTTCTTGATGTGATCTTTCACTTCTTGAACCTTTTTCTTCTTGGTATGTCCTTCTTTCTTGAGAGTTTGAGGAGTGGTAATTCTTGCCAATGATTTACAAGATATGGTCGGATTCATTTCTTCTTTCTCTGGGGTTGGTTCCTAGTGTATATCCTCTTCTTTTGATGTTTCATGATCCTTTTCTTCCTCCTCTTCATAATCTATGTAAAATAATTTCTTCTTAGCACACCTATGACCTTTAGTGTATTTGCTATCACAATTGTAACAAAGCCCTTTTTCCCTTTTTTCTTCCAATTGTTGTGGTGTAAACCTTGTAGGTTGTGGAAGGATAGGAGAAAAAACACTTCCATAATTATAGCTGTGAGTGGTGGGATTCCTTATTTCCATAATTTCGCTTTCAACTTTCTTTCCAATCTGAATTCCTTCTCCAATGAATCAGGTTCCCAAAGACGAACCTCATGTTGAATTTTATCCTTTAAATTCCCTATGAAGACATCAATCCTTTTCTTTTGTGGAATATCATTTACCCTTACATTCAATTTTTGAAAGTCCTCAATGTGCTCCTCCATTGAACCCTTTTGTTTGAGATTTATCAATTGGCTAAAGAAGGTGTTTCTCTTTGTATCCTCATAATGTGTTATCATTTCCTTTGTGAAAATTGACCACATGACAAGTGGTTTACAAGAACAAAGCCCTTCATACCATAAAAATTGATTCAATTCTAAATATAAAGATGCAATACATACCTTTTGTAACAATTTCACCTCATGTAGATAAAAATATTACTCCATCTGTAGTATCCAATTTAACGGATCCTTGCCATCAAACTTCCTCATATCGCCTTTTCTTGATTTTAGGAGCTCGATCTTGAAACGATTGTAACTTTGTAATTTCATATCTCCAAGTTCTGAAATTGTGTCCTGCAGTAGCCTTATGAGTCCTCTTTCTAACCCTGCAAGTTTGATCAAGATTGGATTTTGCAACGAATAGTTATGTCAAAACTCCCACGATGACCTGATTATAGACTGGTTCAGTAGAGCGAACTTGTACAAAGTGCCACGTGTCACTTTTTCAACCTTAGGACCTGAAATCGATATAAATAAAACTAAAGTCTGTCCTATTTCTGTAACGTCTGACAAAATTTCAATCTGATGCTCAGAGAGAAAGTTATGAGGAGTTTCCCAATGTCACTTGTTTGGGATGTAATTCGGGAGCCTGCAAAAACCATAAATGTCTTGGCCTGTATCTCTGAAAATATAGAGAATCAAGATCTGAAATTCAGGCTCGAACTTCACCAAGTTTTCAGTTCAAATGGGTTTTAATTTCAGTGTCTGAAACTTTGTATAAAAACAATTATAGCGAAACTTCCACGATGACCTATTTGAGATGGAATTCTGGAGCTTGCAAAAAACCTAACTTCCTCAGATCATATATCCAAAAATATAGTGAGACAAGTTTTGAAATTCAGAACCGAGGTTTAGTGAGATTTCGTCTCAAATGGGTTTGTTTTTTAGATTCTGAAACGTCGCCGAAAAAATGTTATAGCGCAAATTCCACAATAACATATTTGGAGCAGGGAAACCCTAGAATCCAAAGCTCTGATACCAAATGTTATGTAACCAGCTCACAAAAATATAGAAAAGATAGATAAATGCCTTAGAAATCAACCTCTTCAAGGGGGAAACCTCCTTTACATTACACAAATGAACAATTCTTTGATGATACAAATGACAAGACCTCCTTTCTATATACAGGAGTCTAACGGGTCATAATATAAGCAGAGCCAACATAACAATAATAATGTAAGGGCACAATAATAATAATAGTGGGCTTCTATGGGGCACAATAATAACAATATGGGGACTCCATGGGCATAGCAATATAAAAAGGGGGTTGTACTAATAACAATAAGGGGTTACACTAGTAGTATAGAGACCTAACAAATAGGGTAATTATGAGCTCGAAAGAATTTCCACTCACAATCTTGGTGATGGTGCAAGGCCCATATCATAGTGGTCGAAGATTTTGATGGGCTCTATTAAGGCATTGCTTCTGAAAATGCAACCAACTTTTTCACCCACTTGAAACTTATCTGGCACCTGTTGTTGATAATGACGTTGTTTGTATTTAGAATTAGATTTATCCAAGATATCATCAACCTACTAGAAGATGTGATGGATGCGCTTAATAAACTTGGTGGCTTTACCAGCTTTGGACTGAACACGTGTAGATTCATCCTATGTAGTTGAAAGGTGCATTACAACATAAATCAGACACAGTTATTGAAATATCATTCCTACTTGAAAGGGGTTGTGTCTAGTTGAGCCATGGAGAGCTCTATTATAGTTTTGTTGCACATAGAGTAGACTATCATCCCATGTGTTAGTGTCGGTATCTTCATCCCTCCATCAGTGATCAAAATTTCTCTTTTTACATGCATAATAGGTGTCCCATCTGATCAGCTGCATTCCATTAGGATCATGGATCATCTGATGGTAGTGGTTCATTATCAAAATTTTCCTCATGGTTTTTACCTGCTGGCCCATTTTAACAAGTTTAAGTCATTTATAGTCATTTTTGTCATTACATTTCCAAAAAATCATTTTTAGGGTTTTAGGTTTCATTAGGTCTAGGGTTTGTCACCATGGTCTTCAAAAGCTCAATATGAGGTCAGTAGACACATGAGGATGTTTAATAGGTTCATAAAATCACAAATTCTACTGATGATTTGCTCCATAAAGGGTTTTTACCTCAAAACTCTCTTTTGAGGTGAAAACAGGGTTTTTCTATTTCATGTACAAATTTTATGTAATTTTATTGTTTTCATATGTAATAAAGCATCATCTGCAGCCCTGGGTCACCTTGCCAAACTCCAGCACTCCAGCTACTACAAAAAGACAAAAAAATCCAAGCATTAGTCCATCAAATGACAAAAAAGAGTCAAACTGTAAAAACAGGGTTTTTAAAAGCAAAGTGAAAAGCAACTTTAGAAAGTGGGTTTATTTCAAATGAAAATTAAAGTCAGTTGTATATAAAGGGATCCTTTGTGTTGAAGACATCATTTTGTGCTAAAGTAAGAGAACACAAGAGACAAAATCGCATCTGAGGTGAAAAGAGGAAAAATTGCAACAAACTTCAGGATTTTTCCTGGCGCGACGCACCTGGGTGTTGGCGCGGCGTACCTGCCAGGCGCTACGCTCCGGGCGCAGGATTTGCAAAGATTTTTCAACATGCGCTACGCACCTAGGCTTTGGCGTGGCGCACCTGTCAACCAAGCTCAAAAATCATCCCATCGATTTTCCAAGCCTATATATTTTGCAAATAACATCTATTCAAGTAAGTACATCCTCCCATTTACCATAGCAAGAGGTTTTGTCATCCTTGATGGTGTTTTGAATGGTGAAAATTCAAACCCTAAGTTGCTTCAAAGTTGCCTTGACAAAACTATCTAAGGTTTTGTAGCTTTTGTCATTCTTTTTGCTTTTATTCCCTTGTATAATTTTCCCGCATCCCATCCCTCTGCACTAAATTTCCCTAATTCCCTTCCCCTTTCCCTCTCCCATTTACACTCACCTTATCCCCTATCACCAAACCCTAATCCCTATACCTAACTCCCACTATTCCCCAAACCTTAATTTTCATTTCCTAAACCCTTTCATTCCCTAAAAACCCTACAGCCATCATCAAAACCTTTCTTTGTACTTATACTACCAGTCAACCCATCAAATCCAAAGGAGGAAAACAGTAGTCACCTATACTTAAGAAAATCTCTTCATACTGATCATTCTACATTCTACATTTACAAATATGGAAACATATTCAGCTTATGGAAGGGATGAGGAAACTGTGAGTGATTCCTCCCAAGAGATTCATGCACCAAGAAAACCACATAAGGGAGGAAAACACATCCGGGAGGAGCCCACCACACTCACAGAGTTACTAGCTTGCCCTCTTGCAGTAACATGCTTTAAACATCAATCTTGCTACCAGTTTTGTGAGATGGTCGAGAGGGTGAAATACCACCATGCACTTGCTAGGCTATTTTTCCTTCATCTTCACAATGGCTAGGTGAACTTAGCAGGTGTTTCCTTCACTCTGACACCTGAAACCATAGCTGCAACAACAGGTATTCCAAATGTGGGTGAACAGTGGAACAAAGGACATCTTGTGGGTAAAGAGCATTATGAGCCTTATGTCAAGGCTAGTTATCAAAAGCAAATCAGTAGGGTCTTTCCTTTTATATACCTATCTCGTTTGTACACTTACCATGTTAGATTATTGATGCATTTCACTAGAGCAAGGATGATGAACCTCCCCTATTTCATATGCAGAAATATTGAGAAAATGGCTACATTGGTGTAAAGGAAACCTCTTCCTCAACATTTCAATAGCATTTATCACTTTTCATTGATCAAGATTGTTGTTTTGCATCAGTTGAGCTTATTGAATATTTCATGGGATACCTTCATTTCACATGAGGTTTTCAAAAGCCCTCAAGTGACACCATCAGTGTTTCAAGAGGAAGGAGGGCCTTCAAATCAGCAAGAGGTTCAGGAGACTCAAACTACAGGTGTGCCAGTATTTGTCACTTATGAAAAGGGCACAAGGAGATTATTTGCAGCTGCCAAATAAGTATTATCTCCACCTGGGGTGGAAGGGGTCTCATTTTCTCCATCAGAGCACAGGAAAATGCTATCTTCACCTGGGGTGAAAGGGGATTTGCCTTCGTTTTCAGCAAAGCAGGTACAGGATAACGGGAAGCAACCATTGCATGATGAACGGCCTTCTAAAGGTTAAGAGAGATATTTTATTTTGATTCATGAGGAGGATACTGATTTGGGCTCCCAAAGCTCAAGGCTCAAGGAGGTCATTAGAGAGAAAGAAGCGGACATCCAGGCCTTATCACTTAACCTAGAGAGGGCTAAGTGGATTATCAACTTCCTTGAGCAAGAAAACAAGTAGCTTACTGACAAACAAGAACTCTTGGAGCTGCAAGTCATTAAAGAAAACTGGAAAAAGTCCAAGAGGGCAAAGGGCAAGTTAACATCCATTGAGCAAAAGGACAATGACCAGGAATATGTGTTGGTGGCCGTTATGGGAATGGCACTTCGCTTCCACCCTTATGATCATGGTAGGCCGGCTCTGAATGAGACCCCCTATCCTGCATTTGACAATTTTCATATTTTGTTTTTGTTTTCTTTTGCAGAGCACCTCTCTTGTTTATTTTCACATAAGGGTGGTTCCGCACTCCTTAAGAGCGGGGAATGGTGGAAGAAGTCTTACGATCCCAACAGATAGATATAAATCGTTCGTTCTTACTCCTAAGTAATGATCAAAAAAAGATTTTTAGGGGAATCGTCATGATAAAGATCACCAATGACAATGGTATCGGTAAATGACAATGACAGTGAAGATGAAAAAGTTCACGTCCCTCCTCTTGTCCTCTTATACATATTGGCTACATAGTGATAGCGATTTATGATGTGCTGATTTCGGTATATCATGGTTTTAGGTTCACCGCATAAGTTCATTGCTGTGTCTACAAGATTTAAGAGAACATGGAGGAAAAGCATCCTCCATAAGGGCAAAAACATGTCGATGGCATTCCTGAAAGAAGAATTCATTCGTAGGATACCATTTCTTTGAGAGGAACAACGGAAAATCGCAAATGCTGTCCCCTTTTGAGAAGGGAACAGCGAAGATACTCAAATGCTGTTCCTTTTGAAAAGGAACAATAGACACACTCAAGTGTTGTTCCTTTTCTCAAAGGAACAGCAAAAACACACAAGTGCTGTTCCTTTTCGCAAAGGAACAGCAGGAACACACAAGTGTTGTTCCTTTTCGCAAAGGAACAGCAGAAACACACAAGTGTTGTTCCTTTTCACAAAGGAACAGCATAAACACACGAGTGCTGTTTCTTTTCGCAAAGGAACAACAAAAACACACAAGTGCTGTTCCTTTTCGCAAAGGAACAACAAAAAAACACAAGTGTTGTTCCTTTACGCAAAGGAACAACAAAAACACACAAGTGATGTTCCTTTTCGTAAAGGAACAGCAAAAAGCACAAGTGTTGTTCCTTTTCACAAAGGAACAGCGAAAAAAACACAAGTGTTGTTCCTTTTCGCAAAGGAACAGCAAAAACACACAAGTGCTGTTCTTTTTCGCAAAGGAACAACCAAAAAAAACACAAGTGCTGTTCCTTTTCGCAAAGGAACAGCAAAAACACACAAGTGCTGTTCCATTTCGCAAAGGAACAACCAAAAAAACACAAGTGCTGGTCCTTTTCGCAAAGGAACAACAAAAACACACAAGTGTTGTTCCTTTTCGCAAAGGAACAGCAAAACACTTGGAGTAAAAAAATCAAGGAACATATATACAAGATGTTTATGTACAAGTTATAAAAATGAATTTCTTAAACTATAGGTGAGGAAGATTTCGCTCCCTCTCCTAAGATTTCCATATCAGTATCTTGTCGCAGCTGCTGACAGAAGGATTCCTGAGTGAGAGGCTTTCGATAAAGGTGAACTCGGTGGCCATTTACTTTGAATGCATATCCAGAACCGTCAATTGTGATCAGGGTAAGGGTCCCATTGTCGTGTACCTTCTGGATTTCGTATGGTCCTAACCATCGAGTCGGGAGTTTCCCCGGGAAGTCCTGAAACCGAGAGTCGTATAACAGAGCCCAATCTCCTTCATGAAAGACTTTATTTTTGATAAGTGCATCATGCCATTTATCTTGCTGTTGTTGAATTAATGCTGTATTTTGTAATGCAGAGAGCCTGATCTCGTCCAATTCATTAATCTGTTGTAATCGATTGATTTGTGCCTCACTCAGATCTAGGCCGACTTCCTGTGCAGTTCATAGCGTTCGGATTTCGAATTCTATGGGGAAAATTGGCTGCTTCCCAAACACTAATTGATAAGGTGAATAGCCTGTAGTACTTCTCCATGTGGTTCTGTAGGCCCACAGTGCCTCGGGTAGTCGAGTGGCCCAATCACGCCTATGCGATGCAATGGTCTTTGTTAAAATTGATTCTATTACCTTATTACTACTCTCTACTTGCCCATTTGCCTGCGGATGGTATGGGGTAGTGATCTTATGTTGGACATGATAATTGTTAAGTGTTGCAGCTAATTTATTTCCAACAAATTGTGGTCCACCATCGGTGATTAGTTCCCTCAGAAGTCCATAACGTACAAACAAATGGAACAATAATTGTATCACAGAGTCTTCTGTAGCCCTAGGTAATGATTCGGCCTCGACCCATTTAGTAACATAGTCTGTCGCCACTAGAATGTATGTCCTCTGATTTGATGATGGATTTATGGGCCCAACGAAGTCCAGAGCCCATCGTTCAAATGGCTCAATGACCAATTGTGGTCTCAGAGGCATTTCATCGGCTTGGCCAGGTCTTCCTGCTCGCTGGCAGCTGTCACAAGCTTGTGCAAATTTTTTCGCATCCTTGAAAATTGTAGGCCAATAGTATCCGGTCTGCAATACTTTATGTGTTGTTCTTTTTTCAGCAAAATGTCCCCCGCATGGCCCGTCGTGGCAAGCTTTTAGATTGTCGAAGATTTCGTCTTCTCGAATACACCTTCTGATTTGCATGTCTGCCCCTGTATGGAACAAATGGCCTCCAATCCACGAAAACCGAGTGCTCTTCTGAACAATCTGCTTGCGTTCCTGAGGGGTTAAGTGTTTTGGTAGCTTGCCAACTACGAGGTAATTAGCGAGATCAGCATACCAGGGTGTTCGAACAGCAACAGCAAATAGGTGTTCGTCAGGGAATTGATCTTCGATGGTTGCTGTTTCAATTGCTTTCGGTATTCGTGAGAGGAAATCAGCTACAGGGTTCTCCTTGCCAGGTCGATCCTTGATTGTGATGTCGAATTCCTGCAATAAGATCAACCATCTGGTTATTCTGGCTTTCGTAACAGGTTTATTTGCCAAATATTTGATAGTAGAATGATCTGTATATAACACAACGGGATAGCTTGTGATATAATGTCTAAATTTGTTAACAGCATGTATTACAGCCAGGAATTCCTTTTCAGTAACAGTATAATTGAGTTCGGCAGAGGATAAATTTTTGCTAATATAGTAGATAGCATATGGTCTCTTATCCTCTGCACCAATTGCTGTGTCCGAGGCATCAGATGAGATTTGAAATGGCAAATTCCAGTTGGGTCCTCGAAGGACTGGGGCTGTTGATAGAAGCTTCTTCAGTTCCTTAAAAGCTTGGTCGCATTTTTCTGTCCACAAGAAATCAACATTTCCAGTTAAAGCATATAGAGGTGCAGCAATACGTGAGTAATGTTCTATAAATCGTCTGTAATACCCAGAAAAGCCAAGGAAACTGCGTACCTCCGTTTGAGTAGTGGGGGTAGGAATAAGCAAAAGAATCTGGATTTTAGCCGGGTCTACCTGGATGCCAGCTGCTGAGATGTAGTGCCCTAGAATGAGCCCTTCTGTCATCATCATGTAACACTTTTCGTGACTCAGACAAAGTCTGGTAGCGATACAACGTTGTAGGACTTTTTCCAGGGTATCTAGAGCTGGGTCAAAATCATCTCCGTATGGTCTAAAATCGTCCATATACACTTCAAGTCCGTCATTTATTAGATCTGAGAAGATACTAAGGATAGCCCTTTGGAATGTAGCAGGGGCATTACATAGGCCGAAGGGCAAAACTCGATAGGCAAAGGTTCCCCAAGGGAAAGTAAAGGTAGTTTTATCCTGGTCTTCAGGGGCAATTTGGATTTGGTTATATCCGCTAAAGCCGTCCAGGAAAGAAAAGAATTTCTTTCCTGCTAAAGTGTCCAATACTTGATCTATAAATGGGAGAGGGAAGTGATCCTTCTGCGTGGCCTTATTTAACTCCCTGTAATCTACGCAAATCCTCCATTTTCCATTTTTCTTGGGTACCACCACCAGGGGAGAGACCCACTTACTGTCGGAGATGGGATAAATAAAATTAACATCTAGAAGTTTCTAAAGTTCGGCTTTTACTACCTCTTTTAGATGGGTGTTAAGTCTTCTTTGTGGCTGACGAACAGGTTTTGCATCTTTTTCTATGTAGATGTGGTGGGTGCATAATTGGGGATCGATTCCTTTCATGTCAGGGTAATCCCACGCAAATGCTCCTTGATATTTTCGTAACAGATTTACAAGTTTTGCTTCTTGGTCTGGTGTAAGGTTGGCGTTGATATTTAAGGCCTTACCAGGTTCAATTTCCACTATTTTACTATTAGCAACAACAGTCACTGGTATTGTTTGGTCATGTGCATCTTTCAAAGGGTCTTCCTCTAGCTCACTATCGAATGCTGCCTCTATCATAAAACACTGTGTGTGAGATCTAGATTCAGTTTGGCTAATGAAGTTATTGATGGCATCATCTTCTATTTGATCTTTAAAATCTAAAGCCTTCTGTACAGTCAATGGGGATCTGATATTGTTAGTGAGGTATGACACAGGATACTGATTGGTTTTGATCATTGGCAGGCTTGGCTGTGCTGGAGGATATAGAACTAGATTTTTAACATCTGGTCCTTTAGTTATAGTCATGTTTCCCTGCCGGCAACCAATATAGGCATCGGCAGTAGCAAGCCAAGGTCTTCCTAATATTAGCGGATGTCCATCCAGTCGGGTTTTTGGATTAATTATCAGGAAATCAGTTGGATATTCCCAGGAGTCTACAGAAACCATGACATCGTATAGAGTGCCTTCTGGTCGAACTACAGATCGATCTGCCAATTCTAGCAAAGTAGAAGTGGGTTCTACTGATGTGATGCCAAGCTTTTGGCAGGTAGAGGTTGTCAAAATATTGATTGCAGCTCCTAGATCAACTAAAGCGTTAGTCAGGGTTTGGCCATAGATTTGGACAGTCACAATTGGATTTCCGGGATCTTCGTATTTGATAGGTGTCTCTTTCCCTGATAATAAGTCAGATAAGGTGCCGACGACTTGGACTCTTGGGTTAGTGGTTGTATTCCTCCTTGATTTTTTTATGCATAGTTCTTTTATAGTTTTTGCGTATATAGGAATATCTTGAATGGCCTGGAGGAATGGAATTTTTATGTACAGGTTTTGTAACTCTCCCAGAATGTCAAAGTCTGGATGTTGTACTGGTCGTGGTATGACTAATCGTTCCGGGAAAGGAGGAGAGGATGTATTTGTTTGTTGATGGGTCTGTTCCTTATTTACACCCTCTTGTTGTGGTGGTTGTTCTATTGGTAACTGATTTTCAATGTGAACTGTTTTGTCTCCCTCTGTTTCTATGATACGTCCAGATCGTAACTGAAGGTCATTGCACTCCCTTAGGTCAAGTCCAGTTTCTGATGTTTCTATAATTTGGAGGGATTGGACTGGTCTATTATTAGGATTGGGATTGGGTTGGGCTGGGAGTTGCGGCCTTAAATTAGATTGGGGGTTTTGTTGTAAGGCTGGCAGAGTCGGTTGAGGGAGTGGAATAGTTCCTGTTGACTGATATGTCGATCTTGGCCAATTTGTCTGCCAGGGTGAACCTTGTGAAGTAGGAGGAATCCATTGCGGAGGGTATGAGTTATTCTGCCAATATGGTGGGGTGTAGGGAGAATTTGGCCATCCGAATTGGCTTGTCTGATTCATCCATGGATTTGGAGAAGGAAGCGGCTGTGATGACCAATTCGGGACTGGGGGTGTAGATTGGTTTTGCCACATACCATATTGCTGAGCATTGTATTGCGGAGGCTGAAAAGAAGAAGTCGGGTCAGAAAACATACCAGATTGCCTAGGTTGCCATTGGCGACGTTGGTTAACAAAGTATGCTGGTTCTGATTCTTCTTCTGCTTCCTTATATACTGCCTTCAATCCAGGAAGTGAGGGGCAGCTCTCAGTAAGGTGGTCTTTCGTACAGATAGCACATGTTTGAACTGTATCTAGCGGACATTCCTTGTGGCTGTGTTTTCTTCTGCATCGGGGGCAGAAAATTGCCAGATTTTTCTCCGCCTCCATTTGCTTTTGTTTAGCCTGCACAATATCAAGCTGAGTAGTTAATGTCCCCAGAATATCAGTTTTAAAATTTTCTAATAAATTCCCTAGTTCTACACGTGTTACCCCTTCTGTTGATATTTTGTTGTCTTTAACAAACCTATCATATTCTGTTGATTTTATCCTTGTGCTGCCTCTTGAACTCTTGATGCATAAATTAATGATATCAGCAAAATTCTCTTGGTAAATATCCCCTTTTCCCATGATATTCAATGTTTCAATCCACTGCTCTTTCATTCCTCTAATCAATGCAGTTTTCAACACATTATCGGGCAGAGGTAGTGATGCATAGGGGGATCTCTGTAAATTATACTGGAAACGTTCTATGTATTCTTCCAAAGTTTCATTTGGTCTGGCCGTCATTTGGAAAATTTCATCTTTTAGCTCTCTCGACCTACAATAATCCTGATATTTTTTAAGAAAGGATTCCACTTATGGGAATGCCACTTCGCTTCCACCCTTATGATCATGGTAGGCCGGCTCTGAATGAGACCCCCTATCCTGCATTTGACAATTTTCATATTTTGTTTTTGTTTTCTTTTGCAGAGCACCTCTCTTGTTTATTTTCACATAAGGGTGGTTCCACACTCCTTAATCGCGGGGAATGGTGGAAGAAGTCTTACGATCCCAACAGATAGATATAAATCGTTCGTTCTTACTCCTAAGTAATGATCAAAAAAAGATTTTTAGGGGAATCGTCATGATAAAGATCACCAATGACAATGGTATCGGTAAATGACAATGACAGCGAAGATGAAAAAGTTCACGTCCCTCCTCTTGTCCTCTTATACATACTGGCTACATAGTGATAGCGATTTATGCTGTGCTGATTTCGGTATATCATGGTTTTATGTTCACCGCATAAGTTCATTGCTGTGTCTACAAGATTGAAGAGAACATGGAGGCAAAGCATCCTCCATAAGGGCAAAAACATGTCGATGGCATTCCTGAAAGAAGAATTCATTCGTAGGATACCATTTCTTTGAGAGGAACAACGGAAAATTGCAAATGTTGTCCCCTTTTGAGAAGGGAACAACGAAGATACTCAAATGCTGTTCCTTTTGAAAAGGAACAGCAGACACACTCAAGTGTTGTTCCTTTTCTCAAAGGAACAGCAAAAACACACAAGTGTTGTTCCTTTTCACAAAGGAACAGCAGGAACACACAAGTGCTGTTCCTTTTCGCAAAGGAACAGCAGAAACACACAAGTGTTGTTCCTTTTCGCAAAGGAACAGCAGAAACACACAAGTGCTGTTCCTTTTCGCAAAGGAACAGCAGAAACACACGAGTGTTGTTCCTTTTCACAAAGGAACAGCAAAAACACACAAGTGTTGTTCCTTTTCGCAAAGGAACAGCAAAAAAACATAAGTGTTGTTCCTTTTCGCAAAGGAACAGCAAAAACACACAAGTGCTGTTCCTTTTCGCAAAGGAACAGCAAAAAGCACAAGTGTTGTTCCTTTTCGCAAAGGAACAGCCAAAAAAGTACAAGTGTTGTTCCTTTTCGCAAAGGAACAGCAAAAACACACAAGTGCTGTTCCTTTTCGCAAAGGAACAGCCAAAAAAAACACACAAGTGTTGTTCCTTTTCGCAAAGGAACAGCAAAAACACACAAGTGCTGTTCCTTTTCGCAAAGGAATAGCCAAAAAAACACAAGTGCTGTTCCTTTTCGCAAAGGAACAACAAAAACACACAAGTGCTGTTCCTTTTCGCAAAGGAACAACAAAACACTTGGAGTAAAAAAATCAAGGAAACATATATACAAGATGTTTATGTACAAGTTATAAAAATGAATTTCTTAAACTATAGGTGAGGAAGATTTCGCTCCCTCTCCTAAGATTTCCATATCAGTATCTTGTCGCAGCTGCTGACAGAAGGATTCCCGAGTGAGAGGCTTTCGATAAATGCGAACTCGGTGGCCATTTACTTTGAATGCATATCCAGAACCGTCAATTGTGATCAGGGTAAGGGTCCCATTGTCGTGTACCTTCTGGATTTCGTATGGTCCTAACCATCGAGTCTGGAGTTTCCCCTGGAAGTCCTGAAGCCGAGAGTCGTATAACAGAGCCCAGTCTCCTTCATGAAAGACTTTATTTTTGATAAGTGCATCATGCCATTTAGCTCGCTGTTGTTGAATTAATGCTGTATTTTGTAATGCAGAGAGCCTGATCTCGTCCAATTCATTAATCTGCTGTAATCGATTGATTTGTGCCTCACTCAGATCTAGGCCGACTTCCTGTGCAGTTCGTAGCGTTCGGATTTCGAATTCTATGGGGAAAATTGGCTGCTTCCCAAACACTAATTGATAAGGTGAATAGCCTGTAGTACTTCTCCATGTGGTTCTGTAGGCCCACAGTGCCTCGGGTAGTCGAGTGGCCCAATCACGCCTATGCGATGCAATGGTATTTGTTAAAATTGATTCTATTACCTTATTACTACTCTCTACTTTCCGATTTGCCTGCGGATGGTATGGGGTAGTGATCTTATGTTGGACATGATAATTGTTAAGTGTTGCAGCTAATTTATTTCCAACAAATTGTGGTCCACCATCGGTGATTAGTTCCCTCGGAAGTCCATAACGTACAAACAAATGGAACAAGAATTGTATCACAGAGTCTTCTGTAGCCCTAGGTAATGATTCGGCCTCGACCCATTTAGTAACATAGTCTGTCGCCACCAGAATGTATGTCCTCTGATTTGATGATGGATTGATGGGCCCAACGAAGTCCAGAGCCCATAGTTCAAATGGCTCAATGACCAATTGTGGTCTCAGAGGCATTTCATCGGCTTGGCCAGGTCTTCCTGCTTGCTGGCAGCTGTCACAGGCTTGTGCAAATTTTTTCGCATCCTTGAAAATTGTAGGCCAATAGTATCCGGTCTGCAATACTTTATGTGCTGTTCTTTTTTCAGTGAGATGTCCCCCGCATGGCCCGTCGTCGCAAGCTTTTAGAATGTCGAAGATTTCGTCTTCTCGAATACACCTTCTGATTTGCATGTCTGCCCCTGTATGGAACAAATGGCCTCCAATCCACGAAAACCGAGTGCTCTTCTGAACAATCTGCTTGCGTTCCTGAGGGGTTAAGTGTTTTGGTAGCTTGCCGACTGCGAGGTAATTAGCGAGATCAGCATACCAGGGTGTTCGAACAGCAACAGCAAACAAGTGTTCGTCAGGAAATTGATCTTCCACGGTTGCTGTTTCAATTGCTTTCGGTATTCGTGATAGGAAATCAACTACAGGGTTCTCCTTGCCAGGTCGATCCTTGATTGTGATGTCGAATTCCTACAATAAGATCAACCATCTGGTTATTCTGGCTTTCGTAACAGGTTTATTTGCCAAATATTTGATAGCAGAATGATCTGTATATAACACAACGGGATAGCTTGTGATATAATGTCTAAATTTGTTAACAACATGTATTACAGCCAGGAATTCCTTTTCAGTAACAGTATAATTGAGTTCGGCAGAGGATAAATTTTTGCTAATATAGTAGATAGCATATGGTCTCTTATCCTCTGCACCAATTGCTGTGTCCGAGGCATCAGATGAGATTTGAAATGGCAAATTCCAGTTGGGTCCTCGAAGGACTGGGGCTGTTGATAGAAGCTTCTCCAGTTCCTTAAAAGCCTGGTCGCATTTTTCTGTCCACAAGAAATCAACATTGCCAGTTAAAGCATATAGAGGTGCAGCAATACGTGAGTAATGTTCTATAAATCGTCTGTAATACCCAGAAAAGCCAAGGAAACTGCGTACCTCCGTTTGAGTAGTGGGGGTAGGAATAAGCAAAAGAATCTGGATTTTAGTCGGGTCTACCTGGATGCCAGCTGCTAAGATGTAGTGCCCTAGAATGAGCCCTTCTGTCATCATCATGTAACACTTTTCATGACTCAGACAAAGTCTGGTAGCGATACAACGTTGTAGGACTTTTTCCAGGGTATCTAGAGCTGGGTCAAAATCATCTCCGTATGGTGTAAAATCGTCCATATACACTTCAAGTCCGTCATTTATCAGATCTGCGAAGATACTAAGGACAGCCCTTTGGAATGTAGCAGGGGCATTACATAGGCCGAAGGGCAAAACTCGATAGGCAAACGTTCCCCAAGGGCAAGTAAAGGTAGTTTTATCCTGGTCTTCAGGGGCAATTTGGATTTGGTTATATCCGCTGAAGCCGTCCAGGAAAGAAAAGAATTTCTTTCCTGCCAAAGTGTCCAATACTTGATCTATAAATGGGAGAGGGAAGTGATCCTTCTGCGTGGCCTTATTTAACTCCCTGTAATCTACGCAAATCCTCCATTTTCCATTTTTCTTGGGTACCACCACCAAGGGAGAGACCCACTTACTGTCGGAGATGGGATAAATAAAATTAACATCTAGAAGTTTCTGAAGTTCAGCTTTTACTACCTCTTTTAGATGGGGGTTAAGTCTTCTTTGCGGCTGACGAACAGGTTTTGAATCTTTTTCTATGTAGATGTGGTGGGTGCATAATTGGCGATGGATCCCTTTCATGTCAGGGTAATCCCACGCAAATGCTCCTTGATATTTTCGTAACAGATTTACAAGTTTTGCTTCTTGGTCTGGTGTAAGGTTGGCGTTGATATTTAAGGCCTTAACAGGTTCAATTTCCACTATTTTACTATTAGCAACAACAGTCACTGGTATTGTTTGGTCATGTGCGTCTTTCAAAGGGTCTTCCTCTAGCTCACTATCGAATGCTGCCTCTATCATAAAACACTGTGTGAGATCTAGATTCAGTTTGGCTAATGAATTTATTGATGGCATCATCTTCTATTTGATCTTTAAAATCTAAAGCCTTCTGTACAGTCAATGGGGATCTGATATTGTTAGTGAGGTATGACACAGGATACTGATTGGTTTTGATCATTGGCAGGCTTGGCTGTGCTGGAGGATATAGAACTAGATTTTTAACATCTGGTCCTTTAGTTATAGTCATGTTTCCCTGCCGGCAACCAATATAGGCATCGGAAGTAGCAAGCCAATGTCTTCCTAATATTAGCGGATGTCCATCCAGTCGGGTTTTTGGATTAATTATCAGGAAATCAGTTGGATATTCCCAGGAGTCTACAAAAACCATGACATCGTATAGAGTGCCTTCTGGTCGAACTACAGATCGATCTGCCAATTCTAGCAAAGTAGAAGTGGGTTCTACTGATGTGATGCCAAGCTTTTGGCAGGTGGAGGTTGTCAAAATATTGATTGCAGCTCCTAGATCAACTAAAGCGTTAGTCAGGGTTTGGCCATAGAGTTGGACAGTCACAATTGGATTTCCGGGATCTTCGTATTTGATAGGTGTCTCTTTCCCTGATAATAAGTCAGATAAGGTGCCGACGACTTGGAATCTTGGGTTAGTGGTTGTATTCCTCCTTGATTTTTTTATGCACAGTTCTTTTATAGTTTTTGCGTATATAGGAATATCTTGAATGGCCTGGAGGAATGGAATTTTTATGTACAGGTTTTGTAACTCTCCCAGAATGTCAAAGTCTGGATGTTGCACTGGTCGTGGTATGACAAATCGTTCCGGGAAAGGAGGAGAGGATGTATTTGTTTGTTGATGGGTCTGTTCCTTATTTACACCCTCTTGTTGTGGTGGTTGTTCTATTGGTAACTGATTTTCAATGTGAACTGTTTTGTCTCCCTCTGTTTCTATGATACGTCCAGATCGTAACTGAAGGTCATTGCACTCCCTTAGGTCAAGTTCAGTTTCTGATGTTTCTATAATTTGGAGGGATTGGACTGGTCTATTATTAGGATTGGGATTGGGTTGGGCTGGGAGTTGCGGCCTTAAATTAGACTGGGGGTTTTGTTGTAAGGCTGGCAGAGTCGGTTGAGGGAGTGGAATAGTTCCTGTTGACTGATATGTCGATCTTGGCCAATTTTTCTGCCAGGGTGAACCTTGTGAAGTAGGGGGAATCCATTGCGGAGGGTATGAGTTATTCTGCCAATATGGTGGGGTGTAGGGAAAATTTGGCCATCCGAATTGGCTTGTCTGATTCATCCATGGATTTGGAGAAGGAAACGGCTGTGATGACCAATTCGGGACTGGGGGTGTAGATTGGTTTTGCCACATACCATATTGCTGAGCATTGTATTGCGGAGGCTGAAAAGAAGAAGTTGGGTCAAAAAACATACCAGATTGCCTAGGTTTCCATTGGCGACATTGGTTAACAAAGTATGCTGGTTCTGATTCTTCTTCTACTTCCTTGTATACTGCCTTCAATCCAGGAAGTGAGGGGCAGCTCTCAGTAAGGTGGTATTTCGTACAGATAGCACATGTTTGAACTGTATCTAGCGGACATTCCTTGTGGCTGTGTTTTCTTCTGCATCGGGGGCAGAAAATTGCCAGATTTTGCTCCGCCTCCATTTGCTTTTGTTTAGCCTGCACAATATCAAGCTGAGTAGTTAATGTCCCCAGAATATCAGTTTTAAAATTTTCTAATAAATTCCCTAGTTCTACACGTGTTACCCCTTCTGTTGATATTTTGTTGTCTTTAACAAACCTATCATATTCTGTTGATTTTATCCTTGTGCTGCCTCTTGAACTCCTGATGCATAAATTAATGATATCAGCAAAATTCTCTTGGTAAATATCCCCTTTTCCCATGATATTCAATGTTTCAATCCACTGCTCTTTCATTCCTCTAATCAATGGAGTTTTCAACACATTATCGGGCAGAGGTAGTGATGCATAGGGGGATCTCTGTAAATTATACTGGAAACGTTCTACGTATTCTTCCAAAGTTTCATTTGGTCTGGCCGTCATTTGGAAAATTTCATCTTTTAGCTCTCTCGACCTACAATAATCCTGATATTTTTTAAGAAAGGATTCTTTCATTTGATCCCAGTTGTTTATGACTCCACCACCTAAACCCATGAACCATCTCAAAGCTGCTCCTTTTAAAGTGGGGGGGAACAGCTTTAATTTCTGGGGGTCAGTGGTGTAATCGTACCCTCTACATAGCACATCGAATTCAAATAAAAATGCATCGGGGTCTTCTGATGTAAGTCCATGAAACGTCGGGATGTGTTGAAGAGGTATTGCTTTCATGGGTGCATTTGCAGCAGAATCTACTATAGGATATTGCAATGTAGAAGTTTGAGTATTTGGCTGATTCTGCGCCATTAGATCAAAGATGTGCCAATATCCTTCCGGAATTTCTAGGAGGGTGTTCCTCAGTTGAGAAGGGACGGCCTTGGCAGGAACTGTTTTAATGACACTTCCCTTATCTGGGATTTCTGTCCGAGGGAATGGGGTGCCTTCAAGGTTAACTTTGGCCGCGCTCCCCCTGTCTGGGCTGTTTAACAATTGGATTATCCTAGAAGGAGACCTTGGTTCCTCTATTTCCCCTGTTTCCCCTTCTCCTTCACAAAGATTACTTAAATTCCCTTCTTGCAGCCGTTCTGACACAGAATTTTCAATTTCTTGGAAGTCCTGTTCATCATTCCGACTATGCACCTCAGCGTAGGCTCCAGATGGTGATGTTGTAGCCTGAAGGGAACTAGTAGGCTACTTAGAATGAGTCTTTCTGAGGCCTACTGACGGCTGAGATTCAGTTTTCTTATAGATTTCGTCTATGAAGGTTGTTCGGCCAAGGGTCACCAGTCCTTTGGCTTTTTCAGGTTTGACTGGAGGTTTGATATTCTTTTCTAGCTTTTTCTGCTTAGTCATGCACTCTAAAAACTACTGAATCCTATTCAACCAGCAATTCTGCTAAGAGAGCGGACGGTGGAGCAGGGCTTTTACATGCTCCGTACGCAGGTTCTTACCTTCCGTTTTTAAAATCCAACTCCCCCCTAGCAGCTTTGCGCACTACTCTGTAAAGGGCAAATGGCTATACTCCTTCCCCGGCAACGGCGCCAAAATGTAGAGCTGTAACTAGGGTCTCTCACACCGCTAATTATTCCACATTAATAAGTCAATCCGGGAACGTTTTGTTATTGCAAGAAGTAGCTCAATCCGAGGCTATTTTTCCGAGTAATGCTTAGTAGTACAGGGTTGAGAAGATCAAAGGAAAACAGATGCTAAGCTGTAATTAAACTAACCTAAAAGATAAAGTCACACAAAACAGTTGATCAGTCAAGGGTACGGAAACAATATCCCATCCCATTAGAAACTGATTAAAGAAGGGAAATTTAGAGCATGGACTTATAGGTCAGGGAGCTAAGAAGCGTCTTGCTGAGGCTCACTACAGCTTTAGGCCTTCTCTCACACCAAAGCAACAAAGGTAGGTAAATAAATCAGCGGAAAGTAAAATGGAACAACAAAATGGAAATGGGACAGCAATAAATGGAACAGCAGTAAAATGGAACAGCAGTAATCAAATGGAACAACAATAATCAAATGGAACAGCAATAATCAAATGGAACAGCAACCCTTAATGATTTATGAAACAACAACCATCACCCGTATGTACATGATCTACATTAATATAGCAATCTGAGAGTATTGAATGATACAACTATGTTTCTAAACAGAATGACGCTACTCTCGAATCCCACAAATATTGTTTAACATAAATCCAATGACAGTAACATTCATGCCAGTACTCTGTTACAGGAATGGCTGAATAAAGATACAATCCGACCCTGTGTAAATCCACTTATACAGTGCAGAGTCTTTACATAGAGAAATCATTCATTCATTAAACATAACAGAGCATAGCGTATCATATAAAGAATTCATCAGACTGCTAAGTAATAAAGATAAACAAACCACACACAAATCACCATATAATGATACAAAAGCAAGTGTCCTTCGGAGCCGGGCCCTTAGCTGCCAATGGTACACTGCCTTAGATTACTCCAGACGCAGAGACGGAATAAACACCAAGTCTTTTATATTAATCGCATCCACAAAAGTATAACAAAATCAGGTCTCAGTGAGACTCAATGATTAAAGTTTGTTCTGGAACTGTAAAATTACAAAAACAATCCTCTTCTTGCTTAATGATGCTGTGCCATTATATAAAAGAAATGACGGGGATATCTAGATAATCAGAGATAAGTAAAGCAGCGATCACTCAGGATCGAAGATCCCGAGGGATTCGCTAATCGTTCAATCTTTCTTGCGTTCGCCGAGCCGGTATCCCGCATTCTTTTCCTGGACTATTCAATTCTGATTTTGCTTGATCGTGTCCGCATCCGGTTCCCTACTAGAGGAACAACAGTTATTTTTCCTCTGCTTCTCGCTTTTGGGCGGGAACTCCTTGCTCGCATGTCTTCCTGCATAGAAAACGTCAATTATTAGCACTTGAGCTTCCTTTGTCTATTTTTGCACATTTTATCAAAATCCTTTATCTTCTTCGAATTTCTCATGCAGAAAAGGTTACAATTATTATTGAAAAACCACTAGATTGCTAGTCAAAAGCATACCTTCCAGGTGCTCCACAACTTGCAAGTATCATAATCTTTATTCCTTTGATTCTGGTAGGGTCAGATGTATTGGTCTCATTAAAGATTTGGTTGTAACTTTAGATCAGATTCCAGCAAAGAATGTTCTCATGGATGTGGTTCTGGCCGACATTCCCCCTAGATTTGGCATGCTTTTATCTAGATCGTGGGGTGCAAAACTCAAAGGGACATTGCAGTTAGATTTCTCCTATGCCACTATTCCCGTGTTTGGTCAATTGATGAAATTATATTGGGAGAAAAAGATGAATTATATGATCACAAGCAAGGAGAAACCTTTGAATCATCCAATTAATTATGTACATACAGATTTAGAATCTTTTGTTCTTTATTTTGACAGTGGTTTTAATGATGTAAATAGTCAATTATTTGAAGTGGAAGATATTCCGGAGATAACAAAAAATTTCAAAGCCATACTTGATCAAGAGAGATAAAGGCTTGATAGTACCGCTGAACAGTCAACATTCTGCTAGCAGCAAAAAATGGATGGATAGCAGCCAAAGGTAGAAGAGCAGGCATAATTTCAGTACTTAGAAGACAAAGTCGGTTTGTGGAGTATGGACTTTGATGGAGCAGTAGGTAAGGATGGTGTGGGAATCGGTATTTGGATACGCAGCCCTCTTTTCCTACCAAACAAAGTCCCGAGTAATGTAAGAGTTTGTTCATATAAATTGGCTTTTGATTGTTCCAATAATGAAGCCGAATATGAAGCACTGATTGTTGGTTTGAAAATCCTCAAGAAGTTGAATTCAAAAAGAATTTCAGTTTATGGTGACTCTGAATTAATAATCAAACAAGTCAAGGGTGAATACTAAGCCAAATATCCTCGAATGTGGGCTTATCGTAATGCAGTTTTAGATATTTTGAGGTTGTTTCCAGATTATACTTTGACATGTGTCCCTCATGTACAAAATGTTATTGCAGATTCCCTTGCTACAGCTGCAAGTAATTTAAAGATCCTGATGAATTCAAACAATAAGTTTGAAATTCATGTGAATCATCACCTAACTATCCCTAATAATCAAAGATATTGGCAAGTGTTTCAAGATGACAAAGAGATTGAAGAATTTTTGCAAAATGAAGGCAAATACAAAGATACTTCTATCGATGGTGAGCAAGATGATGGTGAATCCAACATAGAGGTAAATCAGATGGAAGTTTTGCAGCTAAAGGACAATGTCATCCCTAAAGGCCTTATACCTTTGGAGGAGTTGTTTGATCAAGATGATGTAGCCTGGAAACCAAGTTTGGTGCTGACCGAAAAGGGAGTTGAGGATGTGAATATTGGAACATCAGAAAATCCAAAGATGGTGAAGTTATCAAAAGAATTACCTCCTCAAGTAAAAGAAAAATACAGTAGTTTATTTTCTTCATTTTCTGATGTATTTGCATGGGACTATACAGATTTGAAAGAGTATGATAAGAGTATAATTCTAGCATATCATTCAAATCAAGCCAAACCAGAAGCCATTTCGTCAAAAGTTGAGAAGGATAAATCCGAAGTTGCTGCCATCAATAGAGAAAGAGGTGAATCGATTGTACAAAGTTGGTATAATCGTTCCAATAATATTTTTAGATTGGATCTCCAATTTGATACCCGTGCAGAAGAAGACAGGTGAGATTAGATTATGCATTGATTTAAGAAATTTGAATAAGGTGTCCTTGAAAGATAATTATCCGTTGCCGAAAATGGACCACATACTCCAAAGAGTAGTTGGGGCATCTCATATGTCGCTGCTCGATGGGTATTCCAACTACAATCAAATTCTGGTCCATGAGGATGACAGGGAAAAAACAACATTCATCACTCCATGGGGGACATTCCATTATGCCAAGATGTCGTTCGGTTTAAAGAATGTTGGTGCAACATTTCAGCGGGCCATGGACATCGCCTTTGCAAATGAAAAAGATGTGTTTCTAGTAGTATATCTTGATGATTTGACTGTCTTTTCAAATTTAGATGAGGAGCATCTTTACCATCTGAAAATTGTCTTTCAGCGTTGTAGAAAATATGGCATATCTCTCAATCCCAAAAAGAGCTTGTTTGCCATGGACGAGGGAAAGCTTCTTGGTCACATAATATCCAAAGAAGGCATCCGCATTGATCCTACTTGAGAGGAAGCTATTCATAAAATTGATTTTCCTCATAGTAAGAAAGAGATCCAAGCATTTAACAGTAAGATGAACTTCTTACGTTGTTTTGTGCCAATTCTAGTTGAACACTTGAGGGAAATTACAAATATGTTGAAGAAGGATAGTGTGGTCAAGTGGACCAAAGAATCCATGAAGTATTTCAACCTGGTAAAGTTGGCTCTTTCTTCAGCTCTGATTTTAATCAGCCAGAATTATTCTCAAGATTTCATATTGTTCTCATTCGCTTCTTATCATACTATGGCAGTAGTTCTAATGCAGAAAAGAGACCAGCTTGAAAAGCCAATTGCCTTTTTCAGTAGGACAATAAGAGACACAACCTCAAAATATAACATTATTGAAAAGAAAACTCTTGCCTTGGTGAAATCTTTGAAAGATTTCCGGGTATATATTCTGCATTCTCATATTCTTGCTTATGTCCCTAACACAACTGTAAAGGATTTTTTGATACAAACAAATCCGAAAGGGAGGAGAGGTAAATGGATCGCAACGTTGCTAGAATATGACTTGGAGATAAAGCCAACAAAGCTAATCAAGGGGTAGGGTCTAGCGAAGTTGATGGCCGAGTCTAATTTGCATTCCTTGGACATAAATCTGATTGTTGCTATGTCCAAAGAAGATGAAGAAAGTTCGCTTGTTCAGGTATCCAAAATTTTTCTCCATTCTCCTTGGTATTCATATATTGTATATGTGCTTCAGCACCTTTCACCACCATCGGAGATGGCCAAAAATAAAGGTAGAGCTCTGAAATTGAAGGCTGCTAAATTTTGAATTATGAACAATGCACTTTATTGGAAAGATCTCAGCGATATTTTGCTAAATTGTTTGGTTGAGGAGGAAGCAAAACAGGTCATGGACAATTCTCACAAGGGAGACTGTGGAGGTCACCTATTTTGGAAGAGGACAGCGAACAAAATTTTGAGAACGGGGTATTATTGGCCTACCCTCTTTGCTGATGTATATAAAACTGTCACAAGCTGTCATGAATGACAGATTTTTTAGGGAAGGAGAAAGTTGCAACCTTTACCTCTCAAGCTAGTCAAAGTTAGTGCTCTGTTTCAGTAGTAGGGCCTAGATTTTATTGGCGATATTCATCCTACATATTTAGCTCAGCACAAGTGGATCCTCACAACGATAGATTATTTCACAAAATGGATTGAGGAAATTCCCACTCGGCAGGCCACCAACTTGGTAATAATTCAGTTTCTTGAAAACAATATTTTGTCACATTTTGGTTGTCCTAACAAGTTGATTACAGATAATGCAGCAACGTTCAAGTCCAAAAGGATGATTGACTTTTGTAACAAATACAACATTACCTTGGGACGTTATACTGCATACTATCTGCAAGGTAACGGATTGGCGGAATCATCAAACTAATCATTGGTCAACATCATTAAAAAGTTGCTGGAAACAAACAAAAAGAGCTGGCATAAGAAATTGGTCAATGCACTATGGGCGGATAGAGTAAGTCAGAAGAGATCGATAGGCATGTCTCCTTTCGAGATTGTATATGGTGTTGACACAGTGTTCTCGACATCTCTCGTAGTCCCGATTGTTAAACTTCTACAGGAAGCTAGCAACGAGGAAGATCATTTACAGCGAAGAATAAACCAAATGATCCATTTGCAGTACACAAGAGAGGAAGTTTTTTAGAATACCTTCAGGCTGCAAGAGAGAATCAAGAAGATCTATGATTGGAAGGCAAAGGCGGACAAATTTCATATTGAAGACATAGTGCTAAAATGGGATGCTAGAAATGAGGACAAAGGCAAGCATGGAAAGTTCAAGAATCTGTGGAAGGGACCATAAGGAATTGCTACATATCGGGGTCAAAATGCTTTTTTGCTGAAAGAAATGAATGGGGAAGATTGTCCAAGAGGGCCGGTCAATGGTTGGCTGCTGAAACGGTATTATCTCTGAGATATTTTATGTTGTCACATATATCACTGTACATACCATTTTATTTCCTTCATTGCAAAAGTATGTACTAATTTCATTCATTCAGTTTGGGGCCCGAAGTGAAGGCTATAAAACTGAAGGTCTGATTTCAGTTTTTGGTTATTTAGTGTGGGTTATTTGAGTCAATTTTCAATCTTGTAATTGAGTCAGCTTTGAGTCAACATATTGGTTTTAGTGTGCTGAAGTTATTGACTCCATGCCTAATGGAAGAAGGCACTGATCTACTTTCCAGAGATCTATAGTTCTTGGCACCTCCCAGGAGCTACCATCCCCATTGGAGCCAATGTTAGTGTTGGTATCTTCATCCCTCCATCAATGATCAAAATTTCTCTTTTTGCATGCATAATAGGTGTCCCATCTAATCAGATGCATCCCATTAGGAACATGGATCATCTGATGGTAGTGGTTCATTATCAAAATTTCCCTCATGGTTTTTACCTGCTGGCCCATTTTAACAAGTCTAAGTCATTTACAGTCATTTTTGTCATTACATTTGCAAAAAATCACTTTTAGGGTTTTAGGTCTCATTAGGTCTAGGGTTTGTCACCATGGTCTTCAAAAGCTCAATAAGAGGTCAGCAGGCACATGAGGATGTTTAATAAGTTCATAAAATCACAAAATTCTACTGATTATTTGCTCCATAAAGGGTTTTTACCTCAAAACTCTGTTTTGAGGTGAAAACAGGGTTTTTCCATTTCATGTACAAATTTTATGTAATTTTATTGTTTTCATATGTAATAAAGCATCATCTGTAGCCCTGGGTCACCTTTCCAAACTCCAGCACTCTAGCTACTACAAAAAGACAAGAAAATCCAAGCATTATTCCATAAAATGACAAAAAAGAGCCAAACTACAAAAACATGGTTTTTAAAATCAAAGTGAAAAGCAACTTTAGAAAGTGGGTTTTTTTCAAATGAAAATTAAATTCAGTTTTATATAAAGGGATCCTTTGTGTTGAAGACCATGATTTTGTGCTAAAGTAAGAGAACACAAAAGACAAAATCGCATTTGAGGCGAAAAGAGGAAAAATTGAAGCAAACTTAAGGATTTTTCCCAGCGCGACGCACCTGCCAGGCACTACGCACCGGGCACAGGATTTTCAAAGAGTTTTCAATGTGCACTACGCACCTGGGCATTGGCGCGGCGCACCTGTCAACCAAGCTCAAAACTCATCCCATCGATTTTCCAAACCTATATATTTTGCAAATAACATCTATTCAAGTAAGTACATCCTCCCATTTGCCATAGCAAGAGGTTTTGTCATCCTTGATGCTGTTTTGAATGGTGAAAAATCAAACCCTAAGTTGCTTCAAAGTTGCCTTGACAAAACTATCTAGGGTTTTGTAGTTTTTGTCATTCTTGTTGTTTTTATTCCCTTGTATAATTTTCCCACATCCCATTCCTCTGCACTAAATTCCCATAATTCCCTTCCCCTTTCCCTCTCCCATTTACACTCACCTTATCCCCTATCACCAAACCCTAAGCCCTATACCTAACTCCCACTATTCCCCAAACCCTAATTTTCATTTTCTAAACCCTTTCATTCCCTAAAAACCCTACATCCATCATCAAAACCTTTCTTTGTACTTATACTATCAGTCAACCCATCAAATCCCAAAGAAGAAAACAACAGTCACCTATACTTAAGAAAATATCTTCATACTCATCATTCTACATTCTAAATTTACAAATATGGAAATAGATTTAGCTTGTGAAAGGGATGAGGAAACTATGAGTGATTCCTCCCAAGAGATTTATGCACCAAGAAAACCACATAAGGGAGGAAAACACATCCGGGAGGAGCCCACCACACTCACAAAGTTACTAGCTTGCCCTCTTGCAGTAACATATTTTAAACATCAGCCTTGCTACCAGTTTTGTGAGATGGTCGAGAGGGTGAAATACCACCATGAACTTGCTAGGCTATTTTTCCTTCATCTTCACAATGACCAGGTGAACTTAGCAGATGTTTCCTTCAGTCTGACACTTGAAACCATAGCTGCAGCAACAGGTATTCCAAATGTGGGTGAACAGTGGAACAAAAGACAACTTGTGGGCAAAGAGCATTATGAGCCTTATGTCAAGTCTAGTTATCAAAAGAAAATCAGTAGGGTCTTTCCTTTCAGATATCTACGGGACACTTATGCTCCACTCATGAAGCTCATTATCAAATACTTCACCTGTGAAGAGAGGTTTTCTCGTTTGTACACTTACCATGCTAGATTATTGATGCATTTCACTAGAGTGAGGATGATGAACCTCCCCTATTTCATATGCAGAAATATTGAGAAAATGGCTACATTGGTGCAAAGGAAAGTTGAAACCTCTTCCTCAACAGTTCAATATCATTTATCACTTTTCATTGATCAATATTTTTGTTTTGCATCAATTGAGCTTGTTGAATATTTCATGGGATACCTTCATTTCACATGAGGTTTTCAAAAGCCCTCAAGTGACCCCATCAGTGTTTCAAGAGGAAGGAGGTCCTTAAAATCAACAAGAGGTTCATGAGACTCAAACTACAGGTGTGCCAGTATTTGTCACTTATGAAAAGGGCACAAGGAGATTGTTTGTAGCTACAAAACGAGTATTATCTCCACCTGGGGTGGAAGGGGTCTCGTTTCCTCCATCAGAGCACAGGAAAATGCTATCTTCACCCGAGGTGAAAGGGGATTTTCCTTCTTCTTCAAAAGAGCAGGTACAGGATAAAGGGAAGCAACCATTGCATGATGAAGGGCCTTCTGAAGGTCAAGAGAGAGATTTTATTTTTATTCTGGAGGAGGATACTGATTTGGGCTCCCAAAGCTCAAGGCTCAAGGAGGTCATTAGAGAGAAAGAAGAGGACATCTAGGCCTTATCACTTAACCTTGAGAGGGATAAGTGGATTATCAACTTCCTTGAGCAAGAAAACAAGTAGCTTACTGACAAACAAGAACTCTTGGAGCTGCAAGTCATTAAAGAAAACCGACAAAAGTCGAAGACGACAAACGACAAGTTGACATCCATTGAGAAAAAGGAAAATGACCGGGAATATGTGTTGGAGAAGGTGAAAATTCACTTGGAGAAGCTACTTGAGAAGGCCAATCAGGAGAAAAAGATGTTGCGCCACATGGATTATCACTATTTGCCCCGAAACAAAATTTGTAAAACAAGGATAAGAAGCCTAAAAGCCAAGTTAAGGAAGACTTTGAGGAGCAAGAAAGAGAAAGATAAGCTCAAAATATTGGTTCAAGCTTCATTTTCCTAGCATAGCACTTGACATAAATCACTCATGCCAAATTTCAAGAAATTTGGTGGACTTTTTGGCATTTTGGATTTTTTATGGAAAAAACAGGTTTTTCCGGCAGGTGCATAGCGCCACCTGGAGCTTGCTTTTGATGTGGACCTCCATTTGAAGAAAACTTGGCATTTTTGGATTCCTTATGAAAAGTTATGCATGCTCAAAAATTACTAGGAAATTTTGACAAGTTTTGGACCTCCAAAAGGGACAAAAACACCTTAAAAATGCCCTTTCTACTACTTTTTGGCCACACAGGAAGCAGTGTTGGGAGATTGCAATTTTGGAGGGGCAAATGGACTCCAAATTAAAAAATTCAAGTTGTTCCAGAAAGTAGACTCACAGGGATTTCCAACGAGCTATCCTGCACCTGATTTGGACCTCGGGAATCCCTCCAAATGTAGCTTGGAAAAAGAGATACACACAGAAAAATGACGCTATGCACGGGATGAAAAAGTGCCAATTTTGCTCAAAAACTCTGTTTTTCGCCTAGTTTTCCTCTATTTTGACTTTTTCTCTCTTATGGTAAAATTAATGATTTGACATGATGTAAATTGATGTATTATGATGTAAAAATGATAAAAATTGACTTGATAAGGTAGATACATCAATTGTAGGTGGTTTGGAGTTGAATGAATCAGTTTCCTAGGTTTAAGAGGCAAGTTGTTCCACTGCCTATTTTTGTGTTCCTAGTTTAGATATGGTTGCAACCACCCCTCTTCTCATGGATTCAACCCCTAATGGATAGCACAAGTGGTTTTGAGGTCTATATGATGTGTTTTTTCAGTCATTTGTAAAGGTTGGACTCTTGTGAATGCTTTGAGCACTATTGTACATCATCTCTATAGTTTGGCAAGGAAATAGACCAGGGTTTGCAGCATTTTGTGGGATTCTTGTGGCAAGGTGACTTAGTATTTTTTTCTTTCTGTGATTCAAGTTATCATGTGTTTATGTGTTTCATTATCTCTCTCTTTTCTGCTTAACTAAATGAATCAAGTATAAAGGTGGAAATCATTAATGTTGCAGTGCTCTACCTTAGGGTTTCATTAGTTTTACATGTTTTCTACTGTTTGAATAGGACTCATGACACATTCATGCCCTCTCCAACTCCGCACCAGTCTCAAGACTCACCATTACACCTAATCTGAATTACTAAAGCATTTGCCTACCTAGCCCCACAGAAACCTCTGCAAGATTGAGTTCATTCCCCGAACCCAAAACTGCCTTTCACATTTGATCGAGCAAACCAACTTAAAACTCAATCAAACTCCTCTGAACAAATACCTAGACTAAAATTAGTCTTTACATCAGTCATCTCAAGCCTCATTTTCTATATTTTCTTGAGATTGACAAGGAGAGAGCCCTCTCCCGACCTGGTAGGGCTAGCTACTAGGTTAAGTGTGGTTTGATGTTACCCTAGACCTGCCTTTCTCAACCTGAGGTAGATTGAGGCCATAACACTATGTACATGGATTCTTGGAGTTGTACATGCATAATATGTGCACTATAATCATGTTTACAACCTTTGTCTGACCATCAGTTTGAGGATGAAATGCACTCGACTTGATGAGCTTATTTTCCAGCAACGAATATAGGGTCAAACAGAATGCACTTAGGAACCTGTTATCTTGATCTAATATAATGGTCTATGCAATCCCAAAAAATACCTACACTCATTCGAAGAAGAGTTTGGCATTGTCTTCTAATATGATGCTCTTATTGCAAGCCATTAATATAGTCATCTTAGAAAATTATGTCAACAACAGATACATAGTCGTTACCATGCTTGGTAGAAGCAAGGCCAGACATGTACTCCATAGAGATGGATTCCCAATGCTAGCTAGGAATAGACAAAGGAGTGTACAAGCCTTGCTTATTAATGGTTGGCTTAGCGATGGAATAGACAGTGCAGGATCTATATTATGCGTAGGAAGCTCCAATTTGTATGCCATAGTACCAATCTTTTGCAACACCTTGTATGGACCATAATACTTTGGTGATAATTTATTATCCTTCTTCGCTTGCTTGAGGGACATTTTTTTGTATGGTTGTAGCTGTAGAAATACCCAGTCACCTACATCAAAACTTCTTTCGCTACGATGTTGATCTGTCTGTTATTTCATTCTATTCTATGCCAAAATGATGTTATCCTTTAAGAGTTGGAGAACCTGTTGTTGATGCTCGATGTGATCTTCCACTGCTTGAACCTTAGAATTTTCTCTTAAAGATGTTTTGATGGATGGTGGATGATATCCATAAAGTGCCATAAATGGGGTCATTTTTGCTGAAGTATGGAAGGAAGTGTTATACCACCATTCATCAAGAGGAAAACAGTTGACCCATTGTGTTTGTTCATCGGATGCAAAGCAACAAAGATACCCTTCCAAACATTTGTTCACTATCTCAGTTTTCCCATTAGATTGAGGATGATAAGATGAACTATGAGCTAACTGAGTAACCAAACAAGAAAATAATTCAATCCAAAAATTTCCAGTGAAAATGGGATCTTTGCCACTTACAATAATCTATGGGTTTCCATGTAGCTTTTGAATTGTTTCCATAAATGCAATAGCAACTGTATGGGCTTTAAGTGGATAAGATAATGCACAAAAGTGTGCATAATTGGTAATTTTGTCAACTACCACCATGATGACACTCTTCCTTTGGACTTGGGTAAACCTCTGATAAAATCAATTGAAACCTCCTCCCAGCGTTGACTAGGAAGGGATAAAGTTTGTAATAGATCCAGGGTCTTAATTGTCTCAACTTTATTTTGTTGGCAAACCAAACATTCTACCACAAAACTTTGAATATCATATTTAAGGCCATCCAAAAAAAATTCCTTCTTAACCCTATGGTAAGTTTTTAAAAATACAGAGTGCCCTCCTAAGGGAGATGTGAGAAATTCTAGAAGAATATTTTGTTTGTGTTGCGAATTCTTACAGAGGTATAAGTGATCTTTGTACCATAATGAATCATATTTCTAGACAAATGTATCAAATGTACTGGGATCTTGATGAAACTTTTGAATGAGTGCCCACACTTCTTTTTCATTATTCCATTCATCCATTGCTTCATTTATCCAATCTAGTTGGATGATAGAGATGGCACAAAGCAATGCTTTCACATCCTCATCCTTTCTTGAGAGTGCATCTACAACAACATTTTTCTTCCCTTTTTTGTATATGATTTCAAAGTCATAACACAACATCTTTGTGACCCATATTTGTTGTTCTTATAAAAATTATCTTTGTTCTAAAAAGTATTTAAGACTATCATGATCTGTTTTTACCTTGAAGTGTCTTCCCATTAGGTAAGGTCTCCATTTCTTAAGGGCATGTAGTATTACTAGCATTTCCTTCTCATAAATAGATTTGTATAAATACTTTGCTTTGATTGGATGACTTTCAAAAGAAATGGGTCTTCCTTCTTGCATTAAAACAATGCCAATCCCATTTCCTGAGGCATCACATTCCACAATAAAGGTTTTGGTGAAGTCTGGCATAGCTAAGACCGATGCTTGGCACATTGCCTCTTTAAGATATTCAATGGCCTTTGTTGCTTCTGAGTTCCAAGAAAATGAATTTTTCTTCAGTAATGTTGTTACAAGTGCTGCTATTTTCCCATAATTATTAACAAACTTACAATAATACCCTATCAACCCGACAAATCCTTGCATATGCTTTATGGATGTGGGGATTTTCCATTCCTTAATGGCTTTAATTTTGCTAGGGTCTACCTTAACACCTTCATGAGATACAATATGACCCAAATATTCCCCCTCCTGTACTCCAAAGAAATATTTGGAGGATTTTTCACAATTGTTTCTCCTCCAATAGTTTGAGCACCTTGTCAACATGTTGAAGATGATCCTTCCAAGACTTGTTGTAGATTAGTATATCATCAAAAAGACTAACAAAATTTTTTTGAGGAAGGGTTTGAAAATGGAATTCATCAAACCTTAAAATGTAGAAGGTGCATTGGAAAGGCCAAAAGGCATGACCAAAAATTCATAATTACCCTCATGAGTTCTAAATGTTGTTTTTAGAATGTCTTCAGTCTTCATTCTGATTTGATGATATCCTGAACAAAGATCCAACTTGGTGAAGTAAATTTCTCCATGTAATTCATCCAATAATTCATTAATGACAGGAATGGGAAATTTATCTTTAATAGTGATCTTTTTGAGCTCCCTATAATCCGGACACATGTGCCATGATCCATCCTTATTGTGCACCAATACTACTTGACCAAAGAAAGAACTTTGACTAGGTTGAATTATACTAGCCTCTAGCATTTCTGTAACCATACGTTCAATTTCACTCTTTTGGGCATAGAGATATATGTAAGGCTTGATGTTTGGAGGAACAATTATTGGAATCAAATGAATTGATCATGATCATGAATAGGTGGGAGGCCTTTGGGAATCTCAAACACCTTGGAATGATCATCCAAGACTTTTTGGAGATCTTGAGAAATAGATTATTTCAATGTGGGAACTTCTAGTGAACATAATTGTGCAATTATGCCCCATTGTTCTTTCCTTAGAAGCTTTGTCATGTTGTTAGAGCTAATTATCTTTCCCAGTTTCCCTGCAATAGCCCTTAATCCAACTTCCTTTCCTTCCCAACAAAATTTCATGGAACATTCTTGAAAATTAAAATTGTACCCAAAGAATGTAGCCATTGGACTCCTAGTACAACACTAGCACCACCCATTGGAATAGAAAGCATAGGACTATTCAGTACATATTCTCCCATGGATATCTTGATATTATGGCACTTTCCATAGCAATTTATGGTTCCTCCATTTGCAACCATCACTTGACACTATGGTGTTGTATATAGGAAGAAATTCGATTCCTTGGTTATATTAAAATGAATAAAATTATGGGTACTACCCGAATCAATCAACACTATTACCTTTTTCTTCTTGATATGTCCTTCCATCTTGAGAGTTTGAGGAGTAGTAAATCCACAATGCATACCTTTTGCGTGTTTTGCACATTATGGAGATCGAAATATTTTTCCATCTATAGTATCCATGTTATAGGACCCTTGCCATCAAACTTCCTCATATTGGTCTTTGGAATGTGGTGGGTCTTTATTCCAATGTTATAGTTTATGAAATCATGATTAACATTTTTTTTGTTCTCATCATGAGTCATCTACTACCTTTTCACCATTAGGAAGCCTTTCTTGTAGCAACTTTGTCAAACCTTCCTTCAAACCTTCCACATCTTTCTTCAAATCTTCAATGTTGTCATTCTTTGAATTATGATTAACATTTCTTTTGTTCTCATTAGAAGTTTTCTCTACTACCTTTTCACCCTTAGGAAGCCTTCTTGTAGCAACTTTGTAAAACCTTCATTCCACCATTCCATGCCTTTATTCCAATCTTCAATGTTGTCTTGCATACCATTGATGCCATTCTTCAAACCATCCATCTTAGCTTCTGTTACTTTTGTGAGTGAGAAATTTGTTGTACTTGGTCTCGTAATTTTGATATATCATGTTGCATTTCTTCCTCTTCGTCATGTGTCATAATAGAGCTTTCACGTTTCCATTTTCTTTCTTTGTGGCATCAATTAATAATAATTTAATTCACTATTCCCTTTTAATCACTTCAAACTAATTTTTCAAACAAAACTTATGCAAATTTTTAAAAAGACTACACACATTTTTTTTATTTGTAGGAACTTGATATTGAATTTGATGTATCTCTGAAATTTCAGTTCTCCAAGGTCTGAAATTGTGAACCGTGTTATCACTCTAAGTCCTCTTTCCAACACCACCAGTCTTATCGAAATTGGATTCTCCAAGAAAGAGTTATGTCAAATATCCCAAGATGACTTGATTATAAACGTTTTCAGTAGAGCGAACTTGTACGAAGTGCCATGTGTCATTGTTTCAACCTTAAGACCTGAAAACGATGCACATAAAACTACACTCATCTTCCTTCTGTACCTTCTTACAAAATTTCAATCTGATAACTAGAGAGAAATTTATGACAATTTTCCCACGATCAGCTATTTGGGATGTAATTCGGGATCCTGAAAAAACCCTAACTTCCTTGGATCATATCTCTAAAAATATAGCAAGAGAAGGTCTGAAATTTGGATCTGAGGGTCATCAAGATTTTGGATCAAATGGTTTTTTTTTAGCTTTTGAAACATCAAATAAAATATATTATAGATAAAATTCCACGATGCCTGTTTGGAGCAATGAAACCCTAGAATCCAAAGCTCTGATACCAAATGTTATGCAACTAGCTCACAAAATAGAAGAACATATAGATAAATGACTTCAAAATAAGCCTCTTCAAGGGGGAAACTTCCTTTACATTACAAAAATGAAAAATTCTTGGATGATTCAAATGAACAAAACCTCCTTTCTTTATATAGGAGTCTAAGGGGTCACAATATAATGAAGGCTGACATAACAATAATAATATAAGGGCACAACAATAACAATAGTGGGTTTCTATGGGGCACAATAATAACAGTGTGGGGACAACAGAGGCACAACAACAACAATAAGAGGCTATAATGACAATAGTAATGGGGGAATCACTAGTATTATAGGGACCTAAAAATCTAAAATATTTTCCAACATCTTGTCGCAATTATGGCCAATAAAAATAATTCTACACTACTGCCATGATTTTCTCCAAACCAAAGTGTCTCGCGACCCAATTCTAGTGCACCTCCCAGGCTAACTAGCATGCTCACTTGAAGGAACAAAAAGGAGCCCTAGGTAGCATAACAATGCATCCTGGAGGTGGAAGTATGGTACTTTCTTGCCATCCATCAAAATTTGGTAGGTAATGGAAAATTCTAGATCATTTATGTACAACTGTGACCATCTAGAAGTCTCATGGCCACAAGAGCTTAAAACAATGGCCAATGCCACAACCAAGGGTCAACTGAGGCAATGTGAAATTTTATTGGTGTTTCCCTTCTTGTATTTAATGTTCAGATGGAATTGCAAGTATGTGGACCATTCCTAAGGTGATCGTTTTGCAACTTCCCCCATGTCTGTACAAATTGAAGAGGTTGGTGATCTGTGTGGATAATCATCTCCTTCCCTAGAATGTAATGCTTCCAATGTCAGAAAGCCTGCATAATGGAGTACATCTCCTTAACATAGGTGGGGTATTTCCAAATAGTATCACAGACTATCTCACTATGATAGCCCACCAGATGTCCTTGATGGGTCAGAACCGCACCAATAGTATAATCAGAGGCATCTGTCTCAATTTCAAATGATTATTCTAGATGTGGAAATGTGAGTATTGGTGTAGATTAAAGGTAATGTTTCAACTCAACAAATGCTTTATGTTGTGCCTCGGATAAAAAAAAAAAAAAAAAAAAAAAAAAAAAAAAAAAAAACTTTCTTTCACTCTTCCCTTAGTAACTTGAATTAAAGGCCAAGTGATATGAGAGAGTCCCAACATGAACCTTCAATAGAAATTAGAAAGGCCAAAAAAACTGCGAAGCTCGTGAGAGTTGACAGGGTTGGGCAATCCTGAATGAATTGGATCTTCGCTGGATCCACATGCACGTCTTGCTCATAAATTATGTAGCCCAGATATTAGACCTAGTTCATGCCAAAGGAGAATTTCTCCAAATTGGCACATAGTTTGTACTCCCATACAGTCTGAAGGACCTGTTGAATATGTTACAAGTGCTCTGCCCAACTCTTGATGAAGATGAGGATGTATTCCAGATATACAATCACGAATGAGTTGGTTAAAGGCCACAAGATGTCACCCATCAGCCTCATAAAATTTGCAGGGGCACTTGTCAACCCGAAGGGCATGGCCAGCCACTCAAATAGGCCCTCATTAGATTTCAAGGAGGTATTCCATACATCTATAGGTTCTATATGAACTTGGTGATAGCTAGACTTCAAATCGATGTTACTAAAGTCCTTGGCCCCCTTGAGTTGGTGTAGAAGGTCATCAATATGTGGGATCATGTATCTATTCCTAACAATGATCTTATTCAATGCCTGGTATCAATGCACAGTCTCAAGGTTCCATCCTTCTTCTATACAAGTATAATTAGGCTCCCAAAAGGTGAGGAACTTAGTCATATGTGCCCTTTTTGTAACAAATCTTGGATCTTTCACTTGATTTCCTTATTTTCCATAAGTTTTGTTGGGAAAAGTATCTACTCAGAACGCCCCTATCCCACTCTAAGGTGTGACAGTGCCTTAGCAACAAACAAGGAAAACTACTTTCGTATTCTTCTTTATGAAATGTAAACGAAGAGGAAGGATGAACTAACCTGTGTCTTGCGCTAGTTTGTTGATCCAATCGCTCTCCTCTTTGACAGCTTCCAGCTACCTGCTCCCTTACTTGCACAGCTTCACCAAGTTCCTGCAAGATCATAGAAGAGGAAAACTACACAAAGACATAGATTTACATTCATAAATAGCTTAGGATCAGATTTAAGCTAAACATGCAAATATAACAAAACATCATTGATACACAAGCATGTAGGAGAAACTCAAATAGTTTTATTGATAAAACAAGAAGATTCAGGAGGAGATACAACCAAGTGAGTCCTGATCCAGCATCTACCTCCCAGCAAAGGAATCCCTTCTTCACCTCCAACAAAGCATAAATCACCCAATGCACTAATCTCAATCTCAAAACCAACAACAATTCTTTGCAAAGTACAAAATTCCAGCCTCTGGATCTCTGGGATGAGGGATCCATATATAAATGTAAGCAGAGAGGATGAGTCAGCTTATGTTTTGACTTGTGGCTTCTCTCTGTCAGTTCTTGCTTCCACTTGGAGACTGAGAGCCTCTTACTCATCCTCGGTCGAACTCAGTGAGGCAAGTGTCATTGAGGAAGATTCTGGAAGCTTCCATTGTCTGTCCACCTCGCGGAATGACACTGCCATTTGTCATTTCCCGCTTAGCGCACCCTGGTAGTGCATTTAGGTGCGTTTCAACGCACCTAGCTAGTGTACTGAGGTGCTATGCAACGCAAGTAGTTAGTGGAGCAGCTGAAATGATCCTGATTTCACTGATTCTGAGCAGTTTCTGGTGGAGAACTTCTGGGAGAAGCTGTAATTGGTTGACCTTGTTCCTTTAGGGCCAGGAACAACACTTTTAGGGACTTTGGATCCCTTGGATTATGGACATTTCATGCTTAGAGCTGTAAGGCACAAAAATGTCTATAACAGTTGCCCCCCTAAAGTATGAGGCCGTTTATCGGGTGAAATGCTTTATTAGGAGGATCCGAAGTTCTTTCAATGCTGGGAGGAGACCTGTAATAAGATACAATACAATACATTATTTTTCATACTGTTTTCATGATCTAGCTGAGGCGGGCATTCCCATGCTTAGCTTTATAAATTAATTTTTATGTACACAGGGCAGACAATCGTCTGATGGTAGACTGATGATTTTGATGAAGTCATCATCCCTTTGGTGGGATGATTATCTGTGCTGCAATGTTGTACATGTCAATGTCTTTATTTTTCTTGAATATATATCGCAGCCCGGATGGATGAAACTAGATCCGGGGTCTTCAATCTCATCTGATCTTCACTCGAAGTACAAGTCGATCCATGTGAAAAATGTTTTGAAGTCGAACATGGAAAGACATCGCTTGATTACCAGTCAATGATGTAAACTGTTAACAAGCGCGAGAGGAATCACCGATAAGGATGATGACCCTCAAGGTACTGCAGTACAATTCACGTGGTGTGAATAAAGGACTTGGCATCGAACACCACGCAAAATCTTTCGGTCAAAGGTCATTGATGTATACCTGTCGCCGGAAGTGAGAAACTTGCCATTGAGGCATGCAAGCTTCAAAGTACTGAATGGGGTGTTCCTAGATCAACTTCTTGGATAATGAGCTGATGTCGATAAGAAGCGATCCGTCAAAGGAGGGCCTTGATGAATCCCACATCAATGACACGGAACGGAGCAAATGATTTTGATGGAGGTGAAAAAAATCTGATGATATATGGTTCAGGGTGGCGGTCATGAAAGAATGAAGTATAATGTATGGTAGTGGATGGGACACGGGTGACTTCTCAGGATGACTTCTCTTGAACATGTCGGCGACACTTATCTGATGGATCGGTAGCATTTACCCCAAATGTGGATGGTATGGCGAGACCATGGTGATGTGACCGGTGAATGAAACAACCGAACCCGACTCAGGCACGGAGTGGAAGTGTCATGTTCAAGAGCGACTTGCTACCAATAAAGATTCTTTGAGTTTCTTCCCAATTTTTCCCCAGTCATTGTTGACTAGTACCTCTTTATTTTTGTCAAGCTTGAGGAGGATAACATATGCTTGTTCTATAATTTGCCCTTCAGGCAAACCCATCGCTATGTTTTAACGAGCCTAGCGATAGTGAAACTCATTCTCGTCTAAAGACAAGTTTGTCGCTATTAATGTTTTTAACGAGTTTAACGACAAAGATAACTCGGTCCTTTTCATTTTTAGAGAGTCTGAAAAGGTATGTAAAGGTAACTCCGAAATTCCTTTTTCGTCATCTAATCCCTTAAGTCCGAAAAAGTATAAAACAATACAGAAGGGATGAATTTTCGATAGTTTTAACAAGCTGAACAACACAAGCGCTCGATCTTTTTGTGCAATAATCCCTCAGGTCCAAAAAGATTAAAATCTAGAGGAGGGATAGCACTTCCGGTCGCTTTAACGAGCTGGAAGGCCAAAACTTGGCAATCTTTTCATGTTTTACGAGTCAGATGAAAAGAGCTTAAAGAAAACTCGTCTTTTGAGGAACGAGTGATAAAATGGATAGCAGCTGATTCCAGGTAAGGGTTGGAATTTTCCAAGCACGACAGTGTCACAAGGATGGCTAGTGAAATCACTCTTCGCAGTTGTTCCTCAAAATGGGTAAACAATCAAATGGAGGTGAATGATCGGCCAATGGAAAAGTGGAGGTGACGGTGCAAACACGACCAAGGCTTTAATGGCTGAAGTATTACATTCACGGTGGTTATTTACTGGGGGATAGTTCATTTTTTAACAAGCTTAAACGCGGGTGGAAACATTTGCTCATGGCTTATGTTTATTTTTTAACGAGCTTGAACTATGCGCTAAAACTACTCGATGCGGGTTTATTTTTTAATGAGCTTGAACCCTACAGTAACACTACTCGTGATAAGTTTGTATGCCCCCAGCATAATAATGCAAATCGAGGTGCATGCCCCCCAAGCTTCATTGCATTCAACTTGGTGGTTGGAATGAAGGTTTACCTTTGAGAAAGGGGATTTGTTTCATTTTTTAATGAGGTTGACACAGTAAAAGAACCATCCTCAAGACTCCTTGTTTCATTTTTTAACGAGGTCAACACGAGATAAGAACCGTCCTCGGAATCCAAATCCATTAGATATAGAAGATTTCATATTCCACTGTGGCCATTTCCGCCAGATTACTTGGAGGCGGTAGGGCAAAAGTACCCATTAAGGCAGGGTCTTTTAGGAGGCCTACTCCAATTTTTTGGAGCGAATGATTGCTTCCATGGATCATTGGAATGCTTCCCGTAACTTGTGAACTGTTGGGGAGAAATGTTTGTTGGTTGACGATTGTAATTCCTCCTTGGAAGGGAAATGCAATCTTCCTGAAGTAGGTCAACACAACTGCGGCCATGGCATATATCCAGGGCCTACCTAGTAGGATGTTGTAATCAAGGTTTCCGTCGATTACTTCAACATCTATTTCTACCGTTTTCCCACCTAGTTCAACTTTCAAGTTATTTAGGATACCATATGGGGTATACGTCCGTCCATCAAATGCTTTTAATGTCGTCGAAGATCGCAACAAGGTTGGAGATCCTAAAGTTTTCCAACAACTCATCGACATAATGCATGCAGATGCCCCCTCATCAATAATTGTTTGATGAACAGTCTTGTTGAGGGCTTTCACTTGAACAAGGAAAGCTAATTGAGCCGGTAACTGAGGATCGTATCCTTTGTGGTCGAAGGATACAAGATTGGAATCCTTTGGATCAATCGCACCAATGGTTGATAATAACGTTTGCCTTTGGGATGAGCAATTTTGTAGTACTTCAAGAGTCGACATAGCGGATGGCGATTGGGCCAAATCTTCCACTATGTTATAATGTTGCACCGCTCTAGCGCATGGATTAAATGTCGACTTGTGTACTACTCCCTTTGGCGGCTTTATCGTTAATTCAGGAATGGTGGGTGGCGTAACTTTTGTCGAAGTTGTTGTCGAACTACTTGGTTGATCTTTATCCTTGTTGTTCGGATTCGCGTAATCTTTGTTCCTTGTCGAAATCAAAGCATCATTCTGCTGTTTTGAAATCAACAACATCAGCACTTGAGACGGGGAAGCATTTCCACTTTCAACCAGATTTGTTCCTGGATTTGGAAACGGATCAGTTAACACTGCAGGGGTTTTCGAATTCTTAAATAATTTTTTAAGCTCTGCTCTGTGTGGACAATCTAAAGTCCGATGATCCTCATCGCATATCATGCATGGATATTTTTGTTTCCTATTTCCAGGATGGTTTGAAGAAGGTTTTTCAGGAGATGACTCATCCTGTTTCTTCTTCTTCCCTTTGCCTTGTTTCTTCTTGCTTCCTGGTTGTTTGGTTTCTTTGCCCTTATCTGTCGATACGACATTTACTTCCGAAGCAAGAAGTTCGTCTTTTGCATTTTGATCTGAAATCTTACGGGCCTTCTTAGATGTAGCCTTTGTCGATTTCGTGTCTGTTTTGCCAATCACGCCATCGCCAGTGTGAGAGTCATTGTTCGATTTAGGAGGAGGAGGAATTGAGAATTCCGGTCTAGGGGCGTCAGGTATTTTGTCGTAGAGCGTGCCGGACTGAGTATAGATCAAGTCCAGATATTGCGCACGAGCTATAACTTGCTCTTCCGTTACGACTCCCCCCTTTGCCACATCTTCCGTGATGGAAGGTAATAACGACTTGATAAACCATTCAGCTAATAGCTAATCGGGAACGTACGTTTTTACCATCCTGCGATGACGTCGCCACTCATGTATATGATCAGATATGTGAGTGGCCGTTGTCTGTTTGAAGTTGGTAAGGAGTTCTGTTCCCGTTTCATACCTTATCGGTAATTGAAAATGGGTCAAAAATGTTGTGGCTAAGGTACTGAAGTTGTCGAACGAAGCTCTAGGCAATTCAATATACCATTTTGCCGCTGGACCCATTAATGTCCTCTGAAAGAGGCGAAGTCTTATCGAATCATCATTTAGGGTGTTTGATGAACACCATAGATGAAATGTCATCACGTGATTCGATGGATCTTCACCCGGATTTCCATTAAATTTAGGAATATCTGATGGAAGTTTATGCGGAATTGCTGGCCACCAAGGGGCGTAAGCAATTGGATCGTTTGTTAACCGGTGTAAATCAGGTAACTCTAAAGTTGCCACGAATGGTAACTGTTGATTCAGGTTAGGTGAAGCATACCCAGGATACGATGGAATCGCCTGAGCAGTTGGCCTTTGCATACCAGCATAATGCAGTTGATGCTGGTATGACTGATAAGGTTGGTGGACATGACCATTGTAAAATGGTTGATTTTGACCATTTTGAATGTACGGTTGTCCACTGTTCGCAAAGATCTGCTGCTCAGAACCTTGGTATACTTGTTGGAATTGTGGTTGTTGGTAATGCACCAGCCACGGTTGTGAAGCCATGTGCTGTTGCGCTATACTAACCATTGGACCAAGGTGTGGGGTAATTGTACCCGTCTGGACCTGTGTCGCCCCACTAGTTGGCAATTGTGGTTGAGTCACACGGTCAAGGGGCTGTTGCATTACAACCTGAGAAATCTGAGGTTGGCATACAACAGGCAGCGTTTGAACTTGTGACACCGTCACAATAGCTGGTGTAGTCGGGATGTTCGACATAGGTACACATTGTTGCATTGAATACACAACTCTTGGTTGTTGAGGTAGCATAGGTACCCAACCACTTGAGGTGATTCCGGTGTAACCTGAATATTGTTGTGAACTCCTGTATGGATATCCTCCCGGAGGGGGTAATGAAAGGGCATACTGCCCCCCATACGGTGGTAATCCGGAACTCAAGGGTATTGTCTGCCCTTGGGGACCAGATTGCCCAAATTGACCTCCAAATGGATCAATTTGTTGAGACTCAACATAAGAGTTACCGGATATTATTCCAGTTGAACAAACAAGAACAGACCAGACTGTCGAAATATCCCCTGAGTGGGCTCCTTCTAACAGTTGAGAGCTACTTGGGACAGATGGTATGCCGACGAACATTGTCGGAGTGACGGCAGGGATTTCTGCTATCGCCATGTCAGTTGACACAGTCCTAGATGTTGACGGTTGTTCAGACATTTGGAGTCTATCCAAAAGATTACCTAGAGATTCTGCAGGAACTTCCGCTGGTGGTAGACTAACTTCTGATGAAGAAGGATATAGAGTGACCCCGACTCCAAAGTGCGTTGGAGTACTTGTTTGAGTATCTTCTACAATTTCTTCAATCACAATCAAACCAGGTGGAAGGGGAAGACTGTCAGGTCCGTAAAATATTTCTGGTGCCGAATAAGGGGTGGAATCGACAACGACAGATGTTTGAAGAGCAAGACTCTCCGAACCCGGTTGTAGATGGAACTGGTTCAGTAACACAAGTGTTTACTCTCAGACTAGGATCAGTATCATTGTCCCTTTGTGGCTGTTGAACTTCTTCTGTAGAGGCAGGGTTTCCAGAAATGTTTGGAGTAACCGGAATCTCGGATGTTGTTGGAACACTTGTTCTAACTTTAATAGGAGATTTGGAACCGGTTAAACGAGTTTTCTTTGTCCATACTAGTTTCGATTCCGGAGACAAATACGGTTGACTCGTAAGCCTCCGCGAACGACGGGGTTTCCATTGAATTTCTTCCATGATTGCGGATTACTCGATCAACTAAAATACAAAAAGGGAAGTATGTTTCTGAATTAAATGAATTTTAGACGCTTTAGACACAACTTGTTTTTTCAATTTTAAAGAGTCGAGAAAAAACAAAAGATGACTCTAGTCTCCTTTGATTTTCAATGAGCCTGAAGTGACAAGTGCTCAGATGGACCTTTTCCGTTAAGGAGTCTGAAAAGGAACGAAAGGGACTGCTCTGGAGATCTAGGTAGAGGGTGTGCCAAACCAATCACAAAACTGCAGAATACGTTTTACGGTACGGCAGTCAATCTTCCCGAATGCTGTGTTCGGTGCATTGCGATCAGTAGGGCGACTGACACGGCTTCCTATGGATAAAAGGTTTTAAGCCTATAGGGGTCTCCCAATATATACTCGACGGTACGTGGGAGCACAATCCGTACTGGCACTTATCGTCTCACAGTGGAGGAATCACCCAACCATCAGTGAGGACAACAGTTACCAGGCTTTACGACGCCGGAACACGTCTCTAGCCTAGACCTCTATGTTGTGCGTTAAGTTCCAAAGCGTTGTTAGATTCATTCAATTTATTTTAAGTTGATCTTTCTTAGAAGTTTGCCTTTTTGGATCACCACGAGATGTAGATGTAATTCCTAAATGCAATCTAAAGATGATAAGCAAGCTTTTATCTCTTTTCAACAATAAAAATCCTAGCTACAAGGGGAAAAGAAAGACACAATCTTTTCTCAAAGAGCAAAGAGCACACTGTAGATGCACTTTTCCTAAATCAAGCCAAACAGACTATCAATATGCAAATGCACATATGCATGTATTTGTTTTCAATTTCTTAATATTGATGCCTAAAAAGAAAGTTGATGTACAAATCTGAATTTGCTTTCAAGTGAAAAACACAAACAAGCTTCTTTTCGAAATCAAAAAGGTAGAGAAGATTACGACACTTTATGATTTTCAAATAAACACTCGTTTCGACACTAGAAAGAGACAAATTCAAACCAAAGGTGAAAGTAAAAGGTATAATCAACTGTCAACAGCAAACAATCTTTCTCCTAAGATCAAAATCGACACTTACGACAGATCTAAATCTAAGGACGACAGTATGACTATTCTACTTTTCAATGGAAAACTGTAAATGATGTAACAAACACACAAAAAACATCTACAGTCTTTTTGTACAAAGGAGGCGGAATTAAGGCAAAGAAAAGGGGTTTTCAGACAGGTACACACACCGATAACAGGCCGCAAAAATCAGAGATAAAACTGGACAAAATGAAACAAAGAACCTCAACTGCACAGGGCAAAGGCTGATCAGCGCACCTATTGCACAGAGAAACTGAATTGCAGCACAGGTAGCCCTCTCGGGGCCTGCATTGAAATGCAGAACCTCTTCACAGAGCCTGCGCTGGGGCAGAAACGAGACTTCTATCCAGGTTCTCGGTCACGGTTTGCAGTTTAATCTATGGATTTTGGCCGAGTAAAAGCAATTAGTAAGGTACAATCAGAGGGATGATTTAAAGGAGGACTAAGAGCTATCACAAAGGGTAATTAGAGCATTTGTGGATCAGCTGTTCAAATCATAAACAAATCCAGTGAGTGGATTGAAGTAGCAGCTACTTTGCATTTGATAATGGAAAATGCAGTTCGATTGCTACTTCTGTGTTTATGAAACAAACAACAAGAGAAACACAAATAAAATAACTAGACACGATCCCCAGTGGAGTCGCCATTTTGTTGTTGGGAAAAGTATCTACTCAGAACGCCCCTATCCCACTCTAAGGTGTGATAGTGCCTTAGCAACAAACAAGGAAAACTACTTTCGTATTCTTCTTTATGAAATGTAAACGAAGAGGAAGGATGAACTAACCTGTGTCTTGCGCTAGTTTGTTGATCCAATCGCTCTCCTCTTTGACAACTTCCAGCTACCTGCTCCCTTACTTTCCCAGCTTCACCAAGTTCCTGCAAGATCATAGAAGAGGAAAACTACACAAAGACATAGATTTACATTCATAAATAGCTTAGGATCAGATTTAAGCTAAACATGCAAATATAACAAAACATCATTGATACACAAGCATGTAGGAGAAACTCAAATAGTTTTATTGATAAAACAAGAAGATTCAAGAGGAGATACAACCAAGTGAGTCCCGATCCAGCATCTACCTCCCAGCAAAGGAATCCCTTCTTCACCTCCAACAAAGCATAAATCACCCAATGCACTAATCTCAATCTCAAAACCAACAACAATTCTTTGCAAAGTACAAAATTCCAGCCTCTGGATCTCTGGGATGAGGGATCCATATATAGATGTAAGCAGAGAGGATGAGTCAGCTTATGTTTTGACTTGTGGCTTCTCTCTGTCAGTTCTTGCTTCCACTTGGAGACTGAGAGCCTCTTACTCATCCTTGGTCGAACTCAGTGAGGCAAGTGTCATTGAGGAAGATTCTGGAAGCTTCCATTGTCTGTCCACCTCGCGGAATGACACTGCCATTTGTCATTTCCCGCTCAGCGCACCCTGGTAGTGCATTTAGGTGCGTTGCAACACACCTAGCTAGTGTACTGGGGTGCTATGCAACGCAGGTAGCTAGTGGAGCAGCTGAAATGATCCTGATTTGACTGATTCTGAGCAGTTTCTGGTGGAGAACTTCTGGGAGAAGCTGTAATTGGTTGACCTTGTTCCTTTAGGGGTAGGAACAACACTTTTAGGGACTTTGGATCCCTTGGATTATGGACATTTCATGCTTAGAGCTGTAAGGCACAAAAACGTCTATAACAATAAGGGAGCAAAGGTAAATTATCACATTGGGTACATGTGGCCTAGGAGTTAGATCTATCGAGTGCTTGACCTGACAGTGCAAGGGTACCCATGTGGGTGAGAAGAAGATGTCCCTCTACTCCTCCATGAACTTGTCAACTTGATTCTACTGCCTGGGGAAACGCTTTTTGGGGCCATGCATGTGGCCACGATCTTCCCCTTACTTTGAGAAAAAATTAGAAACAAAACAAATTTCCCAATCTGGGAGATGATCTTACTGCATTTATTAGAAAAGATCAAAGAAATGCCAGTAGGAAGGGCTATCTATGGTATCCTATATAGTTTTCTTCCTAAAGTAATAATAACAGTGCAAGGACTAGACTCATACACAACATGATGCTTCCAAAAGTGTGGTTGGCCTAATAAAACATTACAAACTTCAAGAGGAGAAACGTCACACAATACTTTTTCCATAAAGGGATTGATGATCTAGGGAAGGTGGCACTATTGGCTGACATAGAGATCTCATCCTTGGTGAAGCCACCCGATGGTGTAGTTTTGGGCATGGTGTGGTCGGCAGGCCCAACCACTTAATAACCTTTGTTTTGATGAGGTTATTTTGGCTCCCACTATCAATAATGAACTGTAGTGGAGAACCCTTATATCACACCTATGAGTAGAAGAGATGCTCCCCTTCCTCTGGATATTTGAGCTCAATCTTTTGGACCTTGGTGGTGGCAATGGTGGCAATAGGTTCTGTATCAATAATATGCTTTCCCTTGTTGTTCCTCTTGTAGGTTTATGGCTCAAAGTTGGAACATGCATCTAACTCTGAAGCTTTAGCTCAGCCACCAGTGACTCCTTAGCACAAAACTAATCCAAGTGGATATTGGCGGCCACCCACCTATTCCACTTGGACCCCCAACATTATTTCCTTTTAATTTCCTAATTTCTAGTACATTTTACTATTTTTGACAATTTTTTGGGTCCTAAACTTCCAGAGCCATTTTGAAGCCCTAAATGGCATTATTTTGGAAAATGGTCCGACCTCTAAATTGTGGAAGGGAGTTTGCATTTGAAATTTGCTTTCCTTAAATAGATCTTTCCAATGAGGTATAGTATGTGCCAAATGGAGATCGTATGCCAAACTTACGACCCTAGCAAGTTGATGTACCAACTAACCCCAATGGGGCCCAAAAAATTTTGGTGCTTCATCTCCTAGGGTTAGGTTTCCATATGTTTAGGGTTTTCCATTACTTCTTGATGATAAAAAGGCATACGAGCCTCATTGTAACGCAGTTCAGATGGCATGTAGTCGTCACATATTGATCCAGGTGGATATTGGTGGCCACCCGCCTATTCCACTTAGACCCCCACCACCATCTCTTTTATTTTTTCAGTTTCGTTAATTGTAGAAAAGTTTACTATTTTTGGCATTTTTTAGGTCCTGAACTTCCAAAGCTGTTTTGAGGCCCCAAACAAGGTTGTTTGGGAAAATAGGGAAAAGATGAGTATTTGATTGATGTTTGCATTCAGATTTTTTAGTCCTTAGATAGATCTTTCTAGCGAGGTATTGTGTGTGTCAAATGGAGATCGTATGCCAAAGTTACGACCCCGGGAAGTTGATGTACCAATTTACCCAAACGGGGCCCATAGTTTTGGCACTTCATCTCCTAGGGTTAGGTTTTTGGATGTTTAGGGTTTTCCATTGTTTCTCTATAACAAATAGGCCTTTGAGACTCATTTTAAAATAGTTCAAAGGCATGTAACCACCACATATCTTCTCAGGGATAAGCTACCATCGCCCGAGCTAGTTTATTTCCATTCTATTTGTAAGCATATTTTAGTATTTGATACCACCGATCCGAACTTAAACAGGAATGCAACCCAAAACTGCAAAGAAAAGGAAAAATACAAGGTAGCGTGACCTAGGACAACCCATTGAAGATGCAAGCAAAGAACAATGGCATGAAGACAAAAAAGGACACAGGAAAAGAGTGTGAGTTCCATAAGAGCTCCACTCACAACACGAGTGAGTGTCAAGCCAAGCACTTAGTAGTGGACAAGATGAAGGCTTCTGAATCAGATGCATGTTTTGACTCTGAGTCAGAACCTAACAAGGGGAATGAGAAAGGGAAGAAGATAATTGATTTGGAAGCCAATGCCATCGTGGCCACCACCAAGATCCAAAAGAATGAGCCTGAAGATCCAGAGGAGGGCGGGCGCCTCTTTTACTCACAGATGTGGATGAATGGGGTTTTCCGTTGAAGTTCACTGTCGACAGTGGGAGCCAAAAGAACATCATTTCAATAGAGGTCATGAATCAATTTGGTTTACTTACTACAACACATCCACAACTGTACACCATCAAGTGGCTTCACCTAGGACAAGATCTCCACGTCATCTAGCAGTGTCGCCTTCCCTACAACATCAAGCCCTTCATGGATGAGGTACTACGTGATGTTGCCCCTCTTGAAGTTTGTGATGTATTATTAGGAAAACCATACTTGTGGAAGGTTCATGCTATATATGAGTCTAGACCTCACTTTTTGATTATTAAATTTGGGAAATAAGTTGTACACGATACCGGAGGTAGCCCTGCCTACTGCAATCTCTTTGATCACTACAAAGAAATGTAGTAAAATCATTTCACAGACCAAGAATTTTTTTTCCTTATGATTTGTCCTCAGGGAAAGAATAACATTGTGGCCACGAATTCCAGATAGGGCTTCTCCGCACAATAGCAGCATATGGGCAAGGTCGTGGAGGAGTATAGAGACATTTTTTCCTCACCTACATGGTTGTCTCTACATTGTCAGGTTAAGCACTCCATCGATTTGACCCCGAGCATGTTGCTACCCAATGGAATGATCTATCGATGCTTTATTCTATAGAACGATGAGATCAAGAGGCAGGTGCAAGAGTTGTTGCAGAAAGGGCACATCAGGCCAAACTCATCACTCTGTAGGAGCCCGATTGTATTGGTATAGAAGAAGGATGGGACCTAGAGACTTTTTATTGACTATTGAATGTTGAACAAGATCACTGTATGGAATAGGTACCCAATCCCACAGATTGATGACCCTTTGGACCACCTCAAGGGGGCCAAATATTTCAACAATATTGACTTGAAGTCCGGTTATCACTAGGTGCATATCAAACCCTACAATGTGTGGAAAATTGCCTTCAAATCCAAGGAGGGCCTTTTCAAATGGTTCATCATTCCTTTTGGGTTGATGAATGGCCCTGCAACCTTCAAGAGATTGTTGGAAGAAATATTGTGACCCTCAACAATGAATTCGTGGTGGTTTATTTAGATGACATCTTGATCTTCAGCTAGAGTTGGGAAGACCATCTCCACCATATTCGACAGGTCCTCCAAACCCTGCGAAAACACAAGATGTGTGCCAATTTGGAGAAATGCACTTTTGGCATGACCCAGGTTCAATATCTGGGTTACATCATTGATGAGAAGGGTGTGCATGCAGACTCATCTAAGATACAAGTCATTTAGGATTGGCCAGCCCCAACCACTCTAACAAAGCTTCAAAAATTTCTGGGTCTTGCTTATTTCTACCACAGGTTCATTTTGGGGTTCTCTCATATCACTTGGCCTTTAAGTCAAGTCACCAAGGGCAGAGCGAAAGAAAAATTATTTTGGTCCAAAACCCAATAGAATCCGTTTTCCAAGTTTAATCATCACCTCTGCTCTTCACGAGTTCTCACATTACCGAACCTGTAGCAACCATTTGAGATTGAGACATATGCCTCTGACTATGCTATTGGTGCAGTTCTTACTCAGTAGGGGAATCTAGTGGCTTAACATAGTGATACACTTTCAGGCATGGTCTGAAAGTATCCCACCTATGACAAATAAATGTATTCCATTATTAAGCCCTGCTATCAATGGAAGCATTACATTATGGGGAAGGAAATGGTCATTAACCCAAACCATCGACCCCAGTAGTTCATACAGACTCAAGGGAAGTTGCAAAATGATCACCATTAGAAATGGTCCACATACCTGCAACAGTTCCATTTGAACATTAAGTACAAGAAGGGAAGCACCGATACTATTGCATATTGCCTCAGCCAATCACCATTCATGGCCTTGATCACTGTGCTCGATTCTTGTGGGCATAAGACTTCGGGGTGTCCACATCTTTATAAGAGTTATCTAGAATGCGACAACACATACCAAACACTCTTGACAGGTAAGAAAGTTCCAAATTTTCACCTCCAAGATGCACTGTTATGCCACATGGGACACATCTGTGTTCCTTCATGCGAGTGTGCCATGATGATTTAGGAAGTGCACTACAGTCTAGTTGTTGGACATTTCGGAGTAGAGAAAATAGTGGCAATACTGCAGAATTATTTTTATTGGCTGAACCTTCATCAGGATGTTGGGAAGTACATTCGATCCTACACTACCTGCGCCATATCCAAACCAACCATCAAGAAGAAAGGCCTATATACTCCTCTACCTACTCCTAGTTGACCTTGGGAATCCATATTGATGGATTACATGTTGGGCCTTCCTTCTACTAAGCACAACAATGACTATGTTTTCGTGTTCGTCGACAGATTCTCTAAGATGGCCATTATGGTGGCCTGCAAGAAGAGTATCAAAGAAGAGGCCACTACTAAGCTCTTCTTTGAGCGAGTATGGGTACACTTTGGGATCCCACAGTCCATTGTCTCAGATCGGGACAACAGATTCTTAAGTGTGTTTTGGTCAAGTCTCTGGTCAATGTTGGATACCAAACTTACTATGTCCACAACTTTCCACCCCCAAACTGATGGCCAGACAGAGGTCCTCAACAGGATAATCATACACATTTTGCGCATGTATAACTCGAAACATCCACTCACATGGGATGAAAGCCTCCCCTATATCCAGCACATCTATAACAGAATTCTCCATAGCTCAACAAGCCACAACCCCTTTTAGATAGGGCTAGCATTTTAGCCATTATGTCCCATTGATGCAGCCATACCATTTGCAACCACTCAGATGACTTCAGCTCACATCCAGTCTGATGCCAATAGGTCTAATATATTCATTGAGTGTATTCAACACATCTTCCAGTAGGTCCATGATATATTGGACAGAGCCAATGCTAAGTACAAGAAACACCATGATCAACGTTGGGTGTCGCATAAGTTCCACGTGGGCAACAAAGTTTGGCTACATTTGTAGAAGGAGTGTCTCACTGGACCCCATCACAAGCTTCACTCGCTCTGATATGGTCCATACACCATCGCCAAGATTGTAGGGGACAATGCCTTCGAGCTCAGCATTCCACCTGTCCTTAGTCTGCACCTATTGTTCAATGTAGACTGCCTTCGACCATACTTTCCACCATTGCTAGACACCTCCGACATTGCATAACAACTCACACCAACGTAGCTAAACCCATACTGAATGGAACAAGCTACAACTGATCAGATCATCGACATGCAGATCAAGAACACTTGCCAGTAGAAGATCCAAATATATCAGGTTTTCAAAGATGGCTAAATCCTACACCAAGGCAAGTGGCTGACGAGGGATCAAGTTCAGCAGAATTTCCCCATCTCAAGGAGGAAATCAACATAATGGGGACCACTGATTCCTAAGGGGGGAGGATTGATATAGGTGGATATAGGTTTCCACCTGCCTATTCCACTTGGACTCCCACCATTGTCTCTTTCAATTTTTCAGTTTCCTTATTTATAGCATAGTTTACTATTTTTGGCAGTTTTTCTCGTCCTGAACTTTTGGAGCTATTTTGAGGCCCTAAACGACATTTTTTGCGAAAATCGGGAAAACATGGGTCTTTCACTAATATTTTTATTTGAAATTTTTATCTCTCAGATATATATATATATATATATATATATATATATATATATATATATGTATATATATATATATATATTATATATATATATATATAATATATGTATATATATATATATAATATATATATAATATATATATAATATATATATAGTATATATATATTATATATATGTATATATATATATATATATATATATATATATATATAATATATATATATATATATATTATATATATTATATATATATATATTATATATAATATAGATATATATATATATATATATATATATATATATTATATATATATATATATATATATATATATATATATATATATCTATATATATATATATATATATATATATATATATATATATATATATATATATATATATATATATATATATATATATATATATATATATATATATATATAATATATATATATAAACGGGGTATTATCGCATCAAATGGATATCGTATGCCAAAGTTACGAATCTGAGAAGTTGATGTACCAATTTACCCAAACAGGGTCCATATTTTTGGCGTTTCATCTTGTAGGGTTAGGTTTTTGGATTTTTAGGGTTTTCTATTGTTTCTCAATAAATAGGCCTTTGAGCCTTATTGTTACAAAGTTTAGAGGTATGTATCCGCCACACCTCTTCTCAAGGATAAGCTACCATCGTCCAAGCTAGTTTATTTCCATTTTGTTTGTGAACATATTTCAATATTTGATATTAATGAAATGAAGTGTTATTTATATTGCATCTTTGTACTCATTGTTATATCTATAATTTATTGCAATCCTGTTTAAGTTTGGATCACATCTCTTCTTAGAGATACGCTACCATCACCTGATCTAGCTTGTTTCTCTTATGTATGTAAACAGTTTTCAATAGTTTCTATTTATTAATTGAAGGTTTGTTTCGTTGTATCTCTATGTTTTGGTCTGAATATGTATTTCATTTCATTCCTTCATAGATATAGATCAGTGGTACTAAAACAATCTGCTCTTTCGCTATTTTCTGTGCATGTCCCCAATAATGTCGGGGTATAAGTAGTTGGGACTTGAACTTATTGAACCCTTAGGAGATCGTCGTCACTAACCCTAACAACCTCCCATGTGGAAGAAAAGAAAGACGAAGGAGCAGGAGATCCTTTCAAAATGTTGCTTGAAGAAGCCCTCAACCGACAAAGAAATGAAATGAAATATATATTCAAACCAAAACACAAAGATATGACTTCAGTTAACAAAAAACAACTACTAAAATTATTTACATACATAAGAGAAACAAACTAGCTCGGGCGATGATAGCTTATCTCTGAGAAGAGATGTGATGACTACATGTCATATGAAATATGTTACAATGAGACTCGTAGACCTTTTTAATGATCAAGAAACATTGAAAACCCTAAACATCCAAAAACCTAACCCTAGAAGATGAAGTGCCAAAAATTTGTGGGCCCTATTGGGGTTAGTTGTTATATCAACTTCCCACTGTCGTAACTTTGGCATATGATCTCCATTTGGCATGTATGATACCTCGTTAGAAAAATCTATCCTAAAGGACAACAACTTTCGACTGCAAACCCCTATTGGAGAGAATGGGTTTGCTTATTTTCCAAAATAATGCCATTTAGGGCCTTAAAACAGCGTCAGAAGTTCAACTGCCAAGAATAGTAAAATGTGCTACAAGTTAGGAAATGGAAAGGAAATAGTGTTGGAGGTCCAAGTGGAATAGGCGGGTTACAACCAATATCCACCTTGATCAAGGTGACCTCATACAAGTGCCTTAACATTACACCTTATCATTGTTTATTCTACATCTCATGGACAAATATTCAAATAAATGAAATGTAATTATAATAAAAGGTAATAATTTGTTTTGTTTGCTAGTGTGCTTGTGGTTTGTGGGACTAACTTGTGGTCTACCAAACCATGATCTAGGGTTGGGAATCCAATCCATCAAAATCACTTAAGGATTGCACTTTCCCTAGGCCATACCAACACTTAACTTGAGAGGTCCACTAGTTTTGAATCTTAGCTTCCTTACAAAGAGAAACCCTTGAAATTTGATCTTTCTAGTGAGAATTGACTTCTCTAAAAAGAGGACATGGGTGTGGGCTTTGATCCACTTATGTATGCATAAGTAGTGAGGCCATTTAATATATCTTTGTGGGTGCAAACACACATTCAACCTCTACGTCAAAAAATATCTATAACTACATGCTAGGACCTTATAAGAATTGAACCCTATCCATTAATGAAAAAGCTCTTCATTTTCCACTATTAAATTATACCTCTTTAAATATAAATTAAAAATTTATTATATTTTTTCATTGAAATTTATATTTTCTATCTCATTAAAAATAAATTTATTTATTTTAATATACCCACGATAATATGTACAACAGAGAAAATGAAAATTAATAAATTATTGCACCGCCACTAACTAAATGAAATGAACAACGAACAACCACAAAATTACAATGAAAAATAAAACATGTTAACGCCATTTTAAATAACAGATAAATAAATACATATTTATACTACATTATTAAAAAAAAAACCTCTATATTCGTCTTAGTATCAATAAAATATTATATAAAAGAGATGAAATTTGTTAATATAAAGATTTTTTTCATAGTTAGAATTAATATATTATATAATGTTATTTTTAAAAATTAATAAATTATTTTACCGAGACTAACTGAATGTGATGAACAACCACAAAATTACGCTTTATTCAAAAAATAGCTCCATTTTTAGTAACACAAAATAATTAAATAAATACTCGTATCACATTATAAATAATAATTAAAAACAAAAAACAAAAAACAAACTCTGCTATGTTAATCTTAGTATCTTCTATATTAATCTGAGTATCTATATGAAATTCATACGAGTATCTAAAATAATATCATATATAAGAGATGGAATTTGTTAATATGGGAAGTATCTATATGAAATTCATACGAGTATCTAAAATAATATCATATATAAGAGATGGAATTCGTTAATATGGGAATTTTTTAACAGAAGGAATTAATATATTAAAGAATGATATTTGTAAAGATTATTAATGATATTGTTAATTTTTTAATATTTTTATTGGAAAGTAAAAATTATATATTATATTTTAATGAAGTAATAAATGTTTTATAATTTAATATTGAAAAGGTTATTATGAGTGACTAAAAGAACATAACGTTTGAAAAAATAAATTTCAATTTTATTTTAAATAACAAAAAATAAATTAAGTCAAAATATAATAAAAGTATTATAAAATTGTCACACTATCAAATTTGTTGATATATCTTTGATGGAGTGAGGAACGAAGAGGAGGATGTTTCCAAGGGAATGCGTGGGTGTCTATGGTAAAAAAGTGGTTACAGGATGGTAGGTTAGCGTCACGGCCTTCCCATATTACCCTGAGTACGAGAGACAACAAATATCGATGTGGGAAACCTCAAGTCACATTGGGTCTTGCGGAGGGTGGTGAGCACATTAACGTTATGGACGCTGGTGGGGGTGTTCGATGATCATTCTGTAGAGGAAAGGGTTTTGGATCCTTTGTGTAGAGTGTTGGGAGAAGAGGAGGTGTTGCAGAGGTGCCCTAAGACAACCGAAGGGTTGACATTGTCGTAGAAGGTTCCACCTGTGTTGGTGGGTTTGGTTAGCTATTAATTGTTGAATAGGGCTTGGAAAGAGCAAGTCTGCAAGGAACATGGTGTATGTGCATCTAACATGGGTGGTTTGTTGTGGCTTTTGGTTTGTTTGGTGCGGTTTCAGTCTCATGGTTGTGAATTTTCCTTTGGTGGAGAGGGATTATTGAAGTGCATCTCCCAAGCCAATTCACAGGGTCTTGAGCTATGGGGTGGTTCCATTGGCGAACCTGTCGTGGGTTTTGGTTTGCTGGAATTGTGAGAGGTTGCTTCAAGGGGGGTGTATGTTACTGTTTCAAGGTAGGAAATAGCTTTGTAAGTTATGGGTGCCCGACGTCGGAGGGAGAGGAGGTTCAACCTGAGCTGGTGGTCTTGACCCCTGCCTGGATTTTTTGGGAGCTATTGGAAGGGTGGTCTTTGTCTCGCTTAGGTGATGCTGGGGTTTCAAGCATGCAGTCGATTCCTCACTCAGGACAGTCCTCAACCTAGGTGGCATGTCCAATGCTCCTTTCATCCTCCGCCACTTCCTGGAACAGCTCTGGACAACCCAGCCTCCATCACCTCTGACGACTAGCATGGATACAAGTGTTTTATACGTTTTGCCTGTTTACTCAGGCCTATGTGTTATAGACATTTTTGTGCCTTACAGCTCTAAGCATGAAATGTCCATAATCCAAGGGATCCAAAGTCCCTAAAAGTGTTGTTCCTGCCCCTAAAGGAACAAGGTCAACAAATTACAGCTTCTCCCAGAAGTTCTCCACCAGAAATTGCTCAGAATCAGTCAAATCAGGATCATTTCAGCTGCTCCACTAGCTACCTGCGTTGCATAGCACCCCAGTACACTAGCTAGGTGCGTTGCAATGCACCTAAATGCACTACCAGGGTGCGCTGAGCGGGAAATGACAAATGGCAGTGTCATTCCGCGAGGTGGACAGACAATGGAAGCTTCCAGAATCTTCCCCAATGACACTTGCCTCACTGAGTTCGACCAAGGATGAGTAAGAGGCTCTCAGTCTCCAAGTGGAAGCAAGAACTGACAGAGAGAAGCCACAAGTCAAATCATGAGCTGACTCATCCTCTTTGCATACATCTATATATGGATCCCTCATCCCAGAGATCCAGAGGCTGGAATTTTGTACTTTGCAGAGAATTGCTGTTGGTTTTGAGATAGAGATCAATGCATTGGGTGATTTATGCTTTGTTGGAGGTGAAGAAGGGATTCCTTTGCTGGGGGGTTGATGCTGGATCGGGACTCACTTGGTTGTATCTCCTCCTGGATCTTCTTGTTATATCAATAAAACTATTTGAGTTTCTCCTACATGCTTGTGTATCAATGATGTTTTTGTTATATTTGCATGTTTAGCTTAAATCTAATCCTAAGCTCTTTATGAATGTAAATCCATGTCTTTGTGTAGTTTTCCTCTTATGTGATCTTGCAGGAACTTGGTGAAGCTGGGCAAGTAAGGGAGCAGGTAGCTGGAAGCTGTGAAAGAGGAGAGAGATTGGATCAAAGGACTAGCGCAAGACACAGGTTAGTTCATCCTATTCCTCTTCATTTACAGTTCATAAAGAAGAATACGAAAGTAGTTTTCCTTGTTTGTTGCTAAGGCACTATCACACCTTAGTGGGATAGGGGCGTTCTGAGTAGACACTTTTCCCAACAACAAAATGGCGACTCCGCTGGGGAGCGTGTCTAGTTAGTTAGTTTGTGTTTCTCTTGTTGTTTGTTTCATAAACACAGAAGTAGCAATCGAACTGCATTTTCCATTATCAAATGCAAAGTAGCTGCTACTTCAATCCACTCACTAGATTTGTTTATGATTTGAGCAGCTGATCCACAAATGCTCTAATTACCCTTTGTGATAGCTCGTAGTCCTCCTTTAAATCATCCCTTTGATTGTACCTTACTGATTGCTTTTACTCGGCCAAAATCCATAGATTAAACTGCAAACCGTGACCCAGAACCCGGATAGAAGTCTCGTTTCTGTCCCAGCGCAGGCTCTGTGAAGAGGTTCTGCATTTCAACGCAGGTCCCGAGAGGGCTACCTGCGCTGCAATTCAGTTTCTCTGTGCAACAGGTGCGCTGATCAGCCTTTGCCTTGTGCAGCTGAGGTTCTTTGCGTCATTTTGTCCAGTTTTGTCTCTGATTTTTGCAGCCTGTTATCAGTGTGGGTACCTGTCTGAAAACCCCTTTTCTTTGCCTTAATTCCGCCTCCTTTGTACAAAAAGACTGTAGATGTTCTTTGTGTGTTTGTTACATCATTTACAGTTTTCCATTGAAAGAGTAAAATAGTCATACTGTCGTCCTTGGATTTAGATCTGTCGTAAGTGTCAGTTTTGATCTTAGGAGAAAGTTTATTTACTGTTGACAGTCGATTATGCTTTTGGTTTTAATTTGTCTCTTTCTAGTGTCGAAACGAGTGTTTATTTCAAAATCATAAAGTGTCGTAATCTTCTCTACCTTTTTGATTTCGAAAAGAAGCTTGTTTTGGTTATTCACTTGAAAGCAAATTCAGATTTGTACATCAACTTTCTTTTTAGGCATCAATATTAAGAAAGTGAAAACAAATACATGCATATGTGCATTTGCATATTGATAGTTTGTATGGTTTGATTTAGGAAAAGTGCATTTACAGTGTGCTCTTTGCTCTTTGAGAAAAGATTGTGTCTTTCTTTTCCCCTTGTAGCTAGGATTTTCATTGCTGAAAAGAGATAAAAGCTTGCTTATCATCTTTAGATTGCATTTAGGAATTACATCTACATCTCGTGGTGATCCCAAAAGGAAAACTTCTAAGAAAGATCAACTTAAAATAAATTGAATGAATCTAACAACGCTTTGTAACTTAACGCACAACATAGAGGTCTAGGCTAGAGACATGTTCCGGAATCGTAAAACCTGGTAACTGTTGTCCTCACTGATGGTTGGGTGATTCCTCCACTGTGAGACGATAAGTGCCAGTACGGACTTGTGCTCCCACGTACCGTCGAGTATATATTGGGAGACCCCTATAGGCTTAAAACCTTTATCCATAGGAAGCCGTGTCGGCCGCCCTACTGATCGCAATGCACCGAACACAGCATTCGGGAAGATTGACTGCCGTACCGTAAAAAGTATTCTGCAGTTTTGTGATTGGTTTGGTACTCCCTCTACCTAGATCTCCAGAGCAGTCCCTTTCATTCCTTTTCAGACTCCTTAACGGAAAAGGTCCATCTGAGCACTTGTCACTTCAGGCTCATTAAAAATCGAAGGAGACTAGAGTCATCTTTTGTTTTTTCTCGACTCTTTAAAATTGAAAAAACAAGTTGTGTCTAAAGCGTCTAAAATTCATTTAATTCGGAAACATACTTCCCTTTTGTATTTTAGTTGATCGAGTAATCTGCAATCGTGGAAGAAAGTCAATTGAAACCCCGTCGTTCGCGGAGGCTTACGAGTCAACCGTCTTTGTCTCCGGAATCGAAACCAGTACGGACAAAGCGAACTCGTTTAACCGGTTCCAAATCTCCTATTAAAGTTAGAACAAGTGTTCCAACAACATCCGAGATTCCGGTTACTCCAAACATTTCTGGAAACCCTGCCTCTACAGAAGAAGTTCAACAGCCACAAAGGGACAGTGATACTGATCCTAGTCTGAGAGTAAACACTTGTGTTACCGAACCAGTTCCATCTACAACCGGTTCGGAGAGTCTTGCTCTTCAAACATCTGTCGTTGTCGATTCCACCCCTTCTTCGGCACCAGAAATATTTTACGGACCTGACGGTCTTCCCCTTCCACCTGGTCTGATTGCAATTGAAGAAATTGTAGAAGATCCTCAAACAAGTACTCCAACACACTTTGGAGTCGGGGTCACTCTATATCCTTCTTCATCAGAAGTTAGTCTACCACCAGCGGAAGTTCCTGTAGAATCGCTAGGTAATCTTTTGGATAGACTCCAAATGTCTGAACAACCGTCAACATCTAGGACTGTGTCATCTGACACAGCGACAGCAGAACTCCCTGTCGTCACTCCGACAATGTTCGCCGGCATACCATCTGTCCCAACTAGCTCTCAACCGCTAGAAGGAGCCCACTCAGGGGCTATTTCGACAGTATGGTCCGTTCCTGTTTGTTCCTCCGGAATAATATCCGGCAACTCTTATGTTGGATCTCAACAAATTGATCCATTTGGAGGTCAATTTGGGCAATCCAGTCCCCAAGGGCAGACAATCCCCTTGAGTTCCGGATTACCACCGTATGGGGGGCAGTATGCCCTTTCATTACCCCCTCCAGGAGGATATCCATACGGGAGTTCACAACAATATTCAGGTTATACTGGAATTACCTCAAGTGGTTGGGTACCTATACTACCTCAACAACCAAGAGTTGTGTATTCAATGCAACAATGTGTACCTATGTCGAACATCCCGACTACACCAGCTATTGTGACGGTGTCACAAGTTCAAACGCTGCCTGTTGTATGCCAACCTCAGATTTCTCAGGTTGTAATGCAACAGCCCCTTGACCCTGTGACTCAACCACAATCGCCAACTAGTGGGGCGACACAGGTCCAGACGGGTACAATTACCCCACACCTTGGTCCAACGGTTAGTATAGCGCAACAGCACATGGCTTCACAACCGTGGCTGGTGCAATACCAACAACCACAATTCCAACAAGTATACCAAGGTTCTGAGCAGCAGATCTTTGCGAACAGTGGACAACCGTACATTCAAAACGGTCAAAATCAACCATTTTACAATGGTCATGTCCACCAACCTTATCAGTCATACCAGCATCAACTGCATTATGCTGGTATGCAAAGGCCAACTGCTCAGGCGATTCCATCGTATCCTGGGTATGCTTCACCTAACCTGAATCAACAGTTACCATTCGTGGCAACTTTAGAGTTACCTGATTTACACCGGTTAACAAACGATCCAATTGCTTACGCCCCTTGGTGGCCAGCGATTCCGCATAAACTTCCATCAGATATTCCTAAATTTAATGGAAATCCGGGTGAAGATCCATCGAATCACGTGATGACATTTCATCTATGGTGTTCATCAAACACCCTAAACGATGATTCGATAAGGCTTCGCCTCTTCCAGAGGACGTTAACGGGTCCAGCGGCAAAATGGTACATTGAATTGCCTAGAGCTTCGTTCGACAACTTCAGTACCTTAGCCACAACCTTTTTAACCCATTTTCAATTACCGATAAGGTATGAAACGGGAACAGAACTCCTTACCAACTTCAAACAGACAACAGCCACTCACATATCTGATCATATACATGAGTGGCGACGTCGTCGTAGGATGGTAAAAACGTACGTTCCCGATCAGCTATTAGCTGAATGGTTTATCAAGCCATTACGGAAGATGTGGCAAAGGGGGGAGTCGTAACGGAAGAGCAAGTTATAGCTCGTGCGCAATATCTGGACTTGATCTATACTCAGTCCGGCACGCTCTACGACAAAATACCTGACGCCCCTAGACCGGAATTCTCAATTCCTCCTCCTCCTAAATCGAACAATGACTCTCACGCCGGCGATGGCGTGATTGGCAAACAGACACGAAATCGACAAAGGCTACATCCAAGAAGGCCCGTAAGATTTCAGATCAAAATGCAAAAGACGAACTTCTTGCTTCGGAAGTAAATGCCGTATCGACAGATAAGGGCAAAGAAACCAAACAACCAGGAAGCAAGAAGAAACAAGGCAAAGGGAAGAAGAAGAAACAGGATGAGTCATCTCCTGAAAAACCTTCTTCAAACCCTCCTGGAAATAGGAAACCCCCTTCAGGGTGTCAGATATGTGATGAGGATCATTGGACAAAAGAATGTCCATACAAAGCTGAGCTTAAGAAATTCTTTAAGAGTTCGAAAACCTCAGCAGTGTTAACTGATCCGTTTCCAAATCCAGGAACAAATCTGGTTGATAGTGGAAATGCTTCCCCGTCTCAAGTGCTAATGTTGTCGATTTCAAAACAGCAAAATGATGCTTTGATTTCGACAAGGAACAAAGATTACGGGAATCCGCAGCTGTCGAACGACAAGGATAAAGATCAACCAAGTAGTTCGACAACAACTTCGACAGAAGTTGTACCACCCATCATTCCTGAATTAACAATAAAACCGCCAAAGGGAGTAGTACACAAGTCGACATTTAATCCCCGCGCTAGAGCGGCGCAACATTATAACATAGTGGAAGATTTGGCCCAATCGCCATCCGCTATGTCGACTCTTGAAGTACTACAAAATTGCCCATCCCAAAGGCAGGCTTTGTTATCAGCCATTGGTGGGGTTGACCCAAAGGATTCCAATCTTGTATCCTTCGACCACAAAGGATACGATCCTCAGTTACCAGCCCAACTAGCTTTCCTTATTCAAGTGAAAGCCCTCAACAAAACTGTTCATCGAACAATTATTGATGAGGGGGCATCTACATGTATTATGTCGATGAGTTGCTGGAAAACTTTAGGATCTCCAACCTTGTCGCGATCCTCGACGACATTAAAAGCATTCGACGGAAGGACATATACCCCATATGGTATCCTAAATAACTTGAAAGTTGAACTAGGGGGAAAAACAGTAGAAATAGATGTTGAAGTCATCGATGGGAATCTTGATTACAACATCCTACTAGGAAGACCATGGATATATGCCATGGCAGCTGTTGTGTCGACCTATTTTAGAAAGATTGCATTTCCCTTTCAAGGAGGGATTACAATCGTCGATCAACAAAACTTCCTCCCCAATGGTTCTCAAGTTACAGGAAGCATTCCCATGATCCATGGAAGCACCCATTCGCTTCAGAATATCGGAGTAGGCCTACTAAAAGATCCTATACTAATGGGAACTTTCGCTCTTCCACCTCCAATCAATTTGGCGGAAGTAGCGTCGATAGGAACCTGCAATATGATATCTTCCACAAAGATCTCAGAAAACGATATCAACATGGATCATGCAATGGTTTTGCCCCCAAGCCCAATAGAAATATTATAGCAATCAATGTTTCTAGCATGGGAGGCAAACCCGAATCAACGCTCATCAAGCGTTTGGATAGATAGGTCTAGAGAATATGGTACCCCTTCAGATCCTTGGTCGCGAGTGCATGGAACCGACGAAGGAATTGTACAATCAATGTTGATTGAAGGGCACCATGGAATGATTGCCACCATCGTTCCCTTCTTCCGATTATGAAGAAGATACTCAAGATGACCTTTATCATCCTTCAGTTTTTGAATTCCTATCAAATACTGTAAATACGGTGGATTCCGAGCGAAACTTATCCAACATTGAAGAGACTATAGCCATAAATATCTCGACTAAAACAGATGTTGTAGAGAATATTTATGTTGGCAAATGTTGTTCTCCTTCAGAACTGGAAATATATAACGCTCTTTTTCGCGAATTCAGAGATGTCTTTGCTTGGTCATACAGTGAAATGCCAGGCATCGACTCGAGTATCGTTGAACACGAAATTAAGATGTATCCAGATGTCAAACCGGTACGACAACGGCTAAGACAGGTGCACCCCAAGAAAGCCGCTGCCATTAAGGCAGAAGTTGAAAAACTTCTCCATGCTGGTTTCATCTACCCGGTTCCTTTAACCGATTGGGTATCGAATATTGTCCCTGTTATGAAGAAACAAGGGACAATTAGAGTGTGTGTCGATTATAGGGATGTAAATCAAGCTTGTCCAAAAGACAACTACCCTACACCCTTCATCGACCAGATAATTGATGAATGCGCCGGATGCGAAATCTTTTCATTCATGGATGGATTTTCCGGGTATAATCAAATAAATATCCGCCCACAGGACCAGTCAAAGACTGCATTCATTTGTCCATGGGGCACATTCGCATATCGAAAATTACCCTTTGGTTTAAAGAACGCAGGGGCGACGTTTCAGAGGGCAATGAATTATGCCTTCCATGACATCAAAAACATCGTTCAACCATACCTCGACGACCTTCCGGCTCATTCGCGAAAGCGGACTGATCATCCGCAGCATTTAAGAGCGATATTTCTACGTTGCCGACACTACAAGATACGACTCAATCCGCACAAATGTGTATTTTGCGTCAGTTCTGGTCGTTTACTTGGCTTTGTAGTCTCCAAGGATGGGATTCGTCTTGACCCGTGCAAGGTCCAGGCAATCATAAATTTGCCTCCACCTTCAAATTTGCTTCAGATTCAGAAACTCCAAGGGAAAGCAAACTTTCTGAGGAGGTTCATTCCAAATTACGCCGAACTTGCTAAAGGTTATACACGTCTTTTGAAAAAGGAGGTACCCTTGTCTGGGATCAGGTTGCGCAAGCTTCCTTTGATGCTTTAAAAGATTCCCTAATAAAAGCATCATTAATGTACGCCCCCGATTATCAAAGAGATTTTAACCTGTATCTGGCTGCAGCAGATACAACCATCGCAATGGTTTTAGTTCAAGAAGTCGATGGAATTGAACATCCTATATATTATTTAAGTAAGAAACTTAAATGATACAGAAAGCAAATATTCTTATGTTGAAAAACTAGCGCTTGCAGCTGTTCAAGCGATACAAAGATTTCGACACTATGTCCTCTTTCGGAAAACTACCATTCTGTCAGATTGCAACCCCATGACTTATATATTGTCGCGACAGTTGCTGGGGGGAAAATATTCAAAATGGATAGCAATCCTTCAAGAGTTTGATCTGGAATTTGTAAAATCCAAATCAAAGAAAGCTCTAGTTTTTGCAGAATTATTATGCGATCTCCCATCGTCGTCCAACGATGAAACATCCGAAGAATCAATCGTGGATGAGAATTTGTTTCTGATATCTACAAGCAATGAGTGGTATGGAGATATAATAATTTATCTCCAAACCCAAAAGTTTAGGCCTAACACCTCTCACTCTGAACAAAAACGTATACGATACCAAGCAAAAGACTACATGATCGTCGGTGATACACTTTACCGTCGTGGTATCGATACAGTTCTGAGAAGGTGCCTCACCCATGAGGAGGCCGAAAAAGCCCTGAATGAGTGTCATTCAGGAGCTTGTGGGGGCATCAATCTGGATATGCTACAGCACAAAAAATCTTACGAGCAGGATACTTCTGGCCAACAATGTTCAAAGATTGCATAACCGCAGTCAGAAGTTGCCATGCTTGTCAAATTTTTGATAGCAAAACCAGAAGACCACCCGCACCTCTACAGCCAATAGTTGTTGTTGGGCCGTTCGCCAAATGGGGCATCGATTTCATGACATGTAACCCCACCTCGACCGGGGGCATGGGTATATCATAGTCGCAGTTGACTATTTTACCAAATGGGCCGAGGCGATGCCTACATTAGATAATACTGGTGAAACAGCTGCCCTTTTCTTTTTCAATCATGTAGTCGCCAGATTCGGCGTACCACAGGCTATAGTCACAGATCATGGATCGCATTTTCGCAATCACATGATGCTCGAATTAGCTGCCAAACTAGGATTGTCTCACGACAGCTCTACTCCGTATTATCCGCAAGCCAACGGACAAGTTGAAGCGATCAACAAGGTCCTGAAGCGCATGTTGCAAAGGATGATCGGAGTTCACAAAAGAAGGTGGCACCTAATCCTGTACTCAGCCTTGTGGGCTTACCGAACATCGGTAAGGAATGCAACCGGGTTCACACCCTTCCAACTGGTATATGGCCTGGAAGCAGTCTTACCAGTCCAGTGCGAAATCTCGTCTCTTAAACTCGCAATCGATCTCCTCCCCGGAACTTCAGAAGAAGAGGCTCGTTTCTTGGAATTAATCCAATTGGATGAAACCCGTCGTGATGCCGCTTTGGCTAACGAAGCCCATAAGAAACGAGTCAAGGCGCAGTTCGACAAAAATGTCAAACCCCGTGTCTTCTCAGAAGGTGACTTGGTCTTGCTTTACGACCAAGAATCCGATAAATTGGGAGCAGGTAAATTTAAGTCTTTATGGATGGGCCCCTATATTGTTAAACGGTGTTAGCAAAAGGAGCCTACGAGTTAATGGATTATGACGGAATTCCACTGGCGCAACCTCGTAATGGGTTGTACCTCAAGCGTTACTATGCTTAAATAGTAACCAATATGCTTTTGTTGTATTTTTTTTCGCTAAAGTGTTTGTTTTGGTCGAGTAATCCACTTTTTACATTTATTGCAGATGTCAAACCTTTTGGAGACATGTGTTGGATATGCCGACGGAGCGAGTCGTAGTTCGCGGAACCTGTCCTCCGCAGCCTGGGCCATTTTTGATCCAAGCGGCGAGTTAGTAAGTTTCAGAGGTGTATGTATTGGTCAATCAACGAATAACATCGCTGAGTATAGCGCGTTGATAGAACTTCTCTCTGATGCCATCACCCATGGTATACGCCGACTAATCGTCAGGCTAGACTCACAACTCGTAATACTACAACTCAATGGTATATATTCCGTCCGAAACCCAGCTATTTATCGCATGTTCCTAAGGGTTAAGATTTTGGAAAGACAATTTGATCTTATTCAATACCAACATATTTCCAGAAACTTAAACACATTAACCGACTCATTAGCAAACTATGTGTTAGATAGACATTTGCAACATTTATAAAAAGAAACACATCATCAATGTTTTACATGTGGATCATATAGCTCAACCAGAATAAAACCCCGAAAATCAAAATATATATATATAGCTGTTTATGGTTTACATATAATGTTCTGTAACCAAGACAAAATCGGTCACATGACCCAAAAACTCAAAATGCTAGGGGGCACCCTAGTCTAATGATGCTCGTGATAGCAAGTCACAGCCTGTGCGATCATGCGTAAGAGACGAGTCCATCGTCTAGGCACACCAGTAGTATGCCGCTGTAACTGCAAAGGTAGCTCGTCGATCCTCACATCTGGAATACCGAGAGTAAGGCTCTCAACCTGCTCCTGCACAGCTGTGAGAGTCTCGGCCACATCAAGGTCACGAAGAATAACCCTCCCGGCGGCCTCTCCTGCTGGGGCAACAGCTGGCACTCTCAGGCGAACTACTGGACGAACAGGACCAACATCTGCATGTACACATGAGTTTGATTAAAGTCTTGATAGAATAAAGCACAAGGACATTATAAATAAAAACAGTAAACAGTGATATGGTCAAAGATTTTACCAATAGCGCCCCACTGCTCGCCATCCGGCAGTACTAAATCCGGATCACCCCGGAAGTCCATGCCAGCATATGGATACTCGGCATAAGCCATCTCCTGACGATCAAACCACCTGAAGAAGGTATCAGAAACGAAATCTGAGACTGGCCAGCATGCCTAGACATATGGTCAACCCATCTCTGCATACGTGGTTCAGTAGGAGAAGGTAAGTCGAGTGCAATGTACTGCGGCTGCATCAGTGGTATCTTCTCCAAGGCAAAGGCGGTCAAAATAGAACCGAACCCAAAGTTCTTCAACCTCCCGTCCTTTATCTTGGTCAACTGATTTTTCATCACAAGAAGTACTGCATCGCACCAGTTGAATATTTTCGGTTGGAGGCATTCCAAGGCATGCTGCATATAGGATCTGTTGGCTACATGAAGAGACGCACTACCGGCCATCCTACCAAAAGTAAACAGGATAGACCTAAGGGACCTGTCAGTGACATCACGGATGATGATCTTGCCGTCTTTACTCGGCTGAGATCCTTCCCTGCAATACTGGCGGACATAATCTCTCACAGAGTCACTTCCTCGGGCCGAACCTGACAAAGAGATGGGGGCACCCCGCCTCGACAAGCCAGTCAAGAAGTAAATGTCTACTGCAGTCAAGGGGATAGATTTGCCCCTAATCTGGAAAACTTGATTGATAGGATCCCAAGCATCGAGCAAATACTGCAGTAGGTTGATCTGCTGTCTCATGCTAGAGATGCGGAAGAACTTCAGCAAGCCACAGTTCCGCAGCGCGTTCACTGTAACCAGATCATGTAGGGCAATCATGTCCTCTTCTTCATGTTCTCGTTCTCGCCATGTAAGGGTCATCTTGCTCCGAGATCTCTGAAAAACAAACAAGAGAGGAGTTAGATCCTGATTTTGATGAGAAACAGGAAAAAAATTTCATCAAAAACTGTGCAACAAATTCCCTTTCTGCGCCCAACGCACCTGCAGCAGTGTTCCACCTGCGTTGAATGTCAAACTGCCTTCATACTGGCCAACATTCAGCGCAGGTTTCGATGTACCCAGGGTGCGTTGATGGCAGAACGAACCCATCAAACCCCAGGGGCTCAGAAAAGCAGAGAATGAAGCACAGAATGCAAAAAGGAAACCATGAAATGAAAGAGCTCGGGTTTAGCTCCTACCTGGTCCAGACGGCGCCGAGAATCGTCCACAGAATCTCCCGAAATCAGCTGATGAAAATCAAGGGGAAAAGGCACCTCCAAAGCTCCAACAAACCAAGTTCAAATGAAATGGTAAAATGAGAGGTAAAAACACTTTTTAATTGCTTTTTACGTAGTTCAAAGTAAAATATTAGCGTTTTAATCTCATTTTCAAGCAAATGTTGTTCATTTCTAACTAGTTTGATGAAGCAATTGAAAATACAGTACTATCTTTGAAAAGACAAAGCTATTTATGGTAAAAAATCAAAACAAGACCATCTTATCGAGCAGTTTTAGCACATAGTTCAAGCTCGTTAAAAAATAAACATAAGACCGAGCAAGTGTTTCAATCCGCGTTTAAGCTCGTTAAAAAATGAACTATCCTCCGGTAAATAACCACCGTGAATGTAGCATTATCAGCCATTAAAGCCTTGGTCGTGTTTGCACCGTCACCTCCACTTTTCATTGGCCGATCATTCACCTCCATTTGATTGTTTACCCATTTTGAGGAACAGCTGCGAAGAGTGATTTCACTAGCCATCCTTGTGACACTGCCGTGATTGGAAAATTCCAACCCTTACCTGGAATCAGCTGCTACCCATTTTATCACTCGTTCCTCAAAAGACGAGTCTTCTTTAAGCTCTTTTCATCTGACTCGTAAAATATGAAAAGATTGCCGAGTTTTGGCCTTCCAGCTCGTTAAAGCGACCGGAAGTGCTATCCCTCCTCTAGATTTTAATCTTTTTGGACCTGAGGGATTATTGCACAAAAAGATCGAGCGCTTGTTTTGTTCGGCTCGTTAAAACTATCGAAAATTCATCCCTTCTGTATTGTTTTATACTTTTTCGGACTTAAGGGATTAGATGACGAAAAAGGAATTTCGGAGTTACCTTTACGTACCTTTTCAGACTCTCTAAAAATGAAAAGGACCGAGTTATCTTTGTCGTTAAACTCGTTAAAAACATTAATAGCGACAAACTTGTCTTTAGACGAGAACGAGTTTCACTATCGCTAGGCTCGTTAAAACATAGCGATGGGTTTGCCCGAAGGGAAAATTATAGAACAAGCATATGTTATCCTCCTCAAGCTTGACAAAAATAAAGAGGTACTGGTCAGCAATGACTGGGGAAAAATTGGAAAAACTCAAAGAATCTTTATTGGTAGCAAGTCGCTCTTGAACATGACACTTCCACTCCGTGCCTGAGTCGGGTTGGGTTGTTTCATTCACCGGTCACATCACCATGGTCTCGCCATACCATCCACATTTGGGGTAAATGCTACCAATCCATCACATAAGTGTCGCCGACATGTTCAAGAGAAGTCATCCAGAGAAGTCACCCGTGTCCCATCCACTACCATACATTATACTTCATTCTTTCATGACCGCCATCCTGAACCATATATCATCAGATCGTTTTCACCTCCATCAAAATCATTTGCTCCGTTCCGTGTCATTGATGTGGGATTCATCAAGGCCCTCCTTTGACGGATCGCTTCTTGTCGACATCAGCTCATTATCCAAGAAGTTGATCTAGGAACACCCCATTCAGTACTTTGAAGCTTGCATGCCTCAATGGCAAGTTTCTCACTTCCGGCGACAGGTATACATCAATGACCTTCGACCGAAAGATTTTGCGTGGTGTTCGACGCCAAGTCCTTTATTCACACCACGTGAATTGTACTGCAGTACCTTGAGGGTCATCATCATTATCGGTGATTCCTCTCGCGCTTGTTAACAGTTTACATCATTGACTGGTAATCAAGCGATGTCTTTCCATGTTCGACTTCAAAACATTTCTCACATGGATCGACTTGTACTTCGAGTGAAGATCGGACGAGATTGAAGACCCCGGATCTAGTTTCATCCATCCGGGCTGCGATATATATTCAGGAAAAATAAAGACATTGACATGTACAGCATTGCAGCACAGATAATCATCCTACCAAAAGGATGATGACTTCATCAAAATCATCAGTCTACCATCAGACGATTGTCTGTCCTGTGTACATAAAAATGAATTTATAAAGCTGAGCATGGGAATGCCCGCCTCAGCTAGATCATGAAAACAGTATGAAGATAATGTATTGTATTGTATCTTATTACAGGTCTCCTCCCAGCATTGAAAGAACTTCGGATCCTCCTAATAAAGCATTTCACCCGATAAACGGCCTCATACTTTAGGGGGCAACTGTTATAGACATTTTTGTGCCTTACAGCTCTAAGCATGAAATGTCCATAAACCAAGGGATCCAAAGTCCCTAAAAGTGTTGTTCCTACCCTAAAGGAACAAGGTCAACCAATTACAGCTTCTCCCAGAAGTTCTCCACCAGAAACTGCTCAGAATCAGTCAAATCAGGATCATTTCAGCTGCTCCACTAGCTACCTGCGTTGCATAGCACCCCAGTACACTAGCTAGGTGCGTTGCAACGCACCTAAATGCACTACCAGGGTGCGCTGAGCGGGAAATGACAAATGGCAGTGTCATTCCGCGAGGTGGACAGACAATGGAAGCTTCCAGAATCTTCCCCAATGACACTTGCCTCACTGAGTTCGACCAAGGATGAGTAAGAGGCTCTCAGTCTCCAAGTGGAAGCAAGAACTGACAGAGAGAAGCCACAAGTCAAATCATAAGCTGACTCATCCTCTTTGCATACATCTATATATGGATCCCTCATCCAGAGATCCAGAGGCTGGAATTTTGTACTTTGCAGAGAATTGCTGTTGGTTTTGAGATAGAGATCAGTGCATTGGGTGATTTATGCTTTGTTGGAGGTGAAGAGGGGATTCCTTTGCTGGGGGGTTGATGCTGGATCGGGACTCACTTGGTTGTATCTCCTCCTGGATCTTCTTGTTATATCAATAAAACTATTTGAGTTTCTCCTACATGCTTGTGTATCAATGATGTTTTTGTTATATTTGCATGTTTAGCTTAAATCTGATCCTAAGCTATTTATGAATGTAAATCCATGTCTTTGTGTAGTTTTCCTCTTCTGTGATCTTGCAGGAACTTGGTGAAGCTGGGCAATTAAGGGAGCAGGTAGCTGGAAGCTGTGAAAGAGGATAGATATTGGATCAAAGGACTAGCGCAAGACACAGGTTAGTTCATCCTATTCCTCTTCATTTACAGTTCATAAAGAAGAATACGAAAGTAGTTTTCCTTGTTTGTTGCTAAGGCACTGTCACACCTTAGTGGGATAGGGGCGTTCTGAGTAGACACTTTTCCCAACAACACTATGGGCTTTGAAATTATGGATTGTGTCTATCTTTGGTTTTTTGTTTCATTGTCGTATGCTTTCCGCAGTAGTCAACAAACCTAGTCGGGGCGAGACTACCTGTGTTTTTCCTCTGATGTATTTCCTTTTGAAACTATGAATAGAAATTTGACTTAAAAATAAATAAATAAATTTGTTGATATAGAATTTTTTTAATATAAATAAGTTAATATATAATATAGAATTAGATATTTTAAAAAATTACATATTAAAAAATTAATATTTTGATAAATTTAAGTTTAAAATAAACTTACATTAATAAAAAAAAATTATATTTTTTTTAATTATAATTTTCTTAAATATTAGTAGAAATTTATTTTAGGTCCAGATTCATCAAGCTTAGTGACACATCACATTTTTCAATATTCAATCATTTTTTTAATGTAAAACTAGCGGAAAATTTTGCACCTCAAAATATTAAGTCCCTCTCAATGCTTGAAAGATTCAGAGTTAATATGGATCTATGCTATATTCCCATGTCATATTTCTTGAAATTATTTGTCATTACTATTTAATCCCTAATTCAATTGTTAAATACCAATCATTAAATGCATGTGTGAAGTTGGTAGAAAAGTGATATTAGCTACTTATTGAAGCATAGGAGTAACCACACTCTTTTGGGAGGTGGATGAAAGAGTCTTCTCACTTAGTTATGATAACATGGGCTAAGTACAATCATACTTGATAAGAGTGATAATCAAGCTAGCATGTGGAAAAAGGGGAGGAAATTTGATTAAAGGAACATGTAGTTTTACATATAGAAAAGGTGAAGAATTGTAGAATTTGGGGGTGTTACAAGAGGTTGCAACCATAATCTATGTTAAAAACCATATTTTAGTGCTAAAGTTTATGCTAAGGATTTGGTTGTAATGCTTGTGAGGAGTCCTTGTTGAAAATTAACTAAGAGTTGTGTAAAGGCTGATGTGAGCACTCTTGTTACATCTTAATTCCATAGAACCCCAAATTAAGAAATTACTAACTGATTTTTTGTTGCATCCTTGGAGGGGATAGCGATTTTGTAAGGGACTACAATCTAGAGCAGGAAATCTCATCCCTTGGGTTATGTTGAGTCATGGGGAATAAAGCTAGATGGTTGGAATTGTTGTAGGAGTTGTGCCACTGTGGTTTCACTAAGTATTAGGTTGGATGAGTGGATTGTCAACACCCATAAGAGCCTATCCATCCTTGTGAACTCATAACCCTAAATCAAGGTTGACCTAAGACAGTTGGAGTAGCAAAGTCTATGGTTGGGTGGAGTTTCTGACATCTACAACTAGTCAAGTAGACGATTATCAAGATAAGTGATTTCAACACTATGTTTCTTATTGTGTAAATTCTATGTTGAATGTTGTATTCGATTTGTGTTACATGTATTAAATATCACTATCCATGTTTAAATAATTTACATTCACAATTTTAAAAATTATGTCAAATGCGTATGTATGTTATGATACACAAAATTCCATGTTTTAAATGGCATCAAAGTTATGTGTAAGTTGAATTGGTTGTAAGGTGGCCCAATATGGTCACTGGGTATGTTATTTAGTTGTTCAAAGCTTGATTTTCAACAATAGACCTATATGGGCATGAGACCAATGAAAATTGAGGAAATTCACTAGTATAGAGTTTTTCTCTACATTGAGCTAATGAACAATGTTTAAATGGAGTGGAAATCCTAGTTTTTCGACCACTTCATGATGAGTTTGTCCCTAGAATGTCAAACAGATGATTAATTTTGGTGTTTTTCATGTTGTAGGGTTGAACCCATCTTAGAGTAAAATTTAGTACTTTTCGGGCAATATGGAAGTTAAGAAAATATAATGGCTTAAATTGAAAGTAATTTTGAGATCGATCGTCTATATTCATCATGGGTGCATACCAAAATGTTTAGTTGTTAGAGTTGGTCAAAAGAACATAGTATTTTGAAGTTGGCTAAAAAGAGTTTTAGTGAGTCCATTAATTTTTTTTAATGAATTCAACTACCTAGATTAGTTCTAAGTTGGAAAAAGATGGAATGTTTAATTGGAAAGCGGTAAAAATTTGTAATTTTTTCAGAATTTGCTAATGAACAAATTTTTCTAGACCCCCAAAGTAGTTTTCTTTGGAAACTACTAAAAGAACCTCATGTCGAGTTATCAAAAAAGTGTTAATGGAGTTTCAGTGAATTTTATAGAAAGCGTTGATCGAGTATAAGGTCAGTGAAAAAGGGCTTTTGGAGAAATATTTCAAAAATAATCTATAACTTAAATCCATTTTAGGGATTATAGAGGTGCATTTTGTAGTTTAGTGTTATTGGGAAATCTAGTGTCTATGCAGAGCTGTTAGTCCCACTAAGGCTGGTAGCTACCTTAGAAACAAACAAACTAAAACTACTTTCGTTTTACTTTATGAGAAGTAGATAAGAGGGGAAAGAAGGATACCAACCTCTGTCTTGCGCTTGGTTCTTTGCTTGATTCCTCTCTCTTCTGATAGATCTTTGCCACTCGCTTCCTCGTCTACCCAGCTTCAAAGAGCACTTATAGAATCAAAGCAACATAACACTATCCAAGAACAAAGATCTACTATCATAAACAATATAGGACCAGATATATATTGACCACACAAATGCATATATCATCAATCATACAAGAATGCGGAGGAAAACTTGGATAGCTTTATTAATAGTCAAGAATAGAAAAGAGGATTACAACCAATTATTCTGACCCAACATCATCCTCTCAGCAAGAAAGCCCTTCTTCACCTCATGAAAAGCTTAGATCACCCAACACTATGATGTTACACCAAGAAACCAGCAGCACTTCCTTACAAGATACAAAATTCCAGCCTCTGGATCTCTGGGATGAGGGATCCATATATAGATGTTTGCAAGGGGGGTGAGTCAACTTTTGAGATTTGATTAGTGTCCTCTCTCTGATACTTCTTGATTCCACTTGGAGATTGATGATCTCTTACTCATCCCTGGGCGAATGCAGAGAGGCAAGTGTCACAAGAGAAGTTTCTGGAAGATTCCATGATCTTCCACCTCACAAATTGACCCTGCCATTTGTCCACTCTCATCCATCGTACCCCATAGAAGGGCTTTTCAGTATGCATCACACCTCGCGTGTGTATTTAGGTGGGATGCAGTGCACTTTGACCATGGAGCAGGTGAGATGGTGCAGTTTTGACCAGTTCTGAGTAGTTTTTCATGGAGAACTTCTGGGAGAAGACGTAATCAGTTGACCTTGTTATTTTAGAGGTTGGAACAACACTTGTAGGGACTTAAGAGCCCTTGGTTTATGGAAATTGATGATTGGGGTTGCAGTGCCCAAAAATGTCTATAACAGTTGCCCCCTAAAGCATGAGGTCGTTAATCTGTTGATGTCGGGTGAAATGCTTTATCATGAGGATCTGAAGTTTTTTCGAGCTGGAAGGTGACCTGTAATAAGATATAATACAATACATTATCTTCATAATATTTTCTTGATCTGGCTGAGGCGGGCATTCCCATGCTTAGCTTTATAAAGTCATTTTCATGTACATAAGACAGACAATCGTCTGAGTGCAGACTGATGATTCTGGTAGAGCCATCATCCCTTGGGTTGGATGATTATCTGTGTAGCAATGATGTACATTTGATGTCTTTATTTTCCTGAATATATATCGCAGCCTGGATGGATGAAACTAGATCCGGGGTCTTCAATCTCATTCGATCTTCACTCAAAGTACAAGTCAATCCATGTGAGAGATGTTCTGGAGTCGAACATGGAAATACATCGCCTGATTACCAGCCAATGATGTAAGCTGTTAACAGGCGCGAGAGGAATCACCGATAATGATGATGACCCTCAAGGTACTATAGTACAATTCATGTGGTGTGAATAAGGGACTTGGCGTCAAACACCACGCAAAATCTTTCGGTCGAAGGCCATTGATGTAAACCTATCGCGGAAGTGAGAAACTTGCCATTGAGGCATGCAAGCTTCAAAGTACTGAAAGGGTTGTTCCTAGATCGACTTCTTGGATAATGAGCTGATGTCGACAAGAAGCGATCCGTCATAGGAGGGCCTTAGTGAATCCCACATCAATGACACATAACGGAGCAAATGATTTTAATGGAGGTGAAAACAATCTAATGACATAAGGTTCAGGGTGGCAGTCATGAAAGAATGGAGCGTAAATGTATTGCAGTGGGTGAGACACAGGTGAATTCTCTGAGAGACTTCTCTTGAACATATCAGCGACACTGACATGATGGATTGGTAGCGTTAACCCCAAATGTGGATGGTGTGATGGACCCATGGTGATATGACCAGTGAACAGAACAACGCAACCCAACTCGGATGCGGAGTGAAAGTGTCATGTTCAAGAGCGACTTGCTACCAATAAAGTTTCTTCAATTTTTCTTCCCAATTTTTCCCCAGTCATTGCTGACCAGTACCTCTTTATTTTTGTCAAAGTTGAGGAGGATAACATATGCTTGTTCTATAATTTTCCCTTCGGGCAAACCCATCGCTATGTTTTAACGAGCCTAGCGATAGTGAAACTCGTTCTTGTCTGTATGGACAAATTTGTCGCTATTCAGTTTTAACGAGTTTAATGACAAAGATAACTGGGTCCTTTTCAATTTTAGAGAGTCTAAAAAAGGGACGTAAAGAAAACTCCAATAATCCTTTTTCGTCACATAAACCCTTAAGTCCGAAAAAGTACAAAATAATACAAAAGGGATGAATTTTCGATAATTTTAACGAGTCGAACAACACAAGCGCTCGATATTTTTGTGTAATAATCCCTCAGGTCCAAAAATATTAAAATCTAAAGGAGGGATAGCACTTCCAGTCCCTTTAACAAGCTAGAGAGGCCAATTGCTCGGCAGTCTTTTCACATTTTACGAGTCAGTTGAAAAGAGCTTAAAAGAGACTCGTTTTTTGAGGAACGAGTGATAAATCCGGGTAGCAGCTAATTCTAGGTAAGGTTTGGAATTTTCCAATCACGACAGTGTCACAAGGATGGCTAACAGGATCACTCTTCGCAGCTGTTCCTCAAAAGGGGTAAACAATCAAATGGAGGTGAATGATTGGCCAATATAGAGTGGAGGTGATGATGAGAACACGACTAAGGCTTCAAAGGCTGATGATAATACATTCACGATGGTTATTTACCGGAAATAGGCTTATTTTTTAATGAGCTTAAACTCTGGGGGAACATTTGCTCATTGCTTATGTTTATTTTTTAACGAGATTGAATTCCGCGTTAAAAATGCTCGATCCAATCATATAATAAGGATGCCTCATTTAAAAAATGGCATTTTTTCAAAGCTTTGCCCCACATCCTTTCTTTATGCAAGTTAGGAAACGACCAATCCTACGAGTTTAAAGGGTTAGAGGACCTACAAATTTAAAAAATAAATGGTCGCTCTTCGCTTGCATGCCAAAAGATTTGCATGCCCCCAGGTATAGTGAAGTAGATTTTCCAAGTTACCCCTCAATTTGCAGACAAAACATTCGTTTTACCGGGAAAGGTCTACCCTTTAATAGAAGTATCTTATTTCGGTCTAACCCCATTTTCCTAAATGGACAGGTGTGTCAACTAGTCATATATCCTTCGCGGAAACCTACCCTATACCTAAGGTTTTCCTATTGAAACAGGCCAGGGTGCATGCCCCCTGGGTTTCAGTCATATCCTCCGAATCACTCGCGCTCATCAGGAGGACAGGCTGGGGATTGATGAGACATTCCTTGCGTGAAAAGACCATTCAGGGATGGTATATGACTATTTGCTGTGTGTGAACCGAGGAACGAAAGCTAGTCTACGAGCTTGACCACTCTTCCTTCATGCGGAAAACAAATTACTCTAAAGAGTGAGGAGACAATGGCTCCCATGCAATAAATATAGTCGCATCCAAGGAGTAGATTATAATCTAGTGGTCCTTGGACTACCATTACGTTCATGTGAACGGTTTTCCTTCTCAATGTTATTGGCACATTGGGAAGGATCCCTAACGGTCGACTGGTTCCTTTGTCAAAGCCTGTTAGATTTCTCATTTCAGGCAAAAGCGATGGCGAACCAAGCGCTTTCCAAGCAGTTGAGGAAAGGATACTCACAGAAGCCCCTTCATCTATGATGGTACCGGCCATGACCATTCTATATATTTGAGCAATGATTCGAAATGGCACACTAGCCGGTAAGCGGGGTCTGCCTAGTAGATTCCAATCGAAGGAAACAACTAGGTTGCTTGGAGGTGGGATTGAATAGATGGCCGGATATGACTCTGACGAACTTCCTTCCTGTGGTAAATGAACGGGTAGACTGCCCCCATGTTCATCAGAGTCTGTGCTTAAGAAGAGAATTTGGACGGTGTTGTTCTTGTTCTCTCCGGTGACTTTATCATCTGAAGATGGATCCTTTGAAGGCAAGACCGGGTCAACTGCCGCCTAGACCTTTTGATTTTCGTCTGGTGTGGATTCAGATGGTTTATCTTCAATGATAGATGTTTCGGCCGACCACAATGGCGTGTCAGCCGGATTTTCAACTAGTGACAGACTCGGTAAGAGCTTCTTATATCCAGGAGGAAGCCGTAACGGTGAAACTGGACGGTCGTCCAAAACTCTTTTAGCCTTGTCTAAGAAGGGACAATGGTGGACGGTGTGGTCGCCTTCACACAATTTACAAGGAAATTTACATTTTCCTTTTTGTCCAGGGGCTTCACTTTCACTAGTCGACGGTGTATTTTCAACATGATCATCAGAGGTTGATGACACCGGATTGTGCAAACGAGGAGACCAGTCCCTTAAGATCTGAGGGATGCAAGGACAATCTCGATGATAATGGTCTCCTTTTCAAATGACACATGGCGATTTAGGCCTGGACGGTGCAGTGTGTGGATTTTCGTTAGACGATGCCTGGTCACCTTTTTCGCCTTTGGCTCCTTCTTCTTCTTCTCTTTCTTCTTCTTCTCCTTCTTCTCAGTTACTTGATTTTTGGCTTTACCAGCTTGATCAAGCGAAGAGGAAGGAGGAGAGGGAGAACTGGACGAAGTAGAAGGTTGGGGGGTAACTTTGGTATTGTTTAGTTGCTGACTCGATTGTTTAGGAATCATGGTGTTCTGAACGGCAGAGGTCGAGAAGAGCCATACGGGCAAGCCGATTGTCAATCCTGGAAGCGACAATGTGGCCATATGGGGTGCACCAACATCTCCCCAAGAGGAGAAAGGACTAGGATTTCCTCCAATGGGAAATCCTTGGTTGGTGGACTCCATTTTCTCAACCTAAGACCAACATAGGAAAGGTGATGTTTATTCCGATTAAAATAAATTTTAGACGCTTTGACACAACTTGTTTTTTCAATTTTTAAGAGTCGAGAAAAAACAAAAGATGACTCTAGTCGCCTTCGATTTTTAATGAGCCTGAAGTGACAAGTGCTCAGATGGACCTTTTCCTTTAAGGAGTCTGAAAAGGAACGAAAGAGACTGCTCTGGAAATCTAGATAGAGGGATTACCAAACCAATCGCAAAACTGTAGAATACTTTTTACAGTACGGCAGTCAATCTTCCTGAATGCTGTGTTCAGTGCATTGTGATCGATAGGGCGGCAGACACGGCTTCCTATGGATAGAGGATAAAGCCTATTGTGGTCTCCCAATATATACTCGACGGTACGTGGGAGCACAAGTCCGTACTGGCACTCATCGTCTCAAAGTGGAGGAATCACCCAACCAACAATGGAAACAACAGTTACCAGGCTTTACGACGTCGGAATACGTCTCTAGCCTAGACTTCTAAATGTTGTGCATTAGGTTCCAAAGTGTTTTTAGATTCATTACATTTATTTTACAATTGATCTTGCTTAAGAAATTTTCCTTTCAGGTTCACCGCGTGATGTAGATGTACAATTCCTAAAATGCAATCTAAGATGATAAACAATCGTTTAATCTTCTTTTTGTAATGAAAATCCTAGCTACTAAGGAAAGAGAGATGATATTCTTTCAACATAGAGCAGAGAGCACACACTATATGCATTGTCCTAAATCAAACCAAAAAACATTCTAAATGCAAATGCACATGCATGTATTTGTTTTCATCCTTCTTAATGTGTGAATGATAAAAATAAATCTAAGCGCAAATCTGAATTATTTTTCAAAGCGACATTACTAACAAGTTTCTTTTCAAGACAAAATGAAGACAATGACGACACTTTGCGATTTGGAATTGAAAACTTGCTTTCGACACTTGAAAAAATACTAATTCAAATCAAATACAAGAGTAACAGTGTAATCGACTATCAAGAACAATCGGATTCTCTTCTATGACTGAAAACGACACTTGCGACACTTTCAAATCAAGAAACGACAGTTCAATTATGCTACTTCTTTGTAAAAGAGAACTGAAAATGGCTCAAAATACATAAAAACATTTACAGTTCTTTGCACAATGGAGGCAGAATAATGGCAAGGAAGGGGGTTTCAACAGAGGTATACTGACTACAGACAACAAAACTCCTGAATAGAGCTGAAAAGAGTGAACACAGAAACCAAAATCTAATAGCAGAAGAGGCCTTGTCTGATTAGCGCACCTGTAACACAGGGAAAGTGAGATGCAATGCACCTACTACACTCGGGAAGTGCGATGCATCCAGATTCCAAAGAAGAGACAGTGCGATGGTCCAGGGACGAGACTTCAACTCGGTTATGGGTCACAGTTTGCAGCTCAGTTTAGGGATTTAGGCCGAGCAAGTGGTAATTAGTAAATAAATCACAGGGGTAGATCTAAAGAGGTTACTAGAGCCACCACAAGGGCAATTAGAAAGCTTGTAAATTGATTGTTCAGTTTATAAACAAAACCCACATATAGACTGAAGCAGCATTGATCTACTTTGCACTTGCATAGCAAATGCAGTTCGAAGGCTAGCCGGCTTGACTTCAGGCTCTGTCTGTAAGTTTATAAAGCAAACAAATGTAGACAAACAAACAATCTATTCGCTCCCCAGCGGAGTCGCCATTTTGTTATTGGGAAATCTAGTGTCTATGCAGAGCTGCTAGTCCCACTAAGGCTGGTAGCTACCTTAGAAACAAACAAACTAAAACCACTTTCCTTTTCCTTTATGAGAAGTATATAAGAGGGGAAAGAAGGAGACCAACCTCTGTCTTGCACTTGGTTCTTTGCTTGATTCCTCTCTCTTCTGATAGATCTTTGCCACTCGCTTCCTCGTCTACCCAGCTTCAAAGAGCACATGTGGAATCAAAGCAGCATAACACTATCCAAGAACATATATCTACTATCATAAACAATATAGGACCAGATATATATTGACCACACAAATGCATATATCATCAATCATACAAGAATGTGGAGGAAAACTTGAATAGCTTTATTAATAATCAAGAATAGCAAAGAGGATTACAACCAATTGTTCTGACCCAACGTCATCCTCTCAGCAAGAAAGCCCTTCTTCACCTCATGAAAAGCTTAGATCACCCAACACTATGATGTTACACCAAGAAACCAGTAGCACTTCCTTACAAGATACAAAATTCCAACCTCTGGATCTCTGGGATGAGGGATCCATATATAGATGTTTGCAAGGGGGTGAGTCATATTTTGAGATTTGATTAGTGTCCTCTCTCTGATAGTTCTTGATTCCACTTGGAGATTGATGATCTCTTACTCATCCCTGGGCGAATGCAGAGAGGCAAGTGTCACAGGAGAAGTTTCTGGAAGATTCCATGATCTTCCACCTCACAGATTGACCCTGCCATTTGTCCACTCTCGCCCATTGCACCCCATAGAAGGGCTTTTCAGTATGCATCGCACCTTGCGTGTGTATTTAAGTGGGATGCAGTGCACTTTGACCATGGAGCAGGTGAGATGGTTCAATTTTGACCAGTTCTGAGTAATTTTTCATGGAGAACTTCTGGGAGAAGATGTAATCCGTTGACCTTGTTCTTTTAGAGGTTGGAACAACACTTTTAGGGACTTAAGAGCCCTTGGATTATGGACATTTATGATTGGGGTTGTAGTGCCCAAAAATGTCTATAACAGTTGCCCCCTAAAGCATGAGGTCGTTAATCTGTTGATGTGAGGTGAAATGCTTTATCATTAGGATCTGAAGTTTTTTTGAACTGGAAGGCGACCTGTAATAAGGTATAATACAATACATTATCTTCATGATATTTTCATGATCTAGCTGAGGCAGGCATTCCCATGCCCAACTTTATAAATTCATTTTCATGTACATAAGACAGACAATCGTCTGAGTGCAGACTGATGATTTTGGTAGAGCCATCATCCCTTGTGTTGGTAAGAGTAACTTTGGTAATTCTAGAATTATACAAAATTTGACCAGTATATTATATCACTAATCAAGTAGTTGTGTACTCATAATCATGGATACTATCTATGTCTAATAAAAATGAATCTAGTTCTTGATCGATTTTATGTTACATGTGGTAGAAGTTAGCTTCTTCAAACTATGGTACCAGTTAAATAAGTAAAAAAAGGGAAAATCATTCATTTTAGAGAGCTATAAATTTTAGATCATAAATTTGTTTGAACCATGAATTTACTCACTGGAATGTGATCTAAAGAACAATATGGTAGAAGATTTAATTTCTCCAAGGAAGAAACTAGTTGTTTCAAAAAGATGCAAGAAGAAAATAAATTGGACTCTATAAGCCTTGCAATTCGTTAATGTGAAAGTTTTTCGAAACAATGAATAAATTTTGGAAAAAAATTCTAGATGATATAGGTACATGCAAAATGTGAGCATTGAATAAGGAATACTTTAGATGATAATGGTGATGCCTATGTAGTGGTATGGTGGCACATTTGGAGGTGTGACAATATAATGAAAATGGGTTGAGTTTTTAATAATAGGGTATTGTTGATGAGTAGGTAAACACTAAAGAAGAAAGTGTTCTATGAAAAACTTATTAGTAAGAGGATTAGATGTCATAAACAAATATTGTGTGGGTCTATTGTAGAATACAATTCTAACTCCCAATGAAAATAGATGTAGGGTGGAGATGGTAGAGTTTGTTGAGAAGTTGAAGAGTTTGTACAAGGAAGCACAAAGTTATAGAGTACAAAATGAAAGGCTAAGAAGTGCTCAGAAAAAGCATAGTAAAATTAGTACTCATTTGCATAAAGCATGAAGCCAATATATAAAAAAATGGAATTAATATACATGGAAGATAAGGGAGACTCCTTAATTGTGAATGTAGAAGTGTATTGATGGTAGAAAAGCCTACTGCAAGGAGCGAAAGGATCTCATGAAATGATGTGTGACTCATATGATAGATTTTTTAAATTTGCGGAAAAAACATGTGAATAGTTTATGAAACCAACGTTTCGGACTAACTTAGTGAGTCCATCATCAGGGAAATGTGATTTGTCTTTTGAGAAGAGAGAGCGTGAAAACATGGAGCTATTAATAGTTAAATGAGAGATTATTTGATGTTTTCTTTTATTGTCGACTTATTAAATGACTAATTGGTTAATAATTTTTTTTTTAATTAATTATTATTATTTTTAATATGTTTATTGGTTTAAGTTAGTGATTGATTATGTATATATTTTATATTGAAAATTATTAATTAATTATTTATTTATTTTATTTTTTATTTTATTTTTTATATAAAATGTTATTGGTTTAATTAGTGATTGATTATGTATTTATTTAAATTTATTTACTTAATAATTTATTTATTTATTTATATTCTTTGCTTATGTATTAAAAGAATTTAATACATAAGCAAAGAATATAAATTAATTAATTAATTAAAAAAAATTATTAACCAATTAGTCATTTAATAAGTCGACAATAAAAGAAAACATCAAATAATTTCTCATTTAACTATTAATAGCTCCATGTTTTCACGCTCTCTCTTCTAAAAAGACAAATCACATTGCCCTGATGATGGACTCACTAAGTTAGTCTGAAACGTTGGTTTCATAAACTGTTCATAGGTGTTTTTCCACAAATTTAAAAAATCTATCATATGAGTCACACATCATTTTATGAGATCCTTTCACTCCTTGCAGTAGGCTTTTCTACCATCAATACACTTCTACATTAACAATTAAGGAGTCTCCCTTATCTTCCATGTATATTAATTCCATTTTTTTATATATTGGCTTCATGCTTTATGCAAGAATCTTTATTAACCTATCTTTGCAAGTCCTTCAAATTATATAGCAAATGAGTACTAATTTTACTATGCTTTTTTCTGAGCACTTCTTAGCCTTTCATTTTGTACTCTATAACTTTGTGCTTCCTTGTACAAACTCTTCAACGTATCAACAAACTCTACCATCTCCACCCTACATCTATTTTCATTGGGAGTTAGAATTGTATTCTACAATAGACCCACACAGTATTTATTTATGACATCTAATCCTCTTACTAATAAGTTTTTCATAGAACACTTTCTTCTTTAGTGTTTACCTACTCATCAACAATACCCTATTATTAAAAACTCAACCCATTTTCATTATATTGTCACACCTCCAAAGCATTTAATACATAAGCAAAGAATATAAATAAATAAATAAATTATTAAGTAAATAAATTTAAATAAATACATAATCAATCACTAATTAAACCAATAACATTTTGTATAAAAAAAAATAAATAAATTAATTAATTAACTAATTAATAATTGTCAATAAATAAATTTAAAAATATATACATAATCAATCACTAACTTAAACCAATAAACATATTAAAAAAAATAATAATTAATTAATTAATTAATTAATATATAAATATATATATATAATATATATATATATATATATATATATATATATATATTAACCAATTAGTCATTTAATAAGTCGACAATAAAAGAAAACATCAAATAATTTCTCATTTAACTATTAATAGCTCCATGTTTTCACACTCTCTCTTCTCGAAAGACAAATCACATTGCCCTATGATGGACTCACTAAGTTAGTCTGAAACATTGGTTTCATAAACTGTTCACAGGTTTTTTCCACAAATTTAAAAATTCTACCAACATGTGTGGACTCTATGTGCAAGCATATGAACTCCTAGAGATAATTGCAGCCCATGAACTAACAAATTCTATTTCAAAACCACTTCTCTTATTAGAGTGCACAGTTGAAGTAGGGTACAAGTGAAAATATTTCGAAGGTAGAATAAAGGAAGTATCGTTTATTCTAAAATAGCTGATCAATAAATATATCCATTCTTGGGACAATAAGAGAGAGCTTATTATTGTCAAATCTCTTGATTCAGGGTTTGGTTGTATGAATATTTAGGATATATTGTCGGTGTTAGTGTGCCATTATATTGCTAGATCAAATTATTATTCAGGGTTATTAATGTTGTCGGTCGCAAGGATTTACTATTGAAGCTACTAAGTTTGACATTGTTAAGCAGATTTGATTATAGAGATGGATGATGTGCCAGGGATTATATTGCTAATATACATGAACTAGGGTTTAAAGGCTTGTTGTATTATACCTAGAGTGTTGAGTGTTACTGGATTGTACAATTAGGGTTTGGCTTGACGATTTCTTTTGGTAGGGTTGATTGTTGAATTATCTTTGAGGATTGATAAGATTGAAGTAGAAGATAGGGTTTTCATTTATATGTTAAATGGAAAGAAAAAAAAATGGATCTACCTTTTGGATATTGAACTTTTTTGGGCTAGATTTTAGATGGTAAACTTTTTTGAGTAGAAATTTTCTTGAATAGGTAAACAAGATTGTGGATAACATAAGTAAGATCTTTTAAGGTTTTAGTATGATTTTTTTTTTCAAACTTTTCTTTTAATTAAAATGTTTATTGCCCACTTTCTTCTCCATGGTTGTAATTTTTTTAAATTTATTTTTAAAATATATTTTTTTTGCTTTGAAATTATATTTCTTAATATAAAATTTTCATTCATTTTTTAAAAATCTATATAGATTGAATTATCATGGGGAATCAAAGAAATTGCAAGAGAAAATATGATCGAATTAGAGACATTGAGGTTCATAGAGAATACTAGAGAAACTATTACATAAGAAAGAAGAAAGACCACTTAAATATTGAAAGGGAAAATCAATCTCAACAAGAAGTTGAACTAGGTATGTAAATGTACATATTATAAATGATATTTAAAATATAATAGTGTATTGTGTAATTTAATTTTTATTTGATGACTTAATTTAAAAAATATTTTGCAATGTAAACAGAGAGAGATTTTCCTCATAACATTAATGATGAGATTGAAAATGTTGAAAGACAAAGTGAAGAAGAAAATGAACAAGTCATTGATGATGTTGTTGAATATGTTGAAATAGATTCAAGTGAAGGAGAAGTTGAACCACCCATAGGTATGTATATACACCTCATCTATTATTGAAATTATACATATTTACTAGTTTCAATTTCTTTCTCTCTTTATAATCGTTTACATTAAATTCTCATATGTATAGGTGAAATCAATATTGATGATGAGATGTTAGAAAATATCGATGTTGGCACATATAGAGATAAAAATCTAACCATGTTATATGATATCCTTTTAAGCTCATTATTGATAAGTTCTTAAAAGATGAAAATGTGACAGTTCAAGCTCAAATTTTGAGAGGTCTCTTAACATCGAAGAAATTAAAAGAAGATACAACACTATTTTGCATTCCAAAATCAACAAAATATAAAAGGTGAAGGAGAATGTGATTCAAAATATAATTAGTTCTCTAAAATCAATTGGAAAATCTAGAATAGAAAGTGATCTAGATGCACATAGAGCAATACAAACAACAATAGTTTTGTCAACTACTAAAGAAAGTTGTTTGATAAAATCTATGGCAAAAGCATTAGGGACCTCACAAAAAACATTGTGCAAGAATATGAAATTTTGATTTCAAATAGATGCAAATGATGAGCTTGCTTGTCAGACATTCATTTGTAGGAAACCATATAAAGATAGACTTGGATAAATTGTTGAAAATATGATATATGAATGTTGGATGAAAAATTCATGTGTTTCAGCAAAAGAAAGGGATGTGATGCGACAATGAATAACATAGAATTAGTATGAATAACATCCAAAACATATCATTGACACTAGTTAGATAGAGTTTCTCAAGAAGTTCAAAGAAGAGAATTGTGGAATTAATGTCTTAATCAGCAGTTTTGGGCAACAAAAACCATGGTATGTTAAGCCTATCACTATATGTGACACTTGTTGTTGTCATTATATGTGGAATTTCAATTATATTATGATATTTTCCTTATTTTGGTAAAAATATTTGGAGAAATTCACCTCATCCTCCCACTATCTATGATTTCGTATCCCAGATTCTATGTGGAAGAGAAAATCATGAATTGTTTTACCAAAAGAAATGTGTTGGTGATAAAAAATGTGATCCCTGTGGAAATTTGACTTTGTTTCAAAAAAAATATCCTATTGTTGTGAATAATCAATCATTTTCCAACATAAAAGTGGAATGGAAGAGATATGAATATATCCATACATCGATTAGAGCAAGTAGTAATACAAGTGCTAGAAGGACTGATTTACAAGAAGATGAAAAATTTGTGATAAAGTTTTTGAAGAAGTTTGAAAGAGAAATTTATAAATACACCAAGAATTCTCATAGAGCTCGATGGAAACACCTGTAATTCAAAAAATCTCGTGAAATTTTTCAATGAGGGACAATTTTGTCGATAGTTAATTTTGCATAAAATTACACATTTGTTGAAAAAATTGAAATACAAAGTGAATATTATCATTCTGGCCAAGTCGTTATGCTTTTCCTTGTTCTATATAGACATTTTGAACAAAATGTTGATCATATAGAAAGCACCAATGAAAATCGACATGTTATTAAAGAATATCATTTTTATATCAACGATGATCATACACATGATACACATTTTGTACAACATTGCTTCAATAAGATTTATGATTCATTGAGAGATCATGAATAAAATTAAATAAAAATTGCATATGGTCAGATCGGTGTGCAGGTCAATTCAAGTCTTCATGATCATTCTTCTGGTTGTGTCGTCTTCATATGAAAACCAACATTAAACATTGTTGAAATTTCTTTGAGACTAGTCATGGGAAATGAGAACACTATGGTGTAGGGGCATGTATAAAACAAACACTTTGAAGATATTAGATTAAACACTTTTCCAACCGACTTGTCTTAGTTGATCAAGTTGTTAAATGGTTCATTGTTGTACTAAGCCATGAGACTAACCCATGAAGGGAGCTACACAAGTATGTATATTTATGAACTTGTATATATTTTTAAAATATGATGATTTTTATTAATTATTATATTTTTAAAAACTTAAAAAATACAGTTTAAATAAATGATCGATAATTATCTTTGACATATAAATTGTATTTTAAATAACAAATTTATATTCTTATTTGAATTTACCACAATTTTATTGGCACATTGGATTACAAGATGTAGATAGATCGATTCCATATGAAGTTGAAACAGTAAAAGGGAATCAAAAATGGATTTAATTAAAACAAAGGCGTATCAAATGGTGTTTTCATTTCATAAAAGAAAAGAATATTGTTTTTTTCATGTTTGCATAGAGGACACAAAACTCAATGGTCCTTGTGAAAAAATATGTATGTGAAAGCTCGGTAACTGTTGACGGTGCTGGACCCGCCAACATGTAAGGGGATCTCCCCGGTAAGAATTCCCAATTAGACCTCAGACCATTTGGTGTAGGATTCCCAATAGTGGGTTGTATGGTAATGCCTTGACTATGATTTCACACAGAGGCAAGTAAGATGTCTCTGTTGGCAGAAAGGGTGTGACAATTGCAGTAAGATAAGGAAGGTGCATGAGAGGTTCCAACACACTAAGGGTGAGGTGAGTGCGCCCCTTGGAAACTTGTGATAGCACTCAGCTTGGAAGGGAATACACAAGCAAAGATACATCACAACATGGAAGGAAAGTTAGCGAGCAATCCAAAGTGATGGTTAAACCAACAAGACATTTCAGAAAGATTCGTACATACTTATACATAATATTCTATACATGCATGTGTAAGAGATGTACTAGCTCTGCATAGTGGAGGAGCCAAGGCTCATTACAATGTTATCCAATCTTTCTCTAAGATACTCCTATCAAAGCTTGCTTGACAAAAAGCCTTTACAATGAGTTATCAGGTTCTATTTATATCACAGGGTGGGATGACCCTTGACATTCCCCTTTGTGATAGTTCATCTACCCTCATGACTCTTGATCTACTCTATGACTGTTACATCCAACTATTGACACTTTAACTTCCACTTGACATGACATTACATTACAATGCACATGTGCTCATGTGAGACAAAATGGCTTGAACAAGCAATTCAAGACATCACTAACACTCGGTCCGTTGTGGTGAGAACAACTCTTTGACATGCGTGTGATGGTGAAGGTGGTGAGCTGATGTCAAGCTTGGTCATCTGTGATGGTGTGCATGCACCCCATGGTGACATCTTGCTGAAGTGAAATCATGCCTCCATTGCATCTGGATGCCTTGGTGTGGTTCCTTCATCCAACTCATCTGCTAGCATGTGCATGGTCTTCTTGGTGCAATCAAACTGACAACATACTGATGCATAGTGTCTGTGTTGATCTTCCAGTGTGTGTTGGTGGTCATGAGCATCAACTGTCAACTACATGCTCAGCTCCAGTTGGACTTGCTTATTGTCTTCACCTTGGTGAGTGTGATGAATGGGTTGGATCGCATGCATGTGCACAATGACATGCATGCTGTTGAATCCCTTACATGCAATCAACAACACTTCTCACCATGTCTACTCCGTGTCTTCTATTGGGATGGATCTATAACTTGTACAACCGCAGTTTCATCCATGAGTGCATGTTGTACCCCCTACTATTCTTGTCCCTGTTACAACTCATTAGCTTGTCTATGCAGCTCATGTTCTTCCTTGAGTTTCTACTTTAGAAAAAGTAACTCCTTCTTTGTTCCATTCTCTATCCTCGTGCGATCGCGTCGTCACCTCATAGCCTAAGTCTCCAAAGTTTCTTTCATCATCAGTGGATTTGCTTGAGCTTGCAACTTTATTCCGACTTCGTGTTGTCAAAAACCTTCCTCTTGCATTCGTTGCATCAGGTATGCTTCCTTCAGTTGTTTTTCTTGATGTTTTTCACTGTGATGTTGCTTTCGTCATATATTGATGTCCTTGCCTATGAACAACTTGATGTCTTCATGAGTAGGCAATCTCATAGACACTTGATCAACTGCATTCCCGAGTGTGCTCTGAATGGTGTCTTTGACTCTGCTCTCCTGGAAACCATTGTACTTGTGCTGTTGAGAGGCAGATGAACACATGCTATACCTGGAGACATGGCAAGAAATCTGTTAGTCAAAAACCAAAATGAACTTGAGAACTGACTTACAACATACCCGTGTGACTAATCATAAAGGTCGCGCAATTTCTACCGGGAGGTCAGGTGACTGACTTCCAAGACTACACAAAGGCACAGTCTGGGCTGCTTGGAGGCTGAATTATTACTGTAACTGTGCAATGCACAGTCCAATCTAGATGCTAAATGTTCTAATTACTTAATGTGCAATCTCAGCTGGCAATGGTTGTAGGCTCAGGTGAATGCATTGCGCAATTTTTTGGGTCAGCAGTCACTGTCCCTCAGAAATGCACAAAATAATCCTAGAGGATAGTGCCTGGGTAGAAATGTGTATTTCTGGAGAGGAAGACAGGGCCTTCCTTCCCTAGATTGCGTAATGTTGTCATAGTGAAGGTAGAGTTCGAGCCAAGGTTGGCTAGACTCATCGACGAGCAACTAAAAGCAAATGCGTAGTGATACTGAGTGTAACCATAAGTGAATGATCATGCTTGCAAATAGTGAATGATAGATTCAGAAAATATAACAACATGCATGTGGGTGAGGTAAGTCACTGAATCGGCGACTGTTCGTGAAAAAGAGTTTCATGCATGCGATAACAGTGAGATGTTAATGGAAACTAAAACAGTGCAAGTACAAGCTAGTATGTACCAAAGTGACAGCAAGCACTCACTGAAATCAAGCAGACAGTGTTCATATGAAGAAAAACAAAAAAAGCATAAGAATTGTAACATAAGACATGAAAAGCGAGCTTACCCTAAAACAACTGAGCTGAATGTGCCAAAAGCTCCTAGATGTGATGTGGGATGTCAGAGTTGCAAGGTCGATATGAGGAATGAGCTCTGCAGCATCCGGTTGATGAGTTTTGATAAAATCGAGGTTGTGACATGCATGCCACAAATCTAGGGAAAGCAACACTTGGTGGGAGGTTTTTGAAATGATCCTTGCATGTAACCTCCAACTGCCAAAAATATATCCCTGAAACAAGGGATGCCTTTACATGCTACCTTGGGAGAAGTAGCCCATGCATGCAAGTCTATTTTGTTTGGTCCTAGAGGGAACTGGTCAACTCAGATGCACATGCAAGAGACTGCTCAACTGTTGGGAGAAAATGTGCATTTCTGGCTGGGAGTTGGGTTGGCTGCTAAGAAGATTTATGCAATTTCTAGGTAGAGCACGTGGCTGCTACCCAAATTTGTGTAAATTCTAGGTTGAGAAACCCAGCTGGGAAGGATTGCACAATTTTTTTGGTGAAGTTTTCTTAGTAGAATTGCGCAATTTTGGGGCCTAGCAGGTTACCAGCCAGGATTGTGCAATTTCTAGAGGGAAGGTTGGTTTCCCTCCATATTTGCACAAATTCTTGAAGGAGTTTCTCAGCCTACTTCTTGACCAAGTCTGGATGAACAACGTGTAAGGGAAATGCATCAAGGTTTGATCAACAAGCTATCTCTCTGCAAGAAAAACAATGGAGTTTGTGTACTTGATGAAGCAAGGCACGCCGCTATGAAGGTTGGTAGGGAGGCTCCAAAACGAAGCCAAGGAAAAATTTTGGAGGGTAGTTTTAGCCACTATAATACTTGGCGACACACTGGTAGAACTCCAGCTCTCTGAATGGACCTTGTTCGTGAAAAACAAGTCTAACACCTCCAGAAGTATTGTTCATTTCTCAGTTCGTCTTGGTTTCCACACTTGCTTGATTGTAAGATGTAGCATTTTCCACGCTCTTGGTCGATTGACGCACATTCCAAGCCAAGGAAACATGGTTGTTTCAATTGGGGTTGAGGGGTATATTGGTGCACAAGCAATATAGTCGTCAGAGTCTCAGTTTCATCTCTGGTGTTGCTCCGCTGTCAGCAGGCTTGGACAGTACCCCGGCGGAGTCACATAGGAACACAAGCATGGCTTCACTACCGGCGAGCCTGATCAATACCCCGGCGGAGTTACTTTCATCACCTCCTTGTGCAGGAAGCCTTTCTCTTCTTCCGCCTTATTCATTTTCATTTTTTTTCAAACTTTTTTCACTTTTTCATTCTTTTCATTTTTCATCTTCATAACTGTGCATAGCACTTCTTCATTTCAGAGGCGGAAGAGGGATCCCAACTTATTTATATCAGAAGAGGTTGTTCCTGTAGAGAAGTAGTTTATTATACCTCTGACATGCGTTGTGTTTTTACCAAGGTTCACTTTAAACAATACGTATTTTCCATTCATGTATCATGGACTAGAAGTAACAAGTTCTTCATACAGAGGTAGGATGACAGATAACCAAGTAGTGATAGCTACACAAGGCCTCTTTTACTTTACCTAGCTTGTTTCAAGAGTCATACATGGTTTCATGTCAAACTAACCCACGAACAAAACAATTAAACAAGTAAAAAAACAAACAACAAAGCAAAGCATAAGCATAAGAAAAAAGTGAAATCGAATTGAGTAAGCAAACAAGAAAGCAGACAAACAAACTGACAAAGCAAGTAAGCAAACAAGCATGCAATAAAATATACTGAAGGCAAACACTAATCCTACTCCTAAGCTAATGGTGAATGGGCCATCTCACGTGAATTCATACTTCCAATGCATCCACCAATGCATTGGTTGACCCTTGTTGGTGAAGGCATGGTTCATGAACAAGACAACTATGCGAACAAACAAGAAAGATATAATAGTGAAGACAAACATACTCTGAGTTTACAAGAAGCCATAGAAAAGAGATGAGTGAAAGCATATGACATGCACCTCGTGGAGCTACCATGGTACTGTGCTACACTGAATGAAGTTGTTAAGTGTGTGCATTCTCTTGATTGGGACATGCAACCAAATGTGAGAAAGGTAGACCACTTATGTTGCGCATGTGTGTTTGCTGTGTAAGATTCATCCAATGCATGAGTGTTGGGATCATGTAGTTTGAGTGGAGGAAGTGAAATCTAGGTGTTTGGTTGATCTTCAATGCAAAGCAGAGAGTGATGAGGAGCCTTGAGTGTTTCAACAATTTCATGATTGGAAGTGAAACCAAACTTAGGACAGTGAGGGCCTGACATAACCATCAGCTCGGGCTAAAGTGCCTTGACAGTCTATGGGTTTTTGACTTCGTTGACAGATAAATCCTTGTACACTAGTGTGTTAGATAGATTAACAACAATTCAATCAACATCGTGATCAGATGAAGAAGTAGAGAGATCACGACAACCAAGATCATAAAATTTAGGATGTTTGTCGGCATCCTCATGATTTGATGAATCGGGAAGAGGGGTAGATGAGAAGCAAAGACGTTCACCCTCTGTGTTTTGAGAAATGACAAATGACAGATTGAAAGGATTTGTGGAGGAAGATGTGCCCTCTCCACATTGTGATGATAGACTGACATCCGATGTGTCTCGTGAATGATCAGAAGTAGAAACATTCGGAAATGGGTTTTCACAAGGGAAATCGATAGTGACAGAATCACAAGGATGTTAGGATGAAGTGGATGAGGCGCAGTTGGAAGGGAATCATCCTTCACCGTGGGTTCTCCTTTAGAATCCCGCACACATTCATCATGAATGATGGCACAGGTTAGTTTCATAACACTAACTCCGTCGACAACTTGATCCTTGTTCATAGTAGGTTAGGAGTTTGGAATGGAAGAACACATGATAGTACAACCTGAATGATCAACAGAACACAGGGATAGAGGTTGAGGGAACGAATCCAAGTGACAACCAACAAGCTTGCAAGCCAAATATGCACATATATCAAGAGAAGGTGGGGTGGGAGGATGTGACAGTTCAACCGAGTTATGTGCATGATCTCCCACATGACTCTGCTGTGGTGGAGTTGTTTGATAAGGTGAAGGCAAACAGTCACTTGTGACAGTGACTGTGCCTGCTTGTGATTGCGCAATTCCATCATCAGAGTATGAGCGGGATTTGAGTGATTTCAAGAATTGTGTATTTTCAGATATGTAAAGAAGATACACAAATCTCCCATCGAGAAATTCCCAATCAATATCATCTTCGGGGAATCAGTATGCAAGATTACAAAAGCGTGGGTGGAGTTTTTCAACGGATTCATCGAGTGATTTTCATAATTTCAAAATTTCTTTGTTGAGTGCTGTACGATAAAAGTGATTTAAATCACGGTCTATCTCTGCGACCAGATGAGAAAGAGAATGAATAGATTTCTCAGGTAGCATGGCACACCAGTGCATTGGGTTCCCTCGAAGCGTGTAGATGAATAGCGCACAACTCATGTATTCTTCAAAGAATCCATGTCTTTCACATGAGCCTACAACGGCAACTGCCAGCCTAACCAAGGCTACATGGCCACAACCATCATATGTTTTATGAGACAAGTTATCTGAGATCTTTTCCAAGATGATGAAATTGTTTCCATAAGACATACACTCCGGAAGAGAAACTCGGTAGTTAGTCATGATAGATATGTAGAGATTCAAAACAGATATGAGGACTTAGCTTGTCGTCTGGCCCTACTTCTAGCGCAAAATGCTGATGGTGCTAGACCCGCCAACATGTAAGGGGATCTCCCCGGTAAGAAGTCCCAATTAGACCTCAGACCATTTGGTTTAAGAATCCCAGCAGCGGGTCGTAGGATAATACCTTGACCATGATTTCACAAAGATGCAAGTAAGATGTCTCTGTTCATAGCAAGGGTGTGACAATTGCAGTAATATAAGGAAGGTGCATGAGAGGTTCCAACACACTGAGGGTGAGGTGAGTGCACCCCTTGGAAACCTGTAATAGCACTCAGATTGGAAGGGAACACACAAGAAGATATACATCACAACATGGAAGGCAAGTTAGCGAGAAATCCAAAGTGATGGTTAAACCAACATCACATTTCAAAAAGATTTGTACATACTTATATAGAATAGTCTATACACACATGCATAAGAAAGAAAATACATATATCATTTAGATTAAACCAGAAAACATAGAATACAATACAACATATGCATGAAACGTGCTAGCTCTTGCTATATTAAGAAGTGTAAGTTCTGGACATACAATACATCCATGTCCAACCACTAGTTCCAATAGTGGAATGTTATAGCCACAACCGCTTGCTCCTCCAAAGAGATGTACTAGCTTTGTGCAGTGGAGAAGCCAAGGCTCGTTACAATATTGTCCAAGACTTCTCTATAAGATACTCCTATCGAAGCTTGGTTGACCAAAAGCCTTTACAATGACTTATGAGGTTCTATTTATAGCAAAGGGTGGGGTGACCCTTGACATTCCCCTTTGTGATAGTTCATATACCCTCATTACTCTTCATCTACTCTATGACTGTTACATCCAACTATTGACACTTGAACTTCCACTTGACATGACGTTACATTACAATGCACATGGGCTCATGTGAGACAAAATGGATTGAGAAAGCCATGCAAGACATCACTGAAACTCAGTCCATTGTGGTGAGACCAACTCTTTGACATGCTTGTGATAGTGAAGGTGGTGGGTTGATGCCAGGCTTGGTTGTCCGTGATGGTGTGCATGCATATCATGGTGACATCTTACTGAAGCGAACTCTTGCCTCCGTTGCATCTGGGTGCCTTGGTGTGGCTCCTTCATCCAACTCGTCTGCTACCATGTGCGTGGTCTTCTTAGTGCAACCAAACCAGTAACACATGGATGCATCGTGTCTATGCTAATCTTCTTGTGTGTGTTGGTGGTCATTCACATCAACTATCAAATACATGCTCAACTCCAGTCAGACTTGCTTCTTGTCTTTGCTTTGGTGAGTGTGTTGAATGGGTTGGATCACATGCGTGCACACAATGACATGCATGCTGCTGAATCCCCTACATGTGATCAACAACACTGCTCACCATTTATGCTCTGTGCCAACTACTGGGATGGATCTATAACTTGTACGGGTGCAGTTTCATCCTTGAGTGCATGTTGCACCTCCTCCTGTTCCTATTCCTGCTGCAACTCATTCACTTGTCTGTGTAGCTCATGTTCTTCCTTGAGTTGTTGCTTTAGCACTTGCAACTTGTTTTTTATTCCATTATTTGTCTTCGTGTGATCACACTGTCACCTCATAGCCCGAGTCTCCAAAGTTGCTTTCATCATGATTGGATCTGCTTGAGCTTGCAACCTTGTTCCGCCTTTGTGTTGTCAACAACCTTCCTCTTGCATTCATTGCATCCGTTATGCTGCCTTCAATTGTTGTTCGTGATGTTGCTCGTTGTGATGTTGTCATCGTCATATCTTGATGTCCATGTCTACGAGAAACTTGATGTCTTCGTGAGTAGGCAAGCTCATAGACACTTGATTGACTACATCCCAAAGTGTGCTCTGAACGGTGTCTTTGACTCTGCTCTCCTAGAAACCATTGTACCTATGTTGCTGAGAGACAGATGAACACCTACAATACCTGGAGACATGGCAACACTCATGGCAAGCAATATGTCAGTCGAAAATCAAAATGAACTTGAGAACTGAATTGCAACATACCTATGTGACTGATCATGAACGTTGCACAATTTCTGTCGGGAGGTCGGGAGACTGACTACCAAGGCTATGTAAGGCACAGTCTGATCTGTTGGGAGGCTAACTGATTGTTGGAATTGCACAATGCACAGTACAGTCTAGTTATTGACTGCTGGAATTGTGCAATGTGCAATCTTAACTGGCAAAGGTTGCAAGCTCAGTGATTGCATTGCACAATTTTCTGGGTCAGCAGTCACTGTCTCTCAAAAATGCGCAAAACGGTCCTGGAGGATAGTGCCTAGGAAGAAATTCGCATTTCTGGATAGGAAGGCAAAGCCTTCCTTCCCCAGATTATGCAATGATGTCACAGTGAAGCGAGAGTTCGAGCCAAGGTTGGCCAGACTCGCCAATGGGCAACTGAAAGTGAATGTGAATGCGAATGCATGGCAATACTGAGTGTAAGCATAAGTGAATGATTGTGCATGCAAATGGTGAATGAAAGATTCAGAAAATGGAACAACATGCGTGTGGGTGAGGCGAGTCGACGAATCGGTGACCGTTCATGAAAAATAGTTTCATGCATACGACAACAATAAGATGTTAATGAAAATGAGAATGGTACTAGTACAACCTAGTATGTATCAAAACGACAGAAAGCACTTGCTGAAATCAAGCAGACAGTGTCCATACGAAGCGAAACACAAAAAGTGCCAGAAATGCAACTCAAGACATGGAAAGCGAGCTTACCCCAAAACAGCTAAACTAAATGTGCTGAAAACTCCTAGATGTGATGTGGGATGTCAAAGTTGCAAGGTTGATGTGAGGAATGAGCTCTGCAGTGTCTGGTTGATGAGTTTTGATAAAATCGAGTTTGTGGCATGCATGCCACAAATATAGGGAAAGTGACACTTGGTGGGGTGTTTCTGAAATGATCCTTACAGGTAACCTCCAACTGCCAAAAATAGATCCCTAAAACAAGGGATTCCTTTGCATGCTTCCTTGGGAGAAGCAACCCATGCATGCAAGTCTATTTTTCTCGGTCACTGATGGAACCGGTCAACTCAGTTGCACATGAAAGGGACTGCTCAACTGTTGGGAGAAAATGTGCATTTATGGCTGGAAGTTAGCCTAGTTGCTCAGAAGATTTGCCAAATTTATGGGCAAAGCAGCTGACTGATGCCAGATTTGCACAAATTATGGGCTGAGCAGCCCAACTAGGAAGGATTACGCAATTTTCTAGGTGAAGATTGCTCAACAGAATTGCACAATTTTGGGGCCCACCAGGATGCCAGCCAGGATTGTGAAATTTATGGATGGAAGGCTGGTTTCCCTCCAGATTTGCGCAAATTCTTGAAGGAGCTACTCAGCCTACTATTGGACCAAGTCTGGATGAACAACCTATGAGGGAAATGCATCAAGGTTTGATCGACAAGCTATCTTTCTGCAAGAAAAACACTGGATCTTGTGTAGCTGATGAAGCAAGGCACACCGCTATGAAGGTTGGTAGGGAGGCTCTGAAACAAAGCTAAGGAAAAAATTTGGAGGGTGGTTGTAGCTGCTACAACAGTAACATACAAAACTCAATAAAAAGGGGAAAATGCTGCTTGTGAGCTTGGAAGATATGGAATAAGAGGAGACTATAACATCATTCAAAGGCAATAGAGTTTTTTATCTTGTTAGATAAGGTAACATTTCAATCACTTTCAAAGGATATATATATTATGTTTTTTAAATCATTGTGTCTAAGTATAGATAATAGTTAAAATATAGATCTAGATCCAATAAAATTGTACATGTAACATTTCAATCACTTTCAAAGAATATATATATTATGTTTTTTAAATCATTGTGTCTAAGTATAGATAATAGTTAAAATATAGATCTAGATCCAATAAAATTGTACATGTTGATAATTAATTTCTTGTTAATGATGATATGAATTTTCACATTGTTTTTATTGTGCAGGAAATGTTTTTGTTTTATTTGCACCCATTAACAACATAGAAAATGAAAGTGTTATTTGATGCGGTGCACTAAACGAAAGATGAACCTATTAGAGGACTATGATGATAACGGTTTTATATATGAAAGAGGGTCTATTATCCTGAAAGGATATTTTTTCCAAGAAGCTCATCAAACTGAGAGTCATGTTTACTTTCAAGACTATCAACCTAATGCCGTAAGCTTTCAATATAATCACTTAGTGTGTGTATCACACACAAAGTTGGTAGAAGTTCAATCAAGAAAAAAAATTGAAATTTAAAAAATCAAGAATGTCAAAATTCAACCATGAAAGAAACATTGAGGATGGCATTCCATTAGAATATTTTTAATTTAACTGGACAACAATATCTTTTCCTTGTATTCATCTCTAAGAAAGAGTTCTAGTAGATTGTCAGGCTTCCTTTTATGCACTCTTAAGTTGTCCACTCTAGCTACTACTAGGTATTACAAAATTATTTTCATTAATGTGGTGCTTTTGTGGTTAAGATAAAATAAATTCAAAGATCCCAAATACTACTATAATGTAAGGATGTAGTATCATAATCTTCTTGTTTGTTGTCGATCGTGTGTTTATCTTGTTTGTGATGCATTTTTCTTATTTATGTCATCCATGTGTCTTTTCAAATATTTTTAGTGTTATCTTAGTGACATTATTTACTTTATTAAAATCACATTACCATAAATTTAAGATGTTTTGTATCTCTTGTACATTTTCATAGAATCAAATTAGTGTCATAAATAGGTCAAAAAAATGCATTTTATTGTGTGTTTGTCCTATACATGCAGTGCATACACCATCTATATGTGCATTGAATAATATCCATTATATGAACCTATTGACTAACAATGCATGCTCCACACATAATATTTAATATTTGAAAATTTCATTTACTAAGACAAAAATTAGGCCTATAATGTACGTGGGAGACATTGAGTTGGAAGCCTTAAAATGCGCTCCATAATTTATGCACTTCATTTCTTCTATGCTTTCATGATTCTACTGGGATATATTGCATAGGATTTTGTGTTTATCCAACCCTTTGCACTAGGTTCCTCCCTTACATTTATCTTTTCCATCTTTACTGCAATAACAAATTTAAGTTGCATTCTTTATGTGTCAGCCACCAAACCTAAAATATTTATTCTTAGGAATGATACATTGTTTATGTACAACATGGATCTTCCTCTGAGAAGGGAAATTGAACCAGATTATAAATCATTTTACGTTCATCTCTTGAGAAACAATGAATTATATTCAAGGGACAGTAAGATGTCTTAGGAATTGACCGCTTCTCAACCCGGGGGTTGTCTCTAGGAGCTACAACATCTTCTGGTGCCATTGTCAAGGACGAATCATAATATTTTCCTAGGTACAACACTTATACACCCCTTGGTTAGGTGAACAAGAGGGGGTGTGGGTTGAAGATATCTCACCTTGCTAACTACACTGTTTAAATCTCCGTTTGATCATCTTGGCTTTCAAAAGGCCTCATATTCACTCTAACTCTTCTTCAAAAAATACTCCCCCTAAATTTGACCCTGAGATCTCTCACTTAAAGGGGTTTTCAAAATGGTTCTTCCTGCATTCTTGGCCAAAAAATTTACCCCATTATATTTTTCTTTTGTCGTTGGTTACCCCCATCATGTTTTCCATTTCAAGAATGGTCTACCTATTTGCCTAAATTCAATGGAAGCACAGATGGAAGCCTGAACCAACACCTTAAGGCCTTTCATGAATGCATGGAACAATAGGGTATTGTTCATGAAAATGTGAAAATGAAATTGTTCATGTATTCTTTGGATACAAATGTTATGGTTTCATACAGAACACTACCTCATGGTGGCATATCTTCTTTAAAGAGATTTCACATAGAATATAATGATTTTTACAAAAGATTATATCGACCAACTTCTCTATTTAAATATTGTTGTGAATATTTTAATGTTGAAAATATTTCCAAGACTAATAATGTTGTTGAAGATATTTGGGGATCTTAACTCCAAGAAAACATATACTTGCATCAAGCAGCACTACCCAACGGTTAAGGAAAGGAAGAAAGAGATATTGTTAAGCTGCAAATAAACCCTCAGAGATCATATTTTGTTGAAATTAATGGTTATCCTTTATATAATTTGTATGACTCGCATGGGGAGTTGGGTGTTGTTGAACCACAACAGTGTTAATCATGGGAAGCCACTCAAAAAGAGGAAGTTGACAAAGGGGTTAACAAAGAGGCTCAATTTTATGATATACATCCTTCAAATGGAGAATAAGGTATTACAATATGCCCATGATAACCACAAGAAGAAAATGATTCCCAACAAATAAAGACATCTTATTCTTCCAAATATATCAACAATTGTCGATCAGTTTTACTGGCCCATGTTTATACCTACCTGTTATAGACATTTTTGTGCCTCGCAGCATGGAGCATGAAATGTCAATAAATACAGGGATCCTCAGTCCCTAAACATGTTGTTCTTACCCCTAAAAGAACAAGGTCATCAAACAACAGCACTTCCAATCAGTTCTCCACCTGAAAACACTTCAAAACAGGCTAATTTTGGATCATGTCAGCTGCTCCACTGAGCATCTGCGCTGGAATGCAACTGCTCCTCCTTGTACCTGCGCTGGAAGTCAAATCTAATGAAGGCTACCTGCGCTGGGCGAGATTGGCCAAGTGGCACAGTCATTCTGCAAAGTGTCAACTGCCCAGGAAGCTTCCAAACTGACACTTGGTTCATGAGATTCGCCCTGTGATGAGTAAGAGGTACTTGATCACCATGTGTAAGCAAGGATCTCCAAGTGGACTCAAGAACTGAAGATTAACTGAAGAGGGAGAGGACACTAGTCAGCTCTATGCCAGCCTCAAGCTGACTCATCCTCTCTTCTTCGCTCCTATATATAGAGCTCTTCTATGAGGTCTAAGGGGGCTGGAATTTTGTGTAAAGCAAGGAGGTGTTGTTGGTTTACAGTTAGAGCTATTGGGTGATTGTTTTACTAGAGGTGAAGAGGAGAGTTCTTGCTGCTGGGGAGGTGCTGCTGGATTGGAGCCATCATTGGTTGTAACCTTCTCAGAACCTTGTTACTTCTATCAATAAAGTTTTGCATGTTCTCCTATATACTTGTATTGCATTGATGTATTGTATTTACATGTATATTTGATTCACTCTAATCCATGCATCAGTTATGAGTACATGTATCTTGTAGTTTCCTCTCTTGTTCTGTGCAGGATCTGTGTGTAGCAGGACCGGAAAAGAGAGCAAGGAGCTGGGAACAAGAGACAAAGAGAGAGGATAAGGATCGACTAAGCGAAAGACACCAGGTTGGTTAATATTTTCTTCCTTCTCTCTGTACTTTCATAAAGGAAAATATCAAAGCTTTACTTTCAGTTGTTGCTAAAGACTGTCACCTTTAGAGTAGGGATAGGGTCATCCGAGTCGGATACTTTTCCCCACAACAAACTGGCGACTCCGCTGGGGAACCTAGTATCTTGTTGGTGTTTGTAGTATTTTGCTATTCATTTCTTGAAAAAAAGAGTACCAAATCGAAAAGCTTTTGACTATATCAAAAGCGAAGTAGAGGGACTGCTACTCTCGCTCATTTGCTGAGCAAATTCAAGATTTGAAGAGCTTATCTACAAAAGACTCTTTACTCTTTGTGATAGATCTTCATCCTCTTGATCATCCCTTAGCCTGTACTTGACCTATAGCTTTTTATTTCAGCAAGAACAGTGCATTTTTGAGCTTTTTATGACCCGGAAAACTTTGTAGACGTAACTCTCGTGTCCCAGAGCAGGTTGTCCACAGGCAGTCTGCATTACAGCGCAGGTGCTCCCTTTGGGAACTGCGCTGAGAGTCAAACTGACAGACCAGAGCCTGCGCTGGTCCAGTTACCCATTGTCTTACTCAGTTTTCCCATTGTGTCTTGGCCCTGTTTTCACTGATTTTTGTTGATTGCTTGCTGGTCATTGTACTTGCTGTAAACCACTTCTCCTTGACATTATTCTGCCTCAGTTGTGTGATGAAACTGTGAATGTTCTTTCAGTATTTCTTGTTTCAGTTACAGTTTCCCATTGTGAAAAGTGAACCAGTATAGTTGTGACCTCTTAGATCCTGAACTGTAAAAGTGTCTTTGTGATCTTAAGAGCTAGTTTTATTACTGTTCATGGCTGTTTGAGTTTGTTTGTTTTTCATCTTATGGTTTGAATTCGTATATTTTTAGTGTTGAAACAAGTACCTGTAAGGTGTCTTTTCATTTTAGACGAAACTTGTTTGTTTACGCTTCGAATTGAATTCGAAAATTATACAACAATTTCCTTTTGTCTACATCAACATTAAGGGAAAAGAAAAGAAATACATGCATCTTGCATTTGCATTTTTGATAAGTTTGCGTGTCTGATCTAGGAGAAAGTGCATTAGTTTGTGCTTTGTGCTCTGTGTGGAAAGATATTGTTTTTCTCTCCCCTCAGTAGTTAGGATTTTCAAAGCTAAAAAGATTGTAAAAGCTTGCTTATCATTTTAGCTGCATTTAGGAATTTGTACCAATACATCTCGTGGTGATCCTGAAAGACAAACTGATAAACAAGATCAACTTAAAATATATTGAATGAATCTAAAAACACATTGTAACATAACGCTCACAATAGAGGTCTAGGTAGAGACGTGTTCCGGCGTCGTTAAAAGTAGTGACTGTCGATCTGTACGAAGGTGGGTGATTCCTCCTGAGGGACGATAGCACTAATACAGACTTGAGCTCCCGCGTACCGTCGCGTATATTGGGAGACCCCTATAGGCAATTATCCTTTATCCTTAGGAAGCCGTGTCGACCGCCCTACTAATCGCGATGCAGTGAACACAGCATTCACGAAGATCGACCACCCGTACCGTAAAACGTATTCTGTGGTTTCGCGAAAGGTTTGGCACACCCTCTGCCTAGATCTCCAGAGCAGTTTCTTTTGGCCCTTTTCAAACTCTATAACTGAAAAGGTCCAACCGAGCATTTGTCACTTCGGGCTCGTTAATACATCGAAGGCGACTAGAGTCATCTTTAGCTTTTTCTCGACTCTTAAAAAATGAAAAAGCAAAGTTGTGTCTAAAAGCGTCTAATAAAATTCATTCAATACGGAAACATAATTCCCCTTTTTGTATTTTAGTTGATCAAGTAATCCGCAACCGTGGAGGAAAGTCAATTAAAACTCCGTCGTTCTGGGAGACTTGCGAGTCAACCGCCTTTGTCTCCGGAACCGAGAGTAGTACGGACAAAGCGAACTCGCTGGACCAGGTCAAAATCTCCTTTTAAAGTTAGAACGGAAGTTCCAACAACATCTGAGATTCTGGTCACTCCTAATATTTCTGGAATCCCTGCCTCTATTGAAGAAGTTCAACAGCAACGGAGGGACAGTTGTACTGATCCTAGTCTGAAGACAAGTACTTGCATAACTGAACCAGTTCCATCTGAAACCGGTCCACAGAGTCTTGTTGTTCAAACAACTGTCGCTGTCGAAGCAACCCCTTCTTCGGCACCAGAAATCTTTTACGGACCTGACGGTCTTCCTCTTCCTCCTGGTCTGATCGCAATAGAGGAAATCGTAGAGGACCAGCAAGCAAATACTCCAACTCATTTTGGGGTAGGTACCACCCTTTTTCCTTCTGCATCAGAAGTTTGTCCATCGCCACAGGAAGTTCCTGTAGAATCGATAGGCAGTTTATTGGATAGACTTAAAATGTCTGAACAACCGTCGACATCTAGAACTGTGCCAAACGACACAGCGACAGCAGAAGCTCCTGCTGCCAATCCAACGATGTTTGCCGGCATACCAGCTGTCCCGACTAGTTCTCATCAGCTAGAAGGAGTCCACCCAGGGACTATTATGACAACTTGGTCTGTTCTAGTTTGTTCTTCCGGTATAATACCAGGTAATTCTTATGTTGAAACTAGACAAATTGATCCCTTTGGGAATCAGTTTGGGCCGTCCAGTCCTCAAAGGCCATCTATACCCTTGAGCTCCGGATTGTTACCGTATGGGGGGCAATATGCCCTTTCACTTCCCCTTCCGGGGGGATACCCATACGACAGTTTTCAACAACATTCAGGTTTGACTGAAGTAACGACGAGTGGTTGGGTACCTATGTTACCCCAACAACCAAGAGTTGTATATTCCATGCAACAGTGTGTACCTATGTCTAGTATCCCGACGACGCCAGCAATTGTAACTGTGTCGCAAGTTCAATCGATGCCTGTTGTATGTCAACCCCAAGTTGTAATGCAACAGCCTATTGACCCTGCAACACAACCACAATCGCCAACTGCCGGGACGACACAGATACAAACGGGAACCATAACCCCACATCTTGGTCCGTCGGTTAGTGTCGCACAGCAAAACATGGCTTCACAACCATGGATGGTGCAATACCAACAACCTTAGTTTCAACAGGTGTACCAAGGATCTGAGCAACAGATCTTTGCGAATAGTGGGCAACCCTATATTCAGAACGGGTTAAATCAACCACTTTACAGTGGCCAAGCCCACCAACCATATCAGTCATATCAACATCAGTTGCATTATGCTGGTGTGCAAAGGCCTACTGCTCAAGCGATTCCATCGTATCCTGGGTACGCCTCGCCAAACCTGAATCAGCAGTTGCCATTCGTGGCGACCTTAGAATTACCAGACTTACATCGATTGATGAACGATCCAATCGCCTATGCCCATTGGTGGCCAGCGATTCCTCACAAACTTCCTTCGGACATTCCTAAATTCAATGGAAATCTTGGCGAAGACCCGTCGAATCATGTGATGACATTCCATCTGTGGTGTTCATCGAATACCTTGAATGATGATTCGATAAGGCTTTGCCTTTTCCAGAGGACATTGACTGGTCCGGCGGCTAAATGGTATATTGAATTACCTAGAGCCTCCTTCGACAATTTTAGTTCCCTAGCCACGACTTTCTTAACACATTTTCAGTTACCTATAAGGTACGAAACTGGAACAGAGATCTTGACCAATTTTAAGCAGACAACGGCCACACATATATCAGATCATATACATGAGTGGCGTCGTCGGCGCAGAATGGTAAAAACCTATGTTCCAGATCAGCTATTAGCTGAGTGGTTTATAAAGTCGCTTCTGCCTGATATAACAGAAGATGTGGCCAAGGGAGGCGTCGTAACAGAGGAGCAAGTTATTGCTCGTGCTCAATATTTGGACTTAGTATATACTCAGTCGGGCATGCTCTATGATAAGATACCTGACGCCCCCAGACCGGAATTTTCAATCCCTCCTCCTCCCGGATCAAATAGTGACTCTCATGCCGGTGATGGCGTGATTGGAACTGCAAACGCTAAGTCGACAAGGGATTCAAATAAGAAAGCCCGTAAGACTTCGAATCAAAAAACAAATCAAGAGATTCTTGCTTCGGAGGTAAATGCTGTATCTACGGATAAAGGCAAAAACTCCAATCAACCAGGAAGCAAGAAGAAACAAAACGAAGGGAAGAAGAAGAAACAGGGTGAGTCATCTCCTCAAAAAACTTCTTCAAGCCCCCCTAGGAAAGGGAAACCAACAAGTCCATGTCATATATGCGATGAGGATCATTGGACAGTGAATTGTCCATATAAAGCCGAGTTTAAAAGATTCTTAAAGAATTCACAAACCCCGGCTGTATTAACTGATCCGTTTCCCAATCCAAGTCAAAATCTGGTTGATAATGGAGATACTTCCCGGTGCCAGGTACTAATGGTGTCGACCTCTGAACAGCAAAATGATGCTTTGATTTCGACAAAGTGCAAAAACTGCGGGAATCCGCAGTCATCGAACAGTAAAGGAAATGATCAGCCAAGCAGTTCGACGACGACTTCGACAAAAGTTGTGCCACCATTTACTACGGGAAGCATTCCTATGATCCAGGGAAGGAATCACTCTCTCCAAAATATCGGAGTCATTTTCCTAAAAGACCCTACTTTAATGGGTACTTCCGCATTACCGCCTTCAAATAATCTGGCGGAAATGACCACAACGGAATATGAGACCTTCTGTTTCTAACGGATCTGAAAGATCGAGGATAGTTCCTATCTCAGGTCAACCTCGTTAAAAAATGAAATAAGGAGTCCTGAGGATGGTTCTAATCTTGTGTCAACCTCATTAAAAAATGAAACAAATCCCCGAGGTAAACCTTCATTCCAACCACCAAGATGAATGCAATGAAGCTTGGGGGGCACCCTCCTTTGACATGCGTCATTATGATGCTGGGGGCATGCAAAAAGATCGAGCAGTTTTATGACTGAATTTATGCTCGTTAAAAAATAGAAAAGTGTGAGCAAAAGTTTCCCCCAGAGTTCAAGCTCATGGAAAAAATGAACCTATCCCGGTAAATAACCTTTTGAGATTGTAAATTCATCAGCCATAAGAACCTTGATCGTGTTTTCATCCATCACCTCCACTGTTCATTTGGCCGATCATTCACTTCCATTTGTGTGTTTACCTCTTTTGAGAAACAGCTGCGAAGAGTGATTTCACCTAGCCATCCTTGTGACACTGCCGTGATTGGAAAATTCCAACCTGTACCTGGAATCTGCTGCTATCCCTGTTTATCACTCGTTCCTCAAAAGACGAGTCTTCTTTGAGCTCTTTTCACTGACTCGTAAAATATGAAAAGTTTGCCGAGTTTTGGCCTTCCAGCTCGTTAAATGACCGGAACGCTATCCCTCCTCTAAATTTTAATCTTTTTGGACCTGAGGGATTATTGCACAAAAGGATCGAGCGCTTGTCTTGTTCGGCTCGTTAAAAGTACCGAACAGCCATCCCTTCTGTATTGTTTTATACTTTTTCGGACTTAAGGGATTAGCTGACGAAAAAGGAATTATGGAGTTAACTTTCTGTACCTTTTCAGACTCTCTAAAAATGAAAAGGACCGAGTTTTCTTTGTCGTTAGACTCGTTAAAATGATTAAATAGCGACAAACTTGTCTTTAGACGAGAACGAGTTTCCCTATCGCTAAGCTCGTTAAATCATAGCGATGGGCTTGCCCGAAGGGCAGGTTATAGAACAAGCATATGTTATCCTCCTCAAGCTTGACAAAAATAAAGAGGTACTGGTCAGAAATGACTGGGGAAAAAATTGGGAGAACATCAAAGTTTACTGGTAGCAAGTCACTCTTGAACATGACACTTTTCCTCCGTACCACATCGGGTTGGGTTGTTTCATTCACCGGTCTCATCACCATGGTCCTCGCCAAACCATCCACATTTGGGGTAATGCTACCGATCCATCGCATCAGTGTCGTTATATGTTCAAGAGGGGACATTCTGAAAGTGTCAACCGTGTCCCATCCACTGCCATACATTATCCTTCATCCATTCATGATCGCCACCCTGAATCATATATCACAGTTTGTTTTCACCTCCACTAAAATCATTAGCTCCTTTCCATGTCATTGATGTGGGATTCATTAAGGCCCTCCTTTGACGGATCGCTTCTTGTCGACTTCAGCTCATTATCCAAGAAGTTGATCTAGGAACAACCCCATCAGTACTTTGAAGCTTGCATGCCTCAATGGCAAGTTTCTCACTTCCGGCGACAGGTATACATCAATGACCTTCGACCAGAAGATTTTGCGTGGCGTTCGACGCCAAGTCCTTTATTCACGCCACGTGAATTGTACTGCAGTACCTTGAGGGTCATCGTCATTATTGGTGATTCCTCTCGCGCTTGTTAACGGTTTTCATTATTGACCGGTAATCAAGCGATGTCTTTCCATGTTCGACTTCAGCGAAATTCTCACATGGATCGACTTGTACTTAGAGTGAAGATCGAACGAGTTTGAAGACCCCGGATCTAGTTTCATCCATCCGGGCTGCGATACATATTCAGGAAATATAAAAGCATTTTCCATGTACATCATTGCAGCAGATGATCATCCTATTCAAAGGATGATAATTTCAGCAGAAAATTATCGGTCTACCTTCAGACGATCATCTGTCATATGTACCAAAATGTATTTATAAAAGCTGAGCATGGGAATGCCCGCCTCAGCTAGATCATGAAAATAGAATGAAAAATAATGTATTGTATTGTATTGTATTACAGGGCGCCTCCTCAGCACTGGAATGAACTTCGGACCCTCTAAATAAAGCATTTCACCCGATAAACGGCCTCATACTTTAGGGGGCAACTGTTATAGACATTTTTGTGCCTCGCAGCATGGAGCATGAAATGTCAATAAATACAGGGATCCTCAGTCCCTAAACATGTTGTTCTTACCCCTAAAAGAACAAGGTCATCAAACAACAGCACTTCCAATCAGTTCTCCACCTGAAAACACTTCAAAACAGGCTAATTTTGGATCATGTCAGCTGCTCCACTGAGCATCTGCGCTGGAATGCAACTGCTCCTCCTTGTACCTGCGCTGGAAGTCAAATCTAATGAAGGCTACCTGCGCTGGGCGAGATTGGCCAAGTGGCACAGTCATTCTGCAAAGTGTCAACTGCCCAGGAAGCTTCCAAACTGACACTTGGTTCATGAGATTCGCCCTGTGATGAGTAAGAGGTACTTGATCACCATGTGTAAGCAAGGATCTCCAAGTGGACTCAAGAACTGAAGATTAACTGAAGAGGGAGAGGACACTAGTCAGCTCTATGCCAGCCTCAAGCTGACTCATCCTCTCTTCTTCTCTCCTATATATAGAGCTCTTCTATGAGGTCTAAGGGGGCTGGAATTTTGTGTAAAGCAAGGAGGTGCTGTTGGTTTACAGTTAGAGCTATTGGGTGATTGTTTTACTAGAGGTAAGAGGAGAGTTCTTGCTGCTGGGGAGGTGCTGCTGGATTGGAGCCATCATTGGTTGTAACCTTCTCAGAACCCTGTTACTTCTATCAATAAAGTTTTGCATGTTCTCCTATATACTTGTATTGCATTGATGTATTGTATTTACATGTATATTTGATTCACTCTAATCCATGCATCAGTTATGAGTACATGTATCTTGTAGTTTCCTCTCTTGTTCTGTGCAGGATCTGTGTGTAGCAGGACCGGCAAAGAGAGCAAGGAGCTGGGAACAAGAGACAAAGAGAGAGGATAAGGATCGACTAAGCGAAAGACACCAGGTTGGTTAATCTTTTCTTCCTTCTCTCTGTACTTTCATAAAGGAAAATATCAAAGCTTTACTTTCAGTTGTTGCTAAAGACTGTCACCTTTAGAGTAGGGATAGGGTCATCCGAGTCGGATACTTTTCCCCACAACACTACCTCTATTTTTGAAGTTCAAGAAGCTAGTAATAAAGTTGATGAAGATTATCTGATTTATGAATCATATGATACAAAGGAGGATGATGTTTTTGCATATTTTTAAAGGGATTTTCTTGCCAGCAAGTGGGGAGAAGATTACCAGCAACAACGTTTTAAAGAAGAGAAAAGCAGTGTTTGTGGTTGCCTTTTGCAGAAATATTCTTGCCTGGAAATTGTTCAAGAAAGGGAGGTAGATGGAAATCTTTCTCATCAGTTCTATGATCCATTAGCTGACTATATGGCATATTTATTTGACCAGCAGCAGATCTCAATTATGGAGTATGTATTGAATTTTTTACCTGAAACATTCCACATGGTACATGCATGTTTTAAGTTCCAACTTTCTAGAGAACAATGGCATAAGGTCCAATACTCAGATGTTGGGTTGGTATCATTGGAAGGTTGATTTCACTTGGGAGAATCGAGCCTTGTACATAAGTAGGAGTTGTACATAAATAAGCTCACTACCCGAGTGTTTAATTTCTAGTTTTTAGAAGTTGTAGTTTTACATTTCAAGTATTTTGAGGAGAGGAATCACAACAAATAAAGTTATAGAGAGTTTTTTTGGTTCTACAAGTTCAATATATTTTTGAATCCATGCCTAATGGTGAAGGCTACTAATCTATAGGTTCTCAACACCTTTCCAACAAGGCCTTGTCCCCAATTGGAGCCAATGTTGTCACCTATCATAACATCTTATAGTTGTGTCAAATGGTCTTATTTTTCATCCCTGGTGCAGATAATGATAGTTGCATTCTTGGTTGACTAAAGGAAGAGCCGAAATATCAGGATTTGATTTTTGGAGGCCAAAATCCAAGAGGAAGTGTCAAAATCCAGAGGCCGAAAATAAAAGGGAGATACGAAAAAGGAAATGAAGAAGAAGTGTCAAAATTTCAGGAGCCGAAATGAAAATGGAGAGCCAAAATTTTGAGGGATGAAATGAGAAAGGAAAGCCGACCATTGGGACCCAATATTGGAACCTCGAAGTAGAGTGATATCGGAACCTCAGAGTTTCTTAACTCCTTAAAAATTGAAATTCTTTGAAAATCCTTCAGTTTGCTGAGAAAAGGAAATACAAAGGAAATCGTTGAAAAGCTAAGGACCTAAGGGATCCTTTCTCTCTCCTTCGAAGAAGAGACATGGCAACTCGTGATTGGCCCCAAGGAACAGACGTGGCATATGCTGTCAACATGGAGCAGTCGTATGGTGGAAATGTGGCAATTGGTTTCAGCATTTTTTGGAGGCCTAATGGGGAAAATCTAGGTGATATGTGTCACCACTTAGGAGAGACCACATGGAGATGATGACCTCAGCATGACATCATCTTAGAGGTCGGCATTTGAAAGGAAAGACATTTTGTAACCCCCGTTTTATAAAAGGTTACAATATGATGAAGGGGCTTCGATGTATGATTCACACATGGTCATGGGAACTCAAGAGAACCAATGGCGTAGAGCAGGGCCAAGCACCTAAGTGCTATAAATATCATCGGAAGAGGGGCACATTGTAACTTTATTTTAATTTCAATTCGAAGAACTTTCGATGAAAAGAGCTCTGATACGTTTATGGTTCATGGTCTTGGGAGACTTAAAGGAACCAAGGATGGAAGAGAAAATACAAAGAGAGATAGGCCCCTGACAGGAACCCAAAGACTTTAGTACCCAAGTGCCAAGTCGCTGGTCATGGCACCGAGTTCTACGGTGGAATTGCGACAAGGGGGCTAAGCAAAATGGAGCTAGGAGCATCAAAACTTTTTGATTTGATAACGTTTATTTTAAAAAGAGTTACGACAGATGAAGGCTCTAATACTAAAACCCCTCAGCATTATACCGATGGTCCTAGGAGGTGGTCCTATGGTGTATGAGAAATAAGGAGCTAAACAAAAAGGAGATAAGGCCATCAAACTGTTGTGATTTTGTAACATTCTTTAAATAAGAGTTATGATGCATTGAGGCCCAATATTTCAACATGAAAGTTACAATGGATGGATGGTTCAATAGCTTATTTACAGAGCACCTATAACACCACCACTCTCGTCCACATCCCACCCTAGAAATAGGAAATTCAAGTGGTTAAGGGGAGAAAGCGACAAGCATATTGGTAGGTAATCGTGGAGTAATATAATGGCATATGCGTGGTTGGACCACAGGAAATCAAAGAAATCGGCATGGATATATTTTTCTATGTCAATAATGACACCTTATGTTTCTCATGTTTTGTTAATTTTTACATTTTCAAGAAAAGAATCAAATTTGTTATGTAATCATTAGGATATCTAGAAAATCTGCATGATCAGACAATTGGTAGTTCAAACAACTATAGCATTTTCAATATATTTTGTAATTTTTGTTTGGACTCCCTCCCTATAAATATGGAGGAAAATGTCATTAGAAGGGTTGTGGATTTTTTGGTATCGATCGTTATATTTTTCTATCCTTGAGGTCATAATTGTTTTGCATTTTTCACAAGTTTGTGCCATGTGACATGTATTTCATTCTTAAAAATTAATGAAGAAGCGGTTGGTGATTACAATAATTTTGGATATGAATTATTTTTTCTTCCTTTATATGTCACTTCATGTGTGTTTTTATTCTTCAGAAATTATGTAATTGTAGCTTTCAGATTCACTCTTAAATCCCATATTTACTTGTGTTATGTTGTAGCAGATGTTACCTATGAAATTACATGTTTACCTATGTTGTGTGATAGTAGATGGTACTTGTGAAATCACATATTTACTAATGTTATATGATAGAAGACGGTACTTGTGATATTTCATATTCACCTATGTTATGTGATAGCAAATAGTACCTAGGAGACATTGAGTTGGAAGCCTTAAAATGCGCTCCATAATTTCTACACTTAATTCCTTTTATCCTTTCATGATTCTACTGGGATTTTTGCATAATGTTATGTGTTGATCCAACCCTCTGCACTAGGTTCCTCCTTTACATTTTTCTTTTCCATATTTACTACATTGACAAATTTAAGTTGCATTGTCTGTGTGTCAGCCACTAAACCTGAAACATTTATTCTTGGGAATGATACATTGTTTACGTGCATCCTGGATCTGCCTCTGATAAAGGAAATTGAACCAAATCTAAATCATTTACATTCATCTCTTGAGCAACAATGAATTATCTTCAAGAGACACTAAGATGTCCTAGGCAATAACCTCTCCTCAACGTGGGGGTTGTCTCTAGGAGCTACAACACCACATTTTAATTATATGGATTATACTTATCACTTGATGCATTATTCTTATCATTTAACTTCAAACATACATCACTCAAATTTGGTATGGGGAAACTATAAATATTACAAAGGGTATCAAAATTTGTGTTCTAAAACTCTACATATGTCAGCCATACAAAGTACCAACTAAATGCAAATTTACTTTCATTACTTCATATTCATGAACTTATATGTAAAACCTTTAAGCATCAAACTATGCGTCATACAAACTATACCATGTTTTATAATGTTCATTGTTGATTAACTCACAAACTATAACTTGAAACCTATCATCAAACAAAGACTTGGAAATTAACTAGAAAAACAAAGCAAAGGTTGACCAATGATAAATTTGGTGGGTAATAATGACATCCAAAATGTGACTTATATGTGACTATATTTGTTCACAATACTGATGCATTCTACTTATCCACATTTTAACTATATTCATTCTACTTATCACTTGAAGCATTCTACTTATCATTTAACTTCAAACATGCATCACTTGAAAAGTTGGTATGGGGAAATTGTAACTATTACAAAGGGTATCAAAAGTTAGATTCTAAAACTCTACATATGTGAGCCATGCAAAGTACCGACTTAATGCAAATGTACTTTCATTATGCCATATTCATGAACTCAAATGTAAAATATTTAAGCATCAATTTGTGCATCATGCAAAATGTACCATGTTTTATAATGTTGATTGTTGATTAAACTCACAAACTATAATTCGAAACATTACATCAAACAAAGAGTTGGAAATTAACTACAAAACCTAAGCAAAGGTTGATAAATAAGAACTTTGGTGGATAATAATGGCATCCAAAATGTGACTTTTATGTGACTACATTTGTTCACAATTTTGATGCATTCTACTTATCCACATTTTAACTATTGAATTCTGCTTATCACTTGATGCATTCTACTTATCATTTAACTTCAAACATATATCACTTGAAAAGTTGGTATGGGGAAACTATAAAAATTTCAAAGGGTATCAAAATTTGGGTTCTAAGACTCTACATATGTGAGCCATACAAAGTACCAACTAAATGCAAATTTACTTTCATTGCTTAATATTCATGAACATAAATGTAAAATCTGTAAGCATCAAATAGTGCATCACGTAAAGTGTACCATGTTTTATAATGTTGATAGTTGATTAAACTCACAAACTATAACTTGAAACCTCACATCAAACAAAGAGTTGGAAATTAACTAGAACAACTAAGAAAATGCTGATCAATGATAACTTTGGTGAGTAATTATAATGGCATCCAAAATGTGACTACTTTTGTTCACAATTTTGATGCATTCTACTTATCCACATTTTAACTATATGCATTCTACTTATCATTTAACTTTAAAGATATATCACTTGAAAAGTTGGTATGGGGAAATTTAACTATTACAAACGGTATCAAAAAGTTGGGTTCTAAAAATCTACATATGTGAGCCATACAAAGTACCAACTAAATGCAAATTTACTTTCATTGCTTCATATTCATGAACTTAAATGTAAAACCTTTAAGCATCAAACCATGCATCATGCAAAATGTACCATGTTTTATAATGAAATTTATAATATGTTTTCTTTGAACAACTTTATTTTAAAACTTAAGTATCAACCCACATCCATAGTAGTTCTTCTATACAAGATGATGGTCTATTCATGAATGCAAAATATACACCATGTTTTATAATGCAATTTTAAGTTATGATTGCTTAAGACATCTACACCATGATAAGATTCATGAATGAAAAATGTACCATGTTTTATAATTTGTGATTTTACTATTCATTAAGAAACTTGATCAAATATAAGTATCAACCCAAGTCCATATTATCTTCTACAACATTATAAGAATCATCATGCAAAATGTATAAACTCCAAAAAAATTATGTTAAAAATCAATTTATAATAAATATTTCTATGAAAAATATGTCCAAAATTTATATCATGATAAAAGTAAATATAATAAAAATATTGTAAAATAGACAAATGCATCAAGGAGAATCTTTCTTGCATCTACAGTCTATCATCATCCTAATCCTATCATCATCTTCATCCTCATTGGTGCCCTGCACAACATGTGTAATATGCATATATACATAAGATTGTGTACTTTTAAATTAAATTTTAATGTATTAAAATTAAATGAGAATTTTATCATCAAAACAAAATTATAAAAGGTTTCAAATTCCATGCAATACCCCATGGTTTTCCCCCTATATTGTGCCCTTGTGGATGCCATGTACAACACATGTACATGTATATATTAAAAATTTTAAATTGCATATGAAAATGCATAAACTCGTAATATTAAAAAAATTGTAAAAAAAAAAATTCAAATTGTCTAGATGATCCAATCTCCATAGCTGACTTCATTGCTAATGTCCCTAGAGAAGGAAAATTACCTTCACAAACCTAAAATTCGAAAATTTTAAAATTGTATGATAAATATCATTTTTTAACGAAACTTTCTTCAATTTATAACGAAACAAAGTTGAAATGTTGAATAATTGTGACAAGTCAATCTATGGCACATCTCCTAATATGGAGGAAGAGATTTGTGCAGTGCGACACTTTCTAGATGGAATGGAAATCTATTAACATTTACTTATGTAATTATTTCTTTTACAAAAGTGTCTTCACAACACTGATATAATAAAAGTAAATTAATAATATGGACATGTTCTTAAAAAAAAAAAAGAATTAACATCTCTCAACATATCTTCATTTGAACCCTAACCCAACAATGTTATATTATTAAAATTTTCATTCAACAAATGAGTTAACTGCAAATAGTGGTGAACATATGAAACATTCATGTTAGATTATATCTAAAACAAATTACAAAATGTGTGTGATTTCATGCCCTCTTATAAGCATTAACATTAAAATATCTCTTCTAAACATTACCACATACATTACATTGCATTAAAACATCAACCCCAAATATTAACACATATTGATCCCATGCCCTCTTCCTCATGACCAATTAGGTCTTTCTGACCATCATGACAAGCCTTTGCATACATTGTACGCTCTTCAATATTCATATTATCTATTTCCACATATGATTTAAATATAAAATTAGCACGTGCGTAAGCTTGTGCTCTTTATTGATTTAGATCAACATCAAATCTAGTCAATGCAGTCTTTATGTTGTCAAGAATGGAATCCCTTACTTCTCGACCAATCTAAGAAGTGGCATCCATCTCTAACCAAAGAGTTATGATACGTGGTGGTTGATGTACTGAAGGAGGCAAAGGATGAGGGAATGCAGTATCCCTTAATGCACCCTTCCAATCAAATTTTTGACCTTTTAAAATACCATAATATTTGGATGGAAGGTCGGTATGATCAAGTTTCATACCCAAAAAATCTTTGCATAAAAGAATTGAGCAAAATAATGTGGAACCTCATCATTCCATGGAAAATTTCCATGTGCTGTAAGGAACCTTTCATACAAATGGTGGGTTATTTCATGGTGCTTAAAATATTTCACCTTCAACATCTTTTTTTTTTGCCCTTCTTTAGAATTAAACATAGATTTGGCATGTGCTTTTGTAACCCTCCTATTTACTTCAACCCATTTATCGGGAACCATCATTGTTTCCTTACAATACCTCACCATATCTATAAATCCATCAATTATCGGCGCAAGGTTCTTGTACATATCAAGATATGTACTTAGGGAGTGCAAAACTATTTCTAAGCTTTGTCGACTCTCTACAGGGAGCTCCAACCTATCAAGATCATGCTTCAATTTTGAATAATAAGTTGTGCACCTATGTAATGTACATTGTTGTATATTTGTCTCCCAATGAATCTCATCGGGAATATCTAAATGATAGGTGGTAGTTGGCGTATAATATTCTTCTTGAAATGCCATCCTTTACCTACATTAACTTTCTTCTACCTTTTCACCCCCTTATTCAATATAATTACATAAATATTAAAAAATTTCAATGTATTAATATACATGCAAAATATACATATATGTATATGCACATACACTTTATTTATGTAAAAAAATGTTTTAAAATAAATAAATTTAAATTATATAATTTACCAAATGGAGGACCATGATCCGATTGAGATTCACAACTACCCGAGGATGGCTGAGCACCATCACACCCAAGTGCATGAGTTGATTGATCTTGTTGACCACCATCATGCCCAAGTGCATGAGTTTATTGAGATTTTTGACCACCAAGAGAAGGTTAAGCACCCTCACGCGACGACCTAGTGAGCTATGATTCTAAAAAATATGGAAATTATAAATTAATAAATTTAGATTTTTGACAAAAATAAATTCAATATGTATGTACATATGATTCTACCAATTTATCATTTAAGTAAATGCACATAAATATATATACTATACCATGATGATCATGTAAAAAATGATGATCCTCCTTGATTGATCTGATACTCTCATCGACCTAGTGAGAGATGCTTTTAAAAAAGATGGAATTTATTTAAATTAATAAAGCTAAATTGACAAAAATCAATTTAATACATATGTACATATGATTCTATGAATATCATTTAAGTTTGCACATAAACATATATATACCATGATGATGATGTAGCGTACGATGGTCCTCCCCTTATTCATCTGACACTCTCGTCGATCTGCGACCAATCTTGTCGGTATGAATAGAAAGTTGAACTCGAGTCGATGCTCGAGACTCACTTGATTCTATATCCCATTTATGCCTTGAACAACCATGTGGTGATTACTCATGTGATGATGCAAACCCTCGATATATATATATATATATATATATATATATATATATATATATATATATATATATATATTATATATATATATATATATATATATATATATATATATATATATATATAGATAGATGATCTTTCAAAAAACCAAAGTTACCTCATGTGTTTAAAATCTTTAAAATTAACATTTAAAAATATCAAGAATTCAAAAAATTAATATGATAGATAAATGTAACTATTTACGGGTTTGTTCAAAATTATTTGGTGCATGGTTCTCTTCAGCCCAAGACAATAAATATAAAAAACAAGTAAATACTTAATATTAAATGTTCAATTCAAATATACTCAAGACTAAAAACACAGATGCTGAAGTGCACATCTTGCGAATTAAATATTAAATTTTCTTAAACTTATCACCGTGCTAATTCAACTGATAATTCACTGGCTAGTGAATACAAAGTGGGGGCACACTTAGTATAATATTGAAGGAACCACATGGTCATTAAAGACACCACATTTATAACTAAAAATCACACACATATCATAGATATCTTACATATCTTACATATCTTACAATGTTCATCAATAAATTTTTATGGACTGGCTCTTGATACCAATTCATCTTTCACACACAAATCTTGAATTGGCATTTCCCATACAATAGATCACTATACATCCTATTAACATTTGCACAATGACTTATGCTAAATGATTGAAATTGAATAGCAATAATTTTTCCTTCTCTATGCAGTTGTTTTAACTTCTCCTTTTTGAATTGGTACATGCCTTTCATCTGGTTGCACACGAGTTCAAAATTGGTGAAGACTAAAATGCCATTGGATCCATAGTCCCCAATTGTTCCTAAGCCTTCTATAAGTGTAATATAATATCCTTCATTTTTTTTTGTCCTTCCAGGTAAATCCATTTTCGTTTGGAGGACTTTGTTTGTTGCAATATTATATAGCACATACATAATCATTACTTGTCCTAAATTGGGATAACAAAAAAGTTGAATGCATAATGTCCATTTTTCAACCATGTTTAATGGGTTTTCTGATCCTTGTAAAAAACAAATTCAATAAGATGAATAATATGTTTCTTTTTTTCAAATGCCTTGGCCATAAAAAGTTTGATCAAGAAATTTATGGTGGAAATATGAAAAATAAGTATCAAATTCTATGGAATGCATTCTAGGTACTAGGTAGATGGTTAGCATGGCAAGTGGGTAGGACTCTAATTTTACTTCCTTTGGAAACTTTATTGTCGGTTGTTTGCTTCAAGTCGAGAGATCAAACTTGCCAATCTTTAGTAATGTAAAGTTCAGATTTAGTTTTTTTATAACCATGCAAAGAACCAATCTATAAAAACCAACCATTTTTAGTTTTTATTTTCAACATTATATTTCAATAAAATCCCTCATTTTTTTTTAACTAACTATTCGATTTCGAACCAACTTCTTTCCCACCATTGTAAAATCTTCTTTCCATTATTTTAGTATAATGTTGAAAATAAAACCCCACATTTTAGGTTTTGTCTTCGACATTATATAAATGGAATGAAGCTTCCAAAATGATGAGAAGGAAGCTCCTTCAAAATCGAATGTTCCTTTGTTAGATAGTACTAACAAATTTCAAGTTTGCTAGATCTCCATTTGAAGCAAATTGTCGATGATAAAATTACTGAGATGTAATAATCATATGCCTTACAAATTGAACAAGTGTGATTGTGCGTGTTTTCTCCAACTCTGAAACAACATATAGGAGATTGTGGGTTGTATACTTCAATAGATATTGGAGTCAGAGGAGTGTACAAGATTTCAATGAATTTTTTCTCACTTTTTATATATTTTAATTTAATTTCTTCAAATTTTAGTCAAAGAACCCTATTTTAGAGACACGTACATCCCATATGACATTGTGTAGAATTTGGGTGTTGCTTCCACATTTCCCTCAGATGCATTTCCCAGAGTGTAAAAAAATCAAGCAAGGTATTTCTTAGTACATGGAATGACCCATATCCTAAATCAAACTTAATAATGAAATGATGTGATAATTCATAGTCAATGGATCCATCCATGTTAAACTTGATAAACAAGAATTTGTTAATATGCACAAAAACTTGTGTAAGCCGAGATTAGACATTACTACCTTGAGAACTTAAGCTATTCCACCATTAAGAACCAAAAGAAGATCATCATTCCAAATATTAATATTCTTCAAATACATTACCTTTGTTTAGATTAAGTCAAGAATTGTAAAAGTTTCAAGAAATTTTCTACTACTAATGAAATCAAGAGACAAAAAATTCTTCTACTAGTCTGCAGAAAGTAAAACACGTGATATAAACACATGCAATAACATGCAATCATCAAAACACAACATAATGATTTACAGGGAAACCCAACTGGGGAAAACCCCTCCATTACTTTGGATTATTTCATATGAGAAAGAGAAACAATTACAATGTCTTGTTTCAACTCTAAAGCACACCTTGCACTGCAAAATTATTCTCTTGCTTCCTGACCTTCTATAGCCAACACTTACCTAATTCAAGCCTCAACAAACCTCCAATTTCCTTGCACAATTCAGGAGAAATTGAGCTCCTAAATAATAGGGTAATTCCCTATTTCCTTGTGCAAATCCAAGGGGAATTGATCACCTACTTAGTGCAAATAGTGTTAAATTATAAATAGAAATGCTCCTTTTCCATCCAATCAACTAGGAAATTTGAATTCCATGCATGACTAGGTATATTTTTAGTTGATTTACTAGTTAACTGAGATATAAATGAGTTAAAAACAATCATAACTAATCAACTAATGACTAGAGCTCAGTTAACTGAGTTCAACTAACAATAACTGAACTATATTTCTAGATCTTAGCAATAAACTCATGCACAACTCTACTTCTAGCCTACAAATTTGAATTTACTAACTTAACTAGTAGACAAGGCCATGTAACTCTAGCTAACTTCAATCCAAGTCATCCTTTTGATGTGGAAAATCAAATTTCTCCATTTCACTAAGGCATAAGTCAAATGAAGATTTTTATTGCTACAATTTCAACACTCCCTCTCAGTAAGAAAATGGTTTTGTAAAACCCCAATATTTCTCCTTTACAGGAATGTAATGTAACATGGTTTAAGACTCACTCTCATTATTGTTGTGGCTACTGCACCAACTACAACTGAGAAGCATCCAAAATCTTGAATCAATTGTATCTTAGATGTAACTATCTCCTGAGTCTCTAACTGCTACTAGCCTGCAACTGTCGCTCAAGATCTGACTGCATCAACTAACATTGATCCTTCTGCTACTAAATATTATGGGCCCATGTAGCAAGGCTAATGAGCCAAGAGAAGAGTATATTGCAACTATTGTTGCTCTTCTATGGACCCTGCCCAAATCTTTGCAACTCTGGGACTAAAGCTCTACATCACCCAACCTCATTCCTAGAGTTATAACTGCATCGATGATGAAATCTACTTCTAGCTACTAGATATTTTTCACTCTAAATCTAATCTATTTAACTTTTCTAGTATCAATATGTTTCAATAAAGTTTTTCCCTTACTAAACACCACATCATAACCTTTGTCCTCCAATAAAACTACATAAATCAATCTTTTCTTCAGCCTAGGAACATACATTACATTTTTCAAGTGAAGATGGGAGCCTGACTCCTTAAAGGTGACAATATGTTGTAGCGGTTGCAACACCCTCCAAAATTTTGGCCTGCATCCAATTTTGGAGACTTCCTTGGTATTTTCTTGGATGTTTTCAAACACTCGGGCTCATCCCATGAGCTCGTGTCGAGTCTTTGCACCCTCCTTACTTGACCATTCACCAGACAACTTTTAGCATGTTGGTCACAATGTCATGCTTGCGGTCATGTTATGGCTATATTGAATGTTTGTCTTCGTGTATACAAGTAGTGTTTGCTATGTATGCATCTTTCACACTCACACATGAAGTTGTATCCAATTTCACGCAAGTGTCATTGCAGTCATTCAATGACCTATCTCAAGTGTCACACTTGTTGCTCGCACCCATTGGTTAGTCACACTAATCATGTTGCCTTGTTGGTTCGACATGTCTTTTCGTCAAGTCATGTTGAATGTGTGTTCGCAAGGTCATGCATGCATAAGTTCACTTGTTAACACATTAGTCATTTTTTCGATGATCTATCGACCAGACCACCTGCTGGACCTCCACTGAGCAGCACTACACAACATCAGCCCTCAGTGATCATTTACTCCTGCCCAAAATTGTGCAGAGCTGGAGGCTGCCTCCCAGGAAGTTTGCACTATGCAATCCAAAAATCAACCCAAATGAATGTCACCCAAAATAGTGCAGAAGTTGCTCAGCAAGCCATCTCAATCTATGCTGACTACAAGCAAATCTATCAAGCTTCCTGCTGGTCAACCAGATAGTTTGACCGGCCAGTGACCCTAGACTTCACTACTCCCAAAATTGCGTAGAAGCTGCTAGCTATGTGTTCACGAACAGATGAACACATGAAGCATGTCAAGTACTAGTGAAGGAGATACATGCATGTGCAGCATCAAGCAAACAACAAGACCATCGAAGCATCCGCACACCTTTCCATGTGGAGGTCAATATATGATACACCAAGAGAACACTCATCACTCAACGACACTACAGCTTGACATGGACACCACCATCAACATGAACATACCAGCACTGTCGTGTCCAGTCATGTCATGAGTCATCTTGGCCACATCACTAATATGGGCCATATTGTTGTAATTAATGTAATGTAACATGCAAGTCCAAGAGACCCACATGTAAAGTTGAAGAGTCATGTAAAGTTGAAGAGTCATGTAAGTCAAACAGTCATGAGGGAAGTCAAATAGTGACAAGGGTCAGTTTCACCCTTGGCTATATATACCCCTCATTTGTACATGCAGAAGGCTTTTCACCTTGGCTCCTCCCTCATAACCGTGAGAGTCTGTAATATTTTCTTTGAGGAGAGAGAAGTGACTCCAACTCCTCGTTATCGGGGTTAGTGATGTATAGTGTACGGATGTGTCTTGGCACTTTCTCTAACAGAGGTGGGACTATTCCCTTTCAACTTGAGACTCACTCTCACCTTCTCCCTCTGCAGTGAAATAACTTTGACACAAGCAAAACTAAGCATTCACTAGGAACATGAACCTTGTTGTTTGAAGACTAAGTATACCACTCTCATGTGCTGACAAGCAAGAGCTAAGGCACATCTTCAAGATAATGGCAACTGGGCCATTGTACCGGATGGGACTCCTACACCAAAGAGTGTGAGGTCTAGTTGGGACTTCATATCGGGGAGATCCCCTGAATGTTGGTAAATCCAATACCATCAATATTTTTGGCGCTAGAAGGAGGGCCAGATGACAAGATGAGCCTGTTGCATCTTGTTTGAATCTCTTACCAAATGGATCATACACGATTCGTGCTCTCGAGATGTTTCTTTCATTTCTCCCTTAATCAACTATCAATCCCCAATGAGATTCTTGATCACTTATCCTTGTTAAAGTTTGACGGTGAGGACAGAATGACCGTAACCATGAATATTTTTATTTTCTTCCATTTCTACGAATCTCATGAAATCGATAGTGAAGAGCTTGTTTACGTACTTTTCCTCCTCATCCTTAAAGATCGTTCTAATCGGTGTTTTCATACCCTGCCACCTTCTTCCATCCATTCCCTCCTTACTCTCCTCAAGGAGCTCCATCAAGCCTTTGATAAGTGTAACCACCAAGATGTCTATGAAAGAATATCTTTTTTAAGAATGAAGCCTAGTGAATCATTCGATGATATTTCTACACACTTCCTTCACCTCTATCATGAAATTACTGTGGTTTCTGGACATTGACTTCATGAGCAAGGAGTTGAAATGCTTGGTTCATGTTTCCTGACATGGTGAACCACCTGATTTCTCTTCTCCCTCAACTCTTGCGGATCATGAGGCCCCTCAATTTGTAGAGGAGGAGCCCAACACCTCATTTGTTCCTTGTCCTCCTCCCTTCCCTGTCTCAAAGTGTGTGCCCCCTCGTACTGGTCACAAAGATAAGAAATCTGTGCAGCGGATACCCCCTCACAACGGTCGCAAAGATGAGAAATTTGTGTAAGATGTTCCCAACTCATCTTCTCAGTCATCTCTCAATCCAATGGAGGAAATTCCAGAATGTCTTATAAATCCTATGGCGAAGACTCATTCCTCCTTTCCGCAAGAGGAAATCAATGTTCATAACCCAAGTCTCGAGTCTAATTTGCATCTCTGCCATCCTCCATCATGTACAAGCCGTGACTCCTTGTACCATGACTCGCTTGATCAATCTAATTCACAAGATAGTTGTGTGCATTCTCCCGATTCTCAAGTTGTTGGCTCAAATTGTGGTCATGTGCAAGGTAGTCTCATCACACAAGTGAGGGAGAAGAAAGGTGAAGAAAAAATCAATTCCTCTTCTATGTTTCAAAATGGTTCACATCATGACAATGAGCTTCCATTCTTGGTCAATTCTCAATCCGATAATCTTGGTGAAACATCACACACAATTAATTCTTTCAACCAACCTCCAGTCTTGATTTTTCATCACTCCCATGCTTCTGTATGTGGTGATGAACACCCAAACACAACATGTGATCTCTTGTTCTTTGATGTACACTCTAACTTAGATCTGGAATTTGCACCAGTCAAAGTAGACTTCCATATTGAAACTTCTTCTTCACCCCACTTTCCCATGTGTCCTACAATTCATAGCACATCGACATGTGTTGGAGATACTCCATGTTCTCTTGTTTCTTCATCTGATGAGTTATCTCCTCGATTGACACAAGGCAGTGAGGTTGTCCATGATGAAAACAGTCTCAATGCACAAGACTCTTCCAACCCATCATCATCTTGTATGTTCCATGAAGACAACTCGTCAAGTCAGCTTGTTGAAGCTAAAAATTTTGATGAAGCCTGTGAGAGAGATGGTTACAATCCTAAGAGAAGTTTTGAAATCAGCAACAACAACCATCCTCAATCCATGCATGATTTGGTTCACATCTCAAAATGCCATTTCTCAATGCTAGAAAGTTCCAGGGCATGCCATGGAGCCGAGGAAATTCAACGTACATTGACGGTTATGTCAAGACCTTGAAACATTGGTATTCCCCTCGAACCAAATCAAATTTGGTTTCTCATGCAAAATCCATTTATCTGCATGGTTTGCACTCAACATGGATCCCCATGTAAAAAATGTTTACTATTCCGGGTGCGATATTTCAAAATTTCAAATTTTCACTAATGATCGAATCCATAAGTCTGTTACAGCATGTCCATATTCATGGACTTCTCTTACATCCAACTTGGGTTGGGAGTGTATGTCTCTCATGCAATCATGGAATTGTGAAGTTGATCATCTCAAAGACTGTATTTTTCTGGAATCATACTTATCAGATGTTCTGTCTTGTGATCATATCCTTGGTCTTGTTGTGAATCTTGCATGTCAAATCTACCCACTCATCACACCAGCAATAACCCTATGTGATGATAAGAACACAAGCTATCATGCAAATCAAGTTACTCTCATTTCACCACACCCCTATTGGATTCACACATTCACAGTGCTGGCATCATTTCTATATTTATGTGATGACCATGATGCATGTGCAATTTTTCACCAATTACGGGTGTGTTTTTTGTCATATCTAGCACACAACGAACTTGGATCCATCATTTAGAGCATTCGCAAGATTTCTCAAAAAAATTATTTGTTCATGTCAAGCTGGGAATCTGGCATCTCGACCAACTAGTCTGATTTGTCTTCTATCTTGGGTGGCTTTCCTGCAGTTTATCATTTTCCCAATAGTACTTCCAATGATAGTCACTTCGCACACTATGATCTTCACTATGTAACATCTTTCTCCTCAGAATTTTGTCAAGCAGGTGAGGCACTTCAACCTGCGCTAATGGCTATGGAAGGTCCTCACTATCTTGACATGACCGACGACAATGATCATATCTATCTATATATACCAGATTCCCATAATGAGCCCCTCTCTCGAATCAGGAATATGTCTTTTCAAATAATATCACAAGTATTTCAAAACAACCATCACAAATTTTATGATCCAATCGTTGAATGGCTATAAAAGTCTGACTTGGCGAGTCTTGTTGCAGGTAACAAGCTTCAGTCCTTCCTCGCACTTGCTAAGAAAATTGGTGCAGAAGAATACACACTCACAAGAGGCTTCCAAGGTTTGTTGAAAAATGGTAGTCACCAAAGAGGTAAGCATGTGTGTTGGATGATTATGACACATCTTTCTACCCACAAGTAAGACCTTCTCTCTCGTGTGCAAGTTTGTCAAGTTTTTGTATTTTCTGTTGCACACTTTGTTTTATTTGTTTTAATCACTTGTATCTTTGTGGTTGCAAGTCGGGTACGCCTATGGTGGCTTCACTGGAAATTTCATTTCACATAAACCCAATTGTTTAGCGTAGGAGTAGGAGTAGTGTTTTCTTTCTTGCTTATCTTTTCTTTCTGGTTTGCATGTTTATTTGCTCGCTAACTTGGTTTCATTTGTTTACTTGATTGCTTTGCTTTCTTGTTATCCTTTCACTTCACTTTGCTATTTTTCTTTTCTTTTCTTTGTTTTCTTAATTTCATGCTATTTTTGGTTGTTCCAATAAGTGCTTCCCTCTACTGAGTTCTGGATTTTGAATGAGTATGTGGTTGAGATCCGAGGAGTCTTTTGAAACTGCAGCACTTGGCCAATCCTGTGTCTGTCTTCTCTGTTCTTGGTTATAACCTTCGGTGGATGAATTATTAATGAAAAATATGAGCCATCTGCAAGGGAAGATCTGGTCCAACCATGAAACTATGTGCGCACTAGGAAACCCCATGCCTATACTCAGTCTTCTTCTCTGTGTTCAAGCTCATCCAACTAGTAGAAACGAAGAAGGGGAAAATCTAAATGAGCAAACCTATATCAGAGGTCTTACATGCTTCTCTGAAGGAACAACCTCTTCTGCTTTCAATAAGTCAGGATACCTCTTCGGCCCCAAAAATAAATAAGTTTAGATGCACAGTCCTCTTTAAAAAAAAGAAAAAAAGTGAAAGAAGAGAAAGGCTTCCCACGCAGAGAAGTGATGCATGCAACTCCACCGGGGTAATGACCAGGCTCACTGAAATTGGAGCAATGTGTGTGTTCTTGTGTGATTCTGCCAGGTTCCAAGTCTACTGGCGATAGGCCAACACTAGAGATGAAAACTTATACTCTATAATTTTTAAACTCGCAAGCCAAATTACCCTTTCTAATTTTGAAACACTGTGAACAAGATGAAACTTGTTGTTGTATGTTACTGAGTTGGAAAAAGGTAAACCATGTCTGTCCATGGGGCAAGTGGAGAAGCCGAGGTAACCCGCACAGTGATTCAATACTCCCTGATAGACCAAGGCCCTGTTGTTGTCTAGGCAAATCCTCTTTGCGGATAGAGACGCTCCCTCTAGCCCAATGAGCAGGACTATCAGCCTACGTGACAATCTACACGGACAATTTCCTAAATTACAATCGAAATGAGAGAAGAGGAAGATGGCCTACCACGTTCTGATGCTATAATGTACTCCTTTGTTGAAGACCTTGAATCACTTGTGCCTCAAGCTCAGCTCTATGACTCACAACATTCGGATGCCTGCACAAGGGATCAAATACACAACAAAGCATACAAGTACAAATAATATAATTGAAAGTAATCCACTTAACAAATTAAGGAGCATTAAGATAAATGATGCATTAACACAAAAATTTATCGAAAGTGAACCAGTAGTTGTATATATTAATAAAATAAAGGAGGAAGCATACAACCAAGCCTTGATGTCAATAAGCTCTCCTTGAGTGAATGTCCAAGTCTAAGGTCAAGCTCTCCAAGCACTCGTTTTCCAAGCCAAATGAGTAGCATGTAGGCACTATCTCAGCATAAGAGTGAAAATAGCCAAAGACCAACCATTTGGGAATCGGAGAGAATGAATATATAGGCAGGGAAAGGGAGTTAGGATCTCTCCAAATATAGGAGAAGTCCCTCATCTCAACGAGGTAGCTCATAGGGATAAGATCAAAGGGCAATATTGCGAGAATTCGACCACATCCACACTGAACAACCTCCAACTCGTCATTCTAGAAGCTTCTAGATCAGGAAGATTCTTGTCCTCTTTGGGAAAACTTACCTTTTAAGGATCAATGTAGGAATCCAAGAATAAAACACGCTCACAGTGTGAGACTAGTATAGTGCAACTAGCGACCAACACTAGTTTCCAGTGTCAGGGTTGCGCTGGTCCTAAAATTAGGGTTTGAGAGCTTACTTCTTTAGGGAAGGCTCAAGGCATGTATCCATTAGTGTTTTAGGGAGGATCTGAGTTGTATATTAGGATGGGTACACTGCATGATTGCCAAGTTTCGGGCACTTCGGGGTATGACATCGAGAAGTGCAAGAGGCGTGACAAAATACTATGTAACACCTATGCTATCAATGGACCAAAACAAAGAAGCTAGTATTCAACCAATGTGTCACCAAGTGTTGTACCAATTACAAAACCCTCCAAAATTTTGGCCTGCATCCAATTCTAGAGCCTTCCTTGGTTTTATCCTTGATGTTTGCAAATGCTCAAGCTCATCCCATGAGCTCGTGTCAAGTCTTTTCACCCTCCTCTCTTGCTCGTTCACCGAACATATTTTAGCATCTTGATCACAAATGCATGCTTGCAGTCATGTTCTGGCTATGTTGAAGGTTTGTCTTCATGTATACAAGTTTTGTTCATTATGTAAGCATATGTTGCATTCACACATGAAGTTTTATGCAATGTCACACAAGTGTCATCGCGGTCGTTCAACAATCTATCTCAAGTGTCGCACTTGTCGCTTGCACCCATTGGTCAGTCACACTAAGCATGTTGCCTTGTTGGTTCGAGGTGTCTTGTCATCAAGTCACATTGAGTGTGCAAACCATTGAGTGTGTGTTTTCAAGGTCATGCATGCACGAGTTCACTCATTCACACACTTAGTCATTTTTCCAATGATCTGTCGACTAGATCACCCTCCACCCATTGGAAATCCATTGAGTTGCACTACGCATTCTCATCCCTCAGCGATCATGTATTACTTCCTAGAATTGCACAGAGTTTGACGATGCCTCCCAGGAAGTCTGCACTACGAAATCCTAGAATCAGCCTGACCGACTATCACCCAGAACAACATAGAAGTTTCTTAGCAAGCCATCTCAATTTATGTTGCTGCAAGTAAATCTATCAAGCTTCTCGCTGGTCAATCAGAGAGTTTTACTGGGAAGTGACCGTAGACTTCAGTCCTCCAAAAATTTCGTAGAAGTTTCCAGCATGCCTGCCTCCACTGACAGAAGAAATTATGCAGACATGAAGGACGGACACCCACTTCCTATCACTGCACTATCCTCGAAATTTGCACAGTTCTGTCAGCCAATCCGCCAATCATCCCACCTCCTTCTCCTCCTGAAAACTGAGCAATTTTCTTGGGCTATCCTCCAGCTCCCTAACACCTCACTCATCCCAGAAACTATGTAGACATGTCCTCCAAGCCTGTCTCCTAGCTCTGCGCAATTTTGGCCAGCAATCTCCCATAGCCGGCTGCTAGCCTCCCTAGAGAATCTACATAGTTTTCACTACCAGTGTCCTCCTTGATGCCCACACTACCTCCCTAGAAACTTCGCATAGTTTTTCCCTCCAGCCGAGCTAGATGCCATAGATGGTCACTACTGTTCTGGACTTCTCATCTCAGCCTCTCAGTGACCTTTGTGAAATTTTCCTAGACAGTTCCCCGAAGCCTGCATCTAGGCCTGAAATGTGCTCTGCGCAATTTCAGAGCCTTGTCCTCTCTCCCAGTCACCTGCACCTAAAAAAAAATATGATGCATCATGGTCTTCTCATCATGAGTTGTTTCAGATTAAGGTACATGCATGAGACATGGCACTATGATGAACAAGATCAACAAGAAGCACATGCTACAAGACTTGTTCGCAAACGGATGAACACATGAATCATGCCAAGTACTAGTGAAAGAGATACATGCACGTGTAGTATCAAGAAAACACTAAGACCATCGAAGGCTCTGCATGCCTTTCCATGTGGACGTGAAGCTATGATACACCAACAACACACTCATCACTCAGCAACACTGCAGCTCAACATGGACACCACCATCAACATGAATATACCAGCATTGTCGTGTCGAGTCATGTCATGAGTAATCTCAGCCACATCACTACTATGGGCCATATTTTTGTAATCAATGTAATGTAACATGGATTTCCAAGAGGCCCACATGTAAATTTGAAGAGTCATGTAAGTCAAACAGTCATGAGGGAAGTTGAACAGTCACAAGGGTGAGTTTCACCCTTGGCTATATATACCGCTCATTTGTACATGCAAAAGGATTTTCACCTTGGCTCCTTGCACATAACCTTGAGAGTATGTAATATTTTCTTTGAGGAGCGACCAGTGGGTCCAACACCCCACTGTCGGGGATAGTGATGTATGGTGTACGGATGTGTCTTCGAACTTTTGCTTAATTCAGAATCTTGTTAACAGGCAAGCATGTTTTCACACATGTATTGTATTCATTTGTAAGACTATTCTTTGGATGCTTTTAATTCGTGTGGTTTTAACCTGTACTAAGATAGTTGAACTATTTCTGTTGTTTTAGTGCATGTGTTGTTGTAACTGTGTGGTATTAGTTGTTAAAGTTGTCTTGCCCATGTGGACTACTCCGCCAAACACTCGACAAACTCATTCATGTAAACTAGTTATAACGATTGTTGCACTCGTGTGGACTACTCTACTAGGTGTTGTATGTGTTATTTATTCACCTTTGTGTTTGTGACTATCACATCCATGTGAACGACTCCGTCGGAAGCTGCGTAGATCCTATTGTGTTGTGTGTCTCTAACAGAGTTGGGACTATTCCCTTTCAACTTGAGACTCACTCTCACCCTCTCCCTTTGTAGTGAAATAAATTTGACACAAGTGACACTAAGCACTCTCTAGGCACACGAACCTCATTGTATACCACTCTCATGTGCTAACAAACAAGAGCTATGGCATATCTTTAAGATAATGGCAACCAGGCCATCGTACTGGATGGGACTCCTACACCAAACGGTGTGAGGTCTAGTTGGGACTTCATATTGGGGAGATCCCCTGAATGTTGGTGTATCCAACACTGCCAACACAGTACCAATTCCTTTGGTACTATAGCTCCAATGATGTCCAAATTCTATGTGTAATTTAATATCCTTCTCCTCTAGGCTACTAAAGAATTCCTTATTTCCTGTCATATGATATGAGGCACCAAAATATAGGTACCACTCACTCCCTCTTACTTTCCTTTCCATGCAAGCAAAGAGGGTGAAATCTAACTTGAATCTAGATTCCATATCAGTTTCTCTTAGTCTTGTTGTAGGCTCCTTGCTGGATTTCTTGTGCAAACAATTGGTTGCATAGCATCCATATTCTTGGCGGTGAATTTTTTCTATTTTGCTAAGTTCCTTCTTCTTGCCATTGTTTTGGCTAGATTCAGCCTCGCCTTTGGCCTTCTTTCCTTTGCCAACTAGAGCACATTCTTCTTCCTCATCTGCAATGGATGTGCCACCATCTCTAGTGTTTCTTCTAATATACTCCTGCACAAAATCAGACCAAGTCTCTCCCAATATGGTAGCTTATCTCTACCATTAACTAAATCTTGGTAGTTGCGCCACTATTTCAGAAGGTCGAGGAGTGCTAAGCTCACAAGTTCACAATATTGCACATTTTCCCCTACTCCTTCAAGTTCATCTCGAACCTAAGTAAATCTGGAGATGTATTATGGAATGATTTTATTTTTCTTCATTCAAATAATTATGATTTTATCTCTCAATGCCAATTTCCTAGCATAATTATTTCTCTGGAAGATATTTGTGAGATTTTTCGACATTGCAAAAGGAGTCTTTTTTCCATGCAAGTTCGAAATCATATGATCTCTGAAACCCTCCAGAATAATCCTCCTGACTCTTGTTATGTCTTTCTTCCACTAAGAAAGTTCTTGTGCATCTGATGTTATTGGTTTTGGAATATAAGTTTGTGCAAGTGCTTCTGCATATAATGCTACTAGTTTTGGAATATCAGTTTTTGCATATTCCCATACTCCATTGTCATTGGGACAATTTCCATCTTGCCTTTCTAAGCACAAAAATTTGGACTGCCCTCCAATGCATACTCCAGTCTCAATCTATTGAAAGACATCTTTTCTACATTGAAGTGAATTTTCACCACAAACTCTACAAATTGAAATTTATCTAAATGAATATCTAGAACAAGGTTTCTATGTAATTTTCTAAGGTTTTGATAACATTTAGAAATTGCAAGAAATTTTCTACTGCTAATGAAATCTAACTGAAATCAAGAGACAAAAATTTCTTCTACTATTCTGTAGAAAGGAAAACACACAATAGAAACACATGCGATAACATGCAACCATAAAAATACAAGGAACATGATGATTTACAAGGGAGCCCAACTGGGAAAAAACCCCTTCGCTACTTTGCATTAATTTAGATGAGAAAGAGAAACAATTACAATGTCTTGCTTCAACTCTGAAGCACACCCTGCAATACAAAATTGTTCTCATTCTTCTTCATTTGCTCTTGCCAACACTTAGACAATTCAAGCCTTAACCAACCTCCTATTTCCTTGCATAATTAAGGACAAATTTACCTCCTAAATAATATGGGAATTCCCTATTTCCTTGGGTAAATCCAAGGGGAATTGTTCACCTGCTTAGTGCAAAAATCACTGTACACTTAGCAGTATACAATTACAAATACAAATGTGCCTTTTCCATCCACTCAAATAGGCAATTCGAATTCCATGCATGATTGGGTCTATTTTTAGTTGATTGATTAGTTAACTAAGAGATCAATGTATTAAAAATAGTCATAAATACTCAATTGACCTTAAACTAACTCAACTAATGACCAGAGCTCAGTTAATTGAGTTCAACTAACAATAAATCAACTAGATTTCTAGATCTTAGCAATAAAGTCATGCACAACTCTACTTCAAGCCTACAAACTCGAATTTACTGACTTAACTAGTAAATAAGGCCATGTCACTCTAGCTAACCACAATCCATATCATCCTGCTGATGTGGTAAATCGAATTTCTCCATTTGACTAAGGCACAAGCCAAATGAAGCCTTTTTTTGCTACAATTTCAACAAGAATATCTAAAAAGATTATGCATCTTGTTTAGGAAGTTTTTGAAAATTTTGAATCTATTTAAGAGGTACAAGGAAGGATTTAAGAACCAAGAAATGAAGAATGTAACGAAAGACATGAAATAATAAATATAGAAAATAACTTGAAATGGAAAATTTTAAGATGACAAAGGTCTAACCCTCTTGATCTTAGAGGGGAATTACATCAACTTCTAAATATTCCACAAGGAGTTTTCCCTATTATTAGTGGTGATATAATTATGGATCCTAAGAAACATCATGATAAGTTATTGACTATATGTGATATTCATTTAATTCAACATGATGATGTCATGATTAGAGCCTTATTGCAAACCCTGATAGGACTAGCATATGATTGGTATCTTTCACTACCTACTGGAACAATTTCTTCTTTTGATGATATCAAAGAGGTATTCATAATGAGATATGCTCAGCTAATTGCATATCATACCTTGCTAACAAGGTTCACTCAAATTCATCTTGAAAAGAATGAAAAACTTAGATATTTTAATCTCTACCCTTTTTAGAATCTGCAACAAATTCCTAAATATCAACATCCAAATGATCTAGAAGTATTTGGATGTTATGAAAATGCAATGCCTACAAATGTAAAATATGCTATCAGTTATTCTCAAATCACCAGACTACAATAATCATTAAGAAAATCAACTTAGATGGTAGAATATATGATAAAAACTAATGATGATTTAGAAATCATTCTTGAATGTGTTCAAAGCCAAGTATTGAGGCTAGTCATATCTTCCTACCCTTATTCCTCATGAAAACCAATTCAAGAACAAGGAGTTGGAAGAGGAATTTTTCAAGGGCAACCTATGAATGCAAGAAATATTAAAAAATATGCATCCAAATCATGACAAAAAATAATCATCACACAACTAAACCATACCAAACATCAATGAAAAGTGGAATTATTTATCTCAAAATAAATGATGATCATATTTCTTGACAAAAACCCATCAATTAAATATCAATAACATCAAGCTTAAGATAAATGGTTGATAGGAGTTAAAGGACCAAAGAACATAAACAAAGAGCACCTTAATTTCCAAATCCTTTTTTTTTGTACTAGAAGAAAATGTCCATGAAAATACATTCAAGTAGATTGGAAAATAATAAAAGGCCAAATATATGAAAACATTTAGGATCCTTATATCTTGAAATCTATACAATCTGAAGAAAATATGTAGTCCTTTTCTTAAGTATATTTCATTGAACAAGAATATTATGAAGAAAATCAAGGAAAAATGATCCAAAAAAGAGCTCAAGCAAATATAAATCAAGATGATAAAGTGAAGACAAGTAACAATACTCCAAAATAAACATATCAACAAGTTACTTCAGAACCAATAAAGAATCAAGCGAATGGAACATTCAAGATATCTTATAATATAGTCAACGAACTTATAAATTTACAAATTACTCTCCCATTTCTTGTGGTGGTCAATATTCCTCAACAAAGGGAAAACTTTCTTAATATTTTAGAAAATCAAAGAATTCAATTTCACCAAACTCAAGGACTGAAGAAACTTTGGTTAGAAACCAACAAAGATAAAATTATTTTCCTCCAAGGGTATGAGCACAAGTACCTCCTCCTTATCTTTCTCTTGGAAACCCTGATTTTTTATTTATAGTTATATGGTTGATAATGGAGCCACAAATAATATCACACCACTTTCAATCAAGGAATCACTTGGATTGGGGTATACTAGTTACTATGAAGTTGAGGAAAGTATTTAAACTATTGATTCAAGAAATCCCCTATTTATGGAGAGATCAGATACATTTCTGCATGGATAACTTCATCACCACAAATTAGTATAGCATTAACTATCATAATAGCGGATATCCCGGTTGTATATGGAGTCTTTATTGGTCATCATTAGTGCTCCATGATTGGATGATAGGCTATGAATGATGGAAGTTGTATGATGTTACTAGTTGAGACAGAAATCTTATTAAAATTCCAAGAGAAAAGGGAAGAAAATTTCTATTGAGAGAAAGAAACTAGAATTTATACAGAATTGTATAGAAACATAGATTGGGAATAATGTTAAAGAGAATCTATTGCAGCCCCCAACCTTATACCCACATGGAAATCACCTTACTCTAACTTTCCTCAAGGACCTAACCTGAATTAAGTAAGTGATCATGATCATTGCATTTCTTCTTCAAAATTGTTGGTATGGATATTGGGTTTGATAATATTATTAAGGGTGTGTTTCGTATTAGAATGTATCCTATAAATTTTATTGCATGCATCATATTTTTGTTCTAGTGCAAGGCTTCCTAAATTTGGTAGCTTGTATAGTTGAGGAAATTCTATGGAAGCCTCTAAAAAAAATTTGGTCTATTGAATTAGTTTTAAAAGTGACGATCCCTATACAGGTCCGAGCTATTGGCAATCCTTTAGCTATATTTCTCATTCCCTAACCAGAGATACATTTAGCCCTTGATAAATAAATTAATTAGGAGTCAAAGTCCTGAAATATTTGAGTATCTTTGTTAGCGCTATCAATTTCTAGTTGAGTTATCATGTGGCACAGATATTCATTCTTTGTCATCACAAGCAAGGCCAAAGTAGTTTGAACCAACATAACAAAATCATAAGAAGGTTATCTGAAGGTCACTTTGCATCAAGCTTGTGATCCAGCAGAACTCATATTTGAAGATTTGTATTGGTGGAGGGTTTATAAATGGTTTTGTTTCCTTTCTTTCGTCAAGGATTCAACCCTATTAAAACATGGAATGATAAGAGTTTTTAGATAAGAGTATGTATGTCCTTATTTTGTCTAGATTATATATGGAATTGTCTAAGTGGTTTTGACCTTACTGAATTAACAGGCTGTAATTTCATTGTAGTATGAAAAACCAAAAACCAAAAAAAATCAACAGTGATAAGGAAATAATTTGAAAAAACAGGAAATAAATAGCGATATTTTTGAAAGTGAGCCTGCAAAAATTCCTGCAGCACAACAACAAAAAATTATATCTATAAAACTGGAATAATGAAGTACCTTGTTTTTTGTTGTTGTGTGGTCGGGTTGATAGGAGGACAAGGCACTTGAAAGAAATCCTCCAACACTGAAAAGGTACAAGAACTCCTCCAGTGCCCAATAAAAATACAAAAACAAAAAACAAAAATAAACAGTAGAAAGAAAACAATATGAAAAAACAAGAAATAACTAGTGAGATTTTTGAAAGTGAACCTACAAAAATTCGTACAACCCAACAACACAAATTTATATCTGCAAAACTGGAACATAAAGTACTTGGTTTTTGTTGTTCTGCAGTCAGGTTGATAAGAGGACGAGGCACCCAATAGAATTCATCCAACGTTGAAGAGGTGCAAGAACTCGGCCTCCAATGCCCAACAAACTTGCAAAAACAAAACAAAAAATTCAACAATGACAAGAAAACAATATGAAAAAAAAAATAACTAGTGAGACTTTTGAAAGTGAACCTGCAAAAATTCCTTCGGAATCACAACACAAATTTACATCTGACACAATAGTGCCATAACACAATGCGAACAAATAACAATACCAAAACAGTGCCAAAACAACAATGCCAAAACATAATATGGAAAAAAAACAATGTGAAAACTTTGCAATGGTCTCATGACCCACATATATATAAAACGTTTTTTGGCTAAAACAAATTTCGACCGAAAAACATGTGCTCCCGAATAATATTTTTTCACCTTAAAGTTTGTTCGGTTGAAAAACATAGTGGTCAAATTCTCCCCCACCGGCCAAAAATATGTTGCACAATTTTCAAAGTTGTCATTAATTTAAACATCAAAACTTTTAGCTGAAAGTTAATTTTAACTATTCGGCTGAAAATAAACTATTTTGGCTAAAAAAAATTAAATAGTTCAGCTAAAAAATAATCTAGTTTGGTCAAAAAGGTGCAATCACGAATATTTTGTGATCAGTTCTCATAGAAGTGTAAGACAACTTCAAATTCTCACCCCTTTCCAACAGTGCAATAATTGTGTCAATCAAAGTTTGCATACAAAAGTTATGCCTCTCAGAAGTTAACATATCATGATTGACCACCATAATTCAAAAGGATGGCATATAATCTGCTACTACTCATGGAAAATTGATAGCCATGTGTGCACTATGAATAATACTCTAGAAGAGTCAAATTTATAACTCTATTTGGGAGTTGAAGGAATCAAACTTAACCCCTAGTTGCCTATCAAGTTGTGTTATAACTAAGCGAACGATAGGAAAAGGGGCTCAATTCTATCTCCTTTCATTTTGTTCCAAGTAGAGTAGAGTATCCAAGTGTGAATATAAAGAGAGAATAATAAAGGATATTTTTGTTTTGTAGTAGCCCACGGGACATAGATCTTAGAAAACTACATATACAATGCCTTCCTCTTTGTACTTGTATCTTTTCAATTCCAGACAAAAGAAAATAGAGAATCCTCACCTTCCAACTTGATTTTTATCCCGTAAGGGTTTCCCAAAGCATATCTTTGTGTTCATTGTGGTTTGTAAGTGATTTCATTTACTTGTTCTCTATTTTCTTCAATTTATATATATGTTGAAAATAGAAACAAGAAATGCTAAATATAGAAGTGTTAAATTTAGTACTGCTATAAATAACATTTCGGGTTAGATTCCTATTTTAGTTAGTCCCTGAACTAAAATAGAGAAGTAAAAATTCGAATTTGATCTTAGCAGTTGTTTGTAAAATAATTAATTAATTCACCATGAGTTAATTAGTTGTAGAAAAGCAAACATGAAGTCTATGTGGGGACATGCAACAGTTTCTCCATTAACTGAGGAATCTATCCATCAGTTAAAGAGATAAGGATGAGTTGTAATTAGTTGACTTAGTTAACTGAGTCAAGTCCAGTTAGATTAATTCAAACAGATTGTTGAATTAATTGTGAGTTTAGTTAGTTAATGCATGCATGCATGTAACTACTACACTTCAGATAATTGAATATTCTCTCATACATAACTCATGTATGTCAATTCAGATGGAGGGGCAGTGTACTATCAGTTGCTAGAATATTCCATTGTGAATATCTCTTGCATGCAGAAGGAATTCTTTCCTTTGAGGATTGCGCAGTTACTTCTTCAAGTTTTGCGAGTGTGATGAGGCCAATTCACACATGTTTCTTCACTAGACCCCAAGAAAAATTGCGCAAGGAAATAGGAGGCTTGGAGGGCTTGAGGAGGACATATACAGTGTCTATTCAGTCTTTGAGCTGCATTGTTTGATTGCAGAGAGAGCAGGATAGTTTGAGAGCTAATTCTTTTTGTAACTTGAACAAGATTTCCACTTGTATGATAATATAGAGGTTGGGGTTTTAGGCTGAGGCTTTCCCCGGGTTATTTCTTTTGTGTTATGTATGATTGATTTCTCATTCTCAGTTATATGTGTTCTCATTGATTTTTCTCAATTCGATTAAGCTTCCGTAGAGTTTGCTGTAGAAGTATATCTTGTATTTTTCTTTAGTACATTGCATAATCTTTTGATCTACTGAGGGAATTTCTACATGGTATCAGAGCCAGGTTATCAAAGGAGAAGAACAATATACAAGAAGGGAGAATTTCAAAGTTTGTGGTTCCTGAATATAGAAATCAAGTTCTTATCACATCTCAATTTCACCAATGGCGTTCAGTGGTTTAAGACTTGAGTATGCCCTTGATGGCAACTCAAATTACATAGCCTAGAAGGATCGCATGGAAGCAGTATTAGAGGATAACAGTCTAAAGGACTTCATTGATCAAGAATTCCCCAAGCCGACTAATGCTGCTCAACTGGCGGAATGGAAGAATTGTGTGGCTAGAGCAAGGAGAATCCTCCTGGAGGGAGTTCGAGACCACATTGTCTCAAGCCTCCATGGGAAGGAGACACCGTTTTCAATGTGGAAAACATTGAAATATCTATTTCAAAAGAGAAACGATCAGAGGAAGCTAGCGCTGAAAGACAAGATTCGTAAGATCAAGTGTGAAAAGGACGACACGATCTCTACATATCTGAACAAGCTCTACACTTGCAGGGATGAGCTTGGAAGTGTAGGGATCATGACCATTGATGATGACATGGTGAGTCTTGCACTCCTCGGTCTTCCTAAGAGCTGGCATAGCTACCAAGACTCAATTAATGGAAGAGAAAAACTACCAGATTGGGAACGACTTTGGTCGGATCTGATGAAGGAGGAAATAAGAAGAAGCACCAGAGATGGATCCTCATCGACGCAAGATGATGAGGAAAATATAGCCTTATCGAGTAAGGCGAGGAAAGGGAAAGGGAAGGTGTCCCATCCCAAATCCGATTCTTCCCATGGTGGGAAGAGGATTGACAAATTGAAAGTGAGATGCTTTCATTGTCATGAAGTGGGCCATTATGCTACGAATTTTCCACAGAAGAAATCTAAGAAGGGTTCCTTGAAGGGATCTAACGGTGAGGCATTGGCCTCACAGTTTGAACTAGATTTCTCGCTTATCACATGCATGGTTTCATCCATGGTGGGATGTGTGTGGTAGCTGGATAGTGGAGCTTCATTCCACATGTTAGGTGACAAGAATCTTTTCAATACCTTGGAGGATAAGGATCTCCAAATGTGGATCGAGATGGGCAATGATGGAAAGTATCGTGTTTCAGGTGAAGGTACGATTGTGTTTCAGAGGGAGCATGGAGCTCCCCTCACCCTGACTGATGTAAAGTATGTACCAGGTCTGAAGAAGAATCTTGTGTTTGTTGCTATGCTAGAAGATAAAGGCTAGGATGTAGTCTTTAGTAAAGGAAAATTTTTCCTGAGGCATATCGGTACTGTACAGACAAAGCGAATTGGGATTCAAGTAAAGAATCTCTACAAGATGGAGGTAGATGACTGTGCTGCATTGAGTTCCAAAGCTGAGATGGTGCAGAGCCAAGATGTTGGCGAGATATGGCATAGAAGCCTGGGCCACTTGCACCATGGAGCCCTGAAGATCATGCAACAGATTTCTACTAGATTACCCAAGGGAAAACTTGAGCATATGAATACATGCAAAGGTTGTACCTTGGGTAAGTATGTGAAATCTTCCTTTCCGGATTAAGACAATAGAGCAGGAGAAATCCTAGAGCGAGTTCACTCAGATGTTTGTGGACCTTTCTCTACAGCCTCCACTGTTAAACAAAGGTACTATGTTATTTTTATTGATGATTTTTCTTGTAGATGCTGGATCTATTTTATTCAAAAGAAGGATCAAACCTTCTTGATGTTTTGTGAGTTTAAAGCCTTGGCAGAGAAGGAATCTGGAAAGAAAATAAAAGCCTTGTGTAGCGACAACGGTGGAGAGTATGTGTTAACGGGAAAAGTGTCTACTCAAAATGCCCCTATCCCACTAAGGCGTGACAGTACCTTAGAAACAAACAGAGAAAACTACTTTCGTATTCTTCTTTATGAACTATAAACGAAGAGGAATAGGATGAACCAACCTGTGTCTTGCGCTAGTCCTTTGATCCAATCTCTCTCCTCTTTGACAGCTTCCAGCTACCTGCTCCCTTACTTGCCCAGCGTCACCAAGTTCCTGCAAGATCACAGAATAAGAAAACTACACAAAGACATGGATTTATATTCATAAATAGCTTAGGATCAGATTTAAGCTAAACATGCAAATATAACAAAACATCATTGATACACAAGCATGTAGGAGAAACTCAAATAGTTTTATTGATATAACAAGAAGGTCCAGAAGGAGTTACAACCGATGATTCTTGATCCAGCATCAACCCCCCAGCAAAGGAATCCCCTCTTCACCTCCAACAAAGCATAAATCACCCAATACTCTGATCTCTATCTCAAAACCAACAGCAATTCTCTGCAATGTACAAAATTCCAGCCTCTGGATCTCTGGGATGAGGGATCCATATATAGATGTATGCAAAGAGGATGAGTCAGCTTATGATTTGACTAGTGGCTTCTCTCTGCCAGTTCTTGCTTCCACTTGGAGACTGAGAGCCTCTTACTCATCCTTGGTCAAACTCAGTGAGGCAAGTGTCATTGGGGAAGATTCTGGAAGCTTCCATTGTCTGTCCACCTCGCGGAATGACACTACCATTTGTCATTTCCCACTCAGCGCACCTTGGTAGTGCATTTAGGTGCATTGCAACGCACCTAGCTAGTGTACTCGGGTGCTATGCAACACAGCTAGCTAGTGGAGCAGCTGAAATGATCCTGATTTGACTGATTCTGAGCAGTTTATGGTGGAGAACTTCTGGGAGAAGCTGTAATTTGTTGACCTTGTTCCTATAGGGGTCGAAACAACACTTTTAGGGACTTAGGATCCCTTGGTTTATGGACATTTCATGCTTAGAGCTGTAAGGCACAAAAATGTCTATAACAGTATGTCTCCCAACAATTTAAAGACTTCTACGATGTAGAAGGCATTAAACGGGAATTCATGGAATCCCACAACCCACAGCAGAATGGGGTGGCCGAAAGGAAGAACAGATCGATTGTGGGAGTAGCTCGGGCGATGTTGCATGACCAAAGCCTAGCACTGCATTTGTGGGATGAGGCATGCAATACAGCAGTATACTTGCAGAATAGAAGCCCGCACCATATACTGGAGATGAAGACACCTATGGAGGCCTTTTCTGCGAAGAAACTTGATGTAAGTCACTTCTGAATATTTGGATCATCAGTTTACTGTCATGTGACCAAAGATGCCAGGAAGAAGCTAGACCCAACAGTTGAGTTGAGAATACTTATGGGGTACACGAATACACCCCACAACTATCGGGTGTACCTACCTTCCACTCAGAGGACTATGGTTCGTAGGGATCTGAAGTTCGATGAGCAGAAATCCATGCAATTATCACTTGAGAGGGAGCTCAAGTTGCATGCAGAGGAGGAAATTTCAGTTCCCAAGGAGGAGGAGCCTCAGATTGATGCAGTGCAACCACATGCAGAGGACCCGGGAGTGGAGACATCCACTCATGCTGATACTTCCAAAGATGGGCAGAAACACTCAAGGGAAGTTGACAGGTTGATGCTAGATGTGCGAGAGAATGTGGGATAGCCATCTTCTCAGCGCAGATAGAGGAGGTCACCTGAGCCGGTACACTGGGTAGATGGCCCTGGTTGGGGAGTGTGTAGATATCAAACCTTCTTCATTCGAGGAGGCAGTGTAGCAACCAGTCTGGGTTGATGCAATGGTAGAGGAGTATGATTCTATCATTCAGAAAAATGTGTGGGATGTTGTCCCAAGACCTCAGGGTTAGTTAGTGGTGAGTTCAAGATGGCTTTACAAGGTAAAGCAGGTAGCCGATGGCAGTTTTGAGAAACATAAGGCAAGGTTTGTTGCCCGGGGTTTCTAACAGGTTAAGGGGATTGACTATGATGAGACTTTTTCTCCCGTAGCAAAATACTCATTGATTAGATCGATGTTGGCACTATCAGCTCAGATGGGGTGGAAGATCCACCAGATGGATGTGAAGACAATATTCCTCAATGGGAAGATTGCGGAGGAGGTGTACATTGAGCAGCCAAAAGGTTTTGAGACCTTCGATAGTGAGTCACATGTGTGCAGACTCAAGAGGGCTTTGTATGGGCTGAAGTAAGCACCCCGTGCTTGGTACACCAAGATCAACAGTTATTTCACCACATTGGGCTTCACCAAGAGTGAAGTAGATGTGAACCTTTACCACATCATGGTAGAAGGTAAACCATTGATCATTGTTCTTTATGTCGATGATCTGATTTTGACAGGTGATAAATACAGTCTTGCAAGGAAGACCTTGCAAGAGAGTTCGAAATGAAAGACATGGGCCTTATGCACTACATTCTAGGAATGGAGGTGTGGCAAAAATATGGTGAAGTATTTGTGTCTCAAGGAAAGTATGCCAATGATATACTCAAGCGCTTTCACATGGAGAAGTGCAAGCCCATGTAGACTCCTCTAGCTGGGAACTAGAGAAAGGAGGATGCTACTTCAAGTGAGGTAGTAGCTGCTACTGTTTATCGGCAGTTGGTGGGTTCACTTATGTATCTGGTGAACACATGACCCAACTTATTCCTTGCAGTGAACCAGCTGAGTCAAGCTATGGTTTAGCCTACCAAGCTGTTTTGGAAGGAAATGAAGCATGTGCTGAGATACCTCAGAGGCACATCTCAATTTGGATTGTGGTACAGACGGACAGAGGGAGTGAAGCTTCAGAGCTTCACAAATGTGGATTGGGCAGGGAGTCCATCAGACTAGAAGAGCACTTTTGGAGGAATTTTCAACCTTGGTTCAGCTACAGTTTCCTAGTACAGCAGGAAACAGAGACCAGTTGCACTTAGCTCAGTATAGGTTGAATACATGGCTGCTAGTCAGGCTGCATGTGAGGCCATTTGGATGCAGAACATTCTAGTGGGATTGTCTCATCAGAGGATGGATCCAACCGTGATCTACTGCGATAATCAGAGTTATATCAAACTCTATGAGAATCCAGTTTTTCATGATAGGTCCAAGCACATTGATATCTGGTATCACCATCTTCGAGATTGTGTGGTCAAGAGGATCATGTTGTTGCTGTATGTTTCAACCGAGGAACAGGATGTAGATATTTTGACTAAGGCATTGTTAAAATGCAAGTTCGAGTTCCACAGAGACAGGATTGGGGTCACTGATAATCCCTTTCTTGTTGAAAGGGAGTGTTGAAAATAGCAACAAGAAATGCTAAATATAGAAGTGCTAAATTTAGTATTGTTATAAATATCATTTCGGGTTAGACTCCTATTTTAGTTAGTCCCTGAACTAAAATAGAGAAGTAAAAATTCGAATTTGATCTTAGCAGCTGTTTGTAAAATAATTAATTAATTCACCATGAGTTAATTAGTTGTAGAAAATCAAACATGAAGTCTATGTGGGGACATGCAATAGTTTCTCCATTAATTGAGGAATTTATCCATCAATTAAAGAGATAAGGATGAGTTGTAATATTGAGTTGTAATTAGTTGACTTAGTTAACTAAGTCAAGTCCAGTTAGATTAATTCAAATAGTTTGTTGAATTAATTGTGAGTTTAGTTAGTTAATGCATGCATGCATGTAACTACTACACTTCAGATAACTGAATATCTCTCATAAATAACTCATGCATGTCAGTTCAGACAGAGACCTAGTCAAGATCAGATGGAGGGGCAGTGTACTATCAGTTGCTAGAATATTCCATTGTGAATATCTCTTGCATGAAGAAGGGATTCTTTCCTTGAGGATTGTGCTATTACTTCTTCAGGTTTTGCGAGTGTGATGAGGCCAATTCACACATGTGGCTTCACTAGACCCCATGAAAAACTACGCAAGGAAATAGGAGGCTTAGAGGGCTTGAGGAGGACATATACAATGTCTATTCAGTCTGTGAGCTGTATTGTTTGAGTGTAGAGAGAGCAGGATAGCTTGAGAGCTGATTCTTTTTGTAGCTTGAACAAGATTTCCACTTGTATGATAATACAAAGATTAGGGTTTTAGGCTTGGGCTTTCCCCGAGTTATTTCTTCTGTGTTATGTATGATTTATTTCTCATTCTCAGTTATATGTGTTCTCATTGATCTTGCTCAATTCGACTAAGCTTCCATAGAGTTTGTTGTAGAAGTAGATCTTGTATTTTTCTTTAGTACATTGCATAATCTGTTGACCTACAATGGGAATTTATACAATATATTGCATGCATAAACAACAGAACTATTAGTAATAGATTAAGAATCTAAAGGAATTAACCCTTCGTGATAAAAATATTAGTTTATTTTAATAGATCTATTGTGATGAACCATCTAGTGGAATTTACATGAAATTCTATAGAATAATTCATCTACAACACACACACAAAATATAAAATAAAAATAAAATTAGAATAATATGCGTTAAAAGACAATGAGTAGTTTTGTAAGATTCATATAGGAAAAGATAGAATGCATGTGCATTAGTAAGCATATTGAGAATGGATGCTTGATGCACGTAGATATGCATTAGTGCATATCAAAATGCTTGGACATAGATATTTCATGCTTTTAGAATAAGCATAGTATTTTAATATTTGAAATGATGATGTTATGATAATTGAATGTGACTAATTATGGATTACATATCTAAGAAAAAGGTTTATAACATGGCTAAAAGTGTGATGATGGTGTTGTTGTGTGTGATAATAATTTATTTGAAGATAGGTGTAGATGGTGAAATGTTGATCAAGGGGTTGATGAAGGGAGCATGTGATCCTCTACAAGATATCAATTGAATGGCTAGCATCAAGTAATTTATTAGCATACATGCATGTATTAATTTGGGTGCTTTTGATGTTGAAGGGAATTGAAGTAAGAGTTCCCTTAGTTAAAATTAAATATGTTATTAGATGTGTTCTAGAAGGCCTTGAAGATATAAATATTGTTTAATGCTTATGTGAAATCATATGAAAATCTAATGGCATGATGTGTCATATTGCTTATGGCTTCATGACCATGGATGTCAAGATATATACTCTTGGTGCAAAAATGGATGCCAATAGAACTAGCCATGTGTGATATGATGATGTGGTTGTCTATGGAAGGAGTATAGTTCTAAGAATGAGATGAATGGTCTTCCTATTTATAGTTTATGTTTGGATTACAACCTATTTTCCAACACTAAATACCATTGCATGTTATTGGAAGAGCCAAACATTATGAGATGAAATGGGATACTTAGGAAATTTGATTTCATATTCAAAATATATTTCAAATTAAAAAGTGGAATCAATATGATGAAACCTCATGATTAGTGGATATTTGTGATACAGATAAGATGATAGTTTCTAAAGTTGGAAAGCTCGGGAATAATGCCATTATTATAACCCTCATTGGGATGCCCTTAGCTCTTACATGAGTCACCCTCCTGAGGAGTAGCATGAAGCTCAGATTATAACCCTATGAGTCCCATAGGTTAAAAATTATTAATGCATATTTAGTAGTAAGTTGGCACACTCCTTTCACATGAAATCCTTGCAAATATGGATCACCCGGGGGACTATGTAGTAGTGAAGGGGATGCCTAAGCCTGGAGGGCAAGCATAGCAAGGAAGAGGAAGCCTAAGAATGTGCATGGATGGATTCATGAGGGTGTGTCAAAGGTTGAGTTCTTTCCCATGGAAATGTTGTGAAATGAAAAAGAAAAAATACCATATGTATAGTATTAGCATATGATAAACTTACTTTTGAATATATGTTATATTTTGATTTGAGGACCCTTTGAGACAAGGTAACTATTGTGTGATAATAGATATAACATGTATGTTTTCTTGATGGATACTGTAGGAATAAATAAAGCAATAAGGATGTGAATTGAGTATTGAGAAAGAAGAGAGCCAAAGGGAAATAGGGATTGAGAATGAAGGCATGGAATAAGTAAAGTCAGGTGGATGTCACAACCCAACAAAATCAAAGAAAGAGATAGTAGTTACAATGCAAGAAGAATGTTTGCAACTATTTTGAAAGTTTGGAGGCTCTATTATTGCAGCTGCAGTTACTACAATGACAACTTTAAGAATTTTAAGGTGATCTATACTAGAGCCCTAAAGGATATGAGGATTTTCCTACGAACTAAAATCCAGAGAAGAAAATGTCATTCCTTGGGATGTGCAAACTAATGCGGGATAAGAAATTGTTGTAGGAGTCAATAATTGTGAAAGTATAGTAGCTAGAGTTCCTAGAGCCATGGTTATGAGACTTCCTATTTGTCTTGTGTTGGGACCCTATACGGGAAGTGGGATATCCCAAGGGATTGTGATGCAGAGAAGGGGTACACTTCCTTGGGTTGTATAGGCTAAAGCGAATTGAGTGATTGTTATATGGAATTGTTACAAGAGTTGTCAATTATGAAATCATTTGTATGTTTTGGGCCAAGGGGATTATACTAATTGAAGGACAACGAGCCTGCATTATATACACCTACATCATGATATACAACAAGGGTAATAAAAAATGGGGGGATTGGTTGTGATATATTAGTTTTAATCCTTGTAAATTGTAATGTAATTAGTCATATGTTATTTAGGCTAGTGCGCCAGTATGTTTGGAAAGAGAGTTGATATTGATCAAAGGATGGAGATCATGATATGGTAAAATGCACATAACTTGATTTAATGAAATACATTGTTGACTACAAGATAGATAACGATAAATTCACAGGGGATCATGATTCAGAAAAAAATTGGGTGATAAAAAGGGGATCTAGGGGGAAGTTCCACATGCTTATAATCCGATGTCATTTTCCTAAAATATTTCTCACTACAATATAGTTCCCATTTGACTTATCAAGGACCAATCATTGAATGCATGTTTGAGGTTGTTAGAAGAGTCATCTTATCTAGTTATTGAGTCATGGGGGTAAGTACACTCATTTAAGAGGTGGGTGAGAGGGTTTCCTCACTTATTTATGAAAAAAATGGTTTATTACAATCATCCTTGGGAAGAGTGATAGTCAAAATATAATGGGAAAAAAGGATATCAAGGTCTAGTAAATGGACATGTAGATTTATAGATAGCAAGAAGTGAATAATTGTAGAGTTGGGGTGTTGCAACATGTCGCTACCATATTCTAAGGTGAAAACCAATTTTTAGAGTTGCAGTTTATGCTGAGGAGTGGACTTGCATGCCTATGAGGAGTCCTTGTTGATAATTACCCAAGAGCTTGTGTAGAGGTTGGTGTGAGAACTCTTGTAGTAGCTAGATTTCCTAGAGCTCCCACATGAGAAATTCCTAGTGATTCTTTTGTTAGAGCCCTTACGGGGATGGAGATTGTTTAAGGGACTCTAGCATAGAGAAGGAAATGTCATCCCTTGGGTTATGCAAAATAAGGGGGAAGAGATATGGGTGTTTGGAATTGTTGGAGTAATGTCACCATGCTTTTATGGAAGATTGGGTTGTGTGAGTGGAATGTATATACCCATAGGATCGTATATCTTCTTGTGGATTATGTTATGAAACTAGCTCACAAAAAGATAGAAAAGATAGATCAAAGCCTTATAATTCAACCTCTTCAAGGGGCAACCTCCTTTAAATTACACAAATGAACCATTATTGGATGATACAAATGACAAAACCTCCTTTCTATATATAGGAGTCTAAGAGGTCACAATATAACCAAGCCGACCTAACAATAATAATATAAAGGAACAAAAATAACAATAGTGGGATTCTATGGGGCACAATAATAACAATAAGTGATACAATGACGATAGTAATGGGGGACTCACTAGTATTATAGGGACCTAACATGCCCCTCTCCTTCAAAAAAGTATTGTTCTCAACGCTTGAGTAGTTCTGGATGCTTTTGTATAAAATTCTCATCTTCCCATGTGGAATCTTCAATAGGTAGGCTCTTCCACTTGATGAGATACTCTGAAATTGATCGATTTCGTAGCTATCAAGTTCTTCTTTCTTTGACTGCTTCAGGTTCCAATATGATTTTTCCTTCCTCATCAAGTTCTGGAAATATTGTTTGAACTAGAATCTTGTCACCTATAACCTTCTTTAAGCATGAAACATGCAAAACTAGGTGCACTTGGGAAGCTACAAGAAGCTCCAATTTGTATGCCATAGTACCTATCTTTTCAAACACCTTGTACAGACCATAATAATTTGGTGATAATTTATTATCCTTCTTAGCTTGCTTGAGGGACATTTGTTTATATGGTTGTAGTCGTAGGAATACCCAATCACCTACATCAAAACTTCTTTCGCTGTGATGTTGATCTGCTTGCTGTTTCATTCTATTATGTGCCAAGGTGAGGTTATCCTTTAAGAGTTGGAGAACTTGTTGCTGATGCTCGATGTGATCTTCCATTGCTTGAACCTTAGAATTTTGTCTTAAATATGATGTGATGGATGGTGGATGATATCCATAAAGTGCCATAAGTGGGGTAATTTTTTTTGCAGCATGGAAGGAAGTGTTACACCACCATTCAGCCAGAGGCAACCATTTGACCCATTGTGTCCCTTTATCAGATACAAAGCAACGAAGATATCCTTCCAAACATTTTTTTACTATCTCAGTTTTACCATCAGATTTAGGATGATAAGATGAGCTATGAGCTAACTGAGTAACAAGACAAGAAAATAATTCTCTCCAAAAATTTCCAGTGAAAGTGGGATCTCTGTCACTTACAATAATATTTTGGTTTCCATGTAGCTTTTGAATTGTTTCCATAAATGCATTAGACAATGTACTCACTTTAAATGGGTGAGACAATGCACAAAAGTGTGCTTACTTGGTAAGTCTGTCAACTACCACCATGATAACACTCTTTCCTTCAGACTTGGGTAAACCTATGATAAAACCCATTGAAACCTCCTCCCAATGTTGGCTTCGAATTGATAAAGGTTGTAATAGTCCTGGGGTCTTAATTATTTCAACTTTATTTTTCTTGCAAACCAAACATTCTACCACAAAATTTTGAATATCCAATTTAAGGCCATCCCATAAAAAATCCTTCTTAACCCTGTGGTAGGTTTTTATAAATCCTGAGTACCCTCCTAAGGGAGAGGTGTGCAATTCCCTAAGAATATTTTGTTTGAGTTGGGAATGATTACATAGGTATAACCAATCCTTGTACCATAACGAATCATTTTTCCAGCTAAATGTATCAGGTGTACTGGGATATTATTGTATGTTTTGAATGAGTGCCCACACTTTCTCGTCATTGTTCCATTCATCCCTTGCTTCGTTTATCCAATCTGGCTGGATAATAGAAATGGCGCAAAATAATGCTTCCACATCCTCATCCTTTCTTGAGAGTGCATCTTCCACAACATTTTTCTTCCCTTTTTGTAGATGATTTCAAAGTTGTCTCCCAACATCTTTGTGACCCATTTTTGCTACTCTTCTGAAGATAATCTTTGTTCTAAAAATTATTTAAGACTATCATGATCTGTTTTTACCTTGAAGTGTCTTCCCATTAGGTAGGGTTGCCATTTCTTAAGTGCATGTAGTATTGCCGGCATTTCCTTCTCATAAATAGCTTTGTGTAAATAGTTTCCTTTGATTGCATGACAAGCAATGGGTCTTTCTTCTTGCATTAAAACAACACCAATTCCATTTCCTGAGGTATCACATTCCACAATAAATGTTTTTGTGAAGTCCAGTGTAGCTAAGACTGGTGCTTGGCACATTGCATCTTTAAGATGATCAAAGGCATTTGTTGCTTCTGGAGTCCATGAGAATGCATCTTTCTTCAATAATGTTGTTAGAGGTGTTGTTATTCTCCCATCATTCTTAACAAACCTGTGATAATACCCTGTCAACCTGAGAAATCCTCGTAGATGCTTTATAGATGTGGGGATTTTCCATTCCTTAATGGTTTTAATTTTGCTAGGGTCTACCTTAACACCTTCATTAGATACAATATGACCCAGATATTCCAGCTCTTGTACTCCAAAGAAACATTTGGAGATTTTTGCATATAATTGTTTCTCCTCCAATAGTTTGAGCACCATGTTAACATGTTGGACATGATCCTTCCAAGACTTGCTATAGATTAGTATATCATCAAAAAATACTAACACAAATTTTCTAAGGAAGGGTTTGAAAATGGAATTCCTCAAACATTGAAATGTAGAAGGTGCATTAGTACGGCCAAAAGGCATGACCAAAAATTCATAATGACCCTCATGAGTTCTAAACGTTGTTTTTGGAATGCCTTCAGTCTTCATTCTGATTTGATGATATCCTGAATGAAGATCCAACTTGGTGAAGTAAATTGATCCATGCAATTCATCCAATAATTCATCAATGATAGGAATGGGTAATTTATCTTTAATAGTGAGCTTGTTGAGCTCCCTATAATCTGGACACATGCTCCATGATCCATCCTTCTTGTGAACCAATACTATTGGAGCAAAGAAAGAACTTTGACTGGGTTGAATTGCACCAACCTCTAGCATTTCTGCAAACATACGTTTAATTTCACTCTTTTGGACATAGGGATATTTGTAAGGCCTGATGTTTGGAGGAACACTTCCTGGAATCAAATTGATAGCATGATCATGATCACGAATAGGTGGGAGGCCTTTGGGAGTCTCAAATACCTTGGAATGATTGTCCAAGACTTTTTGGAGATCTGGAGAAATGGATTGTTTCAATGTGGGAACCTCTAGTGAACATAATTGTGCAATTATGCCTCGTTGTTCTTTCTTTAGAAGCGTTTTCATTCCGTTAGAGTTGATTATCTTTCCTGGTTTCCTTGCGATACCCCTTAATTCAACTTCCTTTGCTTTTGTGGAGAATTTCATGAAAAGTTCTTGAAAATTAAAAGTTATTGTACCTAAGGATTGTAGCCATTGGACTCCTAGTACAACATCGGTACCACCCATTGGAATGGAAAGCATTGGGCTATTCAATACATATTCTCCCATGGATAGCTTGATATTATGGCACTTTCCTGAGAAATTTATGGTTCCTCCACTTGCAACGATCACTTGACACTCTAGTGCTAGATATAGGAAGCAATTCAATTCCTTGGCTATCTTACAATGAATAAAATTATGGGTACTTCCCGAATCAATCAACATTATTACCTTTTTATTCTTGATATGCCCTCCTATCTTGATAGTTTGAGGAGTGGTAATTCCAACCAATGCATTACAAGATATGGTCGGATTCATTTCTTCTTTTTCTAGGGTTTGTTCTTGGTGTATATCCTCTTCTTTTGACCTTTCTTGTTCCTTTTCTTCCTCCTCTTCACAATCTATATAAAATAAGTTCTTCTCAGAACACTTATGACCTTTAGTGTATTTTCTACCACAACTGTAACAAAGACCTTTTGCTCTTTTTTCTTCCAATTGTTGTGGTGTCAACCTTGTAGGCTGTGGATGGCTAGGCGCAGCAACACTTCCATCTTTGTGATTGTGAGTGGTAGGCTTCCTTGTTGTCATAATTTTGCTTTCCATTTTTCTTGCGAACCTGAATGCCTTCTCGAATGAGTTTGGTTCCCAAAGGCGAACCTCATGTTGGATGTTATCATTTAAAGTCCCTATGAACACATCAATCCTATGCTCCTCTAGAATATCTTTTACCCTTATATTCAATTTTTGGAAGTCCTCAATGTGCTCCATCATTGAACCCTTTTTCTTGAGATTTATCAATTGGCTAAAAAATGTGTTGCTTTTTGTATCCTCATAATGTGCTATGATTTCATCTGTAAAAATAGCCCAAGTGACAATTTGTTTATGGGAGCAAAGCCATCGATACCATACAAACTAATTTGGTTACAAATATAAAATTGCAATGTGTACCTTTTGTGTGTTTTACACATTATGGAGATCAAAAATGGCTCCATCTATAGTATCCATGTTCCGGGATCCTTTCCATAAAACTTCCTCATATCGATATTTGGAAGATGGTGGTTCTTCAATCCAATGTTAGAGTCTATGAAATCATGATTAACATTTATTTTTTTCTCATCATGAGTTTCCTTTACTACCCTTTGGCCATTAGCAAGCACTTCTTGTAGAAACTTTGTCAAATCTGTCTTCAAATCTATCTTCAAACCTTCCATGCTTGTCTTCAAATCTGTCTTCAAATCTATCTTCAAATCGTCCATCTTAGCTTCCATGTCATCCATCTTAGCTTCCATGCTGTCCATCTTAGCTTTCACATCGTCCATCTTAGTGTTGGGCATGGAATCCCCCCAAGGCATGTTTTGGGGCTCAAAGCCCAAGTTTTGACCCAATATTGTTGTAAAGACTCCACAAATTGCAGGCGCGGAGCACGAAATGTATGATAGAGTCACAGGGTTGTCCACCCTAGTTTTGTAATGTAAGGTCGGCCTACCCATGGTTTGAGGACCATGGGATTGTATAAATAGAGCGAGGCTCTAAGTGTAAAAGATAACTAAGCAAGAAGGAAGCGAGAAGAGAAGAGAAAGAGTCTAAGTGTCTAATTGTGTCTTGGGTCATAGGGTAGGAGAAGGCTCTGCAGCTGAGTGCGTAGAGGCCTAGTAGTCCACAGCTGAGTGCGCAGACCCCTGTAGCTAAGTTCACAGGGTGGAGTTGAGTCTGTAACTGAGGAAGAAATAATAAGGAGAAGTTTTATCATAATTCTTTGTATCTATTCTTGGGTTAATGCATGTTTGATATAAATTACAAATATATTGTTTATTTACTGCGTGCACATGTATGAATAATTTATGTTGTTAAGTATAACTTTAAGCATGCAAGTAGGCTAAACTAATCAATGAACATTGGAATACTAGTAAGGACTTGGGTAATAATAGCATTTGGCCCCGGAGTAGGGTTGCACGAAGGCGGCATCTCAGGCTACAAGGTATGGGAAAGTGCATGTAGAGACGTGCGCCCAAGGTCGAACCGCGGACCACTTGAACTCATAATACATCTCTAAGGTGCAGAAACCTGGTTCTAGAACCCTCCCCTACTACTTCGGGAGAGACCTCATTCCGCACTCCGTAGATTGCTGCTGAAAGGGCCAGTAGTACCGGGATTTGTTTGGCTAAATCACCTATGAACCTGGGTCAAGCCCCAACAAGCCAAGAAATGGTTCCATTGTTGGGACCAAGATCTGCATAAGAAATGTCTAATGTCTTGTGACTGGATTTCGACAAAGAAATAAATTGAAGAGTGGCTGGACAGAAATATTCATGAGTTCGCGGCACAGGAGAACAAGAATCCATGAGTACCGAAGGAACAATGGTTAGAGCACTACTTATATATGGAAATCCACGAAATTTTCTTTGCATCCTTCCACACTGAGTTGTACACGTGGATCGCGAAGCTAGCAGACAGTCAAGGAAGGTGTAGGCTTGACAAACTTATTGTGTGAACTCTAGAGTTGGTGCGCAGACTAGAAGCATCGGATGATAAGATCGTGCGCATTGTGGACCATTGGCTCAATTGAATTATAGGAGGGCTTATCACCGAGTTCGCGGTAGATGCTTCAGTCAGCTACAACGAGGTGGAACGACGCTTCCTCAAAGGACCATGAGGTAAGCATGTTAAATCTTTGAACACTTGGATTAAAATGCTACTGTGTGAAAACTGGGTTATGCGAATAAATTGATGCTTGGGGCTATGCAAAGTGGGAGGATCTATAGAAATGAAGGTAGCGCAGAGATAGAAACTAGCCCCTTAATTTCGCCTCAGCGAGAAAGCAAGGAAGAGCTCGCAAAACTTTCACCAAGAAGTGTGATCAGTCTGATAAGATAGCGAATTCCACGCATACCACCCCCACCTACACCACCACCAGTTTCACCATCTTCACCCCCATCTTTGCCCACACCACCTCTGCCACCACCACAGTTCAATATGGCGAGCGTAATAAAGTTGTCAGTATTCAAAGGAGTAGGGAATGAAGATCCAGACCAATTTTGGTTCGTAGTAAAGGCTGTATGGGAAGCGCAAGGAGTCACGGATGAGAATATAAAGAAGGCAACACTGGTTAGCACCTTGTAGGATTGCGCATTGACATGGTACATTAAGCACCTCAATGACAATCCAAACACAGGGATCGCAGATATCCAAGCTACACTAAACAGGGAATTTAGCAGGCCAAAATTAGAGACAGTCGATCATCAGATTTAAGGAAATCGCGATGCTTCTAGGTGAGACCCCCTGGGAGCTAGATCAGAGACTAAAGTGTATCATTCGTGAAGCCAACATGACCTTTAAAGATGGGAAACACCGCACATGGTTTGTAGCATCGCTAACGCCACATCTAAGGAACACACTGTCACAACAGAAGCTGTCAACTTAGGCTAAGGCTTTGGATATCGCAACGAGACTGCACGAGACCCCAATTCAAGATCCTAACTTAGGAGTCCAATAGATACACACGCAGTTGAAAAAATTGTGTCTTGAGATGCAGAGCCCGAAACAAGATAGGACATCTCACCCAGAAGCGCGCGAGGAGATATGGTGCATAAAGTGTAAAGGCCAAGGACATGACAAGGACCATCGTCTAGTCTTCGCGAACTGCCTGGTGGGAGGAGGGCTAATGCCATTGAGACCAGAGGCACAAGCAAGACCAAGTGTGGTGCCTGAATTATGGTGCACGATTTGTCAGATAGGACGGAAGCATGCTACAGATAACTGCCACCTATTACAGAAGTATACACAGACATCCCAAAATTGTTCTGTAATTTGTGCAGATCAGTAAGCCATGATGAGTGTACCTGTAGAAGTTATGAACTAATGATGGATCAAACTCCTACCTACAAAGTTCAGACTGAAATGTGAACCCTCAATCAAAATGCAGGGATGGCGTGCACTGGATTTCAGGGGCGCCAATGAGGTCGAGGTGGAATGTGACCAAGAAAGGGTCACGGACAATTGATTTGTTACAATTGCAGAGGGCCAAGGCATTATGCCCGCAATTGTACAAATCTGATGAGAGAATCATGTTTATATTGTACCCAACTTGATCATGAGATGGAGAATTGCCCCACATTGATAGCGAGGTTGTGCAATAAAGGAACACTTCAACCTCTCCAAACTCAAAACCTGCAAATGATGAGGTCTGGGCCATGCGAAGAGGACTCGAATGTAAATATCGTGCTCTGAAGTGGTATTATGATAGGAGATGACAAAAGTAAGCAGCCAAAAGAGAGTGCTTGGGTTCACAAGGCTCCAACAAAGGAACCAGAGTTTGATTTGGAGCGCGCAAAGAAAAATTCATGGAAGCTAAGAAGAGCTTCACGAAGGCCTCCACTTCAGGTAGTAAAGACAAACTAGAACCAAAGATGGACCCATCAATGCTTACTACCTTTCTGGAGACATGCATGAAGCTGTTGCATGCCAACAAGGTTGTGAAGGGACTGCAAGAACTCATCACTAGATGTGCTAGACCAGGAGAACCACGCGTAGTCTGGAAGCTCGAAAAGCACACAATGCAAACATGAAGGGAGATGAGATTGACTATGAAAATAGTGGAATACGAAATGGATCAAGTGATTTTGGATCTAGGATCGGATGAAAATTTCCTGCTAAAGAAGACATGGGAGCACATGGGCAGGCCCGCGTTGCAAATGGTCTCTTATTAAAATGTGAATGGCGAGCCAGCAAAAGATCCTAACGATGGAAGATTGCAGGGAATAATGGTAGATATCGAAGGTGCGAGTGTGCTTGCAGATTTCAAAGTGATAGAGATTGTTTATGACAACAATCCCTATCCCGCGCTGCTGGAGATAGATTGGGCCATTGACATGAATGGAGTGACAAATCTAAAGAAGCGCAAGATGATTTTTGAGAAAAAGTCACTACGTGTAGTGGTAGCTTTAGACCTTGTGGAAGGATCGTGCTACATAGAGCCAATGCATGACAACAAGAGAGACAACAATCTAGATTGTATCTACAAGATAACCCCGCAAGAGCAGGACTGGGTGAATCCAAAAGTTAATGGTAGGATTTCATGGGAGCACGAAAGCTCCTACACCTCAGATTTGGACGAGGAAATAGAACGATGGTAGAACTGGTTACACGAGGTAACCACGCTCAACTGCAACATGATGATGAGGTCACTGCACTGTGTGATAAAAGAGGTAAGATATCTGCCTATGTATGATAGGTTGCGCGAAGTGGATGATTTCCTGACTGAATTTGAAAGAGAGGTGCTGAAACAGTAGCATTTCAATGCTCTGAAATGGGTACTGCGCGCTACGCCCACAAGGTGGTGGGGTAAGCATCAAAGAAGTCTTGAGGACTAGCGAAAATGCAGAAGGATGATGCTCCTATGGTTTGGAAAGCCTCAAATGAGGATGAAAGTCGGGTATGATGGATGAAACAGCCTGTGTCCCCACCTCTCCATATGGGTACAAGCGTATGGTATGCAACCTGCACAAACGCATACCATCCTCGTGATAGGAAATAGGACCAATAAGCAAGAGCGGGCAAGGCGATGGCACAAATGATGAAATATGATAAAACCAAGTAGGTTGAAGATTATCCGTGTGGAAGCCTTTGAAAAAGTATGTGAAGTACTAAACGTGGTTCATCATGTGAGACACACTGACTGGGACTTGGGCGTACCAGTGGTTCTATGGGCTTATAGGACTGCGTGGAAAAATCTGACTGCGCAGGCACTTCCGATGCTAAAGTATGAAGCAGAGGCTATAATCCCTATGGAGTGTGCAAAGCCTAGTCCACGCATAGCAGCACCCATAGATATGACGGTTCACGAAGCCTGGAAAGAAGGAATCACACAGCCACAAGAAACAAAACACATTGGACTTAAAAAAGAAATCCGACTGGGAAACTTTACACTCCGCAAACTTGAAAAAGAAAGGGTACGATTAGGGAAGAAAATCGCTTTGATGGACACAGAGGTCAAGAAGTTGGAGGACGAGTTAAAGGAAGCGTTTTGCGTCGAAAAACCTAGGATGGTCAGGCAAAGTGTGTACGATCATACTGACAAGTTTGAGAACTATCACCATGAATTGGTTAGTCTGGTGCCTTGGCTGGGACCGCATATCGCTTAGCATAGTGATCAGGGTAGCGCATTGCAAGGGGTGAAGTGCAACCACCTGACTAGCCATGGGAAGGACAGTCTTAGCGATCCAGGTAGTTTGAAGGGAGCACGAGACTACAAACTATTCTTCCTTAGAGTTGCGTGATATTGGGGATGCGCGCAGAAGTAGAGAGTCACAAAGTCTACGACTGTGCACAGGGGACTGTGTTGCTGCGCGGATTGGCCAGAAACTGACCATTGAGGTCACCGTTCATAATGGGATGTGCGACTTGAGGCCAAATGGAGCGGGCGGCGGATATTTAAGACACAATTTATGGGCAAGATTTGGGAAAATCTGCCACCAAGAAAGCATTAATGAACCAAAATTGGGGGGAACGGTCGAATTCGAATTCAAAAGGCGCTATAAAACATAAAGGGCTACCCAGCAAACAAAACTTGGTCATTTTAGAATTGAGCGATTGAGCAGAGCCTTGAGCATTGTGAGCTGAGCATTGATTGAGCCCCTAAATTCATGAGTGCCAAATTACAGCCCAGATACAATGACAACAACTAAGGACGGTTTGGGAATAGAAAAGGTAACCACCAGCGAGGCCGCACAGGCCCTAACTATGGAATATGTTCCAGAAGGCATCGGGGTTGTGGAAGAAATCCCCAAATAAGTGTGTATGCCAAGGCCCAAGAAGGATAAACAAGCAATGGCCCCCATACACGTGTCCCCAAGGATCTCCTTGCATAGCAAACTATCAATGGCAGAAAAGGGGAAAGTTTTCACGATAGAAACGGATGAGGAAGAAGAAGATGTGCTGGCCCTTATCATTGCAGAGGAAGAAGATGAAGGCATGGAGGAGGATATTCAACCTACACACTCTACGACAAAGCTGCCTGCATATGCCCCTCCATGGAAAGGGAAGACCAAAGTGCCAAAGGACCTGGACGAAACCAATAGTTCGCTCCAGATCCCGCTCCTCCCAGATGGCATTGTGTTTGAAGACATGCACCTAGGCCACGTGCCAACCATGAAGTTTGAAGATTGGGACCTCGGTGACTGCAAGAAGTTCCCTCACCTAGAGACCAGGAACCTCATGAAGTAGAACATTGTAGGGGTGGTTACAACGCTAGAGCCGCGGAAGTGGCTGCACGGAGTGGAAAAGGCTAGGCTACTAAACCTACTATGGGTGCCACATTTCCACCGCACCCCAATAACCATTTTCATCATCAGGCAGCTGCTCTTCCTGGTGCATGATGGGTATCTATGGCTAGAGGGGCCCATCCCCATCCTGGCAGACATAATTCATTGCATTTCCCAGCTACCCTACAAAGGGAAGTGTTGTTGGGAAAAGTATCTATTCAGAACGCCCCTATCCCACTCTAAGGTGTGATAGTGCCTTAGCAACAAACAAGGAAAACTACTTGAGTATTCTTCTTTATGAAATGTAAATGAAGAGGAAGGATGTAACTAACTTGTGTCTTTCGCTAGTTTGTTGATCCAATCGCTCCTCTCTTCAATAGCTCCCAGCTCCCTGCTCCCTTACTGGCCCAGCTTCACCGAATTCCTGCAAGATCATAGAAGAAAGAAACTACATGAAGATATAGATTTACATTCATAAAAAGCTCAGGATCAGATTAAGCTAAACATGCAAATATAACAAAACATCACTGATATACAAGCATGTAGGAGAAACTCAAATAATTTTATTGATATGATAAGAAAGTCCAAGAGGAGATACAACCAAGTGAGTCCTGATCCAACATCTACCTCCCAGCAAAGGAATCCCTTCCTCTCCTCCAACAAAGCATAAATCACCCAATGTACTAATCTCAATCTCAAACCAACAGCAATTCTCTACAACGTACAAACTTCCAGCCTCTGGATCTCTGGGATGAGGGATCCATATATAGATGTAAGCAGAGAGGATGAGTCAGCTTATGTTTTGACTTGTGGCTTCTCTCTGTCAGTTCTTGCTTCCACTTGGAGACTGAGAGCCTCTTACTCATCACTGGTCGAATTCAGTGAGGCAAGTGTCATTGGAGAAGATTCTGGAAGCTTCCATTGTCTCTCCACCTCGTTGAATGACTTTGACACTTGTCATTTCCCGCTCAACGCAACTGGGTAGTGCATTCAAGTGTGTTGCAACGCACCTAGCTAGTGTATTTGGGTGCTTTGCAACGCAGGCAGCTAGTGGAGCTTCTGAATTGATCCTGATTTGACTAGTTTTGAGCAGTTTCTGGTGGAGAACTTTTGGGAGACGCTGTCATTGGTTGACCTTGTTCCTTTAGGGGCAGGAACAACACTTTTAGGGACTTTGGATCCCTTGGATTATGGACATTTCATTCTTATAGCTGTAAGGCACAAAAATGTCTATAACAGTTTCCCCCTAAAGTATGAGGCCATTTATCGGGTGAAATGCTTTATTAGGAGGATCCGAAGTTCATTCAATGCTGGGAGGAGACCTGTAATAAGATACAATACAATACATTGTTTTTCATACTATTTTCATGATCTAGCTGAGGCAGGCATTCCCATGCTCAACATTATAAATTAATTTTTGTGTACATAGGACAGACAATCGTCTGATGGTAGACTGATGATTCTGATGAAATCATCATCCTTTTGGTAGGATGATTATCTGTTCTGCAATGCTGTACATGTCAATGTCTTTATTTTTCCTGAATATATATCGCAGCCCGGATGGATGAAACTAGATCCGGGGTCTTCAATCTCGTCCGATCTTCACTCTAAGTACAATTCGATCCATGTGAGAAATGTTTTGAAGTCGAACATGGAAAGACATCGCTTGATTACCAGTCAATGATGTAAACTGTTAACAAGCACGAGAGGAATCACCGATAAGGATGATGACCCTCAAGGTACTGCAGTATAATTCACGTGGTGTGAATAAAGGACTTGGCTTCGAACACCATGCAAAATCTTTCGGTCGAAGGTCATTGATGTATACCTGTCGCCGGAAGTGAGAAACTTGCCATTGAGGTATGCAAGCTTCAAAGTACTGAATGGGGTGTTCCTAAATCAACTTCTTGGATAATGAGCTGATGTTGACAAGAAGCGATCCGTCAAAGGAGGCCTTGATGTATCCCACATCAATGACACGGAACGGAGCAAATGATTTTGATGGAGGTGAAAACGATCTGATGATATATGGTTCAGGGTGGCAGTCATGAAAGAATGAAGTATAATGTATGGTAGTGGATGGGACACGGTTGACTTCTCTGGATGACTTCTCTTGAACATATCGGCGACACTTATATGATGGATTGGTAGCATTTACCCCAAAGGTGGATGGTATGGTGAGACCATGGTGATGTGACCGGTGAATGAAACAACCCAACCCGACTCAGGCACGGAGTGGAAGTGTCATGTTCAAGAGCGACTTGCTACCAATAAAGGTTCTTTGAGTTTCTTCCCAATTTTTCCCTAGTCATTGCTGACCAGTACCTCTTTATTTTTGTCAAGCTTGAGGAGGATAACATATGATTTTTCTATAATTTTCCCTTCGGGCAAACCCATCGCTATGTTTTAACGAGCCTAGCGATAGTGAAACTCATTCTCGTCTAAAGAAAAGTTTGTCATTATTAATGTTTTTAACGAGTTTAACGACAAAGATAACTCGGTCCTTTTCATTTTTAGAGAGTTTGAAAAGGTACGTAAAGTTAACTCTGAAAAGTCCTTTTTCGTCATCTAATCCCTTAAGTCTGAAAAAGTATAAAACAATACAGAAGGGATGAATTTTCGATAGTTTTAACGAGCCGAACCAAACAAGCGCTCGATCTTTTTGTGCAATAATCCCTCAGGTCCAAAAAGATTAAAATCTAGAGGAGGGATAACACTTCCGGTCGCTTTAACGAGCTAGAAGGCCAAAACTCGGCAATCTTTTTATATTTTACGAGTCAAATGAAAAGAGCTTAAAGAAGACTTGTCTTTTGAGGAACGAGTGATAAAATGGGTAGCAGCTGATTCCAGGTAAGGGTTGGAATTTTCCATGCACGGCAGTGTCACAAGGATGGCTAGTGAAATCACTCTTCGCAGCTGTTCCTCAAAATGGGTAAACAATCATATGGAGGTGAATGATCGGCCAATGGAAAAGTGGAGGTGACGGTGCAAACATGACCAAGGATTTAATGGCTGATAATGTTACATTCACGGTGGTTATTTACCGGAGGATAGTTCATTTTTTAACGAGCTTAAACGCGGGTTGAAACACTTGCTCGATCTTATGTTTTTTTTTTAACGAGCATGAACTATGTGCTAAAACTGCTCGATAATCAGTCATATGATAAGAATGTCTCATGTAACATGCCATTTTTTATGGAGCTTGCGCCTTACAAAGCTATGCCCCGCATCCTTTCGTTATGCAAGTTCGGAAACGACTAATCCTACGAGTTTAAAGGGTTAGCCTACAGGTTTAAAGGGAGGACCTAAAAATTTAAAAAATAAATAGCCGCCCCTTGCTTGCACTCCAAAAGGTTTGCATGCCCCCAGGTATAAAACAGAGTTTCAAGGTTACCTCTACGTCACTTCCGCCAAAACAATTGTTTTACCGAGAGAGGCCTACCTCTTTCAGGTCACCCAAAGATTGTTCTATTAATCTTTCAAACAAAACACTTCTTCGGCGATGTCTACCGAGATAAACAAAGGTGAGCGACGATGCCCGCCAACTCACATAACTTTGACAAAATAATCTTGTTCCAGAATAACCCCTATCTCAATCACGGACGGGGTACAGACTATTCATATTCTCCCACGGAAATCTACCCTATACCCGAAGTTTTCCTGCCGAAGCAGACCAGGATGCATGCCCCCTGGGTTCCAGTCATATCCCTCCGAATTACTCGCGCTCATCGGGAGAACGGACAGTAGGTTGAGACATTTCTTGCGTGAAGAGACCATTTAGGGATGGTATATGACTATTTGCGATGCATGATCTGGGAAATGAAAGCTGGTCTACGAGCTTGACCATTCTTCCTTCGTGCAGAAAACACATTACTCTAAAGAGTGAGGAGACGATGGCTCCCATGCAATATATATAGTCTCGTCCAAGGAGTAGGTTATAATCCAAGGGTCCTTGAACGACCATCACGTTCATTTGAACGATCTTCCCTTTCAGTGTTATGGGCACATTGGGGAGGATCCCTAAAGGTCGATTGGTTCCTTTATCAAAACCTTTCAGATTTCTCATCTTAGGCAAAAGCGATGGCGAACCAAGTGCTTTCCAAGCAGTAGAGGAAAGGATACTCACAGAAGCCCCCTCATCAATGATGGTGCCAGCCATGACCATTCTGTATATTTGGACGATAATTTTGAATGGTATGCTTGATGGTAAACGGGGTCTGCCTAGTTGATTCCAGTCGAAGGAGACAACTAGGTTGCTTGGAGGTGGGACCGAGTAGACGGCCGGGTACGACTCTGACGAACTTCCTTCCTGCGATAAAGGAATAGGTAGGTTGCCCCCGTGTTCGTCGGAGTCTGTGTTGATGAAGAGAATTTGGATGGTGTCATCTTTATCCTCTTCAGTGATTGTATCATTCGAAGATAAAACCTCTGAAGGCAAGACCGGGTCAACTGCCGCCTTGACCTTTTGACTTTCGTCGGGTATGGATTCAGCTGGTTCATCTTCAATGACTGGCGCTTCGGCTGACCACTTGAGCGGGCCAGCTGGATTTTCAACTAACGAAGGACTCGGCAAGAGTTTTTTATATCTAGGAGGAAGTCGTAACGGTGAAACCGGACGATCATCCAAGACTCTTTTAGCCTTGTCTAAGAAGGGACAACGGTGGATGGCGTGATTGCCTTCGCACAGTTTACAGGGAGATCTAGCTCTCCCTTTTTGTCCTGGGACTTCACTTTCGCTAGTTGACGGTGTGCTTTCAACATGGCTATCAGAGGTTGACGCCACCAGATTGTGCAAACGGGGAGACCAGTCCCTTAGTATCCGAGGGATGCAGGGACAATCTCTGTGAAAGTGGTTTCCCTTGCAAATGACACATGGCGATTTAGGCCTGGTCAGTGCAGTGTGTGGATTTTCGTTAGACGACACTCGTTTGCCCCCAGTCGCTTTTGGCTCCTTCTTCTTCTCTTTCTTCTTCTTTTCCTTCTTCTCCTTAGGAACTTGACTTTTGGCTTTGCCAGCCCCATCAAGCGAAGAGGAAGGAGGAGAGGAAGAATTAGAGGAAGTAGAAGGTTGGTGGGTAACTCTGGACTAGTCTAACTACTGATTCGACTATTCAGGAATAGTGGTGTTCTAAATGACATTGGTTGAGAAGAGCCAGACTAGAAAGCCAATTGTCAGTCCTGGAAGCGACAATGTGGACATATGGGGCGCACCAACATCTCCCCAAGAGGAGAAGGGACTAGGATTTCCACCAAGGGGAATTCCTTGGTCGGTAGGCTCCATTTTCTCAACCTAAAGATCAACGCAGGAAAAAGGGTATGAATATTTCGTTTAAAATAAATTTTAACGACGCTTGGACACAACTTGCTTTTTCAATTTTAAAGCGTCGAGAAAAAGCAAAAGATGACTCTAGTCTCCTTCGATTTTTAATCAGCCTGAAGTGACAAGTGCTCAGATGGACCTTTTCTGTTAAGGAGTCTGAAAAGGAACGAAAGGGACTGCTCTGGAGTTCTAGGTAGAGGGTGTGCCAAACCTTTCGCAAAACCGCAGAATACTTTTTAAGGTACGGGTGGTCAATCTTCCCGAATGTTGTGTTCAGTGCATTGCGATCAGTAGGGCGGCCGACACGGCTTCCTATGGATAAAGGTTTTATGCCTATAGGAGTCTCCCAATATATACTCGACGATACGTGGGAGCACAATCCGTACTGGCACTTATCATCTCTCAGGAGGAATCACCCAACCATCAGTGAGGCCGACAGTCACCAGGTTTTACGACGCCGGAACACGTCTCTAGCCTAGACCTCTATGTTGTGCATTAAGTTACAAAGCGTCGTTAAGTTCATTCAATTTATTTTAGGTTGATCTTTCTTAGAAGTTTGCCTTTTTGGATCACCACGAGATGTAGATACAATTCCTAAATGCAGTCTAAAGATGATAAGCAAGCTTTTATCTCTTTTCAACAATGAAAATCCTAGCTACAAGGGGAAAAGAAAGACACAATCTTTTCTCAAAGAGCATAGAGCACACTGTAAATGCACTTTTCCTAAATCAAACCATACAAACTATCAATATGCAAATGCACAAATGCATGTATTTGTTTTCACTTTCTTAATATTGATGCCTAAAAAGAAAGCTGTTGTACAAATTTGAATTCGATTTCAAGTGAAAACACAAACAAGTTTATTTTTGAAATCAAAAAGATGATTACGACACTTTATGATTTGAAGTAAACACTTGTTTTGACACTAGAAATTCACAAATTCAAACCAAAAGACAAAAGTAAAAGCGCAATCAACTGTCAACAGCAAACAAATTTACTCCTAAGATCAAAACGACACTTACGACAGGTCTAGATCTAAGGGCGACAGTATGACTAGTTTACTTTTGTAATGGGAAACTGCAAATGATGTAACAAATACACAAAAACAAATACAGTTTCTTTGATACAACTGAGGCAGAATTAAGGCAGAGAAAAGGGGTTTTCAGATAGGTACACACACTGATAATAGGCTGCAAAAATCAGAGATAAAACTGAACACAAGGATGCAAAGAACCACAACTGCACAGGGCAAAGGCTGATCAGCGCACCTGTTGCACAGAGAAACTGAATTGCAGCACAGGTAGCCCTCTCGGGACCTGCGTTGAAATGTAGAGTCTCTTCACAGAGCCTGCACTGAAGCAGAAACGAGAATTGTCTCTGGGTTGCGGTTGCAGTTTGATCTAAGGTTTTTGGCCGGATAAAAGCTATCAATAAGGTACAATTAGGAGGATGATTTAAAGGAGGACTAAGGGCTATCACAAAGGGCTGTTAGAGCATTTGTGGATCAGCTGTTCAGATCATAAACAAGCCCAGTGAATGGACTAGAGTAGCAGATCTCTACTTTGCATTTGTAAATGGCAAATGCAGTTCGATTCAACACTCCTGAGTTTATGAGAAGAACAACAATAGAAACACAAATAAACTAACTAGATATGATCCCCAGCGGAGTCGCCAATTTGTTGTTGGGAAAAGTATCTATTCAGAACGCCCCTATCCCACTCTAAGGTGTGATAGTGCCTTAGCAACAAACAAGGAAAACTACTTGAGTATTCTTCTTTATGAAATGTAAATAAAGAGGAAGGATGTAACTAACCTGTGTCTTTCGCTAGTTTGTTGATCCAATCTCTCCTCTCTTCAATAGCTCCCAGCTCCCTGCTCCCTCACCGGCCCAGCTTCACCGAATTCCTGCAAGATCACAGAAGAAAGAAACTACACGAAGATATAGATTTACATTCATAAAAAGCTCAGGATCAGATTAAGCTAAACATGCAAATACAACAAAACATCACTGATATACAAGCATATAGGAGAAACTCAAATAATTTTATTGATATGATAAGAAAATCCAAGAGGAGATACAACCAAGTGAGTCCCGATCCAACATCTACCTCCCATCAAAGGAATCCCTTCCTCTCCTCCAACAAAGCATAAATCACCCAATATACTAATCTCAATCTCAAACCAACAACAATTCTCTGCAAAGTACAAAATTCCAGCCTCTGGATCTCTGGGATGAGGGATCCATATATAGATGTAAGTAGAGAGGATGAGTCAGCTTATGTTTTGACTTGTGGCTTCTCTCTGTCAGTTCTTGCTTCCACTTGGAGACTGAGAGCCTCTTACTCATCACTGGTCGAATTCAGTGAGGCAAGTGTCATTGGAGAAGATTCTGGAAGCTTCCATTGTCTCTCCAACTCGTTGAATGACTTTGCCACTTGTCATTTCCCGCTCAACGCACCTGGGTAGTGCATTCAAGTGCGTTGCAATGCACCTAGCCAGTGTATTTTGGTGCTTTGCAACGCAGGCAGCTAGTGGAGCTTCTGAATTGATCCTGATTTGACTAGTTTTGAGCAGTTTCTGGTGGAGAACTTCTGGGAGAAGCTGTCATTGGTTGACCTTGTTCCTTTAGGGGTAGGAACAACACTTTTAGGGACTTTGGATCCCTTGGATTATGGAAATTTCATGCTTATAGCTGTAAGGCACAAAAATGTCTATAACAGGAAGGACCTCGCGACCATATCGGAAAGGAAGGGTAGTGATTTGGCGCTCGCAAAGGCCATGAAGACGAAGTACAAGATGGAGAAGAAGAAGAGTGGCTATGACATCTCCAACATCAAGGAAAAAGTGGTATGCGTAGCAACCCCAACCCTGGCCGGTAAAGTTATGCGAAAGTACCACACCAATAAGGTACCGGTGCCAGTGGTCGCATTGGTCGAGCAGTGCGCGGAGTCGGTCCAGCTTAACTAGTCTGAATTCCTTTGCGCATAATTTTTGGAAAATTGTCGCAAAGCCCAGAAGTAAGGTAAAACCTTCCACTATGCATGGTTTTTTCTATCCATAGTGCGCGTAGCCGGGGAACTACCAGAGGACAATCAATTCCCCATAATTGATAGAGATTTACCAGAGGCTACGAAGTACACTTTACTTTGGGCCACGAAGATGCAAAAAGGATACGCGACAACAAGATCTTTTGGTTGCTCATGGAGATGAACATCTAGATATGGATCAATCGGAAGTCGCGCTTGTCACCCATAGTGTACAATAGTATGCAGAGTTTTGCAGAATTTAAGGCTAATATGCACAACATCTTTATCAGGGCATGAAAGAATCTAACGAAGCAGTGGACAAAGCCACCCTTTGTAGCCATTGACGATGTCATTTTCACTGTCTTGGAGGCATGGCCTCCAGAATGGAGTGCCCCAGATCTTGAAAAGATCGAGAGGGTGGCAACACAGAAGAAGAAGGATGATGCCAAGCTACCCATCACACAGTTGGCCGAGAAAAGGTGGAAGGAAACAGCAACAGCTGAGGTACGGGCAGCACAGGAAGCAACCGCGAAGGTGAACAAGGGCCAAGCAATGCCCTCACAGGGGCATGAGGCAGAGGAAGTAGAAACAACAAAAGGAAGTGTGGACCTAGGTACCGCATCCACAGTTGAAGCACACACACACGATAGAGTGAATAGGACCAAGGAAGAAGATCAAGGCCTCGAAATTGTCCATTGACCTGATCACCCTAACCGAGGGTGATCTCCATGACATCGGTGAGGTAGTGTGCAAAGTCACTAATGAGGCTCTTCAAGATTTTATGCAGGAGAACCAGAGTGTGTTGGGGGCCCTTAGGGCATAGTTGCAGGAGCTACAGGTGCGTCCCTCTCAGGTGGGTACCCTCTCAACCGACCTCACAGCAAGATCCCTAGTAGCAAAGCATATATTGCGCACAAGGATGGAAAACACAATAGTGTTTCCGGAACGGGCCCTTGTGACAGCGAATGAAGCCGATAGATTTTCGGTTAGAATGATGAAAGACCTTGGCCTTAATCTGGTTTCCCTTCCACGTGAGACGCTGTATTTGTTACAACATGGGATAACGGTAGAGCTATGCGCTGGGGAGAGCCGCACGATCCAAGTTCTCAGCAATCAAAATATAAACTTGGAACAACTCATCTTGCAGCGTGACGAATTGGTGTCGCAAAATCAACAATTGGTGCAGGTGGTAGATGACGCTTGCCGAAGCGTCCTAGGGCTAGTCATCCCAGAAGACCTATCAGTGGAGGTGCGGATCCACAGGTTAGACACAGGAGTCCGCGAGGCTAGGGAAGAAATGACCAAGGTTCAGCTGGAGCCGAATCTTTAGATCGTCGAGCTACAGTTAAAGGCATAACCATCCACTCCCCCAGAAGTCAGAGAATAGCGTGCTAGCACTATCAAAGCATGCTTGGAGGAAATGGGAAGTGTAGTGCGAGACTACACTGGCATGTTGGAAGAAGCACTTGAGGTTCTCACAACTCTGCAGGAGGACCCCAACATCCAGTGTTTGGAAACAGAAGTGTGAGAACTCCAGCAGCAATATGACAGTGTCTGAGGAGCTACGCAGACATTGGTCCTCACCTAGTGGCTTGTGAGGATGCAGCAAACTAAGGCACTAAAGGAGCAGGTGGACGCAGCGCGACACAAGGAAGCAGTTCTCAAAGAGCGCGTTCATACTTGGATTTACGAGGCCTTCACTATCATGGAAAACATCGAAGGAAAGATCACACACATACAAGGGATGCACACATTAATGCAAAGAAGCATGCCAAACACAGAGGTCTTAGAACATTGGATGCATCAGATTTAGCAAGCAGTAGCTCAGTGTGTTGTGGACCTTAGTAGAGTTCGAGAATAGTTGGAGGGACTTTGTGCAAAGATCGCCACGCCGAAAAAGTGACTCGAGGGCAAGTCACGATGTTTGTGTTGGAGGTTTGTTAGGCATGGATTCCCCCCAATGCATGTTTTGGGGCTCAAAGCCCAAGTTTTGACCCACTATTGTTGTAAAGACTCCAGGAATTGCGGGCACAGAGTGCGAAATATATGATAGAGTCACAGGGTTGTCCGCCCTAGTTTTTAATGTAAGGTTGGCCTACTCATGGTCCGCAGACCATGGGATTGTATAAATAGATCGAGGCTCTAAGTGTAAAAGATAACTAAGCAATAAGGAAGCGAGAAAAGAAGAGCAAAAGTCTAAGTGTCTAAGTGTGTCTTGGGTCGTAGGGTAGGAGAAGGCTCTATAGATGAGTGCGCAGAGGCCTAGTAGTCCGCAGCTGAGTGCGCAGACCCCTGCAACTGAGTGCGCAGGGCGGAGTCGAGTCTGTAATTAAGGAAGAAAAAATAAGGATAATTTTTATCATAATTCTATGTATATGTTCTTGGGTTAATGCATGTTTGATATAAATTGCAAATATACTGTTTATTTATTGTGCGCACCTATATGAATAATTTATGTTGTTAAGTATAACTTTAAGCACACAAGTAGGCTAAACTAATCAACAAACATCGGAATACTAGTAAGGACTTGGGTAGTAACAACAATAGGCCCCTGAGTATCATTGCGCAAAGGCAGCATCTCAGGCTGCGAGTTATGGGAAAGCGCACGTAGAGACCTGCGCGCAGGGTCGAACCGCAGACCACTTGAACTCATCAGACATCTCCAGCGTGTGGAAACCTAGTTCTAGGATCCTCCCCTACTACTTCGGGTGAGACCTCAGTCGATGATCCACGAACTATTGCCGAAAGGGCCAGTAGTACTCGCATTTGTTTGGCTAAATCACCTTTGAACCTGGGTTAGGCTGCAACAAGCCAACATTTAGGTTCCACATCATTCATCTTAGCTTCTACGCCTTTATTTAAACCATCCATCTTAGCTTCCATGCCTTTCTTTAAACCATCCGTATTAGATTCCACACTGTACAACTTTTCTTCTACGTCTTTCTTTAAACCATCCATCTTAGATTCTGTTACTTTTTGTCCGAGTGACATTTGTTGCACTTGGTCTTGTAATTTTGATATATCATGTTGCATTTCTTCATCTTCTTCATGAGTAATGCTAGAGCTTTCAGGTTGCTTACTAGGTGTTTCCATTTTCTTTCTTCAGGGCATCAATTACTGAAAATAATGCTTCACTATGCCCTTTGAATTCATTCAAACTAATTTTTCAAACCAAACTTATGCAAAGATTTAAAAAAAACTACACACCATATTTTTTCACTTTGTAGGAGCTTGATATTGAATCTGATGTATTTTTGTAATTTTAGATCTCCAAGGTCTGAAATTTCTTCCTGCGGTAACCCTTTGAGTAATATTTCTAACTCCACAAGTCTTATCAAGATTGGATTGTCCAATGAAGAGTTATGTCAATTCTCCCACGATGACCTGAGCATAAACATGTTCAGTAGAGCGAACTTGTATGACATGCCATGGGTCACTGTTTCAACCTTAGGTTATGAAAATGGTACCCAAAACACTACAGTCCGTCCTATTTCTGCAACTTCTTACAAAAATTCAATCTGATGCTCAGAGAGAAAGTTATGATGATTTTCCCAAGGTGACCTGTTTGGAATGTAATTTGGGGGTCTGCAAAAACCCTAAATTCCTCAAATTATATCTCCGCAAATATAGCGAGACAGGATCTGAAATTTGGAGCCAAGTTTCAGATTGATTTCTTCTCAAATATTTTTTTTTAGCTTCTGAAACTTCATAGATAAAGCATTATAGTGAACCTTCCACGATGACCTGTTTTAGATGAAATTTTGGAGCTTGCAAAAACCCTAACTTCCTCAGATCATATCTTTGAAAATACAACAAGACAAGATATGAAATTCAGACCTGACGTTCAACAAGATTTCGTCTCAAATGGGTTTTTTTTTTTCGCTTCTAAAACGTCACAGTATAAAAGTTATAGCGAAAATTCCACGATGATCTGTTTGGGGCAACGAAACCCTAGAATCCAAATCTCTTATACCAAATGTTATGAAACTAGCTGAGAAAAAGATAGAAAAAATAGATCAACGCCTTATAATTCAGCCTCCTCGAGGGGGCAACCTCCTTTACATTACACAAATGAACAATTCTTGGATGATACAAATGACAAAACCTCATTTCTATATATAGGAGTCTTAAGAGGTCACAATATAACCAAGCCGACCTAACAATAATAATATTAGGGCACAAAAATAACAATAGTGGGATTCTATGGGGCACAATAATAAAAATAAGGGATATAATGATAATAGTAATGGGGGAATCACTAGTATTATATGTACCTAACAAATTCATATCCCCAAATCAAGGGAGACTTGCCAATAAAATAATTGGAGCAACAAAGTATATGGTTGGGTAGAAATTTATATGTTTGTAGCTAGTTATGTAAATAATTATTGTGCGTGTGTGTGTATGTAGTATACCTAGGGGGGATAATATAGGGTACAAAGGGAGGTATCTAAGGGAATAATGTAATAATGGGATGGGCCATAGTAATAAAATAAGGTGGTTAACCCATATCATGTAAGGGACCACAAGTAGTTAACAATAATGTAATAAGCCCATGGTATTAGATAGATGTTATTGAGGGAACCATGGTAATGACCCATAGTATTGTATGTATGAGGCCTATATAGAGGCTAGAGACTCCCCATTGAGAGATGTCAAGGAATATTGTATGAACAGGCATATGGCTTGTGGATTGCTCTCCTTCCTTAAGGAGAGAATGTATGGTGTTGCCTTACCTGAAGGGTTTGATCAATAAAGACGCATTTATATCTATATTCAGATCTTTTTATTTCTTGGGTTTATTTCTATTTTCATATATTTTCAAATCAGATCTATAACAAGTGGTATCATAGCACTTTCTTGGGCAAAACAGAGTATTTTTTTTTTTTTTTTTTGCAGGAATTTTTTGGGTGGCGAGTTTTCCGATTATATCTATACATTTTGGTGCAATTTATGTAAAATCTAATTGCATATCTGGGTTTTTGGTGAAAAAATACCCAATTTGAAAAAAAAATTGGCCAAATCAGAGTCAAGATGAGGGAGATATCGCTGATTTAAAGATCGGCTGGGTTGCAGACATTTTTCGGGGCGGTGAGTTTGCAGATCAGATCTGTACGTTTTGGTGCAAAACATTCAAAATGTAATTGCAAATCTTGATTTTTTGTGAAAAAATGCCCGATTTCAAAAAAAAAAATCAGTTGAATCGGAGTCCGAATGAGGGAGATATTGCTGATTTAAAAATCAATTGGATTGCAAACATTTTTTTCGGAGCGGCGAGTTTGTGGCACAGATCTGTACGTTCTGGTGCAAAATCTGCAGAATCTAATTGTAGATATGGATTTTTTGTGAAAAAATACCCAAGTTCAAAAAAACAAATAGTCAAATCGGAGTCCGGATGAGGGAGATATCGCTAATTTAAAATCAGCTATTTTTTAGCAATTTTTTTTGTGACGGCGGGATAGTTGCAGCACAGATCTGCAATTCCAGCGCCTAGATCAGAATTTTTACCACATGGGAAGATGTAGAATGGTTTTTTCATTTCCGAAAACAGGTCATAATAGGGATTCTGAGCAATATTGACGGAATTGTGGCCATTTAAAATTGTAAGTGAGTTTTTCCCAAACCCTCTTCATGGAGAGGCTATATTTTATAGGAAAAGATGATAGCCCTACTATTGAAGAATTCATACAAAGACAAAAATTCACATATGGGACACTTTGGAAGATTTCAATGGGGCTTAGTATGAAATATGAGGCTGCTAGATGGTGGTTCTCACTTGACCGCCAAAAGTTGTCCAAACTTTCAGATGAAGAATTTGAAAGAGTCCTTTTAGACAAATGGTCTCATACTAGAAAACAGGAGAATGAGATATGTAAGGGGTTATTTTCTATTGGTATTTCCTTATTGCAAGTTCATGAATTCATTCAGAAGGAGAAGATCATTGTGTCCATAAATCCTCGTTGCAAGCAAAATCTCATAAATATCAATTCGGCAAAAAAATTGCAAGTTCCAGCCAAACACATTGAAAACACATAGGTTGATGATGAGGATGTTCAAGTTTATAAGGATGTGAAGCTTTCTATGGACAAGTATGTGTTGCATGGTGATTTTTATACTTTAGATATGGATAACATGGATGTTGTTTTGGGATATCCTTGCATGAAATCCATGGGTACTATCAATATTAATGTGCAGAAGAAATTCCTGAAGCTCTGGTATAAAAAGAAGAAAATTACATTGCAGGATATTTCCATTAAGCCACAAATAGAGACTAAGGAGGCAGTAGCACAAAGCTCTAATGAAACTTACACATCAGATGATGAGCCTTTGATGATTGACAATCGAACACAAATAAAGGCTAAAGCAGAAAATGTTACAGGTGCTGATACATCATATAAGGGCTCAATGGTTGAAGTAATATTGGAAGATAAGACACCACAACATGCACCAAATAACAATCAGGCTCCAATAAGGGGTGAATTAAATAAAAAGACACGGTGGGTTAAAACTTCAACATATCATCACCCACATCACCCCACAAGAAAACAACCAACAAGATGGCAACCAATTAGCGACAAGGACAACAAACCCCACATGATAAATAGAGAGGAGTGATGATCCACCTACTATACATCAACACAGAAGAGCCACCAGGGTCAACTTCCATATCAAGCGAGTGAGGCACCAACTGGATCGAGGGTTCATCTATCTCTTGGATGGCTAGATGCACGTGCATGGTACCAGTGGACTACTCTTTTGAGTAAATCTTATTATTTGTGTTTTTCCCATGTTTTGGGGATGAAACATGTTAAGGGGGGTGGAATGTAGTATACTTAGGGGGAATAATATTGGGTACAAAGAGAGGTACCCAAGGGAATAATGTAATAATGGGATGGGCCATAGTAATAAATAATGTGGTTAACCCATATCATGTAAGGGACCACAAGTAGTTAAAAATAATGTAATAAGCCCATGGTATTAGATAGATGGTATTGAGGGAACCATGGTAATGACCCATGGTATTGTATGTATGAGGCGTATATAGAGGCTAGAGACTCCCCATTGAGAGATGTCAAGGAATATTGTATGAACAGGCTTATGGCTTGTGGAGTGCTCTCCTTCCTTAAGGAGTGAATGTATGGTGTTTCCCTTCTTGAAGGGTTTGATCAATAAAGATGCATTTATATCTATATTTAGATCTTGTTATTTCTTGGGTTTATTTCTATTTTCATATATTGTTAGATCATATCTATAATAGTGTGTGTGTGTGACTAAAGGAATGAACAACTGGGTTCGTTTTGTACTTATGTTACACGGGTTCCATTTTGACCTCTACCACTATAACCCCTAGGGGATTACATATGCCACTTCATTAGAAATGAGTAATTCAGTGGGATTTGAACATTGAATCTCTTGGTACATAACATTTCATTTTCACAAAACTTGCCAATTGAGCTTCCCCACCAGGGTTGTTGTGTAAGCATTATAAATACAAGTGGTTTGTGCGTTGTGTTACTTATTTTGTAAATTCTATGTTGAATATTGCACTTGATTTAATTTTAGTGTGAAATGTTATTTTGCATGTTAAATTCATTGGTATTCTTGATTTTAAAAACCATGTTAGGTGTATGTGAATATCTATGTTATTCTCCACACATTTCCATGTTTTAAATAGTAATGTGTGAGTTGAATACTGTGCCCTAGCAGGGTCATTGAGTATGTTACATTAAGTATCCATGTTTGTGTTTAGGTGTATAGATGCATTTCTATTTCTTTCTTGAACATTGGTAGTAATGTAATACACAATGTCAAAAGTCCTTTAGCACTCTTTAATGAATGTGAATTGGTAGTCTCTATCCTTTTCTAACCTTCTAATCAATAGCATCACAATTGTTTGATATATGTCCAGGGTGGGATGAACACTACATGGATTATGCCAACATTTATTTTAGCATCCTAAATCTTGTGATCTTGGCATTCTTCACCTATTCTTCACTATTGTTTCTCTAGGATGGCAACAATTTGGGACATCTAGTTTGTAGGATTCATTAGGGAGCTTGTCGTAGACATTTATTCCTATTGTAGTGCATGGAAGAAGGACACCCTTGGCTCTAAATATTTATTGTTTCTTTTCTCTTTTGATTTTGAGAGAGGTTGTAGGTTATGGCATAAATTAGGGCCTTTTCAAGCTCTTCATCTGAGCCCTCATGTTGCTTATCCTTTGGAAGCAAAAACAAGTCTCTTTAATCAATGCTGGTGACTTCAAATCCTAGCTAGATCTTCACTTTTTATGTGATTTGTTTTTCTATAATGATATAGGGAAAATGAATTAGCTCTATCATTTCTTCCCTAATTGGCTTAATGTACCTATTATCTTTAGTTTCTCAAATATTGACCATTTGCATTAGTAGTCGATAATCTTATTGGGGAATCAAGGTTGGTTTTGACTCACCTCAGTCATTCTCTTACACTAGTTTATGAAGACCTTTCCATTAAACTTCATGTGGTCCATATCCTTCCATACCCTCCATGGCACAAATTATATTGAAACCAATCATTTTTCCACTACAAGGAGTTGGGATGCTTATAGGGATCCTAGTTGAACATCACAAACGTTGATAGAATGTACCCATAGTTAAATATTGGAACCTTATCATGTGGTTCATTTATGGCCTCTATAAACTTGTTTGAGAATAAATGAAACCAATTTAAACATCATCCTTTTGGGCATGATTATGTAGCTAAGAGAATGTCGAGGTTACATCTCCTTCTATTTCCTCATCGTGTGGCATGCAAATATCCTTGTCACCATTCACTGTCACTATTCACACTAGATGGAGTTAATGGAGTTGATGTTATTATGCCTCTATGTGTCCCATAGTGCATGTAAATGTCTTCTTCATATTTTTTTTGTTGTTTTGTGTTGCTACAAGACCATGATGACTTCCTTTTCATCCATTAATAGACCAGTGAGGTATTTAATAAGCTCAAGAGGGAATGATTATGACATGAGGGAACCGATACTTTCATTAGGGCATTTTTGAGGTCTAAAATGGGCCTCCTAAGAAAAATGTACGACCAAAATAAACTTTATAAGAACCAATAGGATTCAAGATAGTGATGTCAACCATGGGGGATGATTCACCATTTTTTGAACAAAAAAGTAAAAATATTAAAAAATAATAAAACTATATTTTCAACTCATATTTTCAACTTATCTCCCTAAGGTTTTTCTCAAATTTTGATTGGGAGTACTCATTAGATGAAAAATTTAATTCCTCATCTAAGGAGTACCCATGTTGCACTTTTGATGGACCATGCTACACGAAAAATGAGAAATACATTAAAAAATGTGATTGTAATCACGTTTTTCATGTATTTCTCATTTTTCGTGTAGTAGAGTTCATCGAAAGTATGCAACATGGGTACTCATTAGATGAGGAATCAAAGTTTGCATCCAAACGAGTGTTTCCGCTCGAAATTTGAGTAAACCCATAGGGAGATAAGTTGAAAATACGAGTTGAAAATATAGTTTTTTCTTTTTTCTCTCTAAAATTTGATGATATAATCTAATATTATTTTATAATTTCCTTAGGAAGCCCATTTTAGACCTCAAAATTCCCCTAACGAAACTTTAATATATTTGGATGGTCATCGTTCAACTTTTCCACTATATTATTCATCAATCAAGTCATTGATCAATTTTTACCCATCTTAATCCATTAATTTTTCCTTTGATTGGTATATATACTTGTCTAATAGTGATTTTTTTTTTTTTGTGGTAGCATCAATTTATTTTTCTATATCATCTCTATCCTTTTTTTTAATCGCATTCCCATTGAATTGCTTTAGCATTAAACTTCATTATAATATTTTAAATAAAGATATTGATCAAACATGAACTATTAGCTCAAAACGAGAACTCTAGCAAAAATACATTAAAAAACAGCTCGAAAACGGAAAGGGTTGATGTTGCATCACCATTTTTTTTCCATGGTAAAATTTCAACATTTTTTAATTTTATGCAAAAAACACCCTGAAAATGAAAAGTGTTGATGCTAGAATAATGTTTTTTTCTTTGGGTAATTTTTCAACATTTAGCAATGACATTAAAGATAAAATATCATGACTCCGAAAAACCTTAAAACTCCAACAATTTGCAGGCATGGCATTAAAGATAAAATATCATGTCCATGAAAAGCCTTAAAATTTCAACAATTTTTAGCCATGACATCAAAGATAAAATACTTATAATAGTTGTCAACCATAGCATTAAAGATAAGATATTGTGATTTAGAGAAACTTTAAAATTTTAACAATTTCTCAACCATGGAATTAAAACAAAATATCACAACTACAAAAAAGCTTAAGTTCTCAATATATTTCAACCATGGCATTATGAAAAAATTATATGACTAAAAAAACCTTTAAAAATGAACACCTGAATGAAAGAGTCATTATACCAAGAGTAATTTATTTCTAAATGCTAAAAGTATAACTATTTTAAAATCTTAGCCTAAGGCAACTTGACACATTGCAACGAAAATTTAAAAGTCAACCATCAAATTGACATGCAGTGTAGGCAAACTTGACCTATTGAAATGAAATCTTAAAAATCAACCACGAAATTGACACAACGTGGGGGCAAACTTGATTCAATATAACGAAAACTTTAAAATTAACTATCAAATTGACACATAATGGGGTTGGGTTGATAGTCGATGATTGAAAAGGACCCTACAAAAAAAAAAAAAAAAAAAAAAGAAACAAAATAACAAATAAATAAATAAATAAGTAAACAAGTAAAATATAAAACAAAACAAAAATTAAAAGATAAAAAAAAAATTAAAAGTAAAACAACAAAAAAGTTAAAGAAAAAAATAATAACTAATAAATAAATAAATATATTAAAACATAAAAAATGAGGAAAAAAAAATTAAACATAATATATATATGTGTGTGTGTGTGTGTGTGTAATATTTTTCAGAGAAATCACAAAGTAGGTTGCATTTCAAACCACTTAAAATGGCTTAAAAAAAAAATCACAAAAGAAATCAGGCATAAAAATTGTTTAAAAAGAATCTAAAAAACGATAAAATAAAACAAAAAACAAAAGATTATTTCCAAAAAAAATATTTAACGGAAAAAATTTTAATTATATAAACAAAAAAGAAAATGGATAATTAAAAAATAAACAAGAAAAGAGTAAATATAAATAAAAAATAATTAAAAAAATTCTAAAATTAAAAATATATATTAAAAAACATTTAAAATTAAAGAAAACACTTATAACCAAAAAACAAAAGAGTTAAAATTAAAATTAAAAAAATAATATTAATAGTTAAAAACAAAAGAGTTAAAATTAAAATTAAAAAAATAATATTAATAGTTAAAAGTAAAAATTTTAAAAATAAATAAATAAATAAAATAAAAATAAAAAAATATTATTAAAAGTAAAAATTAAAAATTAAAAAAATAAACATTCAAAAATATTATAAAAAAATAAAATATATAAATAAAATAAAATAAATTTAAAATAATAATTAAAATTCTAAAAAATTTATATTTAAAAATAAATAAATAAAACTATTAAAAACTATAAATAAAATTAAAATTAAAAAATGGAAATAATTAAATTTTAAAAAAATGTAGCCCTTAGACTTCCGCCCTCTAGTCCCAACTAGCCAAGGGTCGATTCCCAAAATTGACTCTTTGCTAGGTAGGTGCTTGTTAGCCTCCTATTGCAATAAGTTTCATATTTCATGATTGACTGTTTTACATGCCAAATATGTCATCTTTTCATGCTGCAAGATTCCATATTTCCAAGAAGTTCTATTTTGAAGAATCATACCATTTTTGAAGAGTGTTACAGATAAGGGAAAGCCAAACAGCTTAATCTTGGCTTCCCTAGGTTTAAATTACTTGTTTTAGAAAATAGAGAATGAATATCTATCCAAACAGCTTAAACTTGGCAGATCAGTAGCTAGGTAGAGAAATGAAGGAGCCAAACTGCTTAATCTGGGCCCTTGGAAGATATAAGGGTACATTTAGATAGGAGGGCAGTCAAAAGAAAAAAAGATAATCAGGGTCTGCAAGTCTAAGTGCACCCAAACCAAAAAGAAGAAAAAATGTTAGGTAAGTAGGCTGGGTAAGTAAGTTTTTGAAGTTGCAGAATGAATAAGTGTGATCAATGTTTTATTTCAAAGTGTTATTTTACTTCAGATCACAAGTGCAAGCCAATTTTTCCCTTGGAGCAGCTCAAGCGAGGCATGTCTAACTCTCCCTTCTTCTTATTCCCCAAATCACTCACTAACATCCCCCTGAGGACCTTGGGATCTGTCCAACCTGTCCTGTTACCACTTCATTTTTGTAAAAAACTAAGTCAAGCTTTAACTTTCTTCAATGAAAAGAAGCCACATTTCTTGTGTAAAAATCATTTCTCCACAGTTCAGTCACTTCCTATGTTTTAAAGTTTCATTTCACAAACTTAGCCTCTCCCCTACACTTCACCTCACAAATTCATATTAACTTCTAACATTATTATGTAAATCCCTATCTATTTTCCCTTCTCCTTACTAAAAAGCACTAAATAGCTCCCCTATGTACATATCCCCTCCCTCTGGTTGAAAGATAACCTTGACTATGCTTGGGTTTCGCTAAGTTTGCCTGAAACTTAGCCAGAACCCTCAGCTTTCCTCTCAAAACCATCTTCTAAAAACGCATTAGGACTCATTCCTATGCATAAAATTCCCCTCCAAATGTATAAAATCCATCCTTGGCCGTGTTTTACCTTCCCCAAGGCATAAACCCCTTTTTTGGCCATAAACCCTTCTCAAAACACATAAAACCCTTCTAAAAATGCATAAGGACTCATTCCTATGCATAAAATTCCTTTTTTGGTTATCGGACCCCTTCCGAGGCCTCAAAAACCCGTATTTCCCAAAGTTTTGACCCCCCCGCACATAAATATTAATTTAATATTCGGGCGGGCCCCCGCATATAAACCTGCTGCTAGCTCTGCACTCTGTCAGCCCTCCGATCCACCCGCCCAGATCCAACGGCTCTCGACGATTTCGAATCCGCCCTGATGATCGACGGTTATTCTCCGATAGCCTGGCAGTTTTGCCATCATACAGAAGAGAAGTGTCCGCCTTTTATTGCGTCGGAGCCCCTCTGACAATTACCGCTCTCGTACAGAAGGTGGTCCGATAAAACCACAAACCGCCTTCTGTCTCTCCGCCCCTGATGTCATCGCCACGGCAACACTATGTCACCCCCGCATCAACATGCCACTGCGTCCTATGCCACGTCGTCACCCTGCCGTACTGCCACGTCACCCTGCTGACGTCACCTTACCACGTCACCCTGCCACGTCGCCACCGTAGCGAGACCCACTACTGACGTCATGCTGACGTCATCACCGAAAAAAGACGCGAAGGGCGAAATCGCAGCGAAGGATGCCCATAATGAAAAACTGAGGCAGTTTTTGCATCGCTAAGAAAAAATGATCAAAATGGAAAGCTGCCTGTGGCTAGGCTACCAGCAGGCCCGAAAATGCGCAGTTTGACAGGATTTCTTCATGAAGGTTCAGAAAAGGGGCGATTTGACAAATTCAAGAGTATCAGAGGAAAGACGAAGCCCAGATTAAATTAAAAGAGTATCAGTGAAGCGGCAAAGAGTATCAGATCGGTAATACTAAAGCACGTGAACATTAAAGACCCCCAAAGCAAAGTCAAAGAAAACGGTGAAGCCATCTAAGGCTCTCAGATCACAGTTAATGCACATCAAAACCACTCGAGAGCAGGGGATCAAAGCCCAATGCACAGTTATGGCTAAATGAACAACACAGAGCCAAAAGGACACCATATTAACTCATTTTGATACCACTGCCTCCAGCGCAGCTCAAAGATATTTTCCTGCATTAAATTCAGGAAAAAATTAGGTTAAAGAAGTTATTTCCCTCAGACATGTTTTAGGTCTGCTATAATAGATATTTTAGATATTTTCCCTATATAAACCACCCTAATTCATTGTTTAAAGGGTTGGTTGGTTGATATTCCTCATGCTGGACTTGCGTTGTATTTTTGAGAAGCTCTGTAATCAAAGACTACTGGAATGTTTTGGATGAAGAACTGACTGTTGTGTTATTAATGGTTAAAGAGTGACTGTGGAATTCCTGTGCTACTACATGGCTCAGTAAGTTTTTCTACCTCTGTCTACAGTTTTATTATGTTTATGCACAATTGGGTTACCATCTAAATAGCAAGAAAAAAGAATAGCTTAAAGTTTTGCTTGACTGCACCTTATGCTCAGTTCTTGTTATTTCTATATGTTTTCTTCAGAAATGGTTATGAATATGCATACTTAAATGATCATGTTTACCCTGTTTCTTTCATATATGACTATTTTTTAGGAATTTTTATTGCTCCTAGACAAACTTTCATCCACCTTCCCTCTATGTTAGCTAATGAAAGATTCTTAGTTGCCTTTCATTTCTGACCTTCATTCCATCTTTATTCCAGCATGATATTATTCTATGTGTAGCTATCCTGCTCTATATTCCTCTTGTGACCAAGAAAATGCAACAACAAGCCCTAATCCATGACTCCATGCCCAATGGTTTGAACTTCTCACACTATGCATCCCAACTCTACTTGAAAACATCTCCTTCCCACCAAAATCAAAACAAAACCCTTGTACACCATAACTAGCCTAAAATCAACCCAAAACAAAGTTAAATCATAAAGAGAGAGCCCTCTCTGACTGCAGGTAGGCTAGGACCTACAGCCCAAAGATTGGTTTGTGGTTACCTCGGTCGTATCCCTTAAGGAGCCAAGGGACAACCTGAGTGATAACATCATTGGCGACTCTGCCGGGGACAATCCTCAGATAATTTCACAAATCAAGTTGGAAAACTCCGCGGGGAAACTTATTCAGAAAATTCCAAAAAACAAGTTAGAAGCTGGCTCCCAAGAAGAAAACACACAATACTAGGTCAAACCGAGACCCAAATCCACCAGCTGTTTTTGAAAATCCCAATTTAATATCTAGAAACCTTAGCAAGCAAAAACAAGGAGAGCTTGCTGATTCTAGTCCTGAAACAGTTCAGCCAAGCTGTTTTCCAACCCCTGTTAAAGTTTTGTTTCGTTCAACCCCTACTTCCCCTTTTTCATTATCCACCTCTCCAAGCACCTTTTCCACACCTCCATTCACTGCGCATACTACCACTACCACCACTGTTTTTACAGTTCTTCCAGCTGTTCCACTTGTTCCACTTATCCCTATAAATATGGCTAACAGATATGCACCTTTACAGTTACCTGCAAATCCAGGGGCTATGCCTCAGGACTATCAAACTAAAATCACATATTTCGATGCTACTAGTTCTGGCACAGCCCTGCAGCATACCAAGAAAATGCAGGACTTTTTTGAGAGTTATGAAATAGATTATGATAGTTCAAGAATGAGGATTTTTGTCCAAAGTTTAACATGAGATGTAAGGCCTTGGTTTAGAGCACTTACTGCAAATTCCATAGCTGACCCTGAGGCCCTTTACCAAGCATTTCTTAACGTATGGGAAAAAAAGAAGGACCCTCTGCACATATTATCCGAGTATGACACTATCAAAAGAGGCCCTCAAGAAGCTGTCTTAGACTATTGTGCCAGATTTAACAATGTTTATAATGCTATTCCACAAAACCTAAGACCTCCACCTGATCTTGCTTTATACAAATTTCCTGATGGATTTGATTCAGACATGGCTTATCAGTTAAGGGAAAGAGCCCCTCAAACCTTAGCAGACATGCAGAATGTAGCTATTAGTGTGGAGGCAAATCTGATTGCCAAGAGAAATAGAGCAAGAGCTGAGAGAAGAACCACTTTCAAAGATGAACCTTCAGCCTTTGAGCAAAAATTGGATACAATCATCAAAGGTATGGACACCTTTGAAAATGGAATGGGAACTATTGAAAGAAAAGCCACATGGGAAGGACAGCAAAACAATCCTATCAGAAATCCAAACTTTAGAAAAAATCAGAACCCAAACGTTGGAAGGGCAAGTCCTGACCATGATATAAGACCTCCTTTTCATGAAAACTATGCCGAAGCATCCACATCTAATGAGCAAATAGAGGACACTCGCATAAACTTGATGGGTTTAAAAAGTGAACAACAAGTATTTTTAACCCAAGAAGACCAAGATAACCATGATATAAATCAAATTCAGACCAAGTCTGGAGAGTCATTCAACTTCAAACAAGGCTATGATTCGGCTGTCTACGAAGTCCATAAACAATACAAATTGAGAACAAGAACCATTGATGTGTCTGATCCCATCAAGCCAAAGGATGCCAAGCTAGCTAAGAAAGTAAAGGACAAGACCGCTATCACAGAACCTGCTGACAAAACAGACCCAAAATCAAAAGAAGTGACCATAGAGGATGTATCTGACATGCAGCCCTCTAATAACCAGCCTTTTGTATCCTTTCCCTCAAGAGACAATGTAAATAGCACTCCTCAAAGCCTTCCCAAAACAGAACAATCTCAAGAAATCACTGATAACCAAGAGAAGATCACTGAAGATACAATGGAAAAGGGAAAATCTGCCAGTCACAATACTAAAACACAGTCAGAAAAACCTTTTGATTTAGAAGCAGAAATTGGTAAATTAAAGATATCTATTCCTCTCTCTGAGCTTGCCAAACATGGTGTGTATAGACAGCAAATCAAAAGATCACTACAAATACCAGAGAACAGGGATGTTGTTAATGTCTTAGATAATCAACCTGAATTACTTTTTGGTCCTGAGGTCAATGGTAAATCAGGACATGGAGCTGTTCCACCCTTTTATGTCAATTTGCACATTCATGACAAAGTGTTGCACAATGCTATGTTTGATTCAGGTGCTTCACACAATTTAATGCCCAAAGCTGTAATGGAGAAACTAAACCTTGATGTCACTAGACCCTACAAAGACTTATTCTCATTCGATTCTAGTCAGGTCGAGCGTTTAGGCTTAATCAAAGACCTTTGTGTATATTTAGTCCAATTTCCCAATAAAATGATCCTAATGGACGTGGTGGTTGCTGACATTCCACCAAATTATGGCATGCTCTTATCAAGATATTGGGGAGCAAAACTCCAAGGATCTCTCCAATTAGACCTCTCCTAAGCCACTATTTTAGTCTTTGGGCAACCAAAGAGACTGTATAGAGAAACACTGATGAAGTATGTGGTAAGTAGTGAGGAAAAACCCCAAAACTTTCCCATTTACTCAATCCATTCTGATATGGATTCCTTTATATTATTCAATGTTGATAGCTGCCCACCCACTGATGAAAAGCCTTTGCCTTTAGAACAAGAAACATGCATCAATCAAGAATCGGTTGCCCATACCCATGAAACTGTTAAAACAATTAGTGCAACCAGCATACAAGAAAAACCACATGAAGCACAAAACCTAGGTCCGCCCAATCCTAAATGATTGAAACTCTTAATACTAACCACAAGCAAGAAATCACATGGTATTTAGAGTTTGATGGTTCTGTTAATAAGCTAGGAGCAGCGGAAGGAATATGGATTTACAATACACATAATAGCCATGCAGAGGGTCATGCTTACAAACTAAACTTCAAATGCACCAACAACATGGCAGAGTATGAAGCTCTCTTTTTAGGACTTAAAATGCTCAAAACTCTAGGAGCTGCAAAAGTGTCAATTCTAGGTGACTCCGATTTGATCATTCAACAGATGAAAGGTAACTTTGTTACTAATGATAATAGGCTGAGAGATTATAGGTCTGCTGCCACAAAAATACTCAATTCCTTTACCGAATCCAAGCTTGCTAAAATCTCTAGAAACCATAACATGCATGCTCATAGTCTAGCTACTTTTGCTAGTACTTGCAACCTGCCCTTTCAGCCCAATTACCACTTTACTGCTGAGATAAAGCACATGCCTACTGTCCCTAACAATATCAAAGATTGGCAAGTGTTTGAGGATGATGCTCAAATCAACAATTTTCTTACCTTACAGCAAGAATTCTCAAGCTTAAACATTGATGAAGATGCCATGAATGACCCACAACAACAAATGAGCCTAAATGAGCAAACTATAACAGTTGGAGCAGCAAATCAAATGCTGCACCCAACTATTTTTGAGGAGAAAAATATGCAAGAGCTGAAGCAAATACATTCAGAAGAAATGGCTGAAGAAGAGGCCAATGTAATTGATTTAAAAGACAATTTTCTACCTGCTGGCCTCACTCCATTAGAAGACATATTTGATTCAAATGATGTCCCCAAAAAGCCAAAGATGCAGCCCTTAAACGCTGCTGTGGAAGACTGTAATATTGGGACAACAGAAAAGCCCAAAATGATTAAATTGTCCAAGTCTTTGCCTCCCGATCAAAAACCAAAATATGTTGATTTATTTAAAGAGTTTCAAGATGTATTTGCCTGGAGTTATGAGGACCTTAAGTCCTATGACACCTCTGTTATTCAACATACCATTCCCTTAAAGCCAAATCAAAAGCCCTTCAAACAGAAACTAAGGAGAATCAATCCTGTGCTCCTCCCTTTGATTGAGAAAGAAGTGAAAAGAATGTTTGAGACTGGTATTATAGCACCCATTAGATTTTTAGAATGGGTATCCAATCTTGTTCCCACAAGGAAGAAAATAGGGGAGATTAGACTATGTGTAGACTTAAGAAATTTGAACCAAGTCTCCCTTAAAGATCACTACCCTCCACCAAAAATGGACCACATTTTACAAAGAGTAGTGGGGTCATCAAGAATTTCTTTGCTAGACGACTTTTCAGGTTTTAATCAAATACTTGTTCACCCGGATGACCAAGACAAGACAACCTTTACAACACTGTGGGGAACATTTAAGTCCGTGAAGATGCCTTTCTGACTAGCGAATGCAGGTGCTACCCTTCAAAGGGCCATGGACATTGCATTTACCAAGGAAATCGATGATTTCCTAGTGGTTTACCTGGATGACCTTACTCCTTTCTCAAAATCTAATCAAGAGCACCTAAAACATTTGAGACAAGTGTTCCTAACATGTAGGAAATATGGCATTTCCTTGAACCCCAAGAAATCTCTCTTCGGCCTAGAAGAAGGCAAATTGCTAGGCCATATCATTTCAAAAGATGGGATTAGAATTGATCCTGAAAGAATCCAAGCCATCTTGCAAATCCCTTATCCAAGAAACATCAAAGAATTGCAAGCATTCCTAGCAAAGATCAATTTCCTAGGGAGATTTATCCCAAACTTGGCCGAGATGATACGGATGCTAAATAAAATGTTAAAGAAGGATTCCAAGGTTAAATGGACTTTAGAGGCTAAGCAAGCCTTTGAGGGCATAAAATCTGCCTTAACCCAAGCCCCAGTCCTCACAAGTCCTCAATTTGATAAAGATTTCATCATTTTTTTCATTTGCATCCGAACACACCATTGTTGTTGTCCTTTTGCAGAAAGATGAGCAAGGAAATGAAAAGCCAATTGCATTTTTCAGCCGAGCCCTTAGAGATGCACCCTTGAAGTACCAAATTATGGAGAAGCAAGCATATGCCCTTGTTAAAGCAATCAAAGATTTCAGAATTTACATTTTATATTCACATGTGATTGCTTATGTACCAAATGTTGTTGTAAAAGACATATTAACTCAGGAGGGCATAGAAGGCAAAAGAGGTAAATGGATTGCCAATATCCTTGAGTATGACATTGAAATAAAACCCACCAAGCTGATAAAGGGACAAGGTTTAGCCAAACTGATGTCCGAAACTAATTTTCAAGCCTTAGACATTAATCAACTAGACAATGAACAGGAGCTGGCGACTCCACACATCAGTCAAGTTTTTTTGCAATCCCCATGGTATGCTGATATATGTTTTATATTGTTAAACATGTGTGCTCCTCCAGGGTTGTCTAGAACCAAAAAGAGATTTTTAAAGATGAAAGCATCAAAGTTTTGTGTCTTAGATAGTGCCCTGTTTTGGAAAAATCATGAAGGAATATTGTTGAATTGTCTAACTATGAATGAAACTGACAGTGTCATGAAAGAATTCCATGCAGGGGACTGTGGAGGGCATTTATATTGGAAGTCCACTGCTGATAAGATACTAAGGGCTGGTTTTTATTGGCCCTCTTTGTTTGCTGATGTGAGAAAGTTTGTTGTTTCATGCCATAAATGCCAAATCTTTGAAGGCAAAAGAAAGCTTCTCCCCTTGCCCCTTAAGCCTATTTCAACCGAGAAGCCTTTCCAACAATGGGGTATTGACTTCATTGGAGAAATCCATCCATCCTCTTCTGGCCAGCATAAGTGGATTCTAACAGCCACAGATTACTTTACCAAGTGGATTGAAGCCATCCCATGTAGGCAAGCCAATGACTCCACCATTATCCAATTCCTTGAAACCAACATTTTGTCCAGATTTGGTTGTCCTGAGAAGATCATTACAGATAATGCTGCTGCCTTCAAATCCAAGAAAATGATCAATTTTTGCCACAAATGAGTTAGTCTCTGGCATGGAGGCCAAGTTCCCCTCTTCGTTGGGAATCCCTGTTATCAAATTGCTGCAATAAATGCAGGCAGAGCCAAATGATATCCAAAGAGGAATAAACCAAACCATCCATTTGCAGCAAACAAGAGGGAAAGTGTATGACAGAGCTCAGATTTTACAAGAGAATCTCAAGAAAATGTTTGACAAAAGAACCAGGGATGAATATTTCTACATAGGCAACAAAGTCCTAAGATGGGATTCAAGAAGAGAGGACAAAGGAAAGCATGGCAAGTTTGATTTCCTGTGGAAAGGCCCCTTTATTATTTCTGCTGTTCAAGGTAACAACACATATTTTCTGAAGAATTTGGATGGCATCACAGCTGAAGAAGGCCCTGTCAATGGCCGAATGCTAAAGCACTATCATGATCCCATTTGGTGAAGGTAGCACAGTTCTGTATACTATCTGTACATTAATATTAGTATTTTCAGCACCTTTTCTTATAAACAGGCCAATAAGAGGGAACAATGCAACAAATTTTGAAGGAAAGATCAAAGAAAGTTCTATTTCAGATCTCTGTTTTTGAAATAATTACAAAGAAGTGCTCAAGTGGATTTCAATATGATTACAAGCACCCAAAGGGCAAGAAGCGGAGCTGGAATTTTTCTGCAATTCAGCTCAAAAGAATACTGCATATCAGCTTATGAGAATTCAGTCAAAGGCATTGACAAGAAGGAAATTTTCAGTTTACAGCAACAAGTGAAGATCAAGGCATTCTGACCTGCTGTTCTTGGCTTTTCATCCTGAAAAACCATCCCCAAGTGGAGCCACTATTAGCCTCCTATTGCAATAGGTTTCATATTTCATGATTGACTGTTTTACATGCCAAATATGTCATCTTTTCATGCTGCAAGATTCCATATTTCCAAGAAGTTCCATTTTGAAGAATCATACCATTTTTAAAGAGTGTTACAAATAAGGGAAAGCCAAACAGCTTAATCTTGGCTTCCCTAGGTTTAAATTACTTGTTTTAGAAAATAGAGAATGAATATCTATCCAAACAGCTTAAACTTGGCAGATCAGTAGCTAGGTAGAGAAATGAAGGAGCCCAACTGTTTAATCTGGGCCCTTGGAAGATATAAGTGTACATTTAGATAGGAGGGCAGTCAAAAGAAAAGAAGATAATCAGGTTCTGCAAGTCTAAGTGCACCCAAACCAAAAAGAAGAAAAAATGTTAGGTAAGTAGGCTGGGTAAGTAAGTTTTTGAGGTTGTAGAATGAATAAGTGTGATCAATTTTTTATTTCAAAGTGTTATTTTACTTCAGATCACAAGTGCAAGCCAGTTTTTCCCTTGGAGCAGCTCAAGCGAGGCATGTCTAACTCCCCCTTCTTCTTATTCCCCAAATCACTCACTAACATCCCCTTGAGGACCTTGGGATCTGCCCAACCAGTCCTGTTACCACTTCATTTTTATAAAAAACTAAGTCAAGCTTTGACTTTCTTCAGTGAAAAGAAGCCACATTTCTTGTGTAAAAATCATTTCTCCACATTTGAGTCACTTCCTATGTTTTAAAGTTTTAGTTCACAAACTTAGCCTCTCCCCTACACTTCACCTCACAAATTCATATTAACTTCTAACATTATTATGTAAATCCCTATCTATTTTCCCTTCTCCTTACTAAAAAGCACTAAATAGCTCCCCTATGTACATATCCCCTCCCTCTGGTTGAAAGATAACCTTGACTATGCTTGGAAATTGCTAAGTTTGCCTGAAACTTAGCCAGAGCCCTCAGCTTGCCTCTTAAAACCATCTTCTAAAAATGCATTAGAACTCATTCCTATGCATAAAATTCTCCTCCAAATGTATAAAATCCATCCTTGGTCGTGTTTTACCTTTCCCAAGGCATAAACCCCTTTTTTGGCCATAAACCCTTCTCAAAACACATAAAACCCTTCTAAAAATGGATAAGGACTCATTCCTATGCATAAAATTCCTTTTTTGGTTATCGGACCCCTTCCGAGGCCTCAAAAACCCGTATTTCCCAAAGTTTTGACCCCCCCGCACATAAATATTAATTTAATATTCGGGCGGGCCCCCGCATATAAACCTGCCGCCAGCTCCGCACTCCGTCAGCCCTCCGATCCACCCGCCCAGATCCAACGGCTCTCGGCGATTTCGGATCCGCCCTGATGATCGACGGTTATTCTCCGATAGCCTGGCGGTTTTTTCCGTCGTACAGAAGACAGGTGTCCGCCTTTTATTGCGTCAGAGCCCCTCTGACAATTACCGCTCTCGTACAGAAGGCGGTCCGATGAAACCACAAACCGCCTTCTGTCTCTCCGCCCCTGACGTTGACGCCACGACAGCACTACGTCACCCCTGCATCAACACGCCACTGCGTCCTGTGCCACGTCGTCACCCTGCCGTACTGCCACGTCACCCTGCTGACATCACTTTGCCACGTCACCCTGCCACGTCACCACCGTACCGAGACCCACTGCTGACGTCATGCTGATGTCATCACCGAAAAAAGGCGCGAAGGGCGAAATCGCAGCGAAGGATGCCCAGAATGAAAAACTGAGGCAGTTTCTACATCGCTAAGAAAAAATGATCAAAATGGAAAGCTGCCTGTGGCTAGGCTACCAGCAGGCCCGAAAATGCGCAGTTTGACAGGATTTCTTCGTGAAGGTTCAGAAAACGGGTGCTTTGACAAATTCGAGAGTATCAGAGGAAAGACGAAGCCCAAATTAAATTAAAAGAGTATCAGTGAAGCTACAAAGAGTATCAGATCGGCAATACCAAAGCGGGTGAACATTAAAGACCCCTAAAGCAAAGTCAAAGAAAATGGTGAAGCTATCTAAGGCTCTCAGATCACAGTTAATGCACATCAAAACTACTCTAGAGCAGGGGATCAAAGCCCGATGCACAGTTATGGCTAAATGAACAGCACAGAGCCAAAAGGACACCATATTAACTCATTTTGATACCGCTGCCTCCAGCGCAGCTCAAAGATATTTTCCTGCATTAAATTCAGGACAAAATTAGGTTAAAGAAGTTATTTCCCTCAGACCTATTTTAGGTCTGTTGTAATAGATATTTTAGATATTTTCCCTATATAAATCACCCTAATTCATTGTTTAAAGGGTTGGTTGGTTGATATTCCTCATGCTGGACTTGCGCTGTATTTTTGAGAAGCTCTGTAATCAAAGACTGCTGGAATGTTTTGGATGAAGAACTGACTGTTGTGTTATTAATGGTTAAAGAGTGACTGTGGAATTCTTGTGCTACTACATGGCTCAATAAGTTTTTCTACCTCTGTTTACAGTTTTATTATGTTTATGCACAATTGTGTTACCATCTAAATAGAAAGAAAAAAGAATAGCTTAAAGTTTTGCTTGACTGCACCTTATGCTCAGTTCTTGTTATTTCTATATGTTTTCTTCAGAAATGGTTATGAATATGCATACTTAAATGATCATGTTTACCCTGTTTCTTTCATATATGATTGTTTTTTAGGAATTCTTTACTGCTCCTAGACAAACTTTCATCCACCTTCCCTCTATGTTAGCTAATGAAAGATTCTTAGTTGCCTTTCATTTCTGACCTTCATTCCATCTTTATTCCAGCCTGATATTGTTCTATGTGTAGCTATCCTGCTCTATATTCCTCTTGTGACCAAGAAAACGCAACAGCAAGCCCTAATCCATGACTCCATGCCCAATGGTTTGAACTTCTCACACTATGCATCCCAACTCTGCTTGAAAACATCTCCTTCCCACCAAAATCAAAACAAAACCCTTGTACACCATAACTAGCCTAAAATCAACCCAAAACAAAGTTAAATCATAAAGAGAGAGCCCTCTCTGATTGCAGGTAGGCTAGGACCTGCAGCCCAAAGATTGGTTTGTGGTTACCTCGGCCGTATCCCTTAAGGAGCCAAGGGACAACCTGAGTGATAACAGGGCCAACGGCCGTTTTTATTTTTTTTAATATTGAAAAAAAATCAATTTTAATATATATATATATATATATATATATATATATATATATATATATATATATATATATATATATATATATATCATTTTTAATTTTTTTTTAAATATTTCTTTTTTAATGTTATTTAAATTATTTAAAAAATAATAATGTAGTAATTTCTATATTCAGGGTTCTATGATCCAAAATGAATTAAGCAAAGTCTTTCGGTAGAAATCACATAAGAGAAATTTTTGGCGACATGTTTCGAACCAACAAGTGTGGTTCATCATTAAGACCAAATGAAGAGGCAGACCATGGCAAAGGATTAAATAGAGAACAATGTAGAGACATAATTTCACGTAATGGTTATATCTGAGCAATAATATTTAAATTATAATATTAATTTATTAATATATTAAAAACAAATATTATTGAGTGATGACTATATTAAACAGCTAGTTTTTGAAAATTAATATTTAAATAATGATATTAGTTTATTAATTTACTTAAAATATTAATAGGTAACAGATATATTAAATGGCTAGTTTTTGGAAAATAATAATTAAAATAATTTAATAAAACCAAATATTACTAGTTTTTGAAAAATAATATTTAAATAATGATATTAGTTTATTAATTTATTAAAAATAGTAATAAGTAATGGCTATATTAAACGGCTAGTTTTGGAAAAATAATATTTAAATTAAAACCAAATATTACTAGTTTTTAAAAAATAATATTTAAATTGTGATATTAGTTGATTAATTTATTAAAAACCGCTATATTAAACAGCTAGTTTTTGAAAATTGATATTTAAATTGATTTAATAAAAAATAAAAAAATAGAAATAGTTACCAAAGTCAAACTCTAAACGAGGGAAGTCAAAAATTATAAAAATGAGTCAAGACCCTAAATGAAACAAGATCATTTAATGAATAAAATAACTAATGGAAATAAAATAAAATAAATTAAAAATAATTATTGGAAAAATAAATAAAATAATATAATATAATATTTTTTTAAATAGTTTTTATTCTAATATATATATATATATATAAATAGTTTTTTATTCTAAGATATATATATATGCATACATACATACATACATACATACATACATACATACATACATACATACATATATATATATATATATTTCTTCAGTGTTTTATTTTAATTTTTTTAATTTAAGTGTATTTTAAATTTTTTATGTTATTAATATTTATTCTGAAGGATTTTTTTAATTGTATGTTTTATTTTTTATTTTATTTTTTATTTTTACTTAAAATTTTATCTGAAATATTTTTTTGAAAAAAAAAATTGTCAGATACAAAATTCATAAAATTTGTTAATTTTCCAACTTTTTTTATTCAATTTTTCCATTAAATATTTTATTTAACATGTATTTTTAGCAAAAAGGTCTTTATATATGTATATGTATATGTATAGATAATGTGTTTTTTTGTCGAGTTTTTAAAATTATTATTTTTAGTCATAATTATTTTATGTGTATTGAAGTATTAATTAATGACATATACATTTATAAAATATCTTAACCTTAAAATTCCAATGTTGTTTTTTTTTTTAAACTTTGCAACAACAAAAAATCATTATAAAAACACCTTGCGAAGAAAAACAAAAAACGCATGCTTGGAAAATCCTTAGAAAACAAACATCTTAGGATGGAAAACAAGGAGATGAATAAGACAACTTGAAAACTAGTTAAGTAATCAACATTTAAAAAAAATGTTCATACTTAAGACATCAAAAAATTTAAAGTGTCAAAAATATGCTTAATAAAAATAGTGATGTTTTTCAAAATCTGTGAAAATTACCAACATTTAAAAAAATATATCCACACTTAACACGTTAGAAAACTAAAGTGTTGAAAATAAGCCCTCTATAAAATGGGTGGATGTTGCATCAACAATTTTCAAAATCAACATGAAAATCACTATATTAAAAAAAAAAATGTTCTAAAAAATGTAAAAAAAAAAAAAGGTGTATTCGGAATCAACACTTTTAAAAAATCAGAAGATTTTTTCCTACCTCAAAAAATGATTAATTAGGTAATCAATAAAATTCTCATTTAATTCATAGCTATGATTTTACATTTAATCCTAATCACTTTTCATAATCTTTGTATTACTAACTTATTCCTAATACAACTACTAAGATCAAATTTTAAACAACATATTGATAGTGACTCAATCAAATTTCCTTAACCATTCATATTTTTCTTTTTTCTTTTTTATTTCATTTAAAAATTAATCTTGAAAAAAAATTCATTATTGGTGTTATAACTATCAATTTCTTCCTTCCAAACCTTTTAATAAAAAATTTCATTATTTGTGCTATAACTATCAATTTCTTCCTTCCAAACCTTTTAATAAAATATCCTGCAGCTATTGTCTAGGTAGATTTCACCAACTTTAAAGTAAACTTTTTTTCTAATTATTTTTAACACTTCACTAAAACTTATGGTGGAGGTTCACATTCTTTAAATCTTAGCCATGGGAAGCAGTTAACTCTAAATTTTTGGATATTAAGCTACAACAATTCTTAATATTTGCCTCACTTATTGATAAAGTCTTGGGAATCTCTCTTACTGTGATTTTAATAATGTAACAATCACTTGCTCTATACCCATAGGGTTTCCATTTTTCAATTAAATAATTCAACATTTTAATATTTTCCAACAATCATAGGTGATCCTAAGTGTTGTTTTTACCTAAAATTTTGGCTCAACATACCTTTTTCTTCCTTGCAGTACTAGAATAGGTAAATGCAAATGTCATTTACATTATTTATAATTTTATAAAATAAAATAAAAAGCAATTTTCTTAATTACAATGAATTAGTATTTTTTATTAATTTGTGCTTGATTTTCATGAGCATATTTATGAATTAATATTTTTGAAAATATAATTTGTATACAAATTATTTGATAATACTGTGTAAGATAATCAATATTAATAAAATCTAAAATATAATGATAATAATGAGACATTCACATAAAATTGATGTGTAAGTTTTATCGTGAAAAATTATCTTAATTGACATTTACATATTTTAATTATATTTTTTTGTATTATTGATGAGCTATAGTATTGTAGCAAGAATGTTGCAACTCCTAAGGTTACCAACTTTACTTCATCAACACGGGGTTCGTACAAATTTGGAGGTGACAGTGTTGTATACATAGTAGATGCAGTGGTCTACTCTTGTCACTTTTCAACTGGGGCGATAGACCACTAGGGTTTTTCAAACCAACTTTATATTAACTAGAAGGAGACTCACTATCAAATAGAAAAGGGAAAATCACTCTTAATGCAAAGAGGAAATGTTGCCTACTCTAGGAAATGAAAGTTCTGAATTGGAAAGTGCTATAAAGTGACATGAAATCATCTAGCTAAGCATTTACACATATTGCTTGCACAAGAGACCTAACTTAACCTTGCATATAACATCTAGTTATCTCGACTAAATAAGCATGAAAATTTATCTAAAAATTATTGTGACTAGTACATGCATGTGCTAATGAGAAATTGCAGAAAAAGCCTTTCTGATCTTCAGTTTTATGAATGCAAATGCTAATTTAAACATTTTTTTCTTTGGCAGGGGAGACAGGTATCGGGAAACAGGTCTAGAATGGTGTTGAGCGTATGGAAGCCAAGTGGAGGCCTAACCTAAGCTCAGATGACCATTTCTGCTCAGTTCGAGCTTAAAACAGGCTGCTACAAGGTTTCCTATAGTACTATAGGATGTCTAGTTCTACTATAGGATGCCATATTTTACTACACGAAATAGGTCAAAATCTTATAGGGACGTAGGAAAGGTAGGATGAAGTGTTGGAAAGGTGTCTAATGGGGAACTAAGGCACAGAGGAGGTGCACACCACCCAAAGCTCAGTCTAAGGCTTCAAGATGGCTGGACTTACTCAAGGAAAATGTCCACTTTGCTACAAAACAGAAATTCGGATTAGTTTTTGGTGGGCTTTGGTAGCGTATGTGGAGAAGACATGGATGATGCTGGTGAGATGAGGTCTCCCTGCAAATTAGAAACTCCTACAAAACCATACATTATTTTCTTAATTTATGCACAACCTCATTTATATATGGAAAAGATGAGCTGAATATAGGAAAAACAGAGTTATTACTAGCTAATGGCTAAGTTTATGAATGGAAGTGCTTCTAAACCATAACAAACTCAAGAGACCAAAATGAAAATTGTAGGTAATTCTAAAAAATTTAAAAAAGTGATCTATGCAACAAGAAACCCTAGGTTATGCAGTGATCAAACAATAAATATGTTTTTGGGCTGTGTGAATGGAACCCTGAAACCATGATCCATAAGGGAGATGAGGCAAAGGCCACTACCACAAGGTTTTCTAAAGTGTTTATTGTCACTATTGTACCACTGATCTATCTATCCACAAGCGAAAGCAAACTAAGTAATCATCCAAATACTTGTAGATTAAACAAAACCAAAATCACTTCAGCAACTAACTATGAGTGTAATCTAATACGTACAGAAATAGGAACCTCTGCTTCTAGGGTTGGGCCCTAACCCAAGAGCTTCAGCCCCCTCTGAGTCAACTCAGTGATGGATCAAGGGAATGCTTTTCATTTTTATCAAAATGTCAAAAATACATAAGAGTTATCAGTCATAATGTCTTAGCTCGAAAATTCCTCTTGGTTACAACAAAAAACATTGAATCGTAATGTGGCCGTTTTCCTTCTTATTTATACAACCGAAGCTACCAACAACTTCCTTAAATTTAGGGATCACTGGCTTGGCTGTCAATGACCTCGGTGGGCTTGGCTTCTTGTATCTCCGAGGTGATGAGATCTGGTGGAGGAATCTTTGAATGATTGAGGAGTTAAGGAGGGAGATCTAATCTCCTAAAATCCCTATTGGTTATCTACTTTGAGTTCCTACACTTAAATTAGCCAAAATTGCTCCAAATCCTACAATTAATGCAGAGTAGGCCACATGACATAACATCTCATCTTTACCCTTCTCACTGAGCAAAACATAATAAAATATGTAAATAAATATGAGAAAAGTTTATTTTAATAAGTCGGAGAGTGGCATTAAGGTCCATATAATTTACCTATTGATAAGCCTCATCATCACCCCCTACTAAAAGTGTTCGTCATCCTCTAAGAAATTTAATCTATGTCCATGTATTTCATTGCTCTTGTGGCCTCTCTCACATACCAGGCTTCTGTTGATGTATTCTCCTCTTGTGGATAAAATCTTGCATGCTTCTCCATTTCCTCCCATTATGTTCTTTCCTCTTCTTCCTTTCTTCCTTCTAACATACCAAAGAGCAATGGTGGACTGAGTTTCAAGCCAATCCGGTTGATTTTGAGTCTATGCAGTGCCTTATTATACAATGGAGTCCTCTCTAATGCATCCCTAATTCTTTCAGGGGAATGATACTCCTTGATCCTTAGGTTGTATGGTAGGGTGCCCCATCTCCTTTGGCATGCTTACTGGATTTCATCCCCTAGAAATATCAAAATTTCCTCAAAATGAGTGACTTCTTGCTCTTGTGTGACTAGGTATCTTGGTGCAAGATGGGGATCATTGGTGATGATGTTGTGGGTGCTAATATCAACCATGGAATTGATCTGTTATGCTCTGATGTAAAGCGGCTCTTTTCTTCTCTTTCCAACCCCCTTTACTTCCTTAGCCCTGGCCTCCTCAGGACTCATCCATGATGCCAAGGCCATCAGTTGTAAATCCCCCAACTTTGTATTGGGGTCCCACACATTCAAGTCTGTTAAGGCTAAGTTGTGTAAGTAGAATTCAAATATCTTGGCCCTCTCCTCCAGGGTGCTTTGTTCACAAAGTTAAATGAACTGCCTATAGTCTTGGAAAGGCATAGTCCCTTGTTGTGCTAGGATCTATCTAAAATTGCATCCATTGATATTTTAGGTACAAGGCATATGACTTTGATGTGATCTTGCACTAGAGTACCTTCATAGAGAGTCTTTCCATAGTGGCCAATTGGCTCTCTTTTTCCTATATTTGCCTCCTCAACCATGTGTTTTCAGCCTCTAGTTGATATTTCATAACTCTTTCCCTTTCTCTTATTCTACTCAACTCTCTACCCATCTCTAGTAGCTTCTCTTCCATATTGCCCACATCCTCTACATTCTTTGATTTAGAAATGTTCATCGAGCGATGTGCCCTTTCTCTCTCCTTCTCAAGCTCAAAGAAGAGAGGGATGGAAAATTTTTGTGATATTACTCTGCCTCACTCAATGATTCTATAATAAGAGCTGAGATTGGGTTGTGGGCTAGGTTCCTACAGCTCTTGGGATTCTCATTTTAATGTCTTTGGAGCATCTTCTTCCCCTATACCTATGTTGTTGCTTCCTAGCCTTTCCTTTGTCCTTGATGTCCTTCCTGCTGCTTTTTCTGTGTTTCCTGTAGTGCTAATAGAGTTTCCTGTAGGACTGTCTGTGTTTCCTGCAGGAGAATTTTCCCTTTCTGAAATGGGGTCAATTTTTCTTTTGTTTTCTTTTCTAAGGTTTACCTAGTGACAGGCCTCCTAACATAGGTGATTGGTGACTTTGGGGAAGCTTGTTTTGATTTCCCCCCTTCACCTTTCATTTCTGGGGAGACTAGTTTTTCTTGTCCTTTTGGTGAGTCTTCAATGATGATAGGAGTCTTAGTAGGTGTTTTTGGCCTCCCCTATTTTATCGTAGTGCTCCTCCTTGTTTTGAAATATAGGGGATTTTGCCTCTGCCTTTTCCTTTTGACTTTATAGGTGTGCTTAGGGCAGTCAAGGAAGAAGCTACCTATTTCTTTGTGGGTTCAAGAGACAATCTTAGAGATTCCTCCCCTTCCTTGGTATGTTTTTTAAGGCTTGCCTCATCCTTCTGTGTTTCTTCCCCACTATTCTCTTATCCCTCCTTTTTATTGGTCTCTACCTCCTCTTCTTCCTCTGGTTCTTTCTCTTCTTCTTCTTCCTGTTCTTCCTCTTCTTCTTCTTGTTCTTCCTCTTCTTCTTTAGGTTCCTCCTCTTCTTCTTCTTGCTCCTTGCCACTAGAGGTTGGGTCTCTTTCATACTCAATTGCTTCAGTTACAACCTCCCTATCCATGTCCCTAAATGTGGACCATAGAATAGGGGCTCCTAATTGGCTTAAGGCATCTTCTAGTATGAGCTTGATTAGTCCATGATGTGTTAGTTGTTGATTTTTTCCTTCCTGTACATTTATTCTCATGTTTATTATTGATTGCAACAAGAAGTAGGGCACACTATGTCTTCTATTAGGGGGTAATTCTTCTCCAAATCTCAGCTCATGGAGGAGTCTAAATTGGTAACCATATACTATATTAAGCCTTCCCTCACAAGAAATATACTTGATAATGTGATAGCTTACTTCATCCCAAGGATAGGGAAGGATCTCCCTTCTAATCCCATTTTTGTCCTCAATTGGCTCCCCATCTCTCAAGAAAAATAATTCTTCTTGCATAAGTACTGCTAGCTTTATCTTCCTTTCTCCATTGTAATTCTAGAGGGAGTGCAGAGATTCTGCTAATGCTTTCAAGGGTAATTGTTACTAGCAATCCTCTCACCACAGAAGTAGCACTAACTTTAGCCTAAGTTGTGAGTGACATGGAAAATTCCTGAGCTACATCATCATCATATCCTCTAAGTAACTCGAATAACCCCAACCATTGATGCCTTCTTAATATCTCTACCACAGGGGGATGGAGGTGTATTCTAGATGTCCTAGTGGGATCCCTTCTGTTGAAACCTCCTATCATTTTATCCCCCCTTTCAAGTTGACTATAGGTAGTTTAGTGGATAGATTTAGAGCTTTCCAAGGTGACTGAGGATTTAGAATTTAGGAGGTTGATGACTGAAATTATTCATTTGTCCCCACACAATTTCTCCACACAATTCTGTCTATCCCTATGCACACTGTAATTACTAGAAAAAAAAAAAGAATATTTCTTTTCCTTTTCTCTTTTCTAGCTATCAAGCCAAAACATAGAGGATATGGTTTACCTACCTTTCACTATAATTCCCTGGTTGAGGAGAATTCCTTAATAGCTTGGCCCTAGGCACCCCATTGCAGAGTTTTTTTGATAATTCCCACTGTTTCCTATAGTTTTTTTGTATTTCTTGTAATTGTTCACTAGAGGATGGCCGAGACTAGATTTCTTCTTCGATGGCTCCTCCAAGTGGTCGTGGTTCTCTAAATCCCGAAATGAATGATGTGTGCATGAAATTTATGGATTTTTTCTATTTGTGGTCGATTCCTTGGAGTGGTGTGTTGGCCGGCAGGGTACACGATTTCTCCTTTTGGACCGCTGGCCCACCATTAGTTATCATGCAACCCTTTCTTGTAATCATCACCCACTCCTATACAACTTAACTCTAACACCTTTCCAACTTGTTTTCTTTGATGTGACCTTGCCACGTGACCTGCTGACTAGAACTTCACATTTTGTTTTCGGGCTAAGGGTGCCAAGTTAACTAGCCACCTTCATCTTATAAAACTAACTTTTTCATATTCTTACACTTTTATCATATTCATACTTAGGAAAGAGTGTGGATGAGGTGTCATACCTGGGGATGTCTTTTCTCAGTCAATGCATGTTGGAGGGTGGCTCTATTATGCTTCTTCTTGTTCAAGTACATGTTCTTTTTTGCTCTTGTTCTGTTGATTTCACCCAATTGATATGTTTGTCTTCTTTTTTGTGATGTGCAGGTGCTGGTCTATCCTGTTGTTGCTAAGCTTTGGGTAGGTGCCATAGTGTCTGCAGGGGTGTTGATACTCTTTCTTTGAATGGATGTTGAAGGAGGAGCATGGATACTTTTGCTGTCATAATATAGGCTGATACAGGGTTTCCTGTAGTACTATAGGAAATCTTGTAGTTGCCTCTTTCTTTATTTTATTTTTATTTTTTTTCTCTTGGAGGAGGAATATGTGTTGAAGTAAGAGTGGACGGGGTGGAAATGGGGAATATGGAGTGGTAGGTGAGGTAGGCCACTCATGGTATGGCCCTTGGACTTTTCTTTTTTCTATGTTTTTCTTTTTTTTCCTTTTTGTTTTATCTTTCTTCTTTTTGAGTTGTATTTTTTATGGACACAGAGGGTGGAATGGTCATGAATAGTAGGGGGTGAGATGTGGTGAGGTCAATAGCCTTCTCTTTCCAACCGAAATAGGCCTGCATCATTGATCCTCAAATGGGATTCCATTCCTATAGAGTTTCAAGAGATCATGTAGTACTACAAGAAACTCCTGTAGTAAATACATGAAATCTTGTAGAAGTCATAAAATTGCCTGCAAAATGGTTTTTGATGTTTGGAGATGAGAATGGATGTTGGAGACATTGTGGGCATGGAAGGTATGAAATGAATGAAGGAGGAATGTGGTGTTTCATGGCTTGCTGCCCTCTAAACATGATGTCCTTTGTGCCTTGAAAACCTACAAAAATCATAGACTTTTATTAGTGGGCAGGTTTGAGGTCCCTACCACAACATTTTTGTGTTTTTTTCTTCATTTTTTTTTATATTTTTTTATAGAGACACGTAGGTTGCCTGAAAGGAGGTTTTCAACCTGTTTTCCTGCCCTAGGCACCTCAAGGGGGGTTTTCACCCAGGGATCTTTTATTTTTCCTTTTTTCACTCTTAGGCTACTTCAAGGAGGTTTTCAACCAAAAGTTGGCCTTAGGTTGTTGGAAATAATACTGAGAGGGGGGGGGGGGTGAATCAGTATTATCAAATTATTTTGAATATGCCTTCCAGATTTATACTTTAATTTATTCTTCAGATATTGATCATTAATTTGTATGTCAGTGCCATATAATAATGAACAAGAACAAGAAAAATAGATAAGCACACCAAAGAACACCATATATAAGGTGGAAACCCAATGTGGGTGAAAACCACCTGCTGCAATATGTCTCTATGTTCTTTCAATTAGAAACTTCTTTTACAAGGATTTTGTACTGGTGCAGTCCTTTACCAGTACGCAGGCTGCAACCTGCAGAGAGCTACAACTCTCTCTCGTTTTCCAGTCTCTCCTGGAAGGGAGCTACAACCCCCTTTACTCTTCTACTTCTTTAATGACCATGTTTCATTAATTTTCAGACTGGATCCAAGAAGATCAAATAATCATCAAGTACATGCAAATCACCCAATCTCCTTATACAATCAACCAATGAATCACCCAACTTCTCATAATGTTGTAAACAGAAAAGTAATACCAGAAATCTAAACCCAGAACTCTGTAGCAATAGATAAAATACAGCCAACAAATGTTTCAAGACAGGTCCGCAACTTCACCGATATAAACCTGCGGATCTCTGCATTCTTTCTTTGCCTGAACTACGCAGATCTGCACCGTATCCTTCTGCTGCTCTGCGTATCACCAACTTTATCCTTCTGCTGAACTGCGTACCTCAACTCAGATACGCACTGTACTGTCTGTCAAACCGCGTACCTCCGCACTGTTCCTTCTGTGCCTCTGCGTATCGCCGCACCGTGCTTTCTTCTATTCTGCGTACCCCGCACTGCGCCTTCTGTTGCTCTACGTACCCCCGCACTGCGTCTTCTCTTGCGTTGCGTACCCCGCACTTTCGCCATGGATCGCCTGCGAACCTCTGATTTGGGCCAAATTAACAGTCCTCCAATTGTGCCACAGTCAGTCAGATCCACAGATCTGATCATGCGCCCGAGAGATCACGATTTATCAATAGATTTGCCTTAAATTTTCTCCTTGATTTAAATCTAGCTTTTAAAACCAATCACCCAAACTTTCAGATATTAAGATATTCAAATTTCACAAGTGTCTAGCCAAGTGATCTCCTTCCCCTTTTTATATTCAATCCCTTATTCACACCATGGGACAAAACCATCAAACACCAATATAAGGGATCCAAACCGCGGTTCAACAATTTAGATCCTATACCACGAGCCAAAACCATAGGATCATGAACGACGGGCTAAATCCCAAGGGCCAAACATAAGAAACCCCACGTGAGCGCGCTTCTCTGCATTGGAGTGAGTGAACTAGGGGACCACACCTTATGAACGGAGAACCTGCGGGTATGTCCGCACTTCCTGGACAACGAACCTGCGGGTCCGCACCTTTTGAACGATGCACCTGTGAACCTCTTATTTTCCATCATTTTGAGAGCCTGAACAGAGTTTTGCCACTTGAGTGAGTTGCCATCAAGTACAACACCTGAACCATAGAGCCAAACCAGAATCATAATGCCAACAATCTCCCCCTTTGGACTTGATGGCAACCTCAAGATCCTCAACGTCATTCTCCCCCTTTGACATCAAGGGCAAAGGGTTATGCTCCCCCTGAGACCATGCTTAAGTCTTTGTTCTGTTGATCATGCTCCCCCTGACTGTAAACTAGATCTGCAAACCATAATCCACCATACACCATGAATGAAAGAGATAGAGACGTATTGCAGCGACATTCAGATCAGCATCCATGTTCTCCTTCTGTGCTACCATAATGCCAACAATGCATTATATGTTCTCCCCCTAAACCAGTGCCATTTGATCTTCGACCAATCCATAAACCAGCAAATGTACGCGTATACCCCATATGAACCTCATGTACAACCAACAATTTTTGAAACAGATGAGATTCAACAACAAGATGATGCATCAACTACCCCCAGCTTTTGCCTGAGGTATTCAAAGGCCTCCTTGGGCAATGGTCTGGTGAGTATATCAGCAACTTGTTCCTTAGAAGGAACATACTCCAACTTGACCTTTTGTTCAAGCACTTGTTCCCTGAGAAAGTTATACTTGATCGGTATGTGCTTGGTATTTGAATGCATGAATGGGTTCTTTGAAATGCTGATTGCACTTGTATTATCACATAAGATGGAGATAGGTGGAGTACAAGTGATTTGAAAATCCTGCAAGGTCTGCATCATCCAAAGGAGTTGAGTGCAACAAGATGGAGCAGACACATATTCCGCTTCAGCTGTAGATAAAGCAATCGAACTTTGTTTCTTGCTGAACCAAGATACTAATATGGAACCCATAAAGAATGCACCACCACTTGTGCTCTTCCTGTCATCCACGCTTCCGGCCCAATCTGCATCTATATAAGGATGAAGTGTGAGATCTGTATCTCTAGGATACCATAAGCCATAGTTTTGAGTTTCTTGAAGGTACTTGAAAATTCTCTTCACTGCCTGAAGATGAGTTTCCTTTGGATTTGCCTGAAATCTTCCAACTATTCCCACTACATGCATGATGTCTGGTTGGGTACCTGTTAAATAAAGTAGACTTCCAATCATAGATCTGTAGGTTGGTTGATGCACTACTGATGATTCATCAATTGCACTGAGGCTACATCCTGTGACCATCGGGGTACATACTGGTTTTGCATCTTCCATGCCATATTTCTTCAAAATCTGCTTGAGATACTTGGTTTGAGACAAGAAGATTCCGCCTTCATTTTGTTGGATTTGCAATCCAAGAAAATATGTCAGTTCTCCAAGCAAAGACATTTCGAATTCTTTCTGCATCACCAAGGCAAAGCTTTGACTCATAGCTTCTTCATTGTTGCCAAAGATAATATCATCTACATACACAACAAGTATTAGTAATTTGTCATTTTCAATTTTTATGTAAAGATTGCTATCTGTTGATCCCTTTGAAAAACCTTGTTGTTGAAGATATTTGTCCAAATGGTAGTACCAAGCCCTTGGAGCTTGTTTAAGACCATAGAGAGCCTTCTTTAGTCTACATACAAGATTTGGATCATTCCCAAGGATGAAACCATCTAGTTGCTCAATGTACACTTCTTCTTCTAAGTCCCCATTCAGAAAGGATGATTTCATGTCCATTTGAAAAACTTTGAACTTCTGAAAGCTTAAGAGAGCAAGGAACATTCGGATGGCCTCAAGTCTAGCAATGGAAGAAAAAGTTTCTTCGAAGTCTATTCCTTCTTGTTGAGCATACCCTTTACACACAAGTCTGGCCTTGTTTCTAATTACTTCTCCATTTTCATTCAACTTATTTTTGAAGATCCATTTTGTCCCTATGACATTCTTATCTTTTGGTCTAGGAACCAACTCCCAAGTGTTGTTCTTTTCGATCTGCTCAAGTTCTTCATCCATTGCCTTGACCCAACATTCATCTTTGCATGTGTCTCTTACATTTTGTGGTTCAGTGGAGGAGAGCAATGCCAAATAGCTTGAGGCTTCTGCAATTGTTCTTCTTGTTTGTACACCTGCTTCTTTCTGCCCCAAAATCTGAGATTCTGGATGATTCTTTTGAACGTACCTAGATGGAGTCTTCTCTTCTATCCTTATTTTCTCCTCAGGTGCCTCTTGAGGTTCTTCTTCATCATTTGTCTGATTTGGAGAGTAGTCCTCATCCTCTTCGATATTTTCATGATTTACTTGCCTAGGGATGTATCCTTTTTCGTCAACCACTACATCAATGTTGTCAACAATTCTTCCAAGTCTTTTATTGTAACACTTATTTGCTTTGCTGTGGGGAGAATAACCAAGGAGAATGCCTTCATCTGCTTTAGGTTCAAGTTTGCCAAGATGTTCATCAGTGTTCTTGATATAGCATTTGCTCCCAAATATTTTGAAATGCTTTACCGAAGGAGTCTCACCATACCAGAGCTCATGAGGAGTTTGAGTGCTATTCACTCAGACATTTTTTTTGTTTAGAATAACAACTGCAGCAAATGCAGCTTCACCCCAGAAGGTTGCGGGAGTCCCAGACTCATCAAGCATAGCACGAGCCATTTGTTGGACCATTCTGTTCATCCTTTCCACCACTCCATTTTGATGAGGAGTCCTAGCTGTAGAGAATTCCCTTCTTATTCCATGTTCTTCACAGAAATTGAAAAATTCATTTGAGGTAAACTCCCCACCTCTGTCAGACCTGAGGCACTTAATTTTGTGACCTGATTCATTTTCAGCCAAGGCTTTGAAAGATTTGAATTTTTCGAATGCTTCATCCTTGTGTTTCATAATTCCCAACCAAACCATCCTGGAGAAGTCATCAATGAATAATATAAAGTATTCTTCTCCTCGAGGTGACCTTGTCCTAAATGGACCACATACATCTGTATGGACTAGTTCAAGAGGCCTTCTGGCTAATCCTTCCTTCTCAGGGAAGTTAGTTATGGTTTGCTTACCAAACTGACATGATTTACATATGCTATTGTCTGGAATTCTGATATCTGGAAGACCACGAACTGCCTCGTATTTGCATGCTTTCCTTATTTGTGAAAAGCTTAGTTGCCCCAACCTTCGGTGCCATAACCAATGTTCATCATCCTTGCTCAAATAGCATTGTTGTTGTCCTTCTTCAAATATGTATAGATTATTTGTAGTTCTTCTGCCTTTGATCACTATTTTTCCTGTATCAAGATCACGAACGCTACATCCAATTGATCGAAATATTACCTCGGTTCCTTGATCTCACATCTGACTGACACTCAGTAGATTATGCTTCAAGCCATCAACATACAAAACATTTCCAGCTTTGACCTTTTCTTTCAAATGAGCAGTGCCTTTTCCTTTTATGGCTGCAGGGGTATCATTTCCAAAAGAGACTTTCTTACCCTTTTCTAAAGCAGTATATGATTCAAGTTTTTCTTTATCACCTGTCATATGCTTCGAACATCCGTTGTCGATGTACCATAGATTTTCCTATACTTCTGCATAAAAAGCTATCCCACATCTTTCTGTTTGTGGTTCCTTTATTCTCCATGTTCGAGTGCTTGAGGCTTGTTCCTTTGTCTGCCGAAACCTACCCCTGCATTCAGAATCTTCATGACCGAAGTTATTACAAATAGAACATTCAATTTCATTTTCAAGGGCCGAAAAGTTGTTATAGGTCCTTTTCGTAATCCTGGTCATACTTCTTTGTTTTTGAGCTTCTCTAGTCATGATTGTTTTATAGGCAACACATTGAGCTGCTCTGTGACCAAAGTTATGGCAAGAGAAACATTGGCCATTGAAAAAACTTCTGCGATTATCAAATCTACCAGCCAAATGATTGTAATTTCTACTGTCATCCATTCTTGAAGCAAATTGAGAAGTTTTTACCTGTGGCTGGTTGTAGCTTTTGTTCACCCTTAAGATGGATTGCCCCTGGTTTACCTAGTAGTCTCTGTTTGTTCTTGATGTAATTCGTCCCTGCTTTACCTGATGATCTCCATTGGGCTTTTGCTCATTCCTCCTTGCTGCATCAAGATAACTCTTTGAGGTGGATGCTTGAGATGTTTCTCCATTATAACCCAGACCTGTCTTAATTAGAGGAGAACGTTGTACATTGATAATCTCATCCAGAGTTTCAGATCCTTTAACAAACTTAAGATTAATAACCTTTGCTTTCTCAATTTCTTTTCTAAGGCCAACAATTTCACATTCTAACTTTTCAAGAGATTTTTCTTTTTCATCAAGTTGAAATTGTAGAGTATCAATGATCACATTCTTTTCTTCTAAACATGTCTTGAGTCTAGAAATCTCTTCATAAAAGTCATCCACATCTATAACATCCATGTAATCATCATCTTCAAAAGCCATTAAAAGTTTATAATCATTACCTCGTTCATCTTCGTCACTATTTGATAGGCCATCACTGTCTTCATGAGTGTAGTAACTTTTCTTAGTTGCATTTTGTTTCTTGTTCCATCTAACAAGTTCCTTCCCTTTGTCAATCTTATCCTTGTGAGGAAATTTGGTAGCATAGTGACCGACTCTTCCACAAGCAAAGCATTTGAAAGGTAACTTACCTCGGAACCGTCCAGTACCCCGCTGAAGATTTCTGACAAAATTTGATTCTTCTTCTTCTCCTGACATGTGTCCTGACTCGTAGTACTCGCCTTTGCCTGAAGCCTTGAAGGAAGCTTCTCTCCTGTCTGATGGACCTCCTTTCCTCATTTCATAAGCAGATAGAATTCTGTGCAGCTGTGACATTTTAAGGCTTTGTAGATTCTCTTTTTCTTCTATAGCAGAAACTTTAGATTCAAACCTAGGGGACAAAGATCTTAGAACTTTTTCAACCACAACAGCCTCTTTTATTTATTCACCCAAATTTTTCATACAATTAACAATCTCATCTACACGAAGAAAATATTTAGCCACACTTTCATCATTATACATCCTGAGATTTTCATACTGAATCTTGAGGGTTTGAAGTTTTGCTTGTTTTACCTGATCATCTCCTTCATAGCTCAGAACAATCTTGTCCCATATCTCTTTTGCAGATTTAAACTGCATTACCTTGAGAAATTCTGATTGAGATAGACATCCTAATAGAGTATTGACCGCCTTTGCATTTGTTTCATATTTCTTCTTCTCAACTGTTATAGACATTTTTGTGCCTTACAACATTGAGCATGAAATGTCCATAATCCAAGGGATCCAAAGTCCCTAAAAGAGTTGTTCCTGCCCCTAAAGGAACAAGGTCAACCAATGACAGCTTCTCCCAGAAGTTCTCCACCAAAAACCACTCAAAAACAGTCAATTCAGGATCAATTAAAAGCTCTTCTAGCTACCTGCGTTGAAATGCAGAAGCTACACTGGCTAGGTGCACTGCAACGCAGGTGGAAGCACTACCAGGGTGCGCTGAGTGGGAAATGACAAATGGAAAACTCATTCAACGAGGTGGAAAGACCCTGGAAGCTTCCAGAATCTTCTCCAATGACACTTGCCTCAATGAATTCGACTAGTGATGAGTAAGAGGCTCTCAACCTCCAAGTGGAAACAAGAACTGACAGAGAGAAGCCACAAGTCAAAACATAAGCTGACTCATCCTCTCTGCTTACATCTATATATGGATCTCTCACCCAGAGGTTCAGGAGGCTGGAATTTTGTACTTTGCAGAGAATTGCCGTTGGTTTGCGATTGAGATTAGTACATTGGGTGATTTATGCTTTGTTGGAGGAGAGGAAGGGATTCCTTTGCTGGGAGGTAGATGCTGGATCGGGCCTCACTTGGTTGTATCTCCTCTTGGACTTTATTACTCTATCAATAAACTATTTGAGTTTCTCCTACATGTTGTGTACCAATGATGTTTTGTTATGCTTACATGTTTAGCTTAATCTGATCTTGAGCTTTTTATGAATGTATATCTGTATCTTCTTGTAGTTTCTCTCTCTTTTGATCTTGTAGGAATTCGGTGAAGCTGGGCCGGTGAGGGAGCTGGGAGCTGGGAGCTACTGAAGAGAGGAGCAGTTGGATCAACAAACTAGCGAAAGACACAGGTTAGTTAGATCCTTTCTCCTCATTTACATTTCATAAAGAAGAATACTCAATTAGTTTACCTTGTTTGTTGCTAAGGCACTATCACCTCTTAGAATGGGATAGGGGCATTCCGAATTGGATACTTTTCCCAACAACAAATTGGCGACTCCGCTGGGGAACGTATCTTGTTGGTTTATTTGTGTTTCTATTTTTGTTCTTCTCATAAACTCAGGAGTGCCGAATCGAAATGCATTTGCCATTTTCAAATGCAAAGTAGAGATCTGTCACTCTAGTCCATTCACTGGGCCTGTTTTTATGATCTGAACAAACTGATCCACAAGTGCTCTAACAGCCCTTTGTGATAGATCTTAGTCCTCCTTTAAATCATCCTCCTAATTGTACCTAATTGATAGCTTTTATCCGACCAAAAACTATAGATTAAACTGCAAATCGTAACCCAGAACCCAGAGACAATTCTCGTTTCTGCTTCAGCGCAGACTCTGTGAAGAGGTTCTGCATTTCAACGCAGGTCCCGTGAAGGATACCTGTGCTGAAGTTCAGTTTCTCTGTGCTGAGGGTGCGCTGATCAGCCTTTGCCTTGTGCAACTGTGGTTCCCTGCTTCCTTTTGCTCAGTTTTATCTCTGTTTTTTGCAGAATGTTATCAGTCAGTGTACCTATCTGAAACCCCTTTTCTTTGCCTCAATTCTGCCTCAGTTGTATAAAGAAACTATATTTGTTCTTTGTGTATTTGTTACATCATTTGCAGTTTCCCATTACAAAAGTAAACTAATCATACTGTCCCCCTTAGATCTAGACCTGTCGAAAGTGTCGTTTTGATCTCAGTAGTGAGTTTGTTTGCTGTTCACAGTTGATTAAGCTTTTACTTTTGTCTTTTGGTTTGAATTTATGCATTTCTAGTGTCGAAACAAGTAAATCATAAAGTGTCGTAATCGTCTTTTTGATTTCGAAAAAGGAACTTGTTTGTGTTTTCACTTGAAATCGAATTCAAATTTGTACAACAAATTTCTTTTTAGGCATCAATATTAAGAAAGCGAAAAAAAATACATGCATTTGTGCATTTGCATATTGATAGTTTGTATGGTTTGATTTAGGGAAAAGTGCATTACAGTGTGCTCTATGCTCTTTGAGAAAAGTTTGTGTCTTCCTTTTCCCCTTGTAGCTAGGATTTTCATTGTTGAAAAGATATAAAAGCTTGCTTATCATCTTTAGATTGCATTTAGGAATTGTATTATACATCTCGTGGTGATCCAAAAAGGCAAACTTCTAAGAAAGATCAACCTAAAATAAATTGAATGAACTTAACAACGCTTTGTAACTTAACGCACAACATAGAGGTCTAGGTTGGAGACGTGTTCCGGCGTCGTAAAACCTGGTGACTGTCGATCTCGCTGATGGTTGGGTGATTCCTCCTGAGAGACGATAGCGCCAGTACGGATTGTGCTCCCACGTACCGTCGAGTATATATTGGGACACCCCTATAGGCATAAAACCTTTATCCTTAGGAAGCCATGTCGGCCGCCCTACTGATCGCAATGCACTGAACACAGCATTCGGGAAGATTGACCGCCCGTACCTTAAAAAGTATTCTGCGGTTTTGCGAAAAGTTTGGCACACCCTCTACCTAGAACTCCTGAGCAGTTCCTTTTGGCCTTTTTCAGACTCTATAACGGAAAAAGTCCATCCGAGCATTTGTCACTTCGGGCTCGTTAAAACATCGAAGGAGACTAGAGTCATCTTTTGCTTTTTCTCGACTCTTTAAAATTGAAAAAGCAAGTTGTGTCTAAGCGTCGTTAAAATTTATTTTAAACGGAACAATCACCCTTTTTCCTGCGGTTATCTTTAGGTTGAGAAAATGGAGCCCACCAACCAAGGAATTCCCCTTGGTGGAAATCCTAGTCCCTTCTCCTCTTGGGGAGATGTTGGTGCGCCCCATATGGCCACATTGTCGCTTCCAGGACTGACAATTGGCTTGCCGGTCTAGCTCTTCTCAACCAATGTTTTTCAGAACACCACTATTCCTGAACAGTCGAATCAACAGTTAGACCAGTCCAGAGTTACCCACCAACCCTCTACTTCCTCTAATTCTTCCTCTCCTCCTTCCTCTTTGCTTGACGGAACTGGTAAAACAAAAAACCAAGTTCCTAAGGAGAAGAAGGAAAAGAAGAAGAAAGAGAAGAAGAAGAAGGAGCCAAAAGCGACTGGGGGCAAACAAGTGTCGTCTGAAAAAATCCACACACAACACTGACTAGGCCTAAATCGCCATGTGTCATATGCAAGGGAGACCACTTCCACAGAGATTGTCCCTGCATCCCTCGGATACTACGGGACTGGTCTCCCCGTTTGCACAATCCGGTGGCATCAACCTCTGATAGCCATGTTGAATGCCCACCGTCAACTAGCAAAAGTGAAGTCCTTGGACAAAAAGGGAGAACTAGATCCCCCTGTAGACTGTGCGAAGGCAACCACGCTATCCACCATTGTCCCTTCTTAGACGAAGCGAAAAGAGTTTTGGATGATCATCTGGTTTCACCGTTACGACTCCCTCCTGGATATAAAAAACTCTTGCCGAGTCCTTCATTAGTTGAAAATCCAGCTGGCCCGCTCAAGTGGTCAGCTGAAGCGCCGGTCATTGAAGATGAACTAGCTGAATCCATACCCGACGAAAGTCAAAAGGTCGAGGCGGCAGTTGACCCGGTCTTGCCTTCAGAGGATTTATCTTCGAATGATACAGTCACTGAAGAGGATAAAGATGACACCATCCAAATTCTCTTCATCAACACAGACTCCGACGAGCATGGGGGCAATCCCCCCATTCCTTTATCGCAGGAAGGAAATTCGTCAGAGCGATATCCGGCCGTCTACTCGGTCCCACCACCAAGCAACCTAGTTGTCTCCTTCGACTGGAACCAACTAGGCAGACCCCATTTGCCAGCAAGCATACCATTCAGAATTATCGTCCAAATATACAGAATGGTCATGACTGGCACCATCATTGATGAAGGGGCATTTGTGAGTATCCTTTCCTCTATTGCTTGGAAAGCGCTTGGTTCGCCAGCGCTTTTGCCTGAAATGAGAAATCTGACGGGCTTTGATAAAGGAACCAGTCGACCTTTAGGGATCCTCCCCAATGTGCCCATAACATTGAAAGGGAAGACCGTTCAAATGAACGTGATGGTCGTTCAAGGACCCTTGGATTATAACCTACTCCTTGGACGAGACTATATATATTGCATGGGAGCCATCGTCTCCTCACTCTTTAGAGTAATGTGTTTTCCGCACGAAGGAAGAGTAGTCAAGCTCGTGGACCAGCTTTCATTTCCCGGATCACGCATCACAAATAGTCATATACCTTCCCTAAATGGTCTCTTCACGCAAGAAATGTCTCAACCCACGGTCTGTCCTCCCGATGAGCGTGAGTGATTCGGAAGGATATGACTGGAGCCCAGGGGGCATGCATCCTAGTCTGTTTTGGTAGGAAAACTTTGGGTATAGGGTAGGTTTCCGCGGGAGAATATGACTAGTCTGTACCCCGCCCATGCTGGAAGAGGGTTATTCTGGAATAAGATTCTTTTGTCAAAGTTATGTGAGTTGACAGAACTGAGTCAATCACCTTTGTTTATCTCGGTAGATATCGCCGAAGAAGTGTTTTGTTTGAAAGATTAACATAACAATCTTTGGGTAACCTGAAAGAGGTAGGCGTCTCTCGGTAAAACAATTGTTTTATTGGACTAAAGTAGGGGTAACCTTCAAACTCTGTTTTATACCTGGGGGCATGCAAACCTTTTGGAGTGCAAGCAAAGAGCGATTATTTATCTGTTTTTTGGGTTAGTCGTTTCCTAACTTGCATAAAGAAAGGATGCGGAGCATAGCTTTGTAAGGCGCAAGCTCCATAAAAAATGGAATCTTACATGAGACATTCTTATCATATGACTGGATTAATCGAGCAGTTTTAGCACATAGTTCATGCTCGTTAAAAAATAAACATAAGATCGAGCAAGTGTTTCGACCCGCGTTTAAGCTTGTTAAAAAATGAACTACCCTCTGGTAAATAACCACCGTGAATGTAACATTATCAGCCATTAAAGCCTTGGTCGTGTTTGCACCGTCACCTCCACTTTTCCATTGGCTGATCATTCACCTCCATATGATTGTTTACCCATTTTGAGGAACAGCTGCGAAGAGTGATTTCACTAGCTATCCTTGTGACACTGCCGTGATTGGAAAATTCTAACCCTTACCTGGAATCAGCTGCTAACCCGTTTTATCACTCGTTCCTCAAAAGACGAGTCTTCTTTAAGCTCTTTTCATCTGACTCGTAAAATATGAAAAGATTGCCAAGTTTTGGCCTTCCAGCTCGTTAAAGCGACCAGAAGAGCTATCCCTCCTCTAGATTTTAATCTTTTTGGAACTGAGGGATTATTGCACAAAAAGATCGAGCGCTTGTTTTGTTCGGCTCATTAAAACTATCGAAAACTCATCCCTTCTGTATTGTTTTATACTTTTTCGAACTTAAGGGATTAGATGATGAAAAAGGACTTCCGGAGTTAACTTTACGTACCTTTTCAGACTCTCTAAAAATGAAAAGGACCAAGTTATCTTTGTTGTTAGACTCGTTAAAAACATTAAATAGCGACAAACTTGTCTTTAGACGAGAACAAGTTTCACTATCGCTAGGCTCGTTAAAACATAGCGATGGGTTTTCCCAAAGGGCAAATTATAGAACAAGCATATGTTATCCTCCTCAAGCTTGACAAAAATAAAGAGGTACTGGTCAGCAATGACTGGGGAAAAATTGGGAAGAAACTCAAAGAACTTTATTGGTAGCAAGTCACTCTTGAACATGACACTTCCGCTCCGTGCCTGAGTCGGGTTGGGTTGTTTCATTCACCGGTCGCATCACCATGGTCTCGCCATACCATCCACCTTTGGGGTAAATGCTACCAATCCATCACATAAGTGTCGCCGATATGTTCAAGAGAAGTCATCCAGAGAAGTCAACCGTGTCCCATCCACTACCATACATTATCATTCATTCTTTCATGACCGCCACCCTGAACCGTATATCATCAGATCATTTTCACCTCCATCAAAATCATTTGCTCCGTTCCGTGTCACTGATGTGGGATACATCAAGGCCCTCCTTTGACGGATCGCTTCTTGTCGACATCAGCTCATTATCCAAGAAGTTGATCTAGGAACAACCCCTTCAGTACTTTGAAGCTTGCATACCTCAATGGCAAGTTTCTCACTTCCGGCGACAGGTATACATCAATGACTTTCGATCGAAAGATTTTGCATGGTGTTCGACGCCAAGTCCTTTATTCACACCACGTGAATTGTACTGCAGTACCTTGAGGGTCATTATCATTATCGGTGATTCCTCTCGCGCTTGTTAACGGTTTACATCATTGACTAGTAATCAAGCGATGTCTTTCCATGTTCGACTTCAGAACATTTCTCACATGGATCGACTTGTACTTAGAGTGAAGATCGGACGAGATTGAAGACCCCGGATCTAGTTTCATCCATCTGGGCTACGATATATATTCAGGAAAAATAAAGACATTGACATGTACAGCATTGCAGCAGATAATCATCCTACCAAAAGGATGATGATTTCATCAAAATCATCAGTCTATCATTAGACGATTGTCTGTTCTATGTACAGAAAAATGAATTTATAAAGCTGAGCGTGGGAATTCCCGCCTCAGCTAGATCATGAAAGCAGTATGAAAATTAATGTATCGTATTGTATCTTATTACAGGTCTCCTCCCAGCATTGGATGAACTTCGGATCCTCCTAATAAAGCATTTCACCCGATAAACGGCCTCATACTTTAGGGGGCAACTGTTATAGACATTTTTGTGCCTTACAACATTGAGCATGAAATGTCCATAATCCAAGGGATCCAAAGTCCCTAAAAGAGTTGTTCCTGCCCCTAAAGGAACAAGGTCAACCAATGACAGCTTCTCCCAGAAGTTCTCCACCAAAAACCACTCAGAAACAGTCAATTCAGGATCAATTCAAAAGCTGTTCTAGCTGCCTACGTTAAAATGCAGAAGCTACACTGGCTAGGTGCACTGCAACGTAGGTGGAAGCACTACCACGGTGCGCTGAGCGGGAAATGACAAATGGCAAACTCATTCAACGAGGTGGAAAGACCTTGGAAGCTTCCAGAATCTTCTCCAATGACACTTGCCTCAATGAATTCGACTAGTGATGAGTAAGAGGCTCTCAACCTCCAAGTGGAAACAAGAACTGACAGAGAGAAGCCACAAGTCAAAACATAAGCTGACTCATCCTCTCTGCTTACATCTATATATGGATCTCTCACCCAGAGGTTCAGGAGGCTGGAATTTTGTACTTTGCAGAGAATTGCTGTTGGTTTGAGATTGAGATTAGTACATTGGGTGATTTATGCTTTGTTGGAGGAGAGGAAGGGATTCCTTTGCTGGGAGGTAAATGTTGGATCGGGCCTCACTTGGTTGTATCTCCTCTTGGACTTTATTACTCTATCAATAAACTATTTGAGTTTCTCCTACATGTTGTGTACCAATGATGTTTTGTTATGCTTACATGTTTAGCTTAATCTGATCTTGAGCTTTTTATGAATGTATATCTGTATCTTCTTGTAGTTTCTCTCTCTTGTGATCTTGCAGGAATTCGGTGAAGCTGGGCCGGTGAGGGAGCTGGGAGCTGGGAGCTACTGAAGAGAGGAGCAGTTGGATCAACAAACTAGCGAAAGACACAGGTTAGTTAGATCCTTTCTCCTCATTTACATTTCATAAAGAAGAATACTCAATTAGTTTACCTTGTTTGTTGCTAAGGCACTATCACCTCTTAGAGTGGGATAGGGGCATTCCGAATTGGATACTTTTCCCAACAACATCAGCTAGATCTATAAGAGTTGCTGATGGAAAAGTATACCTTGTATCTATGATATCCCAGACTTCTGTACCAAGAGATTGAAGATAGGCAATAACTCTTACTTTCCAATAAACGAAGTTTGTCCCATCAAAAATCGGTGGCCTCATTGATGCTTCCCTCTCGTAGTTTCTCATGATGCAAGATGTTTGTTCAAGCGATTAAGCTTCTTCTGAAGAACCTGCTCTGATGCCAATTGTTGGAAATAATACTGAGGGGGGAGTGAATCAGTATTATCAAATTCTTTTCAATATGCCTTCCAGATTTATACTTTAATTTATTATTCAAATATTGATCATTAATTTGTATCTCAGTGCCATATAATAATGAACAAGAACAAGAAAAATAGATAAGCACACCGAAGAACACCAGATATAAGGTGGAAACCCAATGTGGGTGAAAACCACCTGCTGCAATATGTCTCTATCTTCTTTCAATTAGAAACTTCTTTTACAAGGATTTTTTACTAGTGCAGTCCTTTACCAGTACGCAGGCTGCAACCTGCAGAGAGCTACAACTCTCTCTCGTTTTCCAGTCTCTCCTGGAAGGGAGCTACAACCCCCTTTGCTCTTTTACTTCTTTAAGGACCACGTTTCATTAATTTTCAGACTGGATCCAAGAAGATCAAATAATCATCAAGTACATGCAAATAACCCAATCTCCTTATACAATCAACCAATGAATCACCCAACTTCTCAGAATGTTGTAAACAGAAAAGTAATACTAGAAATCTAAACCCAGAACTCTACAGCAATAGATAAAAGACAGCCAACAAATGTTTCAAGACAGGTCCGCAACTTCACCGATATAAACCTGCGGATATCCGCATTCTTTCTGTGCCTGAACTGCACAGATCCGCACCGTATCCTTCTGCTGCTCTGCGTACCACCGCACTTTCTCCTTCTGTTGAACTGCGTACCTCAACTCAGATATGCACTGCACTGTCTGTCAGACCGCGTACCTCCGCACTGTTCCTTCTGTGCCTCTGCGTATCTCCACACCGTGCTTTCTTCTATTGTACGTACCTCGCACTGCGCCTTCTGTTGCACTGCGTACCCCCTCACTGCGTCTTCTCCTGCGCTGTGTACCCCCGGACTTTCATCGTGGATCGCTTGCGAAACTCTGATTAGGGCCAAATTAACAATCCTCCAATTGTTCCATAGTCAGTCAGATCCACAGATCTGATCATGCGCCTGAGAGATCACGATTTATCAATAGATTTGCCTTAAATTTTCTCCTTGATTTAGATCTAGCTTTTAAAACCAATCACCCAAACTTTCAGATCTTAAGATATTCAAATTTCACAAATGTCTAGCCAAGTGATCTCCTTCCCATTTTTATAGTCAATCCCTTATTCACACCATGGGACAAAACCATCAAACACCAATACAAGGGATCCAAACCGGGGTTCAACAATTTAGATCCTATACCATGGGCCAAAACCATAGGATCATGAACGACGGGCTAAATCCCAAGGGCCAAACATAAGAAACCCCACGTGAGCGCGCTTCTTTGCATTGGAGTGAGTGAACTGGGGGACCGCACCTTATGAATGAAGAACATGCGGGTATGTCCGCACTTCCTGGACGGCGAACTTGCGGGTCCGCACCTTTTGAAAGATGCACCTGCGAACCTCTTATTTTCCATCATTTTGAGAGCCTGAACAGAGTTTTTCCACTTGAGTGAGTTGCCATCAAGTAAAACACCTTAACCATAGAGCCAAACCAGAATCATAATGCCAACATAGGTGCCTGATGGAGTTTTCGCCTAGGTCCCTTTTTTTCTCTTTCTTCATTTTTTTCAAAAATAAAACAATCTTCAAGAATTCAGTGAGGTGAAAGCTGAGACACCTCCAACCACCATCACTGCTTTACTGATACTATTGAAAAACTCTTCCTCTAACAGAGGTCTTTTGTAGGCTTTCAATATGTACCCATTAACAAGCAAGGGGATACCTTCTTCATCAATGGTTCTTATCTGAACAACCCTATTGTCATGGCACTTTTCTATCACATATGGGCCTAACCATCAAGTCATCAATTTTCCTTTGAAATCCTTGAACCTGAAGTCATATAATAGAGCCCAATCACCCTCTTGAAAAAGTATATCTTTTATATTTTTTTCATGCCAAACCTTTCTTTGTACTTGAGTCAGCTCTATGTGTATGGCCTACATCCTAAATTCATCTAACCCATTGAGATGGAGCAGCCTCTCTTGTTGTGCCCTTTTAACATCCAAATCCAACTGTGCTACCATTCTCAAAGTGTTGTACTCAAACTCAATGGAGAGCAGATCCTTCTTCCCATAGACAAAATCATAAGGGGTGAAGCCAGCGATTGTCTTCCAAGTTGTATTGTAGGCCAAGTGGCCTCCACTAGTTTGTCAGCCCAATATTTCATGCTGCTGCTCACCATCTTTGTGACAATTCTTGCCAATGCTATGTTGGTAACCTCTACTTATCCACTGGCCTAAGGGTGTTAAGGATTTGATTTCCTGTGCTTGATCTTATGCTGGATCAACAGATTCTCAATCAAGTGTGAGGTGATTTGAGTGCCCTGATCAGTGACTAGCTCTCTAGGGTACCCAAACTTGTAAACCACATTCTCCCTCAAGAAATCGGCCAGTTTCTCTTTGGTGGCTACCTTGACAACCTTGGTTTCAACCTACTTTGTCAAGTAATAAATGCACACAATTATGTACCTTTTCTGTCCTAGTGGTGGATCAATGGACCCAATGAAATCCATGCCCCACTTGCAAATGGCTCAAAATTCACTTGAGGTTCCAAAGGCATTTCAATCCTGGGAGTAGGTTTTCCCATTCTTTGGCACTGATCACATTGGTTGGTATATCTTCTTGCATCTTGGTGGTGAGTGTGCCAATAGTAGCCAGCTTGTAGCACCTTGAAGGTTGTCCTCTTGGCTGCAAAGGGACCTCCACAAGGCCCATCATGACAGGATAGAAGGATGTCAAAAACTTCCTCCTCCCAAACACATATTCTCAGAATTTGATCCAAGCCTAGCTTGAGGAGATTTCCCACAATCCAAGTGAATGGTGCGCTTTTCCTTATAATTATGATCTTTTCCTTGGAGGACATATTTGGAGGGAACTGTGCAGCCACTAATTAGTTAGCTATGTCAGGAAACAACAGAGAGAGAAATGAAATAGCGAATAAATGCTCATCTGGCAGCTAATAATCAACCATTCCTTCCTCACCTGCAGACAAAGCCAGTCTAGACAAAAAAATTGCAACTACATTTTCTCTATGAGGTATTCAATGATAGTTAGATCAGACTGTTGTAACAAAAGCAACCATCTAATAATTCGGGCATTCACATCGAGCATTAGGGGATTTTTGAGGTATAAAATAGGCCTCCTAAGGAATTTATAAAATATAATGGATATAATAAAATAAGATTAGATTACATCATCAAATTTTAGAGGGAAAAAAGAAAAAACTATTTTTTCAACTTATCTCGCTATAGGTTTACTCAAATTTCAAGTGGAAACACTCATTGGATAAAAAATTTGATTCCTCATCCAAGGAGTACCCATGTTGCATACTTTCGATGGACTTACTAGATGAAAAATGAGAAATACATGAAAAGCATGATTGCAATCACGTTTTTCCATGTATTTCTCATTTTTTGTATACCAGGGTCCATCAAAAAGTATTCAACATGTGTACTCCTTGGATGAGGAATTAAATTTTGCATCCAATGAGTACTCCTGCTCGAAATTTGAGTAAATCCTTAGGAAGATAAGTTGAAAATACAAGTTGAAAAGGTTGTTTTATTATTTTATTATTTCTTAATCTTTTTACTTTTTTACTCCAAAAATAGTGAATCATCCCCATGGTTGACATCATCATCTTAAATCCTATTGGTTCTTATAAATTTTATTTTGGCTGTACATTTTACTTAGGAGGCCCATTTTAGACCTCAAATTCCCCTAATGCTTGTTCATAAAATATTTAATAGCAGCATGGTCAGTATGTACAAAGGTCTAGTAACCAATGATGTAATTGTTGGTGTCCCAAATTTCTCTATTTTTACCCCATTTCCATAAAATTTAACCTCTGTTTTATCTCTACTTAACCCTCTCATTCTTGCACTAATCCAAGATAATCATATATTCCTACATATGCTTCGTATTTCATAATTAAGATTTATTAAGTGCTTTATTAATTATTTTATATAGATTTCATCCCTGTTAGTATCTCTTGTAGCTTATGTTTAATTTCCTAAAATTAATTGAGGAAATACGTGTTAATTATGAGTTAGCATGATCAGTGCAAGCAGATTCTTGCACTGCCAGCGATGTTGCTCCGAGATCTCCGTAACAGTTCAAATCCTTCCACGGTGGTGTTTTGGTCCACGACTCCAAGTTCAATTGTGGGCTAACTGACGTTGGATATCGACGGCATATAGTCAGGGATACATACAATGGATGGTCTACGGCCAACGAAGTTCACGTTCCATTATAACTATTAGCCAGTTTTGTAATATTGGTTGTTAGTCCGTTCGACCGAAAGGCTTGAATAAGGAAATACTGTAATTAGCAAAATGGGGCTAACGCCGAAAGACTGTATAAAATGTAGGTTATAGGAAGAACCAGGGAGTGATCTAAGTTGTAATTTCATTCGCTGTGTAATATTGTATTGCCCTCGGCTCTAGGCTCGAATTGCACCATCATGTATATTTTCTGATAAAGTAATACAAGGAACTCGCCATCTTATTCACACACTATGTCTAACTTATATTTATAAGTACTTGAGTTCTGAATCATTTCATTTCCTAAATGGGAAACGAGTTGGTTGGCTAGGGCCCAACCAACCCAGCTCATTTACCCTTGTGCTTTTGCCATTTTTATAAAGGTTTGTGTAAACACTTATTTTCAATTTCGTGGTTTTAATGACTCTTGTATTTATTTCAGAAGTTCTGAGCTAAATTTATTTCGTAGTTAAGTGTGAACAGATCCATGGTTTGGAATTTGATTGAGTTTATTTATTTCCAGTAATTCCTTTCCTGCAATTATTGTCTTGGTTTACTTCCGCTCGCGTCATGCAGGAAGATTCTTCCTATACCAGTGCATGTAGTTTCTTGCACTCTGATTTATTCATTTACTTCACAGCAAATGTTACATTTATGCTTATCATTTCAATTATTCCTAGAAGCAAAAGTATTGTTAAATCCAGTAGTCCTTCTTAACATCAAGAGCATACTTCTGAAGGATCTGAGGATGTTTATATGAATTAATAAAGGACCTTATTATAAACACTTTATACTTGCATTATAAGTGAGTTGTCGAGGCTAGCTGATGCATACACATTACTGTGATTGCTTCTTTGATTATTTTGAATTGTTTTCACTTTATGAAGTTCTTTCATTGCCAAGTTCAGTTAATTCAAGCATTTCTTTTCCATAGATACTTTATCTTAGAATTTAGTTTGTAGTTACATTTGTTTTCAACACATATTTTAATATTCTGTTTAAAATAAATTTTAACGACGCTTGGACACAACTTGCTTTTTCAATTTTAAAGAGTCGAGAAAAAGCAAAAGATGACTCTAGTCTCCTTCGATTTTTAATGAGCCTGAAGTGACAAGTGCTCAGATGGACCTTTTCTGTTAAGGAGTCTGAAAAGGAACGAAAGGGACTGCTCTGGAGTTCTAGGTAGAGGGTGTGCCAAACCTTTCGCAAAAACGCAGAATACTTTTTAAGGTACGGGTGGTAAATCTTCCCGAATGCTGTGTTCAGTGCATTGCGATCAGTAGGGCGGCTGACACGGCTTCCTATGGATAAAGGTTTTATGCCTATAGGGGTCTCCGAATATATACTCGACGATACATGGGAGCACAATCCGTACTGGCACTTATCATCTCTTAGGAGGAATCACCCAACCATCAGTGAGGCCGACAGTCACCAGGTTTTACGACGCCGAAACACGTCTCTAGCCTAGACCTCTATGTTGTGCATTAAGTTACAAAGCGTCGTTAAGTTCATTCAATTTATTTTAGGTTGATCTTTCTTAGAAGTTTGCCTTTTTGGATCACCACGAGATGTAGATACAATTCCTAAATGCAGTCTAAAGATGATAAGCAAGCTTTTATCTCTTTTCAACAATGAAAATCCTAGCTACAAGGGGAAAAGAAAGACACAATCTTTTCTCAAAGAGCATAGAGCACACTGTAGATGCACTTTTCCTAAATCAAACCATACAAACTATCAATATGCAAATGCACAAATGCATGTATTTGTTTTCACTTTCTTAATATTGATGCCTAAAAAGAAAGCTGTTGTAAAAATTTGAATTCGATTTCAAGTGAAAACACAAACAAGTTTATTTTTGAAATCAAAAAGATGATTACGACACTTTATGATTTGAAGTAAACACTTGTTTTGACACTAGAAATTCACAAATTCAAAGCAAAAGACAAAAGTAAAAGCGCAATCAACTGTCAACAGCAAACAAATTTACTCCTATGATCAAAACGACACTTACGACAGGTCTAGATCTAAGGGCGACAGTATGACTAGTTTACTTTTGTAATGGGAAACTGCAAATGATGTAACAAATACACAAAAAAAAATACAGTTTCTTTTATACAACTGAGGCAGAATTAAGGCAGAGAAAAGGGGTTTTCAGATAGGTACACACACTGATAATAGGCTGCAAAAATCAGAGATAAAATTGAACACAAGGATGCAAAGAACCACAGCTGCACAGGGCAAAGGCTGATTAGCGCACCTGTTGCACAGAGAAACTGAATTGCAGCGCAGGTAGCCCTCTCGGGACCTGCGTTGAAATGCAGAGTCTCTTCACAGAGCCTACACTGAAGCAGAAACGAGAATTGTCTCTGGGTTCCGGTTGCAGTTTGATCTAAGGTTTTTAGCCGGATAAAAGCTATCAATAAGGTACAATTAGGAGGATGATTTAAAGGAGGACTAAGGGATATCACAAAGGGCTGTTAGAGCATTTGTGGATCAGCTGTTCAGATCATAAACAGGCCCAGTGAATGGACTAGAGTAGCAGATCTCTACTTTGCATTTGTAAATGGCAAATGCAGTTCGATTCAACACTCCTGAGTTTATGTGAAGAACAACAATAGAAACACAAATAAACTAACTAGATACGATCCCCAGCGGAGTCGCCAATTTGTTGTTGGGAAAAGTATCTATTCAGAACGCCCCTATCCCACTCTAAGGTGTGATAGTGCCTTAGCAACAAACAAGGAAAACTACTTGAGTATTCTTCTTTATGAAATGTAAATGAAGAGGAAGGATGTAACTAACCTGTGTCTTTCGCTAGTTTGTTGATCCAATCGCTCCTCTCTTCAATAGCTCCCAGCTCCCTGCTCCCTCACCGGCCCAGCTTCACCGAATTCCTGCAAGATCACAGAAGAAAGAAACTACATGAAGATATAGATTTACATTCATAAAAAGCTCAGGATCAGATTAAGCTAAACATGCAAATATAACAAAACATCACTGATATACAAGCATATAGGAGAAACTCAAATAATTTTATTGATATGATAAGAAAGTCCAAGAGGAGATACAACCAAGTGAGTCCCGATCCAACATCTACCTCCCATCAAAGGAATACCTTCCTCTCCTCCAACAAAGCATAAATCACCCAATGTACTAATCTCAATCTCAAACCAACAACAATTCTCTGCAAAGTACAAAATTCCAGCCTCTGGATCTCTGGGATGAGGGATCCATATATAGATGTAAGCAGAGAGGATGAGTCAGCTTATGTTTTGACTTGTGGCTTCTCTCTGTCAGTTCTTGCTTCCACTTGGAGACTGAGAGCCTCTTACTCATCACTGGTCGAATTCAGTGAGGCAAGTGTCATTGGAGAAGATTCTGGAAGCTTCCATTGTCTCTCCACCTCGTTGAATGACTTTGCCACTTGTCATTTCCCGCTCAACGCACCTGGGTAGTGCATTCAAGTGCGTTGAAATGCACCTAGCCAGTGTATTTGGGTGCTTTGCAACGCAGGCAGCTAGTGGATCTTCTGAATTGATCCTGATTTGACTAGTTTTGAGCAGTTTCTGGTGGAGAACTTCTGGGAGAAGCTGTCATTGGTTGACCTTGTTCCTTTAGGGGCAGGAACAACACTTTTAGGGACTTTGGATCCCTTGGATTATGGAAATTTCATGCTTATAGCTGTAAGGCACAAAAATGTCTATAACAGGAAGGACCTCGCGACCATATCAGAAAGGAAGGGTAGTGATTTGGCACTCGCAAAGGCCATGAAGACGAAGTACAAGCTGGAGAAGAAGAAGAGTGGCTATGACATCTCCAACATCAAGGAAAAAGTGGTATGCGTAGCAACCCCAACCCTGGCCGGTAAAGTTATGCGAAAGTACCGCACCAATAAGGTACCGGTGCCGGTGGTCGCATTGGCCGAGCAGTGCGCGGAGTCGGTCCAGCTTAACTAGTCTGAATTCCTTTGCGCATAATTTTTGGAAATTTGTCGCAAAGCCCAGAAGTAAGGTAAAACCTTCCACTATGCATGTTTGTTGCTATCCATAGTGCGCGTAGCCGGGGAACTACCAGAGGACAATCAATTCCCCATAATTGATAGAGATTTACCAGAGGCTACGAAGTACACTTTACTTTGGGCCACGAAGATGCAAAAAGGATACGCGACAACAAGATCTTTTGGTTGCTCATGGAGATGAACATCTAGATATGGATCAATCGGAAGTCGCGCTTGTCACCCATAGTGTACAATAGTATGCAGAGTTTTGCAGAATTTAAGGCTAATATGCACAACATCTTTATCAGGGCATGAAAGAATCTGACGAAGCAGTGGACAAAGCCACCCTTTGTAGCCATTGACGATGTCATTTTCACTGTCTTGGAGGCATGGCCTCCAGAATGGAGTGCCCCAGATCTTGAAAAGATCGAGAGGGTGGCAACACAGAAGAAGAAGGATGATGCCAAGCTACCCATCACACAGTTGGCCGAGAAAAGGTGGAAGGAAACAGCAGCAGCTGAGGTACGGGCAGCACTATGAAGCAACCGCGAAGGTGAACAAGGGCCAAGCAATGCCCTCATAGGGGCATGAGGCAGAGGAAGTAGAAACAACAAAAGGAAGTGTGGACCTAGGTACCGCATCCACAGTTGAAGCGCACACACACGATAGAGTGAATAGGACCAAGGAAGAAGATCAAGGCCTCGAAATTGTCCATTGACCCGATCACCCTAACCGAGGGTGATCTCCATGACATAGGTGAGGTAGTGCGCAAAGTCACTAATGAGGCTCTTCAAGATTTTATGCAGGAGAACCAGAGTGTGTTGGGAGCCCTTAGGGCATAGTTGCAGGAGATACAGGTGCGTCCCTCTCAGGTGGGTACCCTCTCAACCGACCTCACAGCAAGATCCCTAGTAGCAAAGCATATATTGCGCACAAGGATGGAAAACACAATAGTGTTTCCGGAAGGGGCCCTTGTGACAGCGAATGAAGCCGATAGATTTTCGGTTGGAATGATGAAAGACCTTGGCCTTAATCTGGTTTCCCTTCCACGTGAGACGCTGTATTTGTTACAACATGGGATAACGGTAGAGCTATGCGCTGGGGAGAGCCGCGCGATCCAAGTTCTCAGCAATCAAAATATAAACTTGGAACAACTCATCTTGCAGCGTGACGAATTGGTGTCGCAAAATCAACAATTGGTGCAGGTGGTAGATGACGCTTGCCGAAGCGTCCCAGGGCTAGTCATCCCAGAAGACCTATCAGTGGAGGTGCGGATCCACAGGTTAGACACAGGAGTCCACGAGGCTAGGGAAGAAATGACCAAGGTTCAGCTGGAGCCGAATCTTTAGATCGTCGAGCTGCAGTTAAAGGCATAACCATCCACTCCCCCAGAAGTCAGAGAATAGCGTGCTAGCACTATCAAAGCATGCTTGGAGGAAATGGGAAGTGTAGTGCGAGACTACACTGGCATGTTGGAAGAAGCACTTGAGGTTCTCACAACTCTGCAGGAGGACCCCAACATCCAGTGTTTGGAAACAGAAGTGTGAGAACTCTAGCAGCAATATGACAGTGTCTGAGGAGCTACGCAGACATTGGTCCTCACCTAGTGGCTTGTGAGGATGCAGCAAACTAAGGCACTAAAGGAGCAGGTGGACGCAGCGCGACACAAGGAAGCAGTTCTCAAAGAGCGCGTTCATACTTGGATTTACGAGGCCTTCACTATCATGGAAAACATCGAAGGAAAGATCGCACACATACAAGGGATGCACACATCAATGCAAAGAAGCATGCCAAACACAGAGGTCTTAGAACATTGGATGCATTAGATTCAGCAAGCAGTAGCTCAGTGTGTTGTGGACCTTAGTAGAGTTCGATAATAGTTGGAGGGACTTTGTGCAAAGATCGCCACGCCGAAAAAGTGACTCGAGGGCAAGTCACGATGTTTGTGTTGGAGGTCTGTTAGGCATGGATTCCCCCCAATGCATGTTTTGGGGCTCAAAGCCCAAGTTTTGACCCACTATTGTTGTAAAGACTCCGGGAATTGCGGGCACAGAGTGCGAAATATATGATAGAGTCACAGGGTTGTCCGCCCTAGTTTTTTAATGTAAGGTTGGCCTACTCATGGTCCGCAGACCATGGGATTGTATAAATAGATCGAGGCTCTAAGTGTAAAAGATAACTAAGCAATAAGGAAGCGAGAAAAGAAGAGCAAAATTCTAAGTGTCTAAGTGTGTCTTGGGTCGTAGGGTAGGAGAAGGCTCTGTAGATGAGTGCGCAGAGGCCTAGTAGTCTGCAACTGAGTGCGCAGACCCCTGCAACTGAGTGCGCAGGGCGGAGTCGAGTCTGTAATTAAGGAAGAAAAAATAAGGATAATTTTTATCATAATTCTATGTATATGTTCTTGGGTTAATGCATGTTTGATATAAATTGCAAATATACTGTTTATTTATTGTGCGCACCTATATGAATAATTTATGTTGTTAAGTATAACTTTAAGCACACAAGTAGGCTAAACTAATCAACAAACATCGGAATACTAGTAAGGACTTGGGTAGTAACAACAATAGGCCCCTGAGTATCGTTGCGCAAAGGCAGCATCTCAGGCTGCGAGTTATGGGAAAGCGCACGTAGAGACCTGCGCGTAGGGTCGAACCGCAGACCACTTGAACTCATCAGACATCTCCAGCGTGTGGAAACCTAGTTCTAGGACCCTACCCTACTACTTCGGGTGAGACCTCAGTCGATGATCCATGAACTATTGCCGAAAGGGCCAGTAGTACTCGTATTTGTTTGGCTAAATCACCTTTGAACCTGGGTTAGGCTGCAACAAGCCAACATTTAGGTTCCACATCATTCATCTTAGCTTCTAAGCCTTTATTTAAACCATCCATCTTAGCTTCCATGCCTTTCTTTAAACCATCCGTATTAGATTCCACACTGTACAACTTTTCTTCTACGTCTTTCTTTAAACCATCCATCTTAGATTCTGTTACTTTTTGTCCGAGTGACATTTGTTGCACTTGGTCTTGTAATTTTGATATATCATGTTGCATTTCTTCATCTTCTTCATGAGTCATGCTAGAGCTTTCAGGTTGCTTACTAGGTGTTTCCATTTTCTTTCTTCAGGGCATCAATTACTGAAAATAATGCTTCACTATGCCCTTTGAATTCATTCAAACTAATTTTTCAAACCAAACTTATGCAAAGATTTAAAAAAAAACTACACACCATATTTTTTCACTTCGTAGGAGCTTGATATTGAATCTGATGTATTTTTGTAATTTTAGATCTCCAAGGTCTGAAATTTCTTCCTGCGGTAACCCTTTGAGTAATATTTCTAACTCCACAAGTCTTATCAAGATTGGATTGTCCAATGAAGAGTTATGCCAATTCTCCCACGATGACCTGAGTATAAACATGTTCAGTATAGCGAACTTGTATGACATGCCATGGGTCACTGTTTCAACCTTAGGTTATGAAAATGGTACCCAAAACACTACAGTCCGTCCTATTTCTGCAACTTCTTACAAAAATTCAATCTGATGCCAATTCTCCCACGATTTTCCCAAGGTGACCTGTTTGGAATGTAATTTGGGGGTCTGCAAAAACCCTAAATTCCTCAAATTATATCTCCACAAATATAGCGAGACAGGATCTGAAATTCGGAGCCAAGTTTCAGATTGATTTCTTCTCAAATATTTTTTTTTTAGCTTCTAAAACTTCGTAGATAAAGCATTATAGTGAACCTTCCACGATGACCTATTTTAGATGAAATTTTGGAGCTTGCAAAAACCCTAACTTCCTCAGATCATATCTTTGAAAATACAACAAGACAAGATATGAAATTCAGACCTGAGGTTCAACAAGATTTCGTCTCAAATGGGGTTTTTTTTTTCGCTTCTAAAACGTCACAGTATAAAAGTTATAGCGAAAATTCCACGATGATCTGTTTGGGGCAACGAAACCCTAGAATCCAAATCTCTTATACCAAATGTTATGAAACTAGCTGAGAAAAAGATAGAAAAAATAGATCAACGCCTTATAATTCAGCCTCCTCGAGGGGGCAACCTCCTTTACATTACACAAATGAACAATTCTTGGATGATACAAATGACAAAACCTCATTTCTATATATAGGAGTCTTAAGAGGTCACAATATAACCAAGCCGACCTAACAATAATAATATTAGGGCACAAAAATAACAATAGTGGGATTCTCTGGGGCACAATAATAAAAATAAGGGATATAATGATAATAGTAATGGGGGAATCACTAGTATTATATGTACCTAACAAATTCATATCCCCAAATCAAGGGAGACATGCCCATAAAATAATTGGAGCAACAAAGTATATGGTTGGGTAGAAATTTATATGTTTGTAGCTAGTTATGTAAATAATTATTGTGCGTGTGTGTGTATGTAGTATACCTAGGGGGGATAATATAGGGTACAAAGGGAGGTATCTAAGGGAATAATGTAATAATGGGATGGGCCATAGTAATAAAATAAGGTGGTTAACCCATATCATGTAAGGGACCACAAGTAGTTAACAATAATGTAATAAGCCCATGGTATTAGATAGATGGTATTGAGGGAACCATGGTAATGACCCATAGTATTGTATGTATGAGGCCTATATAGAGGCTATAGACTCCCCATTGAGAGATGTCAAGGAATATTGTATGAACAGGCATATGGCTTGTGGATTGCTCTCCTTCCTTAAGGAGAGAATGTATGGTGTTGCCTTACCTGAAGGGTTTGATCAATAAAGACGCATTTATATCTATATTCAGATCTTTTTATTTCTTGGGTTTATTTCTATTTTCATATATTTTCAAATCAGATCTATAACAAGTGGTACCATAGCACTTTCTTGGGCAAAACAGAGTATTTTTTTTATTTTTTTGCAGGAATTTTTTGGGTGGCGAGTTTGCCGATTATATCTATACATTTTGGTGCAATTTTTGTAAAATATAATTGCATATCTGGGTTTTTGGTGAAAAAATACCCAATTTGAAAAAAAAAATTGGCCAAGTCAGAGTCAAGATGAGGGAGATATCGCTGATTTAAAGATCAGCTGGGTTGCAGACATTTTTCGGGGCGGTGAGTTTGCAGATCAGATCTGTACGTTTTGGTGCAAAATATTCAAAATATAATTGCAAATCTTGATTTTTTGTGAAAAAATACCCGATTTCAAAAAAAAAATCGGTTGAATCGGAGTCCGAATGAGGGAGATATTGCTGATTTAAAAATCAATTGGATTGCAAACATTTTTTTCGGAGCGGCGAGTTTGTGGCACAGATATGTACGTTCTGGTGCAAAATCTGCAGAATCTAATTGTAGATATGGATTTTTTGTGAAAAAATACCCAAGTTCAAAAAAACAAATAGTCAAATCGGAGTCCGGATGAGGGAGATATCGCTAATTTAAAATCAGCTATTTTTTAGCAATTTTTTTTGTGACGGCGGGATAGTTGCAGCACAGATCTGCAATTCCAGTGCCTAGATCAGAATTTTTACCACATGGGAAGATGTAGAATGGTTTTTTCATTTCCAAAAACAGGTCATAATAGGGATTCTGAGCAATATTGACGGAATTGTGGCCATTTAAAATTGTAAGTGAGTTTTTCCCAAACCCTCTTCATGGAGAGGCTATATTTTATAGGAAAAGATGATAGCCCTACTATTAAAGAATTCATACAAAGAAAAAAATTCACATATGGGACACTTTGGAAGATTTCAATGGGGCTTAGTATGAAATATGAGGCTGCTAGATGGTGGTTCTCACTTGACCGCCAACAGTTGTCCAAACTTTCAGATGAAGAATTTGAAAGAGTCCTTTTAGACAAATGGTCTCATACTAGAAAACAAGAGAATGAGACATGTAAGGGGTTATTTTCTATTGGTATTTCCTTATTGCAAGTTCATGAATTCATTCAGAAGGAGAAGATCATTGTGTCCATAAATCCTCGTTGCAAGCAAAATCTCATAAATATCAATTCGGCAAAAAAATTGCAAGTTCTAGCCAAACACATTGAAAACACATAGGTTGATGATGAGGATGTTCAAGTTTATAAGGATGTGAAGCTTTCTATGGACAAGTATGTGTTGCATGGTGATTTTTATACTTTAGATATGGATAACATGGATGTTGTTTTGGGATATCCTTGCATGAAATCCATGGGTACTATCAATATTAATGTGCAGAAGAAATTCCTGAAGCTCTGGTATAAAAAGAAGAAAATTACATTGCAGGATATTTCCATTAAGCCACAAATAGAGACTAAGGAGGCAGTAGCACAAAGCTCTAATGAAACTTACATATCAGATGATGAGCCTTTGATGATTGACAATCGAACACAAATAAAGGCTAAAGCAGAAAATGTTACAGGTGCTGATACATCATATAAGGGCTCAATGGTTGAAGTAATATTGGAAGATAAGACACCACAACATGCACCAAATAACAATCAGGCTCCAATAAGGGGTGAATTAAATAAAAAGACACGGTGGGTTAAAACTTCAACATATCATCACCCACATCACCCCACAAGAAAACAACCAACAAGATGGCAACCAATTAGCGACAAGGACAACAAACCCCACATGATAAATAGAGAGGAGTGATGATCCACCTACTATACATCAACACAGAAGAGCCACCAGGGTCAACTTCCATATCAAGCGAGTGAGGCACCAACTGGATCGAGGGTTCATCTATCTCTTGGATGGCTAGATGCACGTGCATGGTACCAGTGGACTACTCTTTTGAGTAAATCTTATTATTTGTGTTCTTCCCATGTTTTGGGGATGAAACATGTTAAGGGGGGTGGAATGTAGTATACTTAGGGGGAATAATATTGGGTACAAAGAGAGGTACCCAAGGGAATAATGTAATAATGGGATGGGCCATAGTAATAAATAATGTGGTTAACCCATATCATGTAAGGGACCACAAGTAGTTAAAAATAATGTAATAAGCCCATGGTATTAGATAGATGGTATTGAGGGAACCATGGTAATGACCCATGGTATTGTATGTATGAGGCGTATATAGAGGCTAGAGACTCCCCATTGAGAGATGTCAAGGAATATTGTATGAACAGGCTTATGGCTTGTGGAGTGCTCTCCTTCCTTAAGGAGTGAATGTATGGTGTTTCCCTTCTTGAAGGGTTTGATCAATAAAGATGCATTTATATCTATATTTAGATCTTGTTATTTCTTGGGTTTATTTCTATTTTCATATATTGTTAGATCAGATCTATAATAGTGTGTGTGTGTGACTAAAGGAATGAACAACTGGGTTCGTTTTGTACTTATGTTACACGGGTTCCATTTTGACCTCTACCACTATAACCCCTAGGGGATTACATATGCCACTTCATTAGAAATGAGTAATTCAGTGGGATTTGAACATTGAATCTCTTGGTACATAACATTTCATTTTCACAAAACTTGCCAATTGAGCTTCCCCACTAGGGTTGTTGTGTAAGCATTATAAATACAAGTGGTTTGTGCGTTGTGTTACTTATTTTGTAAATTCTATGTTGAATATTGCACTTGATTTAATTTTAGTGTGAAATGTTATTTTGCATGTTAAATTCATTGGTATTCTTGATTTTAAAAACCATGTTAGGTGTATGTGAATATCTATGTTATTCTCCACACATTTCCATGTTTTAAATAGTAATGTGTGAGTTGAATACTGTGCCCTAGCAGGGTCATTGAGTATGTTACATTAAGTATCCATGTTTGTGTTTAGGTGTATAGATGCATTTCTATTTCTTTCTTGAACATTGGTAGTAATGTAATACACAATGTCAAAAGTCCTTTAGCACTCTTTAATGAATGTGAATTGGTAGTCTCTATCCTTTTCTAACCTTGTAATCAATAGCATCACAATTGTTTGATATATCTCCAGGGTGGGATGAAAACTACATGGATTATGCCAACATTTATTTTAGCATCCTAAATCTTGTGATCTTGGCATTCTTCACCTATTCTTCACTATTGTTTCTCTAGGATGGCAACAATTTGGGACATCTAGTTTGTAGGATTCATTAGGGAGCTTGTCGTAGACATTTATTCCTATTGTAGTGCATTGAAGAAGGACACCCTTGGCTCTAAATATTTATTGTTTCTTTTCTCTTTTGATTTTGAGAGAGGTTGTAGGTTATGGCATAAATTAGGGCCTTTTCAAGCTCTTCATCTGAGCCCTCATGTTGCTTATCCTTTGGAAGCAAAAACAAGTCTCTTTAATCAATGCTGGTGACTTCAAATCCTAGCTAGATCTTCACTTTTTATGTGATTTGTTTTTCTATAATGATATAGGGAAAATGAATTAGCTCTATCATTTCTTCCCTAATTGGCTTAATGTACCTATTATCTTTAGTTTCTCAAATATTGACCATTTGCATTAGTAGTCGATAATCTTATTGGGGAATCAAGGTTGGTTTTGACTCACCTCAGTCATTCTCTTACACTAGTTTATGAAGACCTTTCCATTAAACTTCATGTGGTCCATATCCTTCCATACCCTCCATGGCACAAATTATATTGAAACCAATCATTTTTCCACTACAAGGAGTTGGGATGCTTATAGGGATCCTAGTTGAACATCACAAACGTTGATAGAATGTACCCATAGTTAAATATTGGAACCTTATCATGTGGTTCATTTATGGCCTCTATAAACTTGTTTGAGAATAAATGAAACCAATTTAAACATCATCCTTTTGGGCATGATTATGTAGCTAAGAGAATGTCGAGGTTACATCTCCTTCTATTTCCTCATCGTGTGGCATGCAAATATCCTTGTCACCATTCACTGTCACTATTCACACTAGATGGAGTTAATGGAGTTGATGTTATTATGCCTCTATGTGTCCCATAGTGCATGTAAATGTCTTCTTCATATTTTTTTTGTTGTTTTGTGTTGCTACAAGACCATGATGACTTCCTTTTCATCCATTAATAGACCAGTGAGGTATTTAATAAGCTCAAGAGGGAATGATTATGACATGAGGGAACCGATACTTTCATTAGGGCATTTTTGAGGTCTAAAATGGGCCTCCTAAGAAAAATGTACGACCAAAATAAACTTTATAAGAACCAATAGGATTCAAGATAGTGATGTCAACCATGGGGGATGATTCACCATTTTTTGAACAAAAAAGTAAAAATATTAAAAAATAATAAAACTATATTTTCAACTCATATTTTCAACTTATCTCCCTAAGGTTTTTCTCAAATTTTGATTGGGAGTACTCATTAGATGAAAAATTTAATTCCTCATCTAAGGAGTACCCATGTTGCACTTTTGATGGACCATGCTACACGAAAAATGAGAAATACATTAAAAAATGTGATTGTAATCACGTTTTTCATGTATTTCTCATTTTTCGTGTAGTAGAGTTCATCGAAAGTATGCAACATGGGTACTCATTAGATGAGGAATCAAAGTTTGCATCCAAACGAGTGTTTCCGCTCGAAATTTGAGTAAACCCATAGGGAGATAAGTTGAAAATACGAGTTGAAAATATAGTTTTTTTTTTTTTTCTCTAAAATTTGATGATATAATCTAATATTATTTTATAATTTCCTTAGGAAGCCCATTTTAGACCTCAAAATTCCCCTAACGAAACTTTAATATATTTGGATGGTCATCGTTCAACTTTTCCACTATATTATTCATCAATCAAGTCATTGATCAATTTTTACCCATCTTAGTCCATTAATTTTTCCTTTGATTGGTATATATACTTGTCTAATAGTGATTTTTTTTTTTGTGGTAGCATCAATTTATTTTTCTATATCATCTCTATCCTTTTTTTTAATCACATTCCCATTGAATTGCTTTAGCATTAAACTTGATTATAATATTTTAAATAAAGATATTGATCAAACATGAACTATTAGCTCAAAACGAGAACTCTAGCAAAAATACATTAAAAAACAGCTCGAAAACGGAAAGGGTTGATGTTGCATCACCATTTTTTTTCCATGGTAAAATTTCAACATTTTTTAATTTTATGCAAAAAACACCCTGAAAATGAAAAGTGTTGATGCTAGAATAACGTTTTTTTCTTTGGGTAATTTTTCAACATTTAGCAATGACATTAAAGATAAAATATCATGACTCCGAAAAACCTTAAAACTCCAACAATTTTCAGGCATGGCATTAAAGATAAAATATCATGTCCATGAAAAGCCTTAAAATTTCAACAATTTTTAGCCATGACATCAAAGATAAAATACTTATAATAGTTGTCAACCATAGCATTAAAGATAAGATATTGTGATTTAGAGAAACTTTAAAATTTTAACAATTTCTCAACCATGGAATTAAAACAAAATATCACAACTACAAAAAAGCTTAAGTTCTCAATATATTTCAACCATGGCATTATGAAAAAATTATATGACTAAAAAAACCTTTAAAAATGAACACCTGAATGAAAGAGTCATTATACCAAGAGTAATTTCTTTCTAAATGCTAAAAGTATAACTATTTTAAAATCTTAGCCTAAGGCAACTTGACACATTGCAACGAAAATTTAAAAGTCAACCATCAAATTGACATGCAGTGTAGGCAAACTTGACCTATTGAAATGAAATCTTAAAAATCAACCACGAAATTGACACAACGTGGGGGCAAACTTGATTCAATATAACGAAAACTTTAAAATTAACTATCAAATTGACACATAATGGGGTTGGGTTGATAGTCGATGATTGAAAAGGACCCTACAAAAAACAAAAACAAAAAAAGAAACAAAATAACAAATAAATAAATAAATAAGTAAACAAGTAAAATATAAAACAAAACCAAAATTAAAAGATAAAAAAAAATTAAAAGTAAAACAACAAAAAAGTTAAAGAAAAAAATAATAACTAATAAATAAATAAATATATTAAAACATAAAAAATGAGGAAAAAAAATTAAACATAAATATATATATATATATATGTGTGTGTGTGTGTGTGTGTGTGTGTGTAATATTTTTCAGAGAAATCACAAAGTAGGTTGCATTTCAAACCACTTAAAATGGCTTAAAAAAAAAATCACAAAAGAAATCAAGCATAAAAATTGTTTAAAAAAATCTAAAAAACGATAAAATAAAACAAAAAACAAAAGATTATTTCCAAAAAAAATATTTAACGGAAAAAATTTTAATTATATAAACAAAAAAGAAAATGGATAATTAAAAAATAAACAAGAAAAGAGTAAATATAAATAAAAAATAATTAAAAAAATTCTAAAATTAAAAATATATATTAAAAAACATTTAAAATTAAAGAAAACACTTATAACCAAAAAACAAAAGAGTTAAAATTAAAATTTAAAAAATAATATTAATAGTTAAAAGTAAAAATTTAAAAATAAATAAATAAATAAAATAAAAAATAAAAACTATTATTAAAAGTAAAAATTAAAAAAATAAACATTCAAAAATATTATAAAAAAATAAAATATATAAATAAAATAAAATAAATTTAAAATAATAATTAAAATTCTAAAAATTTTATATTTAAAAATAAATAAATAAAACTATTAAAAACTATAAATAAAATTAAAATTAAAAAAGGGAAATAATTAAATTTTAAAAAAATGTAGCCCTTAGACTTCCGCCCTCTAGTCCCAACTAGCCAAGGGTCGATTCCCAAAATTGACTCTTTGCTAGGTAGGTGCTCTTTGCTAGGTAGGTGCTTGTTAGCCTACTATTGCAATAAGTTTCATATTTCATGATTGACTGTTTTACATGCCAAATATGTCATCTTTTCATGCTGCAAGATTCCATATTTCCAAGAAGTTCTATTTTGAAGAATCATACCATTTTTGAAGAGTGTTACAGATAAGGGAAAGCCAAACAGCTTAATCTTGGCTTCCCTAGGTTTAAATTACTTGTTTTAGAAAATAGAGAATGAATATCTATCCAAACAGCTTAAACTTGGCAGATCAGTAGCTAGGTAGAGAAATGAAGGAGCCAAACTGCTTAATCTAGGCCCTTGGAAGATATAAGGGTACATTTAGATAGGAGGGCAGTCAAAAGAAAAAAAGATAATCAGGGTCTGCAAGTCTAAGTGCACCCAAACCAAAAAGAAGAAAAAATGTTAGGTAAGTAGGCTGGGTAAGTAAGTTTTTGAAGTTGCAGAATGAATAAGTGTGATCAATGTTTTATTTCAAAGTGTTATTTTACTTCAGATCACAAGTGCAAGCCAATTTTTCCCTTGGAGCAGCTCAAGCGAGGCATGTCTAACTCTCCCTTCTTCTTATTCCCCAAATCACTCACTAACATCCCCCTGAGGACCTTGGGATCTGTCCAACCTGTCCTGTTACCACTTCATTTTTGTAAAAAACTAAGTCAAGCTTTAACTTTCTTCAGTGAAAAGAAGCCACATTTCTTGTGTAAAAATCATTTCTCCACAGTTCAGTCACTTCCTATGTTTTAAAGTTTCAGTTCAAAAACTTAGCCTCTCCCCTACACTTCACCTCACAAATTCATATTAACTTCTAACATTATTATGTAAATCCCTATCTATTTTCCCTTCTCCTTACTAAAAAGCACTAAATAGCTCCCCTATGTACATATCCCCTCCCTCTGGTTGAAAGATAACCTTGACTATGCTTGGGAATCGCTAAGTTTGCCTGAAACTTAGCCAGAACCCTCAGCTTGCCTCTCAAACCATCTTCTAAAAATGCATTAGGACTCATTCCTATGCATAAAATTCCCCTCCAAATGTATAAAATCCATCCTTGGCCGTGTTTTACCTTCCCCAAGGCATAAACCCCTTTTTTGGCCATAAACCCTTCTCAAAACACATAAAACCCTTCTAAAAATGCATAAGGACTCATTCCTATGCATAAAATTCCTTTTTTGGTTATCGGACCCCTTCCAAGGCCTCAAAAACCCGTATTTCCCAAATTTTTGACCCCCCCGCACATAAATATTAATTTAATATTTGGGCGGGCCCCCCGCATATAAACCTGTTGCTAGCTCTGCACTCCGTCAGCCCTCCGACCACCCGCCCAGATCCAACGGCTCTCGACGATTTTGAATCCGCCCTGATGATCGACGGTTATTCTCCGATAGCCTGGCAGTTTTGCCATCATACAGAAGAGAAGTGTCCGCCTTTTATTGCGTCGGAGCCCCTCTGACAATTACCGCTCTCGTACAGAAGGTGGTCCGATGAAACCACAAACCGCCTTCTGTCTCTCCGCCCCTGATGTCATCGCCACGGCAACACTATGTCACCCCCGCATCAACACGCCACTGCGTCCTATGCCACGTCGTCACCCTGCCGTACTGCCACGTCACCCTGCTGACGTCACCTTGCCACGTCACCCTACCACGTCGCCACCGTAGCAAGACCCACTACTGACGTCATGCTGACATCATCACCGAAAAAAGACGCGAAGGGCGAAATCGCAGCGAAGGATGCCCATAATGAAAAACTGAGGCAGTTTTTGCATCGCTAAGAAAAAATGATCAAAATGGAAAGCTGCCTGTGGCTAGGCTACCAGCAGGCCCGAAAATGCGCAGTTTGACAAGATTTCTTCATGAAGGTTCAGAAAAGGGGCGATTTGACAAATTCAAGAGTATCAGAGGAAAGACGAAGCCCAGATTAAATTAAAAGAGTATCAGTGAAGCGGCAAAGAGTATCAGATCGGCAATACCAAAGCAGGTGAACATTAAAGACCCCCAAAGCAAAGTCAAAGAAAACGGTGAAGCCATCTAAGGCTCTTAGATCACAGTTAATGCACATCAAAACCACTCGCGAGCAGGGGATCAAAGCCCGATGCACAGTTATGGATAAATGAACAACACAGAGCCAAAAGGACACCATATTAACTCATTTTGATACCACTGCCTCCAGCGCAGCTCAAAGATATTTTCCTGCATTAAATTCAGGAAAAAATTAGGTTAAAGAAGTTATTTCCCTCAGACCTGTTTTAGGTCTGCTATAATAGATATTTTAGATATTTTCCCTATATAAACCACCCTAATTCATTGTTTAAAGGGTTGGTTTGTTGATATTCCTCATGCTGGACTTGCGCTGTATTTTTGAGAAGCTCTGTAATCAAAGACTACTGGAATGTTTTGGATGAAGAACTGACTGTTGTGTTAAAAATGGTTAAAGAGTGACTGTGGAATTCCTGTGCTACTACATGGCTCAGTAAGTTTTTCTACCTCTGTTTACAGTTTTATTATGTTTATGCACAATTGGGTTACCATCTAAATAGCAAGAAAAAAGAATAGCTTAAAGTTTTGCTTGACTGCACCTTATGCTCAGTTCTTGTTATTTCTATATGTTTTCTTCAGAAATGGTTATGAATATGCATACTTAAATGATCATGTTTACCCTGTTTCTTTCATATATGACTATTTTTTAGGAATTCTTTACTGCTCCTAGACAAACTTTCATCCACCTTCCCTCTATGTTAGCTAATGAAAGATTCTTAGTTGCCTTTCATTTCTGACCTTCATTCCATCTTTATTCCAGCCTGATATTATTCTATGTGTAGCTATCCTGCTCTATATTCCTCTTGTGACCAAGAAAACGCAACAACAAGCCCTAATCCATGACTCCATGCCCAATGGTTTGAACTTCTCACACTATGCATCCCAACTCTACTTGAAAACATCTCCTTCCCACCAAAATCAAAACAAAACCCTTGTACACCATAACTAGCCTAAAATCAACCCAAAACAAAGTTAAATCATAAAGAGAGAGCCCTCTCTGACTGCAGGTAGGCTAGGACCTACAGCCCAAAGATTGGTTTGTGGTTACCTCGGTTGTATCCCTTAAGGAGTCAAGGGACAACCTGAGTGATAACATCATTGGCGACTCTGCCGGGGACAATCCTCAGATAATTTCACAAATCAAGTTGGAAAACTCCGCGGGGAAACTTATTCAGAAAATTCCAAAAAACAAGTTAGAAGCTGGCTCCCAAGAAGAAAACACACAATACTAGGTCAAACCCAGACCCAAATCCACCAGCTGTTTTTGAAAATCCCAATTTAATATCTAGAAACCTTAGCAAGCAAAAACAAGGAGAGCTTGCTGATTCTAGTCCTGAAACAGTTCAGCCAAGCTGTTTTCCAACCCCTGTTAAAGTTTTGTTTCATTAAACCCCTACTTCCCCTTTTTCATTATCCACCTCTCCAAGCACCTTTTCCACACCTCCATTCACTGCGCATACTACCACTACCACCACTGTTTTTACAGTTCTTCCAGCTGTTCCACTTGTTCCACTTATCCCTATAAATATGGCTAACAGATATGCACCTTTACAGTTACCTGCAAATCCAGGGGCTATGCCTCAGGACTATCAAACTAAAATCACATACTTCGATGCTACTGGTTCTGGCACAGCCCTGCAGCATACCAAGAAAATGCAGGACTTTTTTGAGAGTTATGAAATAGATTATGATAGTGTAAGAATGAGGATTTTTGTCCAAAGTTTAACATGAGATGTAAGGCCTTGGTTTAGAGCACTTACTGCAAATTCCATAGCTGACCCTGAGGCCCTTTACCAAGCATTTCTTAACAGATGGGAAAAAAAGAAGGACCCTCTTCACATATTATCCGAGTATGACACTATCAAAAGAGGCCCTCAAGAAGCTGTCTTAGACTATTGTGCCAGATTTAACAATGTTTATAATTCTATTCCACAAAACCTAAGACCTCCACCTGATCTTGCTTTATACAAATTCCCTGATGGATTTGATTCAGACATGGCTTATCAGTTAAGGGAAAGAGCCCCTCAAACCTTAGCAGACATGCAGAATGTAGCTGTTAGTGTGGAGGCAAATCTGATTGCCAAGAGAAATAGAGCAAGAGCTGAGAGAAGAACCACTTTCAAAGATGAACCTTCAGCCTTTGAGCAAAAATTGGATACAATCATCAAAGGTATGGACACCTTTGAAAATAAAATGGGAACTATTGAAAGAAAAGCCACATGGGAAGGACAACAAAACAATCCTATCAGAAATCCAAACTTTAGAAAAAATCAGAACCCAAACGTTGGAAGGGCAAGTCCTGACCATGATATAAGACCTCCTTTTCATGAAAACTATGCCGAAGCATCCACATCTAATGAGAAAATAGAGGACACTCGCATAAACTTGATGGGTTTAAAAAGTGAACAACAAGTATTTTTAACCCAAGAAGACCAAGATAACCATGATATAAATCAAATTCAGACCAAGTCTGGAGAGTCATTCAACTTCAAACAAGGCTATGATTCGGCTGTCTACAAAGTCCATAAACAATACAAATTGAGAACAAGAACCATTGATGTGTCTGATCCCATCAAGCCAAAGGATGCCAAGCTAGCTAAGAAAGTAAAGGACAAGACCGCTATCACAGAACCTGCTAACAAAACAGACCCAAAATCAAAAGAAGTGACCATAGAGGATGTATCTGACATGCAGCCCTCTAATAACCAACCTTTTGTATCATTTCCCTCAAGAGACAATGTAAATAGCACTCCTCAAAGCCTTCCCAAAACAGAACAATCTCAAGAAATCACTAATAACCAAGAGAAGATCACTGAAGATACAATGGAAAAGGGAAAATCTGCCAGTCACAATACTAAAACACAGTCAGAAAAACCTTTTGATTTAGAAGCAGAAATTGGTAAATTAAAGATATCTATTCCTCTCTCTGAGCTTGCCAAACATGATGTGTATAGACAGCAAATCAAAAGATCACTACAAATACCAGAGAACAGGGATGTTGTTAATGTCTTAGATAATCAACCTGAATTACTTTTTGGTCCTGAGGTCAATGGTAAATCAGGACATGGAGCTGTTCCACCCTTTTATGTCAATTTGCACATTCATGACAAAGTGTTGCACAATGCTATGTTTGATTCAGGTGCTTCACACAATTTAATGCCCAAAGCTGTAATGGAGAAACTAAACCTTGATGTCACTAGACCCTACAAAGACTTATTCTCATTCGATTCTAGTCAGGTCGAGCGTTTAGGCTTAATCAAAGACCTTTGTGTATATTTAGTCCAATTTCCCAATAAAATGATCCTAATGGACGTGGTGGTTGCTGACATTCCACCAAATTATGGCATGCTCTTATCAAGATATTGGGGAGAAAAACTCCAAGGATCTCTCAAATTAGACCTCTCCTAAGCCACTATTTTAGTCTTTGGGCAACCAAAGAGACTGTATAGAGAAACACTGATGAAGTATGTGGTAAGTAGTGAGGAAAAACCCCAAAACTTTCCCATTTACTCAATCCATTCTGATATGGATTCCTTTATATTATTCAATGTTGATAGCTGCCCACCCACTGATGAGAAGCCTTTGCCTTTAGAACAAGAAACATGCATCAATCAAGAATCGGTTGTCCATACCCATGAAACTGTTAAAACAATTAGTGCAACCAGCATACAAGAAAAACCACATGAAGCACAAAACCTAGGTCCACCCAATCCTAAAATGATTGAAACTCTTAATACTAACCATAAGCAAGAAATCACATGGTATTTAGAGTTTGATGGTTCTGTTAATAATCTAGTAGTAGGGGCAGGAATATGGATTTACAATACACATAATAGCCATGCAGAGGGTCATGCTTACAAACTAAACTTCAAATGCACCAACAACATGGCAGAGTATGAAGCTCTCTTTTTAGGACTTAAAATGCTCAAAACTCTAGGAGCTGCAAAAGTGTCCATTCTAGGTGACTCCGATTTGATCATTCAACAGATGAAAGGTAACTTTGTTACTAATGATAATAGGCTGAGAGATTATAGGTCTGCTGCCACAAAAATACTCAATTCCTTCACCGAATCCAAGCTTGCTAAAATCTCTAGAAACCATAACATGCATGCTCATAGTCTAGCTACTTTTGCTAGTACTTGCAACCTGCCCTTTCAGCCCAATTACCACTTTACTGCTGAGATAAAGCACATGCCTGCTGTCCCTAACAATATCAAAGATTGGCAAGTGTTTGAGGATGATGCTCAAATCAACAATTTTCTTACCTTACAACAAGAATTCTCAAGCTTAAACATTGATGAAGATGCCATGAATGACCCACAACAACAAATGAGCCTAAATGAGCAAACTATAACAGTTGGAGCAGCAAATCAAATGCTGCACCCAACTATTTTTGAGGAGAAAAATATGCAAGAGCTGAAGCAAATACATTCAGAAGAAATGGCTGAAGAAGAGGCCAATGTAATTGATTTAAAAGACAATTTTCTACCTGCTGGCCTCACTCCATTAGAAGACATATTTGATTCAAACGATGTCCCCAAAAAGCCAAAGATGCAGCCCTTAAACGTTGCTATGGAAGACTGTAATATTGGGACAGCAGAAAAGCCCAAAATGATTAAATTGTCCAAGTCTTTGCCTCCCGATCAAAAACCAAAATATGTTGATTTATTTAAAGAGTTTCAAGATGTATTTGCCTGGAGTTATGAGGACCTTAAGTCCTATGACACCTCTATTATTCAACATACCATTCCCTTAAAGCCAAATCAAAAGCCCTTCAAACAGAAACTAAGGAGAATCAATCCTGTGCTCCTCCCTTTGATTGAGAAAGAAGTGAAAAGAATGTTTGAGACTGGTATTATAGCACCCATTAGATTTTTAGAATGGGTATCCAATCTTGTTCCCACAAGGAAGAAAACAGGGGAGATTAGACTATGTGTAGACTTAAGAAATTTGAACCAAGTCTCCCTTAAAGATCACTACCCTCCACCAAAAATGGACCACATTTTACAAAGAGTAGTGGGGTCATCAAGAATTTCTTTGCTAGACGACTTTTCAGGTTTTAATCAAATACTTGTTCACCCGGATGACCAAGACAAGACAACCTTTACAACATTGTGGGGAACATTTAAGTCCGTGAAGATGCCTTTCTGACTAGCGAATGCAGGTGCTACCTTTCAAAGGGCCATGGACATTGCATTTACCAAGGAAATCGATGATTTCCTAGTGGTTTACCTAGATGACCTTACTCCTTTCTCAATATCTGATCAAGAGCACCTAAAACATTTGAGACAAGTGTTCCTAACATGTAGGAAATATGGCATTTCCTTGAACCCCAAGAAATCTCTCTTCGGCCTAGAAGAAGGCAAATTGCTAGGCCATATCATTTCAAAAGATGGGATTAGAATTGATCCTGAAAGAATCCAAGCCATCTTGCAAATCCCTTATCCAAGAAACATCAAAGAATTGCAAGCATTCCTAGGAAAGATCAATTTCCTAGGGAGATTTATCCCAAACTTGGCCGAGCTGATACGGATGCTAAATAAAATGTTAAAGAAGGATTCCAAGGTTAAATGGACTTTAGAGGCTAAGCAAGCCTATGAGGGCATAAAATCTGCCTTAACCCAAGCCCCAGTCCTCACAAGTCCTCAATTTGATAAAGATTTCATCATTTTTTCATTTGCATCCGAACACACCATTGTTGTTGTCCTTTTGCAGAAAGATGAGCAGGGAAATGAAAAGCCAATTGCATTTTTCAGCCAAGCCCTTAGAGATGCACCCTTGAAGTACCAAATTATGGAGAAGCAATCATATGCCCTTGTTAAAGCAATCAAAGATTTCAGAATTTACATTTTATATTCACATGTGATTGCTTATGTACCAAATGTTGTTGTAAAAGACATATTAACTCAGGAGGGCATAGAAGGAAAAAGAGGCAAATGGATTGCCAATATCCTTGAGTATGACATTGAAATAAAACCCACCAAGCTGATAAAGGGACAAGGTTTAGCCAAACTGATGTCCGAAACTAATTTTCAAGCCTTAGACATTAATCAACTAGACAATGAACAGGAGCTGGCGACTCCACACATTAGTCAAGCTTTTTTGCAATCCCCATGGTATGCTGATATATGTTTTATATTGTTAAACATGTGTGCTCCTCCAGGGTTGTCTAGAACCAAAAAGAGATTTTTAAAGATGAAAGCATCAAAGTTTTGTGTCTTAGATAGTGCCCTGTTTTGGAAAAATCATGAAGGAATATTGCTGAATTGTCTAACTATGAATGAAACTGACAGTGTCATGAAAGAATTCCATGCAGGGGACTGTGGAGGGCACTTATATTGGAAGTCCACTGCTGATAAGATACTAAGGGCTGGTTTTTATTGGCCCTCTTTGTTTGCTGATGTGAGAAAGTTTGTTGTTTCATGCCATAAATGCCAAATCTTTGAAGGCAAAAGAAAGCTTCTCCCCTTGCCCCTTAAGCCTATTTCAACCGAGAAGCCTTTCCAACAATGGGGTATTGACTTCATTGGAGAAATCCATCCATCCTCTTCTGGCCAGCATAAGTGGATTCTAACAGCCACAGATTACTTTACCAAGTGGATTGAAGCCATCCCATGTAGGCAAGCCAATGACTCCACCATTATCCAATTCCTTGAAACCAACATTTTGTCCAGATTTGGCTGTCCTGAGAAGATCATTACAGATAATGCTGCTGCCTTCAAATCCAAGAAAATGATCAATTTTTGCCACAAATGAGTTAGTCTCTGGCATGGAGGCCAAGTTCCCCTCTTCGTTGGGAATCCCTGTTATCAAATTGCTGCAATAAATGCAGGCAGAGCCAAATGATATCCAAAGAGGAATAAACCAAACCATCCATTTGCAGCAAACAAGAGGGAAAGTGTATGACAGAGCTCAGATTTTACAAGAGAATCTCAAGAAAATGTTTGACAAAAGAACCAGGGATGAATATTTCTACATAGGCAACAAAGTCTTAAGATGGGATTCAAGAAGAGAGGACAAAGGAAAGCATGGCAAGTTTGATTTCCTGTGGAAAGGCCCCTTTATTATTTCTGCTGTTCAAGGTAACAACACATATTTTCTGAAGAATTTGGATGGCATCACAGCTGAAAAAGGCCCCGTCAATGGCCAAATGCTAAAGCACTATCATGATCCCATTTGGTGAAGGTAGTACAGTTCTGTATACTATCTGTACATTAATATTAGTATTTTCAACACCTTTTCTTATAAACAGGCCAATAAGAGGGAACAATGCAACAAATTTTGAAGGAAATATCAAAGAAATTTCTATTTCAGATCTCTGTTTTTGAAATAATTACAAAGAAGTGCTCAAGTGGATTTCAATATGATTACAAGCACCCAAAGGGCAAGAAGTGGAGCTGGAATTTTTCTGCAATTCAGCTCAAAAGAATACTGCATATCAGCTTATGAGAATTCAGTCAAAGGCATTGACAAGAAGGAAATTTTCAGTTTACAGTAACAAGTGAAGATCAAGGCATTCTGACCTGCTGTTCTTGGCTTTTCATCCTGAAAAACCATCCCCAAGTGGAGCCACTGTTAGCCTCCTATTGCAATAGGTTTCATATTTCATGATTGACTGTTTTACATGCCAAATATGTCATCTTTTCATGCTGCAAGATTCCATATTTCCAAGAAGTTCCATTTTGAAGAATCATACCATTTTTAAAGAGTGTTACAAATAAGGGAAAGCCAAACAACTTAATCTTGGCTTCCCTAGGTTTAAATTACTTGTTTTAGAAAATAGAGAATGAATATCTATCCAAACAGCTTAAACTTGGCAGATCAGTAGCTAGGTAGAGAAATGAAGGAGCCCAACTGCTTAATCTGGGCCCTTGGAAGATATAAGGGTACATTTAGATAGGAGGGCAGTCAAAAGAAAAGAAGATAATCAGGGTCTGCAAGTCTAAGTGCACCCAAACCAAAAAGAAGAAAAAATGTTAGGTAAGTAGGCTGGGTAAGTAAGTTTTTGAGGTTGCAGAATGAATAAGTGTGATCAATTTTTTATTTCAAAGTGTTATTTTACTTCAGATCACAAGTGCAAGCCAGTTTTTCCCTTGGAGCAGCTCAAGCGAGGCATGTCTAACTCCCCCTTCTTCTTATTCCCCAAATCACTCACTAACATCCCCTTGAGGACCTTGGGATCTGCCCAACCAGTCCTGTTACCACTTCATTTTTATAAAAAACTAAGTCAAGCTTTGACTTTCTTCAGTGAAAAGAAGCCACATTTCTTGTGTAAAAATCATTTCTCCACATTTGAGTCACTTCCTATGTTTTAAAGTTTTAGTTCACAAACTTAGCCTCTCCCCTACACTTCACCTCACAAATTCATATTAACTTCTAACATTATTATGTAAATCCCTATCTATTTTCCCTTCTCCTTACTAAAAAGCACTAAATAGCTCCCCTATGTACATATCCCCTCCCTCTGGTTGAAAGATAACCTTGACTATGCTTGGAAATTGCTAAGTTTGCCTGAAACTTAGCCAGAGCCCTCAGCTTGCCTCTTAAAAACATCTTCTAAAAATGCATTAGAACTCATTCCTATGCATAAAATTCTCCTCCAAATGTATAAAATCCATCCTTGGTCGTGTTTTACCTTTCCCAAGGCATAAACCCCTTTTTTGGCCATAAACCCTTCTCAAAACACATAAAACCCTTCTAAAAATGGATAAGGACTCATTCCTATGCATAAAATTCCTTTTTTGGTTATCGGACCCCTTCCGAGGCCTCAAAAACCCGTGTTTCCCAAAGTTTTGACCCCCTCGCACATAAATATTAATTTAATATTCGGGCGGGCCCCCCGCATATAAACTTGCTGCTAGCTCCGCACTCCGTCAGCCCTCCGATCCACCCGCCCAGATCCAACGGCTCTCGATGATTTCGGATCCGCCCTGATGATCGACGGTTATTCTCCGATAGCCTGGCGGTTTTTCCGTCGTACAGAAGACAGGTGTCCACCTTTTATTGCGTCAGAGCCCCTCCGACAATTACCGCTCTCGTACAAAAGGCGGTCCAATGAAACCACAAAACGCCTTCTGTCTCTCCGCCCCTGACATCATCGCCACGGCAGCACTACGTCACCCCTGCATCAACCCGCCACTGCGTCTTGTGCCACGTCGTCACCCTGCCGTACTGCCACGTCACCCTGCTGACATCACCTTGCCACGTCACCACCGTACCGAGACCCACTGCTGACGTCATGCTGACGTCATCACCGAAAAAAGGCGCGAAGGGCGAAATCGCAGCGAAGGATGCCCAGAATGAAAAACTGAGGCAGTTTTTGCATCGCTAAGAAAAAATGATCAAAATGGAAAGCTGCCTGTGGCTAGGCTACCAGCAGGCCCGAAAATGCGCAGTTTGACAGGATTTCTTCGTGAAGGTTCAGAAAACGGGTGCTTTGACAAATTCGAGAGTATCAGAGGAAAGACGAAGCCCAAATTAAATTAAAAGAGTATCAGTGAAGCTACAAAGAGTATCAGATCGGCAATACCAAAGCGGGTGAACATTAAAGACCCCCAAAGCAAAGTCAAAGAAAACGGTGAAGCCATCTAAGGCTCTCAAATCACAGTTAATGCACATCAAAACCACTCGAGAGCAGGGGATCAAAGCCCAATGCACAGTTATGGCTAAATGAACAGCACAGAGCCAAAAGGACACCATATTAACTCATTTTGATACCGCTGCCTCCAGCGCAGCTCAAAGATATTTTCCTGCATTAAATTCAGGACAAAATTAGGTTAAAGAAGTTATTTCCCTCAGACCTGTTTTAGGTCTGTTGTAATAGATATTTTAGATATTTTCCCTATATAAACCACCCTAATTCATTGTTTAAAGGGTTGGTTGGTTGATATTCCTCATGCTGGACTTGCGCTGTATTTTTGAGAAGCTCTGTAATCAAAGACTGCTGGAATGTTCTGGATGAAGAACTGACTGTTGTGTTATTAATGGTTAAAGAGTGACTGTGGAATTCTTGTGCTACTACATGGCTCAATAAGTTTTTCTACTTCTGTTTATAGTTTTATTATGTTTATGCACAATTGTGTTACCATCTAAATAGAAAGAAAAAAGGATAGCTTAAAGTTTTGCTTGACTGCACCTTATGCTCAGTTCTTGTTATTTCTATATGTTTTCTTCAGAAATGGTTATGAATATGCATACTTAAATGATCATGTTTACCCTGTTTCTTTCATATATGATTGTTTTTTAGGAATTCTTTACTGCTCCTAGACAAACTTTCATCCACCTTCCCTCTATGTTAGCTAAAGAAAGATTCTTAGTTGCCTTTCATTTCTGACCTTCATTCCATCTTTATTCCAGCCTGATATTGTTCTATGTGTAGCTATCCTGCTCTATATTCCTATTGTGACCAAGAAAACGCAACAGTAAGCCCTAATCCATGACTCCATGCCCAATGGTTTGAACTTCTCACACTATGCATCCCAACTCTGCTTGAAAACATCTCCTTCCCACCAAAATCAAAACAAAACCCTTGTACACCATAATTAGCCTAAAATCAACCCAAAACAAAGTTAAATCATAAAGAGAGAGCCCTCTCTGATTGCAGGTAGGCTAGGACCTGCAGCCCAAAGATTGGTTTGTGGTTACCTCGGCCGTATCCCTTAAGGAGCCAAGGGACAACCTGAGTGATAACAGGGCCAACGGCCGTTTTTATTTTTTTTAATATTGAAAAAAAATCAATTTTAATATATATATATCATTTTTAATTTTTTTTTAAATATTTCTTTTTTAATGTTATTTAAATTATTTAAAAAATAATAATGTAGTAATTTCTATATTCAGGGTTCTGTGATCCAAAATGAATTAAGCAAAGTCTTTCGGTAGAAATCACATAAGAGAAATTTTTGGCGACATGTTTCGAACCAACAAGTGTGGTTCATCATTAAGACCAAATGAAGAGGCAGACCATGGCAAAGGATTAAATAGAGAACAGTGTAGAGACATAATTTCACGTAATGGTTATATTTGAGCAATAATATTTAAATTATAATATTAATTTATTAATATATTAAAAACAAATATTATTGAATGATGACTATATTAAACAGCTAGTTTTTGAAAATTAATATTTAAATAATGATATTAGTTTATTAATTTACTTAAAATATTAATAGGTAACGGATATATTAAATGGTTAGTTTTTGGAAAATAATAATTAAAATAATTTAATAAAACCAAATATTACTAGTTTTTGAAAAATAATATTTAAATAATGATATTAGTTTATTAATTTATTAAAAATAGTAATAAGTAATGGCTATATTAAACGGCTAGTTTTGGAAAAATAATATTTAAATTAAAACCAAATATTACTAGTTTTTAAAAAATAATATTTAAATTGTGATATTAATTGATTAATTTATTAAAAACCGCTATATTAAACAGCTAGTTTTTGAAAATTGATATTTAAATTGATTTAATAAAAAATAAAAAAATAGAAATAGTTATCAAAGTCAAACTCTAAACGAGGGAAGTCAAAAATTATAAAAATGAGTCAAGACCCTAAACGAAACAAGATCATTTAATGAATAAAATAACTAATGGAAATAAAATAAAATAAATTAAAAATAATTATTGGAAAAATAAATAAAATAATATAATATAATATTTTTTTAAATAGTTTTTATTTTAATATATATATATATAAATAGTTTTTTATTCTAAGATATATATATATATATATATATATATATTTCTTCAGTGTTTTATTTTAATTTTTTTAATTTAAGTGTATTTTAAATTTTTTATGTTATTAATATTTATTCTGAAGGATTTTTTTAATTGTATGTTTTATTTTTTATTTTTTTTTTATTTTTACTTAAAATTTTATCTGAAATATTTTTTTGAAAAAAAAAAAATTGTCAGATACAAAATTCATAAAATTTGTTAATTTTCCAACTTTTTTTATTCAATTTTTCCATTAAATATTTTATTTAACATGTATTTTTAGCAAAAAGGTCTTTATATATGTATATGTATAGATAATGTGTTTTTTTGTCGAGTTTTTAAAATTATTATTTTTAGTCATAATTATTTTATGTGTATTGAAGTATTAATTAATGACATATACATTTATAAAATATCTTAACCTTAAAATTCCAATGTTGTTTTTTTTTTTAACTTTGCAACAACAAAAAATCATTATAAAAACACCTTGCGAAGAAAAACAAAAAACACATGCTTGGAAAATCCTTAGAAAACAAACATCTTAGGATGGAAAACAAGGAGATGAATAAGACAACTTGAAAACTAGTTAAGTAATCAACATTTAAAAAAAATGTTCATACTTAAGACATCAAAAAATTTAAAGTGTCAAAAATATGCTTAATAAAAATAGTGATGTTTTTCAAAATCCGTGAAAATTACCAACATTTAAAAAATATATCCACACTTAACACATGAAAACTAAAGTGTTGAAAATAAGCCCTCTATAAAATGGGTTGATGTTGCATCAACAATTTTCAAAATCAACATGAAAATCACTATATTAAAAAAAAAAAAATGTTGTAAAAAATGTTAAAAAAAAAAAGGTGTATTCGGAATCAACACTTTTAAAAAATCAGAAGATTTTTTCCTACCTCAAAAAATGATTAATTAGGTAATCAATAAAATTCTCATTTAATTCATAGCTATGATTTTACATTTAATCCTAATCACTTTTCATAATCTTTGTATTACTAACTTATTGCTAATACAACTACTAAGGATCAAATTTTAAACAACATATTGATAGTGACTCAATCAAATTTCCTTAACCATTCATATTTTTCTTTTTTCTTTTTTATTTCATTTAAAAATTAATCTTGAAAAAAAATTCATTATTGGTGTTATAACTATCAATTTCTTCCTTCCAAACCTTTTAATAAAAAATTTCATTATTTGTGCTATAACTATCAATTTCTTCCTTCCAAACCTTTTAATAAAATATCTTGTAGCTATTGTCTAGGTAGATTTCACCAACTTTAAAGTAAATTTTTTTTCTAATTATTTTTAACACTTCACTAAAACTTATGGTGGAGGTTCACATTCTTTAAATCTTAGCCATGGGAAGCAGTTAACTCTAAATTTTTGGATATTAAGCTACAACAATTCTTAATATTTGCCTCACTTATTGATAAAGTCTTGGAAATCTCTCTTACTGTGATTTTAATAATGTAACAATCACTTGCTCTATACCCATAGGGTTTCCATTTTTCAATTAAATAATTCAACATTTTAATATTTTCCAACAATCATAGGTGATCCTAAGTGTTGTTTTTACCTAAAATTTTGGCTCAACATACCTTTTTCTTCCTTGCAGTACTAGAATAGGTAAATGCAAATGTCATTTACATTATTTATAATTTTATAAAATAAAATAAAAAGCTATAGTATTGTAGCAAGAATGTTGCAACTCCTAAGGTTACCAACTTTACTTCATCAACACGGGGTTCGTACAAACTTGGAGGTGACAGTGTTGTATACATAGTAGATGCAGTGGTCTACTCTTGTCACTTTTCAACTGGGGCGATAGACCACTAGGGTTTTTCAAACCAACTTTATATTAACTAGAAGGAGACTCACTATCAAATAGAAAAGGGAAAATCACTCTTAATGCAAAGAGGAAATGTTGCCTACTCTAGGAAATGAAAGTGTTGAATTGGAAAGTGCTATAAAGTGACATGAAATCATCTAGCTAAGCATTTACACATATTGCTTGCACAAGAGACCTAACTTAACCTTGCATATAACATCTAGTTATCTCGACTAAATAAGCATGAAAATTTATCTAAAAATTATTGTGACTGGTACATGCATGTGCTAATGAGAAATTGCAGAAAAAGCCTTTCTGATCTTCAGTTTTATGAATGCAAATGCTAATTTAAACATTTTTTTCTTTGGCATGGGAGACAGGTATCGGGAAACAGGTCTAGAATGGTGTTGAGCGTATGGAAGCCAAGTGGAGGCCTAACCTAAGCTCAGATGACCATTTCTACTCAGTTCGGGCTTAAAACAGGCTGCTACAAGGTTTCCTATAGTACTATAGGATGTCTAGTTCTACTATAGGATGCCATATTTTACTACACGAAATAGGTCAAAATCTTATAGGGACGTAGGAAAGGTAGGATGAAGTGTTGGAAAGGTGTCTGATGGGGAACTAAGGCACAGAGGAGGTGCACACCACCCAAAGCTCAGTCTAAGGCTTCAAGATGGCTGGACTTACTCAAGGAAAATGTCCACTTTGCTACAAAACAGAAATTCGGATTAGTTTTTGGTGGGCTTTGGTAGCGTATGTGGAGAAGACATGGATGATGCTGGTGAGATGACGTCTCCCTGCAAATTAGAAACTCCTACAAAACCATACATTATTTTCTTAATTTATGCACAACTTCATTTATATATGGAAAAGATGAGTTGAATATAGGAAAAACGGAGTTATTGCTAGCTAATGGCTAAGTTTATGAATGGAAGTGCTTCTAAACCATAACAAACTCAAGAGACCAAAATGAAAATTGTAGGTAATTCTAAAAAATTTAAAAAAGTGATCTATGCAACAAGAAACCCTAGGTTATGCAGTGATCAAACAATAAATATGTTTTTGGGCTGTGTGGATGGAACCCTGAAACCATGATCCATAAGGGAGATGAGGCAAAGGCCACTACCACAAGGTTTTCTAAAGTGTTTATTGTCACTATTGTACCACTGATCTATCTATCCACAAGCGAAAGCAAACTAAGTAATCATCCAAATACTTGTAGATTAAAGAAAACCAAAATCACTTCAGCAACTAACTATGAGTGTAATCTAATACGTACAGAAATAGGAACCTCTGCTTCTAGGGTTGGGCCCTAAACCAAGAGCTTCAGCCCCCTCTGAGTCAACTCAGTGATGGATCAAGGGAATGCTTTTCATTTTTATCAAAATGTCAAAAATACATAAGAGTTATCAGTCATAATGTCTTAGCTCGAAAATTCCTCTTGGTTACAACAAAAAACATTGAATCGTAATGTGGCTGTTTGCCTTCTTATTTATACAACCGAAGCTACCAACAACTTCCTTAAATTTAGGGATCACTGGCTTGGCTGTCAATGACCTCGGTGGGCTTGGCTTCTTGTATCTCCGAGGTGATGAGATCTGGTGGAGGAATCTTCGAATGATTGAGGAGTTAAGGAGGGAGATCTAATCTCCTAAAATCCCTATTGGTTATCTACTTTGAGTTCCTACACTTAAATTAGCCAAAATTGCTCCAAATCCTACAATTAATGCACAGTAGGCCACATGACATAACATCTCATCTTTACCCTTCTCACTGAGCAAAACATAATAAAATATGTAAATAAATATGAGAAAAGTTTATTTTAATAAGTCGGAGAGTGGCATTAAGGTCCATATAATTTACCTATTGATAAGCCTCATCATCACCCCCTACTAAAAGTGTTCGTCATCCTCTAAGAAATTTAATCTATGTCCATGTATTTCATTGCTCTTGTGGCCTCTCTCACATACCAGGCTTCTGTTGATGTATTCTCCTCTTGTGGATAAAATCCTGCATGCTTCTCCATTTCCTCCCACTATGTTCTTTCCTCTTCTTCCTTTCTTCCTTCTAACATACCAAAGAGCAATGGTGGACTGAGTTTCAAGCCAATCCGGTTGATTTTGAGTCTATGCAGTGCCTTCTTATACAATGGAGTCCTCTCTAATGCATCCCTAATTCTTTCAGGGGAATGATACTCCTTGATCCTTAGGTTGTATGGTAGGGTGCCCCATCTCCTTTGGCATGCTTACTGGATTTCATCCCCTAGAAATATCAAAATTTCCTCAAAATGAGAGACTTCTTGCCCTTGTGTGATTAGGTATCTTGGTGCAAGATGGGGATCATTGGTGATGATGTTGTGGGTGCTAATATCAACCATGGAATTGATCTGTTATGCTCTAATGTAAAGGGGCGCTTTTCTTCTCTTTCCAACCCCCTTTACTTCCTTAGCCCTGGCCTCCTCAGGACTCATCCATGATGCCAAGGCCATCAGTTGTAAATCCCCCAACTTTGTATTGGGGTCCCACACATTCAAGTCTGTTAAGGCTAAGTTGTGTAAGTAGAATTCAAATATCTTGGCCCTCTCCTCCAGGGTGCTTTGTTCACAAAGTTAAATGAACTGCCTATAGTCTTGGAAAGGCATAGTCCCTTGTTGTGCTAGGATCTATCTGAAATTGCATCCATTGATATTTTAGGTACAAGGCATATGACTTTGATGGGATCTTGCACTAGAGTACCTTCATAGAGAGTCTTTCCATAGTGGCCAATTGGCTCTCTTTTTCCTATATTTGCCTCCTCAACCATGTGTTTTCAGCCTCTAGTTGATATTTCATAACTCTTTCCCTTTCTCTTATTCTACTCAACTCTCTACCCATCTCTAGTAGCTTCTCTTCCATATTGCCCACATCCTCTACATTCTTTGATTTAGAAATTTTCATCCAGCGATGTGTCCTTTCTCTCTCCTTCTCAAGCTCAAAGAAGAGAGGGATGGAAAATTTTTGTGGTATTACTCTGCCTCACTCAATGATTCTATAATAAGAGCTGAGATTGGGTTGTGGGCTAGGTTCCTACAGCTCTTGGGATTCTCATTTTAATGTCTTTGGAGCATCTTCTTCCCCTATACCTATGTTGTTGCTTCCTAGCCTTTCCTTTGTCCTTGATGTCCTTCCTGCTGCTTTTTCTGTGTTTCCTGTAGTGCTAATAGAGTTTCCTGTAGGACTGTCTGTGTTTCCTGCAGGAGAATTTTCCCTTTCTGAAATGGGGTCAATTTTCTTTTGTTTTCTTTTCTAAGGTTTACCTAGTGACAGGCCTCCTAACATAGGTGATTGGTGACTTTGGGGAAGCTTGTTTTGATTTCCCCCCTTCACCTTTCATTTCTGGGGAGACTAGTTTTTCTTGTCCTTTTGGTGAGTCTTCAATGATGATAGGAGTCTTAGTAGGTGTTTTTGGCCTCCCCTATTTTATCGTAGTGCTCCTCCTTGTTTTGAAATATAGGGGATTTTGCCTCTGCCTTTTCCTTTTGACTTTATAGGTGTGCTTAGGGCAGTCAAGGAAGAAGCTACCTATTTCTTTGTGGGTTCAAGAGACACTCTTAGAGATTCCTCCCCTTCCTTGGTATGTTTTTTAAGGCTTGCCTCATCCTTCTGTGTTTCTTCCCCACTATTCTCTTATCCCTCCTTTTTATTGGTCTCTACCTCCTCTTCTTCCTCTGGTTCTTTCTCTTCTTCTTCTTCCTGTTCTTCCTCTTCTTCTTCCTGTTCTTCCTCTTCTTCTTTAGGTTCCTCCTCTTCTTCTTCTTGCTCCTTGCCACTAGAGGTTGGGTCTCTTTCATACTCAATTGCTTCAGTTACAACCTCCCTATCCATGTCCCTAAAAGTGGACCATAGAATAGGGGCTCCTAATTGGCTTAAGGCATCTTCTAGTATGAGCTTGATTAGTCCATGATGTGTCAGTTGTTGATTTTTTCCTTCCTGTACATTTATTCTCATGTTTATTATTGATTGCAACAAGAAGTAGGGCACACTATGTCTTCTATTAGGGGGTAATTCTTCTCCAAATCTCAGCTCATGGAGGAGTCTAAATTGGTAACCATATACTATATTAAGCCTTCCCTCACAAGAAATATACTTGATAATGTGATAGCTTACTTCATCCCAAGGATAGGGAAGGATCTCCCTTCTAATCCCATTTTTGTCCTCAATTGGCTCCCCATCTCTCAAGAAAAATAATTCTTCTTGCATAAGTACTGCTAACTTTATCTTCCTTTCTCCATTGTAATTCTAGAGGGAGTGCAGAGATTCTGCTAATGCTTTCTAGGGTAATTGTTACTAGCAATCCTCTCACCACAGAAGTAGCACTAACTTTAGCCTAAGTTGTGAGTGACATGGAAAATTCCTGAGCTACATCATCATCATATCCTCTAAGTAACTCGAATAACCCCAACCATTGATGCCTTCTTAATATCTCTACCACAGGGGGATGGAGGTGTATTCTAGATGTCCTAGTGGGATCCCTTCTGTTGAAACCTCCTATCATTTTATCCCCCATTTCAAGTTGACTATAGGTAGTTTAGTGGATAGATTTAGAGCTTTCCAAGGTGACTGAGGATTTAGAATTTAGGAGGTTGATGACTGAAATTATTCATTTGTCCCCACACAATTCTGTCTATCCCTATGCACACTGTAATTACTAGAAAAAAAAAAAAGAATATTTCTTTTCCTTTTCTCTTTTCTAGCTATCAAGCCAAAACATAGAGGATATGGTTCACCTACCTTTCACTATAATTCCCTGGTTGAGGAGAATTCCTGAATAGCTTGGCCCTAGGCACCCCATTGCAGAGTTTTTTTGACAATTCCCACTGTTCCCTATAGTTTTTTTGTATTTCTTGTAATTGTTCACTAGAGGATGGCTGAGACTAGATTTCTTCTTCGATGGCTCCTCCAAGTGGTCGTGGTTCTCTAAATCCCGAAATGAATGATGTGTGCATGAAATTTATGGATTTCTTCTATTTGTGGTCGATTCCTTGGAGTGGTGTGTTGGCTGGCAGGGTACATGATTTCTCCTTTTGGACCGTTGGCCCACCATTAGTTATCATGCAACCCTTTCTTGTAATCATTACCCACTCCTATACAACTTAACTCTAACACCTTTCCAACTTGTTTTCTTTGATGTGACCTTGCCACGTGACCTGCTGACTAGAACTTCACTTTTTGTTTTCGGGCTAAGGGTGCCAAGTTAACTAGCCACCTTCATCTTATAAAACTAACTTTTTCATATTCTTACACTTTTATCATATTCATACTTAGGAAAGAGTGTGGATGAGGTGTCATACCTGGGGATGTCTTTTCTCAGTCAATGCATGTTGGAGGGTGGCTCTATTGTGCTTCTTCTTGTTCAAGTACATGTTCTTTTTTTCTCTTGTTCTGTTGATTTCACCCAATTGATATGTTTGTCTTCTTTTTTGTGATGTGCAGGTGCTGGTCTATCCTGTTGTTGCTAAGCTTTGGGTAGGTGCCATAGTGTCTGCAGGGGTGTTGATACTCTTTCTTTGAATGGATGTTGAAGGAGGAGCATGGATACTTTTGCTGTCATAATATAGGCTGCTACAGGGTTTCCTGTAGTACTATAGGAAATCTTGTAGTTGCCTCTTTCTTTATTTTATTTTTATTTTTTTTCTCTTGGAGGAGGAATATGTGTTGAAGTAAGAGTGGACGGGGTGGAAATGGGGAATATGGAGTGGTAGGTGAGGTAGGCCACTCATGGTATGGCCCTTGGACTTTTCTTTTTTCTATGTTTTTCTTTTTTTTTTCCTTTTTGTTTTATCTTTCTTCTTTTTGAGTTGTATTTTTTATGGACACAGAGGGTGGAATGGTCATGAATAGTAGGGGGTGAGATGTGGTGAGGTCAATAGCCTTCTCTTTCCAACCGAAATAGGCCTGCATCATTGATCCTCAAATGGGATTCCATTCCTATAGAGTTTCAAGAGATCATGTAGTACTACAAGAAACTCCTGTAGTAAATACATGAAATCTTGTAGAAGTCATAAAATTGCCTGCAAAATGGTTTTTGATGTTTGGAGATGAGAATGGATGTTGGAGACATTGTGGGCATGGAAGGTATGAAATGAATGAAGGAGGAATGTGGTGTTTCATGGCTTGCTGCCCTCTAAACATGATGTCCTTTGTGCCTTGAAAACCTACAAAAATCATAGACTTTTATTAGTGGGCAGGTTTGAGGTCCCTACCACAACATTTTTGTGTTTTTTTCTTCATTTTTTTTTATATTTTTTTATAGAGACACGTAGGTTGCCTGAAAGGAGGTTTTCAACCTGTTTTCCTGCCCTAGGCACCTCAAGGGAGGTTTTCACCCAGGGATCTTTTATTTTTCCTTTTTTCACTCTTAGGCTACTTCAAGGAGGTTTTCAACCAAAAGTTGGCCTTAGGTTGTTGGAAATAATACTGAGAGGGGGGGGGGGTGAATCAGTATTATCAAATTATTTTCAATATGCCTTCCAGATTTATACTTTAATTTATTCTTCAGATATTGATCATTAATTTGTATGTCAGTGCCATATAATAATGAACAAGAACTATTGTGGGGAAAAGTATCCGACTCGGAATGACCCTATCCCTACTCTAAGGGTGATAGTTCCTTAGCAACAACTGAAAGTAAAGCTTTGATATTTTTCCTTTATGAAAGTACAGAGAAGGAAGAAATGATTGACCAACCGATGTCTTTCGCTTTTGTCGATCCTGTCTTCTCTCTTTGCCTCTTGTTCCCAGCTCCTTGCTCCCTTTGCCGGCCCAGCTACACAAAGATCCTGCAAAAACAAGAGAGGGAAACTACAAGAAACATGTACTCATAACTGATGCATGGATTAGAATGAATCAAATATACAGATAAAAACAATACATCATTGCAATACAAGTATATAGGAGAACATCAAAAGCTTTATTGATAGAAGAAAAAGGTTCTGAGAAGGTTACAACCATAAATGGCTCCAATCCAGCAGCACCTCCCCAGCAGCAAGAAATCTCCTCTTCCCCTCTATAAAAGCAATCACCCAATAGCTCTAACTGTAAACCAACAGCACTTCCTTGCTTTGTACAAAATTCCAGCCTCCCTAGACCTCATAGAAGAGCTCTATATATAGGGTAGAAGGAGAAAGGATGAGTCAGCTTGAGACTGACATAAAGCTGCCTTGTGTCCTCTCCCTCTTCAGTTAAACTTCAGTTCTTGAGTCCACTTGGAGATCCTTGCTTCCACATGGAGATCAAGTACCTCTTACTCATCACAAGGCGAATTCCCTGAACCAAGTGTCAGTTTGGAAGCTTCCTGGGCAATTGACACCTTGCAGAATGACTGTGCCACTTGGCCAATCTCGCCCAGCGCAGGTAGCCTTCATTAGAGTTGACTTTCAGCGCAGGTACAAGGAGGAGCAGTTGACATTCAGCGCAGATGCTCAGTGGAGCAGCTGACATGATCCAAAAATAGCCTGTTTTTAAGTGTTTTCAGGTGGAGAACTGATAGGAAGTGCTGTGGTTTGCTGACCTTGTTCCTCAAGGGGTAAGAACAACATGTTTAGGGACTTTGGATCCCTGTAATTATCGACATTTCATGCTCCATGCTGCGAGGCACAAAAATGTCTATAACAGTTGCCCCCTAAAGTATGAGGCCGTTTATCGGGTGAAATGCTTTATCCAGAGGGTCCGAAGTTCATTCAAGTGCTGAGAGGTGCCCTGTAATACAATACAATACAATACATTATTTTTCATTCTGTTTTCATGATCTAGCTGAGGCGAGCATTCCCATGCTCAGCTTTATAAATACATTTTGGTACATAGAACAGACGATCGTCTGATGGTAGACTGATAATTCTCTGCTGAAATTATCATCCTTTGAGTAGGATGATCATCTGCTGCAATGATGTACATGACAAATGCTTTTATATTTCCTGAATATGTATCGCAGCCCGGATGGATGAAACTAGATCCGGGGTCTTCAAACTCGTTCGATCTTCACTCTAAGTACAAGTCGATCCATGTGAGAATTTCGCTGAAGTCGAACATGGAAAGACATCGCTTGATTACCGGTCAATGATGAAAACCGTTAACAAGCGCGAGAGGAATCACCGATAATGATAATGACCCTCAAGGTACTGCAGTACAATTCACGTGGCGTGAATAAAGGACTTGGCGTCGAACGCCACGCAAAATCTTCTGGTCGAAGGTCATTGATGTATACCTGTCGCCGGAAGTGAGAAACTTGCCATTGAGGCATGCAGGCTTCAAAGTACTGATGGGGTTGTTCCTAGATCAACTTCTTGGATAATGAGCTGAAGTCGACAAGAAGCGATCCGTCAAAGGAGGGCCTTAATGAATCCCACATCAATGACACGGAACGGAGCTAATGATTTTAGTGGAGGTGAAAACAAACTGTGACATATGATTCAGGGTGGCGATCATGAATGGATGAAGGATAATGTATGGCAGTGGATGGGACACGGTTGACACTTTCAGAATGACCTCTCTTGAACATATAATGACACTGATGCGATGGATCGGTAGCATTACCCCAAGATGTGGATGGATTGGCGAAGACCATGGTGATGAGACCGGTGAATGAAACAACCCAACCCTATGTGGTACGGAAGAAAAGTGTCATGTTCAAGAGCGACTTGCTACCATTAAGCTTTGATGTTCTCCCAATTTTTCCCCAGTAATTTCTGACCAGTACCTCTTTATTTTTGTCAAGCTTGAGGAGGATAACATATGCTTGTTCTATAACCTGCCCTTCGGGCAAGCCCATCGCTATGATTTAACGAGCTTAGCGATAGGGAAACTCGTTCTCGTCTAAAGACAAGTTTGTCGCTATTTAATCATTTTAACGAGTCTAACGACAAGGAAAACTCGGTCCTTTTCATTTTTAGAGAGTCTGAAAAGGTACAGAAAGTTAACTCCATAATTCCTTTTTCGTCATCTAATCCCTTAAGTCCGAAAAAGTATAAAACAATACAGAAGGGATGGGTGTTCGGTACTTTTAACGAGCCGAACAAGACAAGCGCTCGATCTTTTCGTGTAATAATCCCTCAGGTCCAAAAAGATTAAAGTCTAAAAGAGGGATAGCTTTCCGGTCGCTTTAACGAGCTGGAAGGCCAAAACTCGGCAAACTTTTCATATTTTACGAGTCAGTGAAAAGAGCTCAAAGAAGACTCGTCTTTCGAGGAACGAGTGATGAACAGGGCAGCAGCAGATTCCAGGTACATGTTGGAATATTCCAATCACGGCAGTGTCACAAGGATGGCTTAGTGAAATCACTCTTCGCAGCTGTTCCTCAAAAGAAGGTAAATAATCATATGGAGATGAACGATTGGCCAAATGAACGGATGGAGGTGATGGCATATAAACACGACCAAGGGCTTTTAATATGGCAATCAAAGGTTACTTTTACCAAGGTTATTTACCGGTTCATTTTTTCTGGGTGAGCTTGAACTCTAGGGGAAGATTGCTCACAACTTATGTTTATTTTTTAACGAGCATGAACTATGCGCTAAAACTGCTCGGATCTTGCGTTTATTTTTTAACGAGCATGAACTATGTGCTAAAACTGCTCGAATCTTGCGTTTATTTTTTAACGAGCATGAACATTGCTAAAACTGCTCGAAAATACCAGTCATAATACAAGGGACGCTTCAGGTGAGGTAATCTTATTTAAGGAGCGATACCTCACTAATTACTCCGATTCGGCAAGTTTTAACTTTTGCCCCACACCCTTTCTTTGTGCAAGCTGGAAACGGCTAATCCTACGAGTTTAACGGGTTAGACCTACAGGTTTAAAGGGAGGACCTAAAAATTTAAAAAATAAATAGTCGTCCTGTGCTTGCACTCCAAAAGGTTAGCATGCCCCCAGGTATAAAGTATAATTTCGAGGCGCTGCCTCTTTCTTATTATCCAAAAAATGGTTTTATTTGTTGCCGCAAACTAAACTCTTTTTCCTGGCGATGTCTAACATTAGGTTACTAAAGATGGCGACCACTTGCTGCAGCAATAGAATCTCTTTCTTTGGAGGCTGCCCCTACTTATCCTTCAAAACATATGTTTTAATGGGTGAGGCTTGTCTTCAAAGATGGTTACTGCTTGCTACCGCAAATGGTCTCCTCCCTTGGTATCCTGATTATCTAGACAAGGGGAGCGAGAAGCTGATTATCTCACTCACATAACTTTGACAAAAGAATCTTATTCTAGAACAACCCTCTCTTCCTTCTTTCGGACGGGGTACAGACTAGTCATATTCTTCTGCGGAAATCAACTTTATACCCAAGGTTTCCTCTGCCCAAGGCAGGCCAGGGTGCATGCCCCCTGGGTCCCAGTTCTTTCTTCCGAATCACTCGCATTCATCAGGAAGTAGAACCGGGGGTGGAGGCGTTCCTTGAGTGAATAGACCGTTAAGGGATGGTATTTGACTATTTGTGATGCGTGATCCTGGAAATGAAAGTTGGTCTACGAGCTTGACCATTCTTCCTTCGTGCGGAAAACACATAACTCTAAAGAGTGAGGACACTATCGCCTCCATGCAATATATATAGTCTCATCCAAGGAGTAAATTATATGCCAAGGGTCCTTGGACGACCATGATGTTCATATGAACTGTCTTCCCTTTCAATGTAACTGGAACATTGGGGAGAATCCCTAACGGGTGACTGGTTCCTTTATCAAAACCTGATAGATTTCTCATCTCAGGTAAAAGCGCCGGGCAACCCAGTGCTTTCCAAGCAACAGAGGAAAGGATACTCACAGATGCCCCTTCATCAATGATAGTTCCAGCCATTACCATTCTATAGATCTGGACAATGATTCTGAATGGGATACTGGCTGGTAACCGGGGTCTGCCTAGTTGATTCCAGTCAAAGGATACAACTAGGTTGCTTGGTGGTGGGACCGAATACACGGCCGGGTACGATCCTGACGATGTTCCTTCCTGCGATAAAGGAATGGGCGCATTGCCCTGATGCTCATCAGAGTCTGTGTTGATGAAAAGAATATGGACGGTGTCATCCTTATCCTCTTCAGTGAGGGTGTCATTTGAAGATGGATCTTCAACGACGGTGTCATTTGAGGATGAGACCTCTGAAGGAAGAACCGGGTCAACTGCCGTTTCGACCTTTAGACTTTCGTCTGGTCTGGATTCAGTTGGTTCATTCTCAATGACCGACACTTCAGCTGACCACTTGAGCGGGCCAGCTGGATTTTCAACTATCGAGGGATTAGGCATGAGTTTTTGGTATCCAGGAGGAAGTCGTAACGGTGATACCGGACGATCTTCCAAAACTCTCTTCGCCTCACCTAAGAATGGACATCGGTGAATGGCGTGATCGCCTTCACACAACATACAGGGTGATCTTGGTCTCCCTTTTCGTCCTTCACTCTCGCTAGTTGATGGACTGCAATCAACATGACTACCAGAGGTTGATGCTACCGGATTGTGCAATCTTGGGGACCAGTCCCTTAGTATCTGGGGAATACAAGGACAATCACGATGGAAGTGGGCCCCTTTGCAAATGACACATGGCGATTTAGGCCCGGTCGGTGCAGTGTGTGGGTTTTTGTCAGCTGTCTTTTGCTTGCCCCCAGTCGCCTTCGCCATAGGCCCCTTCTGCTTCTTTTCTCTCTTCTTCTTTTCCTTCTTCTCCATGGGAGGCTGACTTTTGCCGGCTCTACCTTGTGAAGATGAAGGATCAGAGGAAGAATTGTAAGAAGTGGAAGGCTGGTGGGTAGCTCTAGACTGATCTGACTGTTGATTCGACTGCTCAGGATTAGTGGCGATCTGGACTACATTAGTTGAAAAGAGCCATACAGGTAGGCCAATTGTCAATCCTGGAAGTGACAATGTTGCCATATGAGGCGCACCAACATCTCCCCAAGAGGAGAAGGGATTTGGACTTCCGCCAAGGTTACTTCCTTGGTTGGTGGGCTCCATACTTTTCAACTGAAAGATCAACGTGGGAATAACAGGTGATTATGTTCCGCTTTAAAATAAATTTTATTAACGACGCTTTTAGACACAAACTTGATTTTTCATGTTTTAAGAGTCGAGAAAAAGCTAAAGATGACTCTAGTCGCCTTCGATGTTTTAACGAGCCCGAAGTGACAAATGCTCGGATGGACTTTTTCAGTTATAGAGTTTGAAAAAGGCCAAAAGAAACTTCTCTGGAGATCTAGGTAGAGGGTGTGCCAAACTTTTCGCGAAACCACAGAATACGTTTTACGGTACGGGTGGTCGATCTTCGTGAATGCTGTGTTCACTGCATCGCGATCAGTAGGGCGGCCGAAACGGCTTCCTATGGATAAAGGATAATTGCCTATAGGGGTCTCCCAATATATACGCGACGGTACGTGGGAGCACAAGTCCGTATTAGTGCCACTGACTCTCAGGAGGAATCACCCACCTTCGTAGAAATCGATAGTCACTAAGTTTAACGACGCCGGAACACGTCTCTACCTAGACCTCTATATGTTTGCGTTATGTTACAAAGCGTTGTTATGTAAATTGGATTTATTTTAATGTTGATCTTGCTTAGCAGTTTGCCTTTAAGGATCACCACGAGATGTATATATACAACTTCCTAAATGCAATCTAAGATGAGAAGCAAAACTTTTCAATCTTTCAACTTTGAAAACCTTAATCTACTGAGGGAAAAGAAAGACATCAACTTTTCACACAGATCATAGAACACACACTAAATGCACTTTTTCCTAAATCAACATGCAAACTGTCGATAATGAACATGCACAATGCAGATATTTCTTTTCTTTATCCTTAATGTTGATGTAAGACAAAAAGGAAACTGTTGTATAACTTTGAATCTAATTTCAAGCGAAAGTAAACAAGCTTGTCCAAAATCAAAAGACACCTTAAGATCGACTTGTTTAGACACTGGAAATGTATAGATTCAAACCACAAAATGAAAAACAAACAAACTCAAACAGCCATGAACAGTAATAAAACTAGCTCTTAAGATCACGACAACACTTTTACAGTTCAGGATCTAAGAGGCCACAGCTATACTGGTTTGCTTTTCACAATGGGAAACTGTAACTGAAACAAGAAATACCGAAAGAACAATCACAGTTTCATCACACAACTGAGGCAGAATAATGTCAAGGAAAGTTGGTTTACAGCAAGTACAAATGACAAGCAATCAGCAGCAAAATAACAGTGAAAGCAGGGCCAAGACTCAGTAGGAAACCTCAGCAAGACACTGGCTAACTGGTCCAGCGCAGGCTCTGGTCTGTCAAACTGACTTTCAGCGCAGTTCCCGAAGGGAGTACCTGCGCTGAAATGCAGACTGCCTTTGGGCAGCCTTCACTGAGACACGAGAGTTGCATTTACAAGGATTTCCGGGTCATAAAAAGCTCAAAAATTCACTGTTTTTGCTGAAATAAAAAGCTATAGGTCAAGTACAAGCTAAGGGATGATTAAGAGGATGAAGAGCTATCACAAAGAGCTTACAAGGATCTTTGTAGATCAGCTCTTCAAATCATGAACTTGCTCAGAAATGAGCTGGAGTAGCTGCCCTCTACTTCGCTTTTGATATAGTCAAAAGCTTTTCGATTTGGTACTCTTTTGTTCAGGAAATGAACAGCAAAATACTACAAACAATCAAACAGATACGATCCCCAGTGGAGTCGCCAGTTTGTTGTGGGGAAAAGTATCCGACTCGGAATGACCCTATCCCTACTCTAAGGGTGATAGTTCCTTAGCAACAACTGAAAGTAAAGCTTTGATATTTTTCCTTTATGAAAGTACAGAGAAGGAAGAAAAGATTGACCAACCGATGTCTTTCGCTTTTGTCGATCCTATCTTCTCTCTTTGCCTCTTGTTCCCAGCTCCTTGCTCCCTTTGCCGGCCCAGCTACACAAAGATCCTGCAAAAACAAGAGAGGGAAACTACAAGAAACATGTACTCATAACTGATGCATGGATTAGAATGAATCAAATATACAGATAAAAACAATACATCATTGCAATACAAGTATATAGGAGAACATCAAAAGCTTTATTGATAGAAGAAAAAGGTTCTGAGAAGGTTACAACCATAAATGGCTCCAATCCAGCAGCACCTCCCCAGCAGCAAGAAATCTCCTCTTCCCCTCTATAAAAGCAATCACCCAATAGCTCTAACTGTAAACCAACAGCACTTCCTTGCTTTGTACAAAATTCCAGCCTCCCTAGACCTCATAGAAGAGCTCTATATATAGGGTAGAAGGAGAAAGGATGAGTCAGCTTGAGACTGACATAAAGCTGCCTTGTGTCCTCTCCCTCTTCAGTTAAACTTCAGTTCTTGAGTCCACTTGGAGATCCTTGCTTCCACATGGAGATCAAGTACCTCTTACTCATCACAGGGCGAATTCCCTGAACCAAGTGTCAGTTTGGAAGCTTCCTGGGCAATTGACACCTTGCAGAATGACTGTGCCACTTGGCCAATCTCGCCCAGCGCAGGTAGCCTTCATTAGAGTTGACTTTAGCGCAGGTACAAGGAGGAGCAGTTGACATTCAGCGGAGATGCTCAGTGGAGCAGCTGACATGATCCAAAAATAGCCTGTTTTTAAGTGTTTTCAGGTGGAGAACTGATAGGAAGTGCTGTGGTTTGCTGACCTTGTTCCTCAAGGGGTAAGAACAACATGTTTAGGGACTTTGGATCCCTGTAATTATCGACATTTCATGCTCCATGCTGCGAGGCACAAAAATGTCTATAACAAGAACAAGAAAAATAGATAAGCACACCAAAGAACACCATATATAAGGTGGAAACCCAATGTGGGTGAAAACCACCTGCTGCAATATGTCTCTATCTTCTTTCAATTAGAAACTTCTTTTACAAGGATTTTGTACTGGTGCAGTCCTTTACCAGTACGCAGGCTGCAACCTGCAGAGAGCTACAACTCTCTCTCGTTTTCCAGTCTCTCCTGGAAGGGAGCTACAACCCCCTTTACTCTTCTACTTCTTTAATGACCATGTTTCATTAATTTTCAGACTGGATCCAAGAAGATCAAATAATCATCAAGTACATGCAAATCACCCAATCTCCTTATACAATCAACCAATGAATCACCCAACTTCTCAGAATGTTGTAAACAGAAAAGTAATACCAGAAATCTAAACCCAGAACTCTGTAGCAATAGATAAAAGACAGCCAACAAATGTTTCAAGACAGGTCCGCAACTTCACTGATATAAACCTGCGGATCTCTGCATTCTTTCTTTGCCTGAACTGCGCAGATCCGCACTGTATCCTTCTGCTGCTCTGCGTACCATCGACTTTCTCCTTCTGCTGAACTGCGTACCTCAACTCAGATACGCACTATACTGTCTGTCAGACCGCGTACCTCCGCACTGTTCCTTCTATGCCTCTGCGTATCGCCGCACCGTGCTTTCTTCTATTCTGCGTACCTCGCACTGCGCCTTCTATTGCACTACGTACCCCCGCACTGCGTCTTCTCTTGCGTTGCGTACCCCGTACTTTCGCCATGGATCGCCTGCGAACCTCTGATTTGTGCCAAATTAACAGTCCTCCAATTGTGCCACAGTCAGTCAGATCCACAGATCTGATCATGCGCCCGAGAGATCACGATTTATCAATAGATTCGCCTTAAATTTTCTCCTTGATTTAGATCTAGCTTTTAAAACCAATCACCCAAACTTTCAGATATTAAGATATTCAAATTTCACAAGTGTCTAGCCAAGTGATCTCCTTCCCCTTTTTATAGTCAATCCCTTATTCACACCATGGGACAAAACCATCAAACACCAATATAAGGGATCCAAACCGGGGTTCAACAATTTAGATCCTATACCACGGGCCAAAACCATAGGATCATGAACGACGGGCTAAATCCCAAGGGCCAAACATAAGAAACCCCACGTGAGCACGCTTCTCTGCATTGGAGTGAGTGAACTAGGGGACCACACCTTATGAACGGAGAACCTACGGGTATGTCCGCACTTCCTGGACAACGAACCTGCGGGTCCGCACCTTTTGAACGATGCACCTGTGAACCTCTTATTTTCCATCATTTTGAGAGCCTGAACAGAGTTTTGCCACTTGAGTGAGTTTCCATCAAGTACAACACCTGAACCATAGAGCCAAACCAGAATCATAATGCCAACAATCTCCCCCTTTGGACTTGATGGCAACCTCAAGATCCTCAACGTCATTCTCCCCCTTTGACATCAAGGGCAAAGGGTTATGCTCCCCCTGAGACCATGCTTAAGTCTTTGTTCTGTTGATCATGCTCCCCCTGACTGTAAACCAGATCTGCAAACCATAATCCACCATACACCATGAATGAAAGAGATAGAGACATATTGCAGCGATATTCAGATCAGCATCCATGTTCTCCTTCTGTGCTACCATAATGCCAACAATGCATTATATGTGCTCCCCCTGAACCAGTGCCATTCGATCTTCGACCAATCCATAAACCAGCAAATGTACGTATACCCCATATGAACCTCACGTACAACCAACAATTTTTGAAACAGATGAGATTCAACAACAAGATGATGCATCAACTACCCCCAGCTTTTGCCTGAGGTATTCAAAGGCCTCCCTGGGCAATGGTCTGGTGAGTATATCAGCAACTTGTTCCTTAGAAGGAACATACTCCAACTTGACCTTTTGTTCAAGCACTTGTTCCCTGAGAAAGTGATACTTGATGGGTATGTGCTTGGTCTTTGAATGCATGAATGGGTTCTTTGAAATGCTGATTGCACTTGTATTATCACATAAGATGGAGATAGGTGGAGTACAAGTGATTTGAAAATCCTGCAAGGTCTGCATCATCAAAAGGAGTTGAGTGCAACAAGATGGAGCAGACACATATTCCGCTTCAGCTGTAGATAAAGCAATCGAACTTTGTTTCTTGTTGAACCAAGATACTAATCTGGAACCCATAAAGAATGCACCACCACTTGTGCTCTTCCTGCCATCCACGCTTCCGGCCCAATCTGCATCTATATAAGGATGAAGTGTGAGATCTGTATCTCTAGGATACCATAAGCCATAGTTTTGAGTTTCTTGAAGGTACTTGAAAATTCTCTTCACTGCCTGAAGATGAGTTTCCTTTGGATTTGCCTGAAATCTTCCAACTATTCCCACTACATGCATGATGTCTGGTTGGGTACCTGTTAAATAAAGTAGACTTCCAATCATAGATCTGTAGGTTGGTTGATGCACTACTGATGATTCATCAATTGCACTGAGGCTACATCCTGTGACCATCGGGTACATACTGGTTTTGCATCTTCCATGCCATATTTCTTCAAAATCTGCTTGAGATACTTGGTTTGAGACAAGAAGATTCCGCCTTCATTTTGTTGGATTTGCAATCCAAGAAAATATGTCAGTTCTCCAAGCAAAGACATTTCGAATTCTTTCTGCATCACCAAGGCAAAGCTTTGACTCATAGCTTCTTCATTGTTGCCAAAGATAATATCATCTACATACACAACAAGTATTAGTAATTTGTCATTTTCAATTTTTATGTAAAGATTGCTATCTGTTGATCCCTTTGAAAAACCTTGTTGTTGAAGATATTTGTCCAAATGGTAGTACCAAGCCCTTGGAGCCTGTTTAAGACCATAGAGAGCCTTCTTTAGTCTACATACAAGATTTGGATCATTCCCAAGGATGAAACCATCTGGTTGCTCAATGTACACTTCTTCTTCTAAGTCCCCATTCAGAAAGGATGATTTCATGTCCATTTGAAAAACTTTGAACTTCTGAAAGCTTAAGAGAGCAAGGAACATTCGGATGGCCTCAAGTCTAGCAACGGAAGAAAAAGTTTCTTCGAAGTCTATTCCTTCTTGTTGAGCATACCCTTTACACACAAGTCTGGCCTTGTTTCTAATTACTTCTCCATTTTCATTCAACTTATTTTTGAAGATTCATTTTGTCCCTATGACATTCTTATCTTTTGGTCTAGGAACCAACTCCCAAGTGTTGTTCTTTTCGATCTGCTCAAGTTCTTCATCCATTGCCTTGACCCAACATTCATCTTTGCATGCCTCTCTTACATTTTGTGGTTCAGTGGAGGAGAGCAATGCCAAATAGCTTGAGGCTTCTGCAATTGTTCTTCTTGTTTGTACACCTGCTTCTTTTTGCCCCAAAATCTGAGATTCTGGATGATTCTTTTGAATGTACCTAGATGGAGTCTTCTCTTCTATCCTTATTTGCTCCTCAGGTGCCTCTTGAGGTTCTTCTTCATCATTTGTCTAATTTGGAGAGTAGTCCTCATCCTCTTCGATATTTTCATGATTTACTTGCCTAGGGATGTATCCTTTTTCGTCAACCACTACATCAATGCTGTCAACAATTCTTCCAAGTCTTTTATTGTAACACTTATATGCTTTGATGTGGGGAGAATAACCAAGGAGAATGCCTTCATCTGCTCTAGGTTCAAGTTTACCAAGCTGTTCATCAGTGTTCTTGATATAGCATTTTCTCCCAAAGATTTTGAAATGCTTTACCGAAGGAGTCTCACCATACCAGAGCTCATGAGGAGTTTGAGTGCTATTCATTCAGACATTTTTTTTGTTGAGAATAACAACTGCAGCAAATGCAGCTTCACCCTAGAAGGTTGCGGGAGTCCCAGACTCATCAAGCATAGCACGAGCCATTTTTTGGACCGTTCTGTTCATCCTTTCCACCACTCCATTTTGATGAGGAGTCCTAGCTGTAGAGAATTCCCTTCTTATTCCATGTTCTTCACAGGAAATTGAAAAATTCATTTGAGGTAAACTCCCCACCTCTGTCAGACCTGAGGCACTTAATTTTGTGACCTGATTCGTTTTCAACCAAGGCTTTGAAAGATTTGAATTTTTCGAATGCTTCATCCTTGTGTTTCATAATTCCCAACCAAACCATCCTGGAGAAGTCGTCAATGAATAATATAAAGTATTCTTCTCCTCGAGGTGGCCTTGTCCTAAATGGACCACATACATCTGTATGGACTAGTTCAAGAGGCCTTCTGGCTAATCCTTCCTTCTCAGGGAAGTTAGTTATGGTTTGCTTACCAAACTGACATGATTTACATATGGTATTGTCTGGAATTTTGATATCTGGAAGACCACGAACTGCCTCGTATTTGCATGCTTTCCTTATTTGTGAAAAGCTTAGATGCCCCAACCTTCGGTGCCATAACCAATGTTCATCATCCTTGATCAAATAGCATTGTTGTTGTCCTTCTTCAAATATGTATAGATTATTTGTAGTTCTTCTGCCTTTGATAACTGTTTTTCTTGTATCAAGATCACGAACGCTACATCCATTTGATCGAAATATTACCTCGGTTCCTTGATCTCACATCTGACTGACACTCAGTAGATTATGCTTCAAGCCATCAACATACAAAACATTTCCAGCTTTGACCTTTTCTTTCAAATGAGCAGTGCCTTTTCCTTTTATGGCTGCAGGGGTATCATTTCCAAAAGAGACTTTCTTACCCTTTTCTAAAGCAGTATATGATTCAAGTTTTTCTTTATCACCTGTCATATGCTTCGAACATCCGTTGTCGATGTACCATAGATTTTCCTATACTTCTGCATAAAAAGCTATCCCACATCTTTCTGGTTGTGGTTCCTTTATTCTCCATGTTCGAGTGCTTGAGGCTTGTTCCTTTGTCTGCCGAAACCTGCCCCTGCATTCAGAATCTTCATGACCGAAGTTATTACAAATAGAACATTCAATTTCATTTTCAAGGGCCGAAAAGTTGTTATAGGTCCTTTTCGTAATCCCGGTCATACTTCTTTGTTTTGAGCTTCTCTAGTCATGATTGTTTTATAGGCAACACATTGAGCTGCTTTGTGACCAAAGTTATGGCAAGAGAAACATTGGCCATTGAAGAAACTTCTGCGATTATCAAATCTACCAGCCAAATGATTGTAATTTCTACTGTCATCCATTCTTGAAGCAAATTGAGAAGTTTTTACCTGTGGCTGGTTGTAGCTTTTGTTCACCCTTAAGATGGATTGCCCCTGGTTTACCTAGTAGTCTCTGTTTGTTCTTGATGTAATTCGTCCCTGCTTTACCTGATGATCTCCATTGGGCTTTTGCTCATTCCTCCTTGCTGCATCAAGATAACTCTTTGAGGTGGATGCTTGAGATGTTTCTCCATTATAACCCAGACCTGTCTTAATTAGAGGAGAACGTTGTACATTGATAATCTCATCCAGAGTTTCAGATCCTTTAACAAACTTAAGATTAAGAACCTTTGTTTTCTCAATTTCTTTTCTAAGGCCAACAATTTCACATTCTAACTTTTCAAGAGATTTTTCTTTTTCATCAAGTTGAAATTGTAGAGTATCAATGATCACATTCTTTTCTTCTAAACATGTCTTGAGTCTAGAAATCTCTTCATAAAAGTCATCCACATCTATAACATCCATGTAATCATCATCTTCAAAAGCCATTAAAAGTTTATAATCATTACCTCGTTCATCTTCGTCACTATTTGATAGGCCATCACTGTCTTCATGAGTGTAGTAACTTTTCTTAGTTGCATTTTGTTTCTTGTTCCATCTAACAAGTTCCTTCCCTTTGTCAATCTTATCCTTGTGAGGAAATTTGGTAGCATAGTGACCGACTCTTCCACAAGCAAAGCATTTGAAAGGTAACTTACCTCGAAACCGTCCAGTACCCCGCTGAAGATTTCTGACAAAATTTGATTCTTCTTCTTCTCCTGACATGTGTCCTGACTCGTAGTACTCGCCTTTGCCTGAAGCCTTGAAGGAAGCTTCTCTCCTGTCTGATGGACCTCCTTTCCTCATTTCATAAGCAGATAGAATTCTGTGCAGCTGTGACATTTTAAGGCTTTGTAGATTCTCTTTTTCTTCTATAGCAGAAACTTTAGATTCAAACCTAGGGGACAAAGATCTTAGAACTTTTTCAACCACAACAACCTATTTTATTTATTCACCCAAATTTTTCATACAATTAACAATCTCATCTACACGAAGAAAATATTTAGCCACACTTTCATCATTATACATCCTGAGATTTTCATACTGAATCTTGAGGGTTTGAAGTTTTGCTCGTTTTACCTGATCATCTCCTTCATAGCTCAGAACAATCTTGTCCCATATCTCTTTTGCAGATTTAAACTGCATTACCTTGAGAAATTCTGATTGAGATAGACATCCTAATAGAGTATTGACCGCCTTTGCATTTGTTTCATATTTCTTCTTCTCAACTGTTATAGACATTTTTGTGCCTTACAGCATTGAGCATGAAATGTCCATAATCCAAGGGATCCAAAGTCCCTAAAAGAGTTGTTCCTGCCCCTAAAGGAACAAGGTCAACCAATGATAGCTTCTCCCAGAAGTTCTCCACCAAAAACCACTCAGAAACAGTCAATTCAAGATCAATTAAAAGTTGTTCTAGCTGCCTGCGTTGAAATGCAGAAGCTACACTGGCTAGGTGCACTGCAACGCAGGTGGAAGCACTACCAGGGTGCGCTGAGTGGGAAATGACAAATGGCAAACTCATTCAACGAGGTGGAAAGACCCTGGAAGCTTCCAGAATCTTCTCCAATGACACTTGCCTCAATGAATTCGACTAGTGATGAGTAAGAGGCTCTCAACCTCCAAGTGGAAACAAGAACTGACAGAGAGAAGCCACAAGTCAAAACATAAGCTGACTCATCCTCTCTGCTTACATCTATATATGGATCTCTCACCCAGAGGTTTAGGAGGCTGGAATTTTGTACTTTGCAGAGAATTGTCGTTGGTTTGCGATTGAGATTAGTACATTGGGTGATTTATGCTTTGTTGGAGGAGAGGAAGGGATTCCTTTGCTGGGAGGTAGATGCTGGATCGGGCCTCACTTGGTTGTATCTCCTCTTGGACTTTATTACTCTATCAATAAACTATTTGAGTTTCTCCTACATGTTGTGTACCAATGATGTTTTGTTATGCTTACATGTTTAGCTTAATCTGATCTTGAGCTTTTTATGAATGTATATCTGTATCTTCTTGTAGTTTCTCTCTCTTGTGATCTTGTAGGAATTCGGTGAAGCTGGACCGGTGAGGGAGCTGGGAGCTGGGAGCTACTGAAGAGAGGAGCAGTTGGATCAACAAACTAGCGAAAGACACAGGTTAGTTAGATCCTTTCTCCTCATTTACATTTCATAAAGAAGAATACTCAATTAGTTTACCTTGTTTGTTGCTAAGGCACTATCACCTCTTAGAATGGGATAGGGGCATTCCGAATTGGATACTTTTCCCAACAACAAATTGGCGACTCCGCTGGGGAACGTATCTTGTTGGTTTATTTGTGTTTCTATTTTTGTTCTTCTCATAAACTCAGGAGTGCCGAATCGAAATGCATTTGCCATTTTCAAATGCAAGGTAGAGATCTGTCACTCTAGTCCATTCACTGGGCCTGTTTTTATGATCTGAACAAACTGATCCACAAGTGCTCTAACAGCCCTTTGTGATAGATCTTAGTCCTCCTTTAAATCATCCTCCTAATTGTACCTAATTGATAGCTTTTATCCGACCAAAAACTGTAGATTAAACTGCAAATCGTAACCCAGAACCCAGAGACAATTCTCGTTTCTGCTTCAGCGCAGACTCTGTGAAGAGGTTCTGCATTTCAACGTAGGTCCCGTGAAGGATACCTGTGCTGAAGTTCAGTTTCTCTGTGCTGAGGGTGCGCTGATCAGCCTTTTCCTTGTGCAACTGTGGTTCCCTGCTTCCTTTTGCTCAGTTTTATCTCTGTTTTTTGCAGCCTGTTATCAGTCAGTGTACCTATCTGAAACCCCTTTTCTTTGCCTCAATTCCGCCTCATTTGTATAAAGAAATTGTATTTGTTCTTTGTGTATTTGTTACATCATTTGCAGTTTCCCATTACAAAAGTAAACTAGTCATACTGTCCCCCTTAGATCTAGACCTGTCGAAAGTGTCGTTTTGATCTCAGTAGTGAGTTTGTTTGCTGTTCACAGTTGATTAAGCTTTTACTTTTGTCTTTTGGTTTGAATTTATGCATTTCTAGTGTCGAAACAAGTAAATCATAAAGTGTCGTAATCGTCTTTTTGATTTCGAAAAAGGAACTTGTTTGTGTTTTCACTTGAAATCGAATTCAAATTTGTACAACAACTTTCTTTTTAGGCATCAATATTAAGAAAGCGAAAAAAAATACATGCATTTGTGCATTTGCATATTGATAGTTTGTATGGTTTGATTTAGGGAAAAGTGCATTACAGTGTGCTCTATGCTCTTTGAGAAAAGTTTGTGTCTTCCTTTTCCCCTTGTAGCTAGGATTTTCATTGTTGAAAAGATATAAAAGCTTGCTTATCATCTTTAGACTGCATTTAGGAATTGTATTATACATCTCGTGGTGATCCAAAAAGGCAAACTTCTAAGAAAGATCAACCTAAAATAAATTGAATGAACTTAACAACGCTTTGTAACTTAACGCACAACATAGAGGTCTAGGTTGGAGACGTGTTCTGGCGTCGTAAAACCTGGTGACTGTCGATCTCGCTGATGGTTGGGTGATTCCTCCTGAGAGACGATAGCGCCAGTACGGATTGTGCTCCCACGTACCGTCGAGTATATATTGGGACACCCCTATAGGCATAAAACCTTTATCCTTAGGAAGCCATGTCGGCCGCCCTACTGATCGCAATGCACTGAACACAGCATTCGGGAAGATTGACCGCCCGTACCTTAAAAAGTATTCTGCGGTTTTGCGAAAAGTTTGGCACACCCTCTACCTAGAACTCCTGAGCAGTTCCTTTTGGCCTTTTTCAGACTCTATAACGGAAAAAGTCCATCCGAGAATTTCTCACTTCGGGCTCGTTAAAACATCGAAGGAGACTAGAGTCATCTTTTGCTTTTTCTCGACTCTTTAAAATTGAAAAAGCAATTTGTGTCTAAGCGTCGTTAAAATTTATTTTAAACGGAAAAATCACCCTTTTTCCTGCGTTGATCTTTAGGTTGAGAAAATGGAGCCCACCAACCAAGGAATTCCCCTTGGTGGAAATCCTAGTCCCTTCTCCTCTTGGGGAGATGTTGGTGCGCCCCATATGGCCACATTGTCACTTCCAGGACTGACAATTGGCTTGCCAGTCTGGCTCTTCTCAACCAATGTTGTTCAGAACACCACTATTCCTGAACAGTCGAATCAACAGTTAGACCAGTCTAGAGTTACCCACCAGCCCTCTACTTCCTCTAATTCTTCCTCTCCTCCTTCCTCTTTGCTTGACGGAACTGGTAAAACAAAAAACCAAGTTCCTAAGGAGAAGAAGGAAAAGAAGAAGAAAGAGAAGAAGAAGAAGGAGCCAAAAGCGACTGGGGGCAAACAAGTGTCGTCTGAAAAAAATCCACACACAACACTGACTAGGCCTAAATCGCCATGTGTCATATGCAAGGGAGACCACTTCCACAGAGATTGTCCCTGCATCCCTCGGATACTACGGGACTGGTCTCCCCGTTTGCACAATCCGGTGGCATCAACCTCTGATAGCCATGTTGAATGCCCACCGTCAACTAGCAAAAGTGAAGTCCTTGGACAAAAAGGGAGAACTAGATCCCCCTGTAGACTGTGCGAAGGCAACCACGCCATCCACCGTTGTCCCTTCTTAGACGAAGCGAAAAGAGTTTTGGATGATCATCTGGTTTCACCGTTACGACTCCCTCCTGGATATAAAAAACTCTTGCCGAGTCCTTCGTTAGTTGAAAATCCAGCTGGCCCGCTCAAGTGGTCAGCTGAAGCGTCGGTCATTGAAGATGAACTAGCTGAATCCATACCCGACGAAAGTCAAAAGGTCGAGGCGGCAGTTGACCCGGTCTTGCCTTCAGAGGATTTATCTTCGAATGATACAGTCACTGAAGAGGATAAAGATGACACCATCCAAATTCTCTTCATCAACACAGACTCCGACGAGCATGGGGGCAATCCCCCCATTCCTTTATCGCAGGAAGGAAGTTCGTCAGAGCGATATCCGACCGTCTACTCGGTCCCACCACCAAGCAACCTAGTTGTCTCCTTCGACTGGAACCAACTAGGCAGACCCCGTTTGCCAGCAAGCATACCATTCAGAATTATCGTCCAAATATACAGAATGGTCATGACTGGCACCATCATTGATGAAGGGGCATCTGTGAGTATCCTTTCCTCTATTGCTTGGAAAGCGCTTGGTTCGCCAGCGCTTTTGCCTAAAATGAGAAATCTGACGGGCTTTGATAAAGGAACCAGTCGACCTTTAGGGATCCTCCCCAATGTGCCCATAACATTGAAAGGGAAGACCGTTCAAATGAACGTGATGGTCGTTCAAGGACCCTTGGATTATAACCTACTCCTTGGACGAGACTATATATATTGCATGGGAGCCATCGCCTCCTCACTCTTTAGAGTAATGTGTTTTCCGCACGAAGGAAGAGTAGTCAAGCTCGTGGACCAGCTTTCATTTCCCGAATCACGCATCAGAAATAGTCATATACCTTCCCTAAATGGTCTCTTCACGCAAGAAATGTCTCAACCCATGGTCCGTCCTCCCGATGAGCGTGAGTGATTCAGAAGGATATGACTGGAACCCAGGGGGCATGCATCCTGGTCTGTTTTGGCAGGAAAGCTTTGGGTATAGGGTATGTTTCCACGGGAGAATATGACTAGTCTGTACCCCGCCCATGCTGGAAGAGGGTTATTCTGGAATAAGATTCTTTTGTCAAAGTTATGTGAGTTGACAGAACTGAGTCAATCACCTTTGTTTATCTCGGTAGACATCGCCGAAGAAGTGTTTTGTTTGAAAGATTAACAGAACAATCTTTGGGTAACCTGAAAGAGGTAGGCGTCTCTCGGTAAAACAATTGTTTTATTGGACTAAAGTAGGGGTAACCTTCAAACTCTGTTTTATACCTGGGGGCATGCAAACCTTTTGGAGTGCAAGCAAAGAGCGATTATTTATCTGTTTTTTGGGTTAGTCGTTTCCTAACTTGCATAAAGAAAGGATGCGGAGCATAGCTTTGTAAGGCGCAAGCTCCATAAAAAATGGAATCTTACATGAGACATTCTTATCATATGACTGGATTAATCGAGCAGTTTTAGCACATAGTTCATGCTCGTTAAAAAATAAACATAAGATCGAGCAAGTGTTTCGACCCGCGTTTAAGCTTGTTAAAAAATGAACTACCCTCCGGTAAACAACCACCGTGAATGTAACATTATCAGCCATTAAAGCCTTGGTCGTGTTTGCACCATCACCTCCACTTTTCCATTGGCTGATCATTCACCTCCATATGATTGTTTACCCATTTTGAGGAACAGCTGCGAAGAGTGATTTCACTAGCTATCCTTGTGACACTACCGTGATTGGAAAATTCTAACCCTTACCTGGAATCAGCTGCTAACCCGTTTTATCACTCGTTCCTCAAAAGACGAGTCTTCTTTAAGCTCTTTTCATCTGACTCGTAAAATATGAAAAGATTGCCGAGTTTTGGCCTTCCAGCTCGTTAATGCGACCAGAAGAGCTATCCCTCCTCTAGATTTTAATCTTTTTGGAACTGAGGGATTATTGCACAAAAAGATCGAGCGCTTGTTTTGTTCGGCTCGTTAAAACTATCGAAAACTCATCCCTTCTGTATTGTTTTATACTTTTTCGGACTTAAGGGATTAGATGATGAAAAAGGACTTCCGGAGTTAACTTTACGTACCTTTTCAGACTCTCTAAAAATGAAAAGGACCAAGTTATCTTTGTTGTTAGACTCGTTAAAAACATTAAATAGCGACAAACTTGTCTTTAGACGAGAACAAGTTTCACTATCGCTAGGCTCGTTAAAACATAGCGATGGGTTTTCCCGAAGGGAAAATTATAGAACAAGCATATGTTATCCTCCTCAAGCTTGACAAAAATAAAGAGGTAATGGTCAGCAATGACTGGGGAAAAATTGGGAAGAAACTCAAAGAACTTTATTGGTAGCAAGTCACTCTTGAACATGACACTTCCGCTCCGTGCCTGAGTCGGGTTGGGTTGTTTCATTCACCGGTCGCATCACCATGGTCTCGCCATACCATCCACCTTTGGGGTAAATGCTACCAATCCATCACATAAGTGTCGCCGATATGTTCAAGATAAGTCATCCAGAGAAGTCAACCGTGTCCCATCCACTACCATACATTATCCTTCATTCTTTCATGACCGCCACCCTAAACCGTATATCATCAGATCGTTTTCACCTCCATCAAAATCATTTGCTCCGTTCCGTGTCACTGATGTGGGATACATCAAGGCCCTCCTTTGACGGATCGCTTCTTGTCGACATCAGCTCATTATCCAAGAAGTTGATCTAGAAACAACCACTTCAGTACTTTGAAGCTTGCATACCTCAATGGCAAGTTTCTCACTTCTGGCGACAGGTATATATCAATGACTTTCGATCGAAAGATTTTGCGTGGTGTTTGACGCCAAGTCCTTTATTCACACCACGTGAATTTTAATGCAGTACCTTGAGGGTCATTATCATTATCGGTGATTCCTCTCGCGCTTGTTAATGGTTTACATCATTGACCAGTAATCAAGCGATGTCTTTCCATGTTCGACTTCAGAACATTTCTCACATGGATTGACTTGTACTTAGAGTGAAGATCGGACGAGATTGAAGACCCCGGATCTAGTTTCATCCATCCGGGCTACGATATATATTCAGGAAAAATAAAGACATTGACATGTACAGCATTGTAGCAGATAATCATCCTACCAAAAGGATGATGATTTCATCAAAATCATCAGTCTATCATTAGACGATTGTCTGTTCTATGTACAGAAAAATGAATTTATAAAGCTGAGCGTGGGAATTCCCGCCTCAGCTAGATCATGAAAGCAGTATGAAAAATAATGTATCGTATTGTATCTTATTACAGGTCTCCTCCCAGCATTGGATGAACTTCGGATCCTCCTAATAAAGCATTTCACCCGATAAACGGCCTCATACTTTAGGGGGCAACTGTTATAGACATTTTTGTGCCTTACAGCATTGAGCATGAAATGTCCATAATCCAAGGGATCCAAAGTCCCTAAAAGAGTTGTTCCTGCCCCTAAAGGAACAAGGTCAACCAATGACAGCTTCTCCCAGAAGTTCTCCACCAAAAACCACTCAGAAACAGTCAATTCAGGATCAATTCAAAAGCTCTTCTAGCTGCCTACGTTGAAATGCAGAAGCTACACTAGCTAGGTGCACTGCAACGCAGGTGGAAGCACTACCACGGTGCGCTGAGCGGGAAATGACAAATGGCAAACTCATTCAACGAGGTGGAAAGACCCTGGAAGCTTCCAGAAACTTCTCCAATGACACTTGCCTCAATGAATTCGACTAGTGATGAGTAAGAGGCTCTCAACCTCCAAGTGGAAACAAGAACTGACAGAGAGAAGCCACAAGTCAAAACATAAGCTAACTCATCCTCTCTGCTTACATCTATATATGGATCTCTCACCCAGAGGTTCAGGAGGCTGGAATTTTGTACTTTGCAGAGAATTGTTGTTGGTTTGAGATTGAGATTAGTACATTGGGTGATTTATGCTTTGTTGGAGGAGAGGAAGGGATTCCTTTGCTGGGAGGTAAATGCTGGATCGGGCCTCACTTGGTTGTATCTCCTCTTGGACTTTATTACTCTATCAATAAACTATTTGAGTTTCTCCTACATGTTGTGTACCAATGATGTTTTGTTATGCTTACATGTTTAGCTTAATATGATCTTGAGCCTTTTATGAATGTATATCTGTATCTTCTTGTAGTTTCTCTCTCTTATGATCTTGCAGGAATTCGGTGAAGCTGGGCCGGTGAGGGAGCTGGGAGCTGGGAGCTACTGAAGAGAGGAGCAGTTGGATCAACAAACTAGCGAAAGACACAGGTTAGTTAAATCCTTTCTCCTCATTTACATTTCATAAAGAAGAATACTCAATTAGTTTACCTTGTTTGTTGCTAAGGCACTATCACCTCTTAGAGTGGGATAGGGGCATTCCGAATTGGATACTTTTCCCAACAACATCAGCTAGATCTTTAGGAGTTGCTGATGGAAAAGTATACCTTGTATCTATGATATCCCAGACTTCTGTACCAAGAGATTAAAGATAGGCAATAACTCTTACTTTCCAATAAACGAAGTTTGTCCCATCAAAAATCGGTGGCCTCATTGATGCTTCCCTCTCGTAGTTTCTCATGATGCAAGATGTTTGTTCAAGCGATTAAGCTTCTTCTGAAGAACCTGCTCTGATGCCAATTGTTGGAAATAATACTGAGGGGGGGGTGAATCAGTATTATCAAATTCTTTTCAATATGCCTTCCAGATTTATACTTTAATTTATTATTCAAATATTGATCATTAATTTGTATCTCAGTGCCATATAATAATGAACAAGAACAAGAAAAATAGATAAGCACACCGAAGAACACCCGATATAAGGTGGAAACCCAATGTGGGTGAAAACCACCTGCTGCAATATGTCTCTATCTTCTTTCAATTAGAAACTTCTTTTACAAGGATTTTTTACTGGTGCAGTCCTTTACCAGTACGCAGGCTACAACCTGCAGAGAGCTACAACTCTCTCTCGTTTTCCAGTCTCTCCTGGAAGGGAGCTACAACCCCCTTTGCTCTTTTACTTCTTTAAGGACCACGTTTCATTAATTTTCAGACTGGATCCAAGAAGATCAAATAATCATCAAGTACATGCAAATCACCCAATCTCCTTATACAATCAACCAATGAATCACCCAACTTCTCAGAATGCTGTAAACAGAAAAGTAATACTAGAAATCTAAACCCAGAACTCTGCAGCAATAGATAAAAGACAGCCAACAAATGTTTCAAGACAGGTCCGCAACTTCACCGATATAAACCTGCGGATATCCGCATTCTTTCTGTGCCTGAACTGCATAGATCCGCACCGTATCCTTCTGCTGCTCTGCGTACCACCGCACTTTCTCCTTCTGTTGAACTGCGTACCTCAACTCAGATACGCACTGCACTGTCTGTCAGACCGCGTACCTCCGCACTGTTCCTTCTGTGCCTCTGCGTATCTCCACACCGTGCTTTCTTCTATTCTACGTACCTCGCACTGCGCCTTCTGTTGCACTGCGTAACCCCTCACTGCGTCTTCTCCTGCGCTGCGTACCCCCGGACTTTCACCGTGGATCGCCTGCGAAACTCTGATTAGGACCAAATTAACAATCCTCCAATTGTTCCATAGTCAGTCAGATCCACAGATCTGATCATGTGCCCGAGAGATCACGATTTATCAATAGATTTGCCTTAAATTTTCTCCTTGATTTAGATCTAGCTTTTAAAACCAATCACCCAAACTTTCAGATCTTAAGATATTCAAATTTCACAAGTGTCTAGCCAAGTGATCTCCTTCCCATTTTTATAGTCAATCCCTTATTCACACCATGGGACAAAACCATCAAACACCAATACAAGGGATCCAAACCGGGGTTCAACAATTTAGATCCTATACCATGGGCCAAAACCATAGGATCATGAACGACGAGCTAAATACCAAGGGCCAAACATAAGAAACCCCACGTGAGCGCGCTTCTCTGCATTGGAGTGAGTGAACTGGGGGACCGCACCTTATGAACGAAGAACATGCGGGTATGTCCGCACTTCCTGGACGGTGAACTTGCGGGTCCGCACCTTTTGAAAGATGCACCTGCGAACCTCTTATTTTCCATCATTTTGAGAGCCTGAACAGAGTTTTTCCACTTGAGTGAGTTGCCATCAAGTACAACACCTTAACCATAGAGCCAAACCAGAATCATAATTCCAACATAGGTGCCTGATGGAGTTTTCGCCTAGGTCCCTTTTTTTCTCTTTCTTCATTTTTTTCAAAAATAAAACAATCTTCAAGAATTCAGTGAGGTGAAAGCTAAGACACCTCCAACCACCATCACTGCTTTACTGATACTATTGAAAAACTCTTCCTCTAACAGAGGTCTTTTGTAGGCTTTCAATATGTACCCATTAACAAGCAAGGGGATACCTTCTTCATCAATGGTTCTTATCTGAACAACCCTATTGTCATGGCACTTTTCTATCACATATGGGCCTAACCATCAAGTCATCAATTTTCCTTTGAAATCCTTGAACCTGAAGCCATATAATAGAGCCCAATCACCCTCTTGAAAAAGTATATCTTTTATATTTTTTTCATGCCAAACCTTTCTTTGTACTTGAGTCAGCTCTATGTGTATGGCCTACATCCTAAATTCATCTAACCCATTGAGATGGAGCAACCTCTCTTGTTGTGCCCTTTTAACATCCAAATCCAACTGTGCTACCATTCTCAAAGTGTTGTACTCAAACTCAATGGAGAGCAGATCCTTCTTCCCATAGACAAAATCATAAGGGGTGAAGCCAGCGATTGTCTTCCAAGTTGTATTGTAGGCCCAAGTGGCCTCCACTAGTTTGTCAGCCCAATATTTCATGCTGCTGCTCACCATCTTTGTGACAATTCTTGCCAATGCTATGTTGGTAACCTCTACTTATCCACTGGCCTAAGGGTGGTAAGGATTTGATTTCCTGTGCTTGATCTTATGCTGGATCAACAGATTCTCAATCAAGTGTGAGGTGATTTGAGTGCCCTGATCAGTGACTAGCTCTCTAGGGTACCCAAACTTGTAAACCACATTCTCCCTCAAGAAATCGGCCAATTTCTCTTTGGTGGCTACCTTGACAACCTTGGTTTCAACCTACTTTGTCAAGTAATAAATGCACACAATTATGTACCTTTTCTGTCCTAGTGGTGGATCAATGGACCCAATGAAATCCATGCCCCACTTGCAAATGGCTCAAAATTCACTTGAGGTTCCAAATGCATTTCAATCCTGGGAGTAGGTTTCCCCATTCTTTGGCACTGATCACATTGGCTGGTATATCTTCTTGCATCTTGGTGGTGAGTGTGCCAATAGTAGCCAGCTTGTAGTACCTTGAAGGTTGTCCTCTTGGCTGCAAAGTGACCTCCACAAGGCCCATCATGACAGGATAGAAGGATGTCAAAAACTTCCTCCTCCCAAACACATATTCTCAGAATTTGATCCAAGCCTAGCTTGAGGAGATTTCCCACAATCCAAGTGAATGGTGCGCTTTTCCTTATAATTATGATCTTTTCCTTGGAGGACATATTTGGAGGGAACTGTGCAGCCACTAATTAGTTAGCTATGTCAGAAAACAACAGAGAGAGAAATGAAATAGCGAATAAATTCTCATCTGGCAGCTAATAATAAACCATTCCTTCCTCACCTGCAGACAAAGCCAGTCTAGACAAAAAAAATGCAACTACATTTTCTCTATGAGGTATTCAATGATAGTTAGATCAGACTGTTGTAACAAAAGCAACCATCTAATAATTCGGGCATTCACATCAAGCATTAGGGGATTTTTGAGGTATAAAATAGGCCTCCTAAGGAATTTATAAAATATAATGGATATAATAAAATAAGATTAGATTACATCATCAAATTTTAGAGGGAAAAAAGAAAAAACTATTTTTTCAACTTATCTCGCTATAGGTTTACTCAAATTTCAAGTGGAAACACTCATTGGATAAAAAATTTGATTCCTCATCCAAGGAGTACCCATGTTGCATACTTTCGATGGACTTACTAGATGAAAAATGAGAAATACATGAAAAGCGTGATTGCAATCACGTTTTTCCATGTATTTCTCATTTTTTGTATACCAAGGTCCATCAAAAAGTATTCAACATGTGTACTCCTTGGATGAGGAATTAAATTTTGCATCCAATGAGTACTCTTGCTCGAAATTTGAGTAAATCCTTAGGAAGATAAGTTGAAAATACAAGTTGAAAAGGTTGTTTTATTATTTTATTATTTCTTAATCTTTTTACTTTTTTACTCCAAAAATAGTGAATCATCCCCCATGGTTGACATCATCATCTTAAATCCTATTGGTTCTTATAAATTTTATTTTGGCTGTACATTTTACTTAGGAGGCCCATTTTAGACCTCAAATTCCCCTAATGCTTGTTCATAAAATATTTAATAGCAGCATGGTCAGTATGTACAAAGGTCTAGTAACCAATGATGTAATTGTTGGTGTCCCAAATTGCTCTATTTTTACCCCATTTCCATAAAATTTAACCTCTGTTTTATCTCTACTTAACCCTCTCATTCTTGCACTAATCCAAGATAATCATAAATTCCTACATATGCTTCGTATTTCATAATTAAGATTTATTAAGTGCTTTATTAATTATTTTATATAGATTTCATCCCTGTTAGTATCTCTTGTAGCTTATGTTTAATTTCCTAAAATTAATTGAGGAAATACGTGTTAATTATGAGTTAGCATGATCAGTGCAAGCAGATTCTTGCACCGCCAGCGATGTTGCTCCGAGATCTCCGTAACAGTTCAAATCCTTCCACGGTGGTGTTTTGGTCCACGACTCCAAGTTCAATTGTGGGCTAACTGACGTTGGATATCGACGGCATATAGTCAGGGATACATACAATGGATGGTCTACGGCCAACGAAGTTCACGTTCCATTACAACTATTAGCTAGTTTTGTAATATTGGTTGTTAGTCCGTTCGACCGAAAGGCTTGAATAAGGAAATATTGTAATTAGCAAAATGGGGCTAAGGCCGAAATACTGTATAAAATGTAGGTTATAGGAAGAACCAGGGAGTGATCTAAGTTGTAATTTCATTCGCTGTGTAATATTGTATTGCCCTCGGCTACACCATCATGTATATTTCCTGATAAAGTAATACAAGGAACTCGCCATGTTATTCACACACTATGTCTAAATTATATTTATAAGTACTTGAGTTCTGAATCATTTCATTTCCTAAATGGGAAACGAGCTGGTTGGCTAGGGCCCAACCAACCCAGCTCATTTACCCTTGTGCTTTTGCCATTTTTATAAAGGTTTGTGTAAACACTTATTTTCAATTTCGTGGTTTTAATGATTCTTGTATTTATTTCAGAAGTTCTGAGCTAAATTTATTTCGTAGTTAAGTGTGAACAGATCCATGGTTTGGAATTTGATTGAGTTTATTTATTTCCAGTAATTCCTTTCCTGCAATTCTTGTCTTGGTTTACTTCCGCTCGCGTCATGCAGGAAGATTCTTCCTATACCAGTGCATGTAGTTTCTTGCACTCTAATTTATTCATTTACTTCACAACAAATGTTACATTTATGCTTATCATTTCAATTATTCCTAGAAGCAAAAGTATTGTTAAATCCAGTAGTCCTTCTTAACATCAAGAGCATACTTCTGAAGGATCTGAGGATGTTTATATGAATTAATAAAGGACCTTATTATAAACACTTTATACTTGCATTATAAGTGAGTTGTCGAGGCTAGCTGATGCATACACATTACTGTGATTGCTTCTTTGATTATTTTGAATTGTTTTCACTTTATGAAGTTCTTTCATTGCCAAGTTCAGTTAATTGAAGCATTTCTTTTCCATAGATACTTTATCTTAGAATTTAGTTTGTAGTTACATTTGTTTTCAACACATATTTTAATTCTTTCGAAAGTAAATTGGAAACTTTGGTGAAGGGAGCTCTGTCTCAGTGCAAGAGTTGGTCTGTTGTCACATGAATAGAGTGCTCTAAGCCCTAAGGCTTAGAGCACCTCCACAAAAACATAAATCTTCAATAAGGAATGTAAAATATACTTCATTACAAAAGTACTGTACCTACACTAGTGCAAGAAAATCGCAATAGTACAAGAATAGGTTGTTTGTGTAGAAGGAAAATCAATTGGGAAACAGATCTCTACAAGGGCCCACTTGTCAAACTGTGAGACATCTATACTGGAGATAAACATAGTATTTCATTTCAGCATTTAAGATTAATTTCAATTGTGTGAAAGTTCCTTTACTTGATTTCCTTGCAAAATATTCTTTTACATTCTAGCACTAGAGTTTTTTTTGTGTCAATTGCCTTTAAAATTGTTTTCTGTATGATTCTGCAACATTTCCTTTAAGAAGTAGGATCAAGAATAGGAAAAGTTCATACCACTTTTGGCATTGACTATGCTTCGTCTCTAAGTTTACGAAACCCCCGGGTTGACAATTAAGTGTTGAGGAGTTTGCTTAAGTGAAATTCCTACACCCAACAGTAATGTCTAAATTTTTTCAAGGAATGGACAACAACTAGGAGCTCTTTTTCAGTCACAGTATAGTTCAATTCAGCCTTGGACAATTTTTTGTTGATAAAGTAAATGGCATAAGGTAACATTTCATCTATCTGGCCTATAGATGCTCCTATAGCTTTTTCAGAGGCATCAACATGGATGTGGAAAGGAAGAGCCCAATTTGGGCCTCGGAGTATAGGTACAAAAGTCAACTTGTCCTGTAGGGTTTCTAGGGTCCCTTGGCAGCTTTCTAACCATAAAATTTTGGAGTCCTTGGCCAATAGTCCAAAAAAAGGTGAGGCTAATTTGCTGAAGTATTTTATGAATCTCCTATAGTATCTAGCTAAACCCAACAAACTTCTGACATCCCTCTGCTTCTTAGGAGTAGGGACCCTCTTTATGATAGAAATTTTATTTGGGTCCACTTTTGTATTCCCAATTGTGGATCCTGATACACAAGTGCAAATGAAAAATATTTTACCATAATCTCTTCCTCATTTCTATGGTAAGGTACATGAAGACCCAAACTATTTCTTCTTTCTGTTTGATATTTTGTGTAGAATTTATGATTATTCATCTGATTCCCGGAAGTTAAAGTTTTTTCCTACAACTCTCAAGGACGCAACATTCCATCGGTTCATGGGACTAGGAGGAAACACTATATCTTCTTGGGAGAAAATGAAGAGAGTGTTCTTGTCAAAATATCAGGAATATTGTAATACTAGAGATATTCAAGATGAAATCTTTACTATTGTGCAAAATGATGATGAGACCCTAGAGGACTACTTGGAGAGATTCCTGTATATCCTTCAAAGGTCAAAGCACAAATTTGATCCAAGTACCATTAGAACCTTGTTCTTACGTGGGTTTACTGATGATGCTAGGAATAATTTAAATATGTTGGGACAAGGGGATATTTCTCAAAAATCTTTTGATCAAATCTGTGACTTGTGCAGGAAATTCTCAAGGAACCAATATAGATCCGGTAAAGGAATTCGGAATAGAAACAAGAAAACTAAATCTACTAACGCTACGATTATTGGATTAGAAAACAAAATGGACAATATGAAAATTGAAATAATGAATACTGTTAGTAAACAAATAGACTCTTTGAAGTTTCAGCAAAAACTGGTAGAGGAACAAAAGTCATTGTCTATTTTTTGTCCAAAATGTAGAAGAAAGCATATTTTAAGAGAATGGCCCCTCGATATTAAAGAAACTAATAAATGTGCAATTTGTGTAGAGAACCATGCCACAGAAAAATGTCCCTCCATACCTGGGCTAAAAGCTGTACTTGAGGGAGGACAACCTGAAGCTGAATCATTCCATGCTATGGGAGCATGAAGAAACTTGCCTCAGGTAAGTGCAGGTATGGCTTCTGAACCTCCACCACATTTTTTTAGGTTATAATGCACATTCATATTCCTATCCTAACACAAGTCACTCTCAACATTGGCAACATGGGAACCAATGTCAATATGGACAACCCTCCCAATCTTGGCAAAAGGGATGGAGAGGGCCAAACCATTCACACCATTCACATCATTCATATCCTACACCAATGCAGACATACCCTCCTACGTATGCACCTTGCCCAATTCCACAACCATCATTACCTCAGCTGAGTCAGCCAATGCCACCATTACCTTTACCTCCATCGTTTTGACCTTCTCAGCTGCCTGCTCAAACTTTACCCAACCCCAATAACGAAGCGGTACAAATGATACATTCTATGAACCCTCTTTCTTCATCCAGATATCAGTCTATGCCAGTTGGAGTTAATGATCTCCAATTGAGAATAGGGAAGATAGTAACCTCAGAAAATCAAAAGCAACCTATGGTGATTATTAATGAGAAAGGAGAGGAGGAAACTCCTGACTATTCTAAAATAGATGACACCATTCAACCTGTCCCCTTACCTTTTGAGCCCTTTTCATCTTCTTCCAACGGACCTCCCTATCCAGAGAGGTTAGTTGTGGAGAAGAAAGACCCCATTCCTGAGTCTAGCTTGGCTTTTGAGCTTAGGAACCTTTTCGTAAGGGTACCTTTACTCCAAGCTATTGAATAGATCCCCATATGCACAAAAATCATTAGGGAAATCTGTCTCAAGATGCTAGGAAGGAGAATATTAGAACCTCAAACCATTCAATTTGTTGGTAGAGCAGCAGAGTTAATGACGGGGTGTATGCACATGGAGAAACCTTGTTGTCTCTATCTAGATAGGTGATGTCCTCGACTCCAATGTACTTATAGACCTGGGGGAATCTATTAATGTTATGAACAAGCAAACCATGGATCAACTTGGATTGGTCCATATTGGTCCTACTCCCACTGTGCTCGAACTAGCCGATAGATCTAAAATCAAGATGGAAAGGTTATTGGATGATGTGGTCGTTTCCCTAGGCTCTTGGGAATATCCTGCATATTTCATTGTGCTTCAGCCAAGGAACCCTGTGGGAGGAAATCCATTGATCTTGGGACAACCATGGCTTGCCATGGCCGATGCTTATATCGGATGTCGTTCTACAGACATGTACATTTCCCATGGAGATTCCAGGAAGAAGGTCACCTTGTATTCACCCGCTAGATCCATTCAGGAGCTCCAAGACACTTTATGGTTAGACTACAGTAGTGATGAGGAGAGTCAACCTATTTCCTTGATACATCAGAATGTTGAGTTCTCACAGGAGGGTGAAATTCAAGACTTCCTGAATAATCTAGACACCTTGCCTAATTTTGAGTCATTGAGTCAAATTTTTAGTCTAGATTTTCAAGAAATATATGACTCTATACCTCCCTCACCACCATCTCTAGAGACACATCTGTGTACTCTTGAGCCTGATACCACTCTTTTTGAGATTAGTCCAGGTAAATCCTTGCATACCAGTTCAGACTTTGATCCTTCCTAGCAAGAGTAGCTTGTGAATTTATTGTGAAACCATCTTGATGCCTTTTCATGGGGCTATGAATATATGAAAGGCATCCCTCCTGAAACATGTACACACCATACCTATATTCAGGATGGATCCTGACCTATCTGACAACCCAAAAGGCGAATGAACCCAGCTCTAAGAGATGTTGTAAAGGAAGAATTGCAAAAACTCTTAGATGTTGATTTTATCTATCCTATTTTTGACAGCCAATGGGTCTCTCCATTGGTACTAGTCCCAAAAAAAGATGGGATATGGCATATTTGTATTGACTACAGAGAAGTGAACAAAGCCACTCTCAGATTACTTCCCCCTTCATTTCATCGATCAGGTACTTGATACCCTTGCTAGTAAGAAGTACTTTTCTTTTCTAGGCAACTTTAGCGGGTATAACTAGATACAGATCACACCCGAGGATCAAGACAAAACCACTTTTACATGTCCATGGGGTACATTTTCTTATCGATTGCTTCCCTTTGGGCTATGTAACACCCCAGCTACCTTTCAAAGGGAAGTCTTGGCTATTTTTGCTGACCTTGAGTGCGTAGAAATCTATATGGATGACTTTTTAGTGTTTGGTGATTCATTTCAGGAAGCCCTCGAGAATCTAGAAAAAGTGCTTCTTCGCTGCCAAGAATCTCATCTCGCCTTGAGTAACAAAAAATGCAGATTAATGTGCAAGGCAGGGGTGGTTATTGGCCATCTTATTTCTGACAAAGGTATCTAGGTTGACCTTGCAAGAATAGAAAATATTTTGAGTCTCCCTATACCCAAAACTCAAAGGGAAGTGAGAGGTTTTCTAGGAAGTGAGGTTCATTGAGAATTTCTCAAGGATAACTACCCCCCTTTTCCGACTTTTGGCTAAGGATAGTGAGTTTTCTTGGTCCACAGCTTGCCAAAAATTCTTTGAGACATTGAAGGAAAAACTAGTCCAGGCACCAGTTTTGAGAGGACAAAATTGGTCCCTACCATTTCATATTTTCTCTAATGCCTCAGATACTGCTATTGGCGCAGCTTTATGACAAGAAGAAGAAAAACAATCTTATGTTATTTATTTCGTTATTAAAAACTTGTCACCCACTGAACTAAATTATATGGTTACTACGAAAGAGTTTTTAGCTGTAATTTTTTCCATTAATAAATTCAGACATTATATTATAGGATATGAAGTCTTTTTACATGCTGACCATTCCGCAATAATATATTTGATGAATAAACCATTAACTAGCAGTAGGGTGACTAGGTGGTTATTATTATTACAGGAATTTAATATTACCATTATTGATAGACCAGAAAAATTGAATGTAGTAGCAGACTATCTTTCAAGATTAACCAATCCTGGTGAAGTAATTCATGTTGATGATGATTTTCCTAACGAACATCTTTTTGTTGTGTCCAAAAAATCCCCATGGTTTGTTGACATAGCTAACTATTTAGTCACTGGAAAATTACCACCTCACTTATCTACTCGTGAAAAGTGGAATATCATACAGAAAAGTGTTGTGTATTCCTAGATTCAAGGAGACCTCTTTTACACCAGTGCAGATCTCATTTTCCGTAGATGTGTAAGAGAGGAAGAAGTGTTTTATATTTTAAAATATTACCATGATGAACCTTGTGGGGGTCACTTCGCCAATAAGCAGACTATATACAAAGTGTTATGAGCTGGCTATTTTTGGCCTTCCTTGTTTAAGGATGCCAAACAATATGTCAAGCGGTGTGATAGTTGTCAACAAGTTGGCCAGCATAATCAAACCAATGAAATGCCTTTATGTCCTCAGGCTATGATTGAGCCTTTTGAAAAATGGGCCATTGATTTCGTAGGACCAATAAATCCAACATCATTAAATAAAAAGCATATTTTGGTTTGTACAAATTTCGTTACAAAATGGGTAGAAGCTAAAGCTCTTTCTTTTGCTACTGAAAGAGTTGTTGTTGATTTTCTTTTTACTGAAATATTTACTATATTTGGTGTGCCTAGAGAAATTATTTCTGACAATGGACCACAATTTATTTCTAATTTGGTATAGGGTGTGATGGAGCAGTACAAGATACGGCACAGGAATCCACATCGTATCACCCACAAACAAATGGTCAGGTGGAGTCCACAAATAAGGTGATTGAGTCCATCCTCACAAAAACGGTAAATATTCATAGAAAGTATTGGGCTGACAAATTACCGGAAGCATTGTGGGCATACTGAACCACATGGAGAAACAACACAGCACACACACCATATGAGCTGGTGTACGGAAAACAAGTCCTCTTGCTGATAGAATTCCAGATTAAGACTTTTAGGACTGCAGCACAGCAGCAACGTCTTCTACAATTGAATGAGTTAGATGAATTCCGATGGGATGTTGTTTAGCAGAACATCATGGTTCAACAGTAGCACAAGAAGTGGCATGACAAGTCCATTCAGAAAAAGAAATTCCAACCAGGTGATTGGGTACTCCTTTACGATTCTAGATTCAAATATCTTAAAGGTAAATTCCACACACTCTAGATGGGACCCTATGAGGTGGTCAAAGTGTTTGAAAATGGAGTGGTAGAAATTAAAACTATTGATGGACGGAATTCTGTGTTCCTAGTAAATGGGCATAGATTGAAGGTATATTTTCAGCCCCTTACTAAAGGGGATTTTATGCAACAAGTCCAACAACAATTTAAAAAGGAGTTGGAAGGTGGTAACACCAACATATTGAATATTTGATTCCTTCTTGTCCTTACTAAAAATAATAAAAGAAAAAGAAAAATGACAAAAAAAAAGAAAAAAAAATTCCTGTAATTATGAAAATCAGTTGACTGACATGATTACAGAAGGATAAACCTGAAAACCAGCATGTTGGCAAGAAGATCGAAATTTTAATTAAAAGGGAATGTTACTTGATTTTTAGATATGTTGGCTACCACCAAGAAGAAGCAGGTTCGAGAAACCGAGCCCTTACCCAAGTTTGGGGTAACTAGCATGGAAATTTTTATCCAAGTAAACGCTTAATTCCCACTACGAATACTTTTTCCAGCACCAGTGCAGGAAAATTTTCAAGGTCAAAAAAAGAAAATCTACCTTTCTTATATTTCCCATTTCAAAAATACCCACTATTTTCTTTTCTAAAATCCCCAACAAATTACCTTCCTCTTTCTTCTAAGAAAACTACCCTACCCGATTTTGTAAAATCCCTCTTTTCCCCTGAATTTTTTCCACATCTTGTTTGATCTGTCCCCCTTGTAGAAATTTTGAATAATATGACACTTATTCACAGAGATTATCCCGATTATACACTATTGCGGAATACATGCATAATACATAACCTCCTCTACATTGATCATCAATTTTGCGGAATTAAAAACAATGAAACATCAATCGCATGCGCACATTAACACATTATGTAATCCGGAGAAAGCATACAGCTGAAAACCCCACACTATCTGTATATTATAATGATTGAGAACATGTAACAATACATATTACAATACTCCTCACAAGTACTCAGTACTATCTCCACCTGTTACACACAAACTAGCTCAGATCTGAATCAATCACAGGCTCAATTCTCCTCCACTACTTGTCTGCTTCCACTACGCAATCCTGCATGAGAATAATGATGAATGGCTGAAGCAAAATCATATTTCCTTGGTTGAACCACGCAATCCTCATTGGCATTACTCAATCCCACTGATTGTGCAAGATCTCATGCACAACTATAGTCACAATTGATAGCAATCTCAACCTCTAACACCTGTCTCCACTGAACTGTCCGTGCACTGAGTTAACTGACGTATTCTTTAGTTGCTTTATGAGTTAATAATTAGTGAATTAATTAATAATTAATTCACATCACTCATCACTAGTGTATTCTGCAGTTATACTAAATACAACTAGTTCAACCAAGTCAAACAGAACACAACTCCATCAACTCCTCAATCAACTCCACCAAACTCAACCACTTGAGTTCTAACTGAAGTCCACCATGCAATAGCTCAACTGACTCGTAAGAAAAGTGTATTTCCTTTTGACAGTTGCATGTGCCACATCTGTAGCTCGAACTGAAGTGCTACAAGAGGATAAGATAATGTTTATAGTCCAAATATTATTAAGAGCTAGTAATATTCGACTGTTCTATTTTTAGCCTGACAGTATAAAAATAGACTCCGCCCATATGTCTAAAAATAGAAGTCCATCTATTTTTACCAACATGACCAATCATCCACAAATAGCATCTTGCAACTGATAGACCATGATCCATATGTCTAAAGATAGACATAGTCTAAAAATAGACTTTGCACCAAAAATAGCCTACGGGACCACTTAGTTAAGGCGACTTCTTTTCACTAAGCTCCATCATCTTGTTGCATTTTCAACACTCCTTGATGATATTATTCCTAGAAATCCCTGCTATAATGTTCCTTCCCATTCTGAAAATTACCCTTTTCCCACTTCTTTATTCTCTCATACATTGATTGCAGAATTTGATGCAGTCAATCTAGAAGGCATGCTCATGAAACAACAAAGGGTGGCGAATAAAATGTTTCTTGTATATTGAGGCAAGAAAAGAAATTCCCAGCTACAGAATTGTGTTCTATCAGAATTTTTGTTTTGGTAAAATCCCTGGTGCAAGATGCGCAGTGCAAGAAATCAGTGCAAGCACGGTGCAGTGCAAGAAGGATAAATGCAGGAATGCGGCCGACTATGGGAGCAAGTGTAAAATAAATTTCACATAGTCCAAGAGCATCTTATTAAGGATTTTTTTGGAACTTTATTAGCCTACACATGAATACTGATAGATCATAGCATTATATATTTTTTAATTAATACTCTGTTTTATCATTTATTAACTTAGGAAATATTTTAAAGTGCAAGAAATATTGTGTTCTGAAATCTAATTTCTTTAATGAGTACTAAAATATGTCTTGATTAAATTATGAGGTAGACTGTGGGATAATACTGATTGTCTGATAACCTGTATTCACCTCCCTTGAAACAATCTCACATTACTTGTTCATTATTATCTTACCTCGTAACTCGATCATTATGATCGTTGCACCACCGCCACATAAACCTCCACCACATCCAATCATTATTTCTCACCCGTAGCAAGATGATACATATCTACATCTAATCCGAGGAGCTGTTTTCATCATGATTGGTTGGGTGGGACTGAAAAGACGAAGGATGGATGAACCTATGGCATAAAGCTCTCAGCAATTGTTGGTATCACTCACCGAAATCCTTTTGAGGTTGTGACCGAGAATTATGAAGTGTAATTCGAGCATGGCACTAGGAAGAAATGAGTCATCCTCCTTGAAGGAAATCGAGCAGACTGCAGAATACCGAAACAGTCATGCACTATTGCAAGAATCTAGTTTCCTTCCATTTTTATAGAAGTTTTATGGTTTCGACATGGCTATGGTATTGGAGTTCGCGAAGACGTTTAAAGGAGGTCGAGTCAGGGTCAACTCATTAGAATTCGAAGTCATGGAGGAGTACATTGCGCAAGCTATAGGCTTGCCACCTACAGGGGATCAGTGGTTCAAAAAGGATCGACTCGGGAAGAACCGATCGCACCGTTTGTGGTTGACACTAAGCTTAAGGTTGATTGGAAGAAGGGACTTCTGCAGAGTGCCATGATTAGGAAATGGCGAGACCTCCTATTCATATTGCATAAATTTGTGACCTGCTAGGGACGTTATACATTAGTGTTCGTGTATCACCCTCGACTATTGCTTCACTTCTCATAAGTCTCAAGAAAATGGCGAAGGCTGTGCAGAGTGGGAATGCAAGCCAAGTCATGAATAAGCTATATCATCATGGGCTTATCACAATCCTAGTCAAGAAAGTGCTGGAAGAAAAGGGAGTGACCTCGGAAGAATTCCTGAAGGAGTTTCGAGTGAGGAGTGCAGGGAAGTCTGCTAGCAAGAGTACAAGCAAGAAAAGGAAGGCAGAGACATCATCCCCTGCCGAGCAAAAAGGTAAAACTACACTGGTGCAAGCCAAAAATTGGTCTATCAAAAACACTCTACCGTCGGCAAAGAAAAGAAAAGTCAAAACCTCGACGAGGAAGAAGACTATCTCTCTAGGGACAAATCATTCAACCTCTCCAATTGTGATTGAAGAATCACCCCAAGTTTCACCTAAAGATAATAACCATTCAATTCTTGCAGAGGCAGTGGCCTACACCATGGTAAACAAGGAAAGCGTGGAAGACGACATATTTTTATCTACCTTTGTTCGCAAACTAAGAAAGAGGAAGATGACACTGAGTGCAGCTAAAGTTCAAGCAGAGGGTCACGGGGATGATGAGGCACAACACATGGAGACCCTCGATAATTTCGATGAATAGGACATAGAAACCCTTAATGCCCTTGAGGAACAAGGTACTGAAGCCCCTCCTGGTTTAAATGAATAAGGTACTGAAATCCCTACTAGTTTAAATGAATAGGGTACTGAATCCCCTAAAGAATTGGAAGAACATGGCATTAAAAACCTTGTGGAGTTGAGTGCAAAAGGTACTGAAACTCTTGGCATGAAGGCTATGGAGGGCACAAAAACCCTTGGTGATAAGGAAACCCCAGGCACAGAAACTTTTGGCGATTTCATAATGCAAATGTTGGACGACCTTGATCTTGAAAATGGTGGGACTTGTTTTGAGTTCGTTGCAGAGAAGGTATTTACACCAGAAGATATGAGCACAGAACCCTCTACTCTTTACCTCAATAATTGAATAATAGAACTGGAGCAGGAAGTTCATGACCTGGAGGCTCTGAACTAGGTCATGAAGGAGAAAAATTGGCGAAAGAAAAGTGAGGTAGAGCTTCTTGTAGAGGTCAAGAAGCAGAAACAACAAGTAAAAGTATGGAAGTATCAGGCTTCCAAATGCTACAAACACCTCAAGAAGGTGACTAATCGGCTGAAAAGAGCCCGCGGTAAAAAGCCAAAGTTAGTAAAAGAAGGAATAAGTATTGAAGTATAGGATTGAGAGTTGGCCACCCATTTTTGAAGATTTTTTGTAGAAGCTAAAATGTTGTGTGAGGACACACAACAACTTAGGGATGGGAGGATGTTGGTGTCCCAAATTTCTCTATTTTTACTCCATTTCCATAAAATTTAACCTTTGTTTTATCTCTTCTTAACGCCTTGCACTAGTCCAAGATAATCATTTATTCCTACATATGCTTCGTATTTCATAATTAATATTTATTAAGTGCTTTATTAATTATTTTATATAGATTTCATGCCTATTAGTATCTCTTGTAATTTATGTTTAATTTCCTAAAAGTAATTGAGGAAATAAGTGTTAATTATGAGTTAGCATGATCAGTGCAGGAAGATTCCTACAACGCCAACGATGTTGCTCAGAGATCTTCGTAACAATTCATATCCTTCCACACAAGTGTTTTGTTCCACGACTCCCAGTTCGGTTGCGGGCTAACTGAGTTTGGATATCAAAGACATATAGTTAGGGATACATGCCAAGGATGGTCTACGGCCAGTGAAGTTCACGTTCCATTATAACTGTTAACCAGATTTGTAATATTGGTTGTTAGTCCGTTCAGCCGAAAGGCTTGAATAAGGAAATACTGTAATTAGAAGAATGGGGCTAAGGCTAAAATACTGTATAAAATGTAGGTTGTAGGAAGAACCAGGGAGTGATCTAAGTTGTAATATCATTCATTATGTAATTTTGTATTGCCCCCGGTTTTGAGCTGGAATTGCGTCGTCATGTATATTTGTTGATCAAGTAATACAAGGAACTCACCATGTTATTCACACACTATGTCTAACTTATATTTTATGCATACTTGAGTGTTGATTCATTTCGTTTCCTAAATGGGAAATGTGCTGGTTGGCTAGTGCCCAGCCAAACCAGCTCATTTACCCTTGATCTTTCGCCATTTAAAAGGTCTGTGTAAACACTTATTTGCAGTTGCATGGTTTTAATGATTTTTGTATTTATTCAGAAGTTCTAAGCTAAGTTTATTTTGTAGTTAAGTGCGAATGGATCCATGGTTTGGAAGTTGATTGAGCTTATTTATTTCCTATAATTCCTTTCCTACAATTCTTGTATTGGTTTACTTCCGCTCGGGTCATGTAGGATGATTCTTCCTGTACCAGTGCATGTATTTTCCTGCACTCTGATTTATTCATTTAATTCACAACAAATGTTACATTTTTGCTTATCATTTCAGTTATTCCTTCAAGAAAAAGTATTTTTAAATATAGTAGTCGTTCTTAACATTAAGAGCATACTTCTGAAGGATCTAAGGATGTTTATATGAATTAAGAAAGGACCTTATTATAAACACTTTATACTTGCATTACAAGTGAGTTGCCGAAGCTAGCTAATGCGTACACATTACTATGATTTCTTCTTTGATTATTCTGAATTGTTTTCACTTTATGAAGTTGACTTTCATTGCCAGATTTAGTTAATTGAAGCATTTCTTTTTCATAGATAATTTATCTTAGAATTTAGTTTGCAATTGCAATTCTTTTCAACACGTCTCCATTGGAAACTTTCGTGAAGGAAGCTTTGTCTCCATGCCAGAGTTGCTCGTTTGTCATAGGAATAGAGTGCTCTAAGCCCTAAGGCTTAGAGCACCTCCACAAAAACATAAATCTTCAGTAAGGAAGGTAAAATATACTTTTGTACAAAAGTACTATACCTACACTAGTGGAAGCGGCTTGCAATAGTACAAGAACATGTTGTTTGTGTATAAGGAAAATCAATTGGGAAATAGATCTCTACAAGGGCCCACTTGTCAAGCTGTGAGACATCTATGTTGGAGATAAACATAGTATTTCATTTTAAGCATTTAATATTGATTTCAATTGTGTGAAAGTTCCTTTACTTGATTTCCTTGCATATTATTCTTTTACATTCTATCACTAGAGTTGTTTTGGTGTCAATTGCCTTTAAAATTGTTTTTTGTATGACTTTGCAACATTTCCTTTAAGAAGTAGGATTAAGAATAGGAAAAGTTCATACCACTTATGGAATTGCCTGTGCTTTGTTTCTAAGTTTACGAAACCCCTAAGTTGATAATTAAGTGTTGAGGAGTTTTCTTAAGTGAAATTACTGCACCCAACAGTAATGTCTAAATTTATTCAAGGAATGGACAACAACTAGGAGCTCTTTTTCAGTCAAAGTATAGTTCAATTCAGCCTTGGACAAATTTTTGTTGATCAAGTAAATGGGATAAGGTAACGTTTCATTTATCTAGCCTAGAGATTCTCCTATAGCTTTGTCAGAGGAATCAACATGGATGTGGAAAGGAAGAACCCAATTTGGACCTCAGAGTATAGGTACAATAGTCAACTTGTCCTTTAGGGTTTCTAGGGCCCCTTGGTAGCTTTCTAACCATAAAAATTTGGAATACTTGGCCAATAGTCCAAACAAAGGTGAGTCTACTTTGTTGAAGTATTTTATGAATCTCCTATAGTATCGAGATAAACCCAAGAAACTTATGACATCCCTCTGCTTCTTAGGAGTAGTGACCCTCTTTATGATAGAAATTTTATTTGGGTCCACTTGCAGTCCTTCCTAGGATATTGAGTGACCTAGAGGAGTCCCTGCAGTCATCAAGAACTCACACTTCTCAGGACTAAGGGAAAAGTTCATTTCAATGCTTTTCTTTAATACTTTTCCCAAGTTAGAGAAAGCCTCCAAGAAATCACACCCATAGGGGATGAATTCATCCATATAAATTTCCACAGATTCATGGACTAGCTCTGCAAAGATGCTCAGGACTACCCTCTGAAAATTGGCAGGGGAATTGCATAATCCAAAAGGAAGGACCTTGTAAAAAAAGGTACCCCAAGGATAGGTGAAGGTGGTTTTATCTTTCTCCTCTGGGATGATCTGGATCTGATTGTAACCACTAAATCCATCTAGGAAAGAGAGGAACTTCTTTCCTTCCATAACATCTAATACTTGGTCAATGAAAGGTAGAGGGAAATGGTCCTTTTTGTGGCTTTGTTTAGCTCTCTGTAGTCCACACAGATCCTCCAATTCCCATTTTTCTTTGGAACTAGAACTAAAGGAGACACCCACTCACTATCTAAGATGGGGTAAATTAACCCTGTATCCAATAACTTCTGCAATTCTTCTTTGACTATATCCTTGAGGGTTGGGTTCATTCTCCTCTAAGGTTCGCGCACTCGCTTGCAGCCTTCCTTGAAGTAAATATGGTGAGTACACACCAAAGGATGCACTCCCTTCATTTCCTTATAACTCCAGGCAAAGGCATCCAAATGGTTTCTTAGCATGTCACATAACTCCTCCTCCTGATGTGCAGAGATTCTTTCTGGACCAAATTCTATCATCTTGACATGACTAGGGCTTGAGTTAGATAGGCATAAATCAGTCCAAGCGTTATCTTGAACTTTCTTCACTAACTCCTCAAGAGACATGGTGTTGGGGGGTTGATTCTGGAGGATTTTCTCAAGCAGGTCATCTTCATCAGGTTGCCCCCTCCTATAGTAGCATCTAGGGTACATATTGGGGAAGATTAGACTTCATCTTTATCCTCCTCTTCTAACCATAAAGGTAAGTCATCCTCCAAAGATGTTTGAGCAGGAGGGCACAAGACCAATTGTTTGGACAAATGCCTGTTTTTAATGGTCATATTTCCAACCTTGCAACTTATGTAAGCATCAACAGTGGCTAACCATGGCATTCCAAGGATGAGAGGATAAGCATTGAACTTGTTCTTAGTTTGGAGAACTCAGAAGTCAGCAGGGTATTCCTAGGAATCAATGGAGACCATCACATCCTCAACAACTCCCTTGGGAGCTACTAGGGACCTATCTGAAGTTGCAAGACTGTTGTGATCTTCCTTAATGATCCTTGGAGATTCGGTTCAATCATAGTCTCCTTAGTCATCACATTGATGGTATCCCCAAGATCGATCAAGGTATGGGGTACAATGATACTATCGATGTGCACATCTACCACAGAACTTCCAGGATCTAGATACTTCGGGAAAATCACCTGCCCCAACATTAAGTCAGACAATTGTCTAATAAAATTAATGGTAGGGGTGTCTTTCTTTCACCTCCCAGGATGTTTGATGCATTTCTCCTTGATTAACTTGTTGTATATGGAGGCATTCTTGATAGATTGAGGAGTGGGATTTTAACACACAAGTTTTTCAATTCACCCAGAAGTTCAGTCTCTTCTAGTGTGTGCTGGATAGGATGGATTAATCCCTCAACAAAAGGAGGTGGATTGGCTTAAGGAACGTTCTCCTCCTTTTCCTCTTCAAGCTCCTCACGTGGAGATGGAGGCTGATTATCTAGAAGCACTCTTCTAGACCTGAGGTTGATTTCTTGATTTTCCAAAACATAGGTAGGGTAAGATGTTACCCCTTTGTAGACCTAATTTTCATGTATGTTGTTCGGGTTTAGACTTGGTTGAGTAGGAACCTGTGGTTTCTTAGGTCGAGCAGGGTGAAGGAGTTCTGGTTGAGATGGAGGTGGAGGAAATAAGGCTATAGATTGGTTGTATGGGGGCTTCACACGTAGGATGGTGCATTCCACTGAGGTTGTGGAGGCATATATGGCTGAAATGATTGATTAGCGGGTTGGGAATGGTATTGAGGTGAAAAATACCAGGGAGAAGGTGTGGACCATGAAGGATGAATAGGAGGGCACCAAGGGGGAATCAATGCATTTTAGTTAGGGTTGTAATATGAATAGAATTCCCCTTCCATGCCTTGCTAGTATGGTCGAGGTCCTTGAGGCCTTCTTTGGTTGATATATCAGAGTTGTTCAGTCACCCCTTCAGTTCCTTGATACATAGCTTTCAATCTAGGCAGAGAAGGGCACTTGTCTGTGGAGTGGTTATCCTCATAGACCAAGCCGATCTCTATAAGATTCATTGGACATTCATTTCTAGGGCGTCTTCTGGTGCATCAAGGGTATAAGACAAGTAAGGCTCTTTCTTCTTCCTCCTACTTCCTCTTGATCTGCATGGTGTCCATTTGAAGAGCAAGGGTATGCATCATTTCACTCTTGAAGTCTTCCAACATGTTCCTAATTTCACTTTTTATGGATGTATTGAAGGAGGATGAATTGGCCAAAACTTGACTAGCCCTACCCTTCTTTCCGGCTGCCCTAGATTTATTTTTGAAAACTGTCTTGATATCATCATAGGGTAACTGATAAATTTCCACTCCTGACATCATGTTTAGGGTTTCTAGGAGATCTTTCCCGATCCCTCTAAGAAGGACTAGCTTAAGTGATTCAGGATCGAGGGTGCATCTGGCCCTTTTGTAGATGAGTTGGAACCTTTCCTCATAATCTTCCAAAGACTCATGATGTCCCAAGGTCATTCTAAAAATTTCCTCTTTGGTATCTTTGTACCTACAATAATCCTTATACTTATTGTTGAAGGCTTATTGAATTTGAGCCTAGGTGGTGATGTTGTCCCTAGGTAAACCCATGAACCAATGCAAGGTTGTCTCTTTGAGGGTGGATGGAAACAATTTCAACTTCTGGTCATCAAAGGTATAATCATATGTTTTTCATATGACATCAAACTCAAACAAAAAGGTATTCGGGCCATTTGACGTTAAGCCATGGAAATGAGAAAGGGAAAAGGGGCTCATGTTTTTCATCCTAGCATCTTAATTAGTTTTTTTGATGAGAAAATCACCCTCATCTCTATTTTTAGTTCCTTCTCTGTTTTCGATCCCATTTGTATTTTCAGCTATGGTCTAAGTTAGTGGAATGGTCTCTTCTTCTTCTTCCCCAATAGGGTCCTCAAAGATCTATGGTTATTCACGTAATGAGTCCTCTAGCTCACAGCTACCAAAGAAGAGGGAAGGTTGGTGGTTAGATGAGGTGGGGGTATTTGGAAAAAAAATTCCTAAGTTGTCTTTTTTTTTCAAGTTTTTTTTTTTAAATTATTTGCAGAATGGAAAGAAATTAAAGATTGAAACTACTTGCTTAATGGAATTACTTATAGAATTGGAAAAAAAAAAATGTTGCAACTATTAGTTGAATGGAAAAAAGAAGGAAAGAAGAAATCACATCTACTTAGACACCTCCCCGACAACAACGCCAAAATGTGATGAGCTCCAGTATTGTAGCAAGAATGTTCCAACTCCTAGGGCTACCAACTTTACTTCATCAACCTAGGGTTCATACAAACTTGGAGGTGACAGTGTTGTATGCACAGTAGATGAAATGGTCTACTCTTGTCACTTTTCAACTGGGGCGATAGAATACTAGGGTTTTTCAAACCAGTCTTCTATTGACTAGAAGTAGTCTGACTACCAAATAGCAAAGGAAAAATTACTCATAATGCAAAGAGGAAATGTTGCCTACTCTAGGAAATGAAAGTGTTGAATTGGAAGGTGCTATAAAGTGACATGAATCACCTAAAAACTATTGTGATTGGTGCATGCATGTGCTAATGAGAAATTGCAGAAAAAGCCTTTTTGATTTTCAGTTTTACGAATGCAAATGATTATTTAACCAATTTGTTCTTTGGCAGGGGATACAGGTATGGGGAAATAGTTTGGAATGGTGTCGAGGGTATGGAAGCCAATTGGAGGCCTAACCTAAGATCATATGACTATTTCTGCTCATTTCGGGCTTAAAACAAGTTGCTACAGGATGTCCTAGTTCTACTACAGGATGCCTTGTTTTACTATAGGAAATAGGTCAAAAGCTTATAGGGAGGTATGAAAGGTAGGATGACGTGTGGGAAAGGTTTCTGATGGGGAACCAAGGCACATAGGAGGTGCACACTACCCAAGGCTCAATCCAAGGCTTCAAGATGGTTGGACTTGGTCAAGGAAAATGTCCACTTTGCTACAAAACATAAATTCATATTAGGGTTTGGTGGGCTTTGGAAGCGTAGGTGGAGAAGACTTGGATGAGGCTAGCAAGTTGAGGTCTCCCTGTAGATCAGAAACTCCAGCAACACCATACATTATTTTCTTCATTTATGCACAACTTCAGTTATATATGGAAAAGATGAGTTGAATTTAGGAAAAACAAAGTTATTACTATCTAATGGCTAAGTTTATGAATAGAAGTGCTTCTAAACCATAGAAATCTCAAGAGACCAAAATAACAATTGCAAGTACTTCTAATAAATTTAGAAACAATTATCTATGCATCAAGAAACCCTAGGTTATGCAATGATCAAAAAATAAATCTATTTTTGGGCTATGTGAATGGAACCCTCAAACCATGACCCCATAAGGGATATAAGGCAAAGGCCACTAACACAAGATTTTTTGAAGTGTTTCTGTCACTATTGTACCATTGATCTATTTATCCACTAATGAAAGGAAACTATGTAATCATCCAAATACTTGCAGATTAAACAAAACCAAAATCACTTCAGCAACTAACTATGAATGAAATCTAAGCATACATGTACAGAAATAGGTACCTCTGGTGCTAGGTTTGGGCCCTAACCTAAGAAATTCATCCCTCTGAGTCAACTCAGTGTTGAATCAAGGGGATTATTTTCATTTTTAACAAAATGTTAAAAATACATAAGATTTATCAGTCACAATGTCTTAGCTCGAAAATTCCTCTTGGCTACAACTAAAAAATTTAAATCCTAATGAGTCCCTAGGCCTTCTTATTTATACAACTAAATCTACCAACAACTTCCTTAAATTTAGGGAGGCTTAGCTCCCAACTCGAGATCAACTTGTCTTCAACTATCACTAGCTTGGCTACCAATGACCTTGGTGGGCTTGCCTATTTTTAACTCCAAGCTCATGAGACCTGGTGGAGGAATCTTTGAGTGATTGAGTATTTAAGGAGGTACATTCAATCTCCTAAAATCCCTCTTTCTTGTTTATTTCGAGTTCCTCCACTTAAATTAGCCAAAATTGCTCCAAATCCTGCGATTAATGCACATTAGGCCACATGACATAACATTTCTTACCCTTCTCACTAAGAAAAATATAATAAAATATCTAAAGAAATGTGAGAAAAGTTTATTTTAATAAGTTGGAGAGTGGAATTAAGGTCCATATAATTTACCTATTGATGAGCCTCATCAATTATCTTGAAAGGGATTGTATATATCAGTATGAAGTATATTAAATAAGATGTTATGGTGAATAATTAAATTAAATAATAATAATTGATGATGATGATTAACATCCACTAAGACCAATGCGGTCTATCCAACCTCAAGAAAAGAAAAAGAATCTAATTGTGATTCTTCAAAATCTTGTTTCTATTATCAAAAAGAAGGGGAAGAAGTGCTCCAAAATCGTTGTAGTTGGGTTGACTTAATAAGTCAAGCAGATTGGAAGTGTGGCAGATGTTAGGGAATTGGGAGCATATGTGAGTAAGATTCGGGCAGTCTAAAAGGAAGTGTTTTTCATCTTCCACCCTCTTAGTATCTCAAATCTGACAGATTATGCCGTCCCAAGAAGTCTTGGGAGTAGACCACCACCCAGTTTCACTTCGAAGGTCATGAGAATTAGTTCTTATCCTAGTGATGTTCATTTTTTTCTTAGTGTTGATCAACACAAAGAGATAACTTTGGTTATCAAGGGTGGGGTTGATCTCCTCCATATAGTATCTTAGATTCCTTTTACCCTCCAGCTCCTTATCATCCCACAACTTGTCCTTAAAATTGGAGGTAATAGTATCTTTAACACTATACTTGCTTTCCATGATGATCTCCTCCTTAATCCCCCAATGGTTGGGCAAAGAGTGGGCATCCTTATGCCACCTACGCTTGAGGTGAAGGTGGGGCTTTTGACAAAAGTTAGAAGAAATTTTTGGGAGCCTCTTGGATTCCATGTTGTAAACCTTCTTCTTATACATCAGATAACTAAACATAGTCATACTTTCAATGGGGGATAGGCCATCTTCGATCAAGAGGATATGATAGGGAGTATTTCCCTTAATCTTGAGGTTGTAAATTATAAATTTCGTTTGAATCATAGCAATATTTGTCCATGACCCTTTGGATAAACTGCAACCCCGAAATTCACATCTGTATAAGACAATAGGAGTGATGAGAGTCTCAAAGAGGAACCTTTTTTACTCCAAATGCAAAGATCGACCACCTTACTATTGTTTTCAAGCTCATAATAAGATTTCCATCCTTCAATAATCCTTTTCTCAATGCTATAATTCCAGTTGAGCTGATAAGGAAAGTCAATACCCAAATATTTATAAGAAGAAACCTGCTCTAAGCAATGGTTATCATAGAAAAAACTACCAAGCTGGAAAGTGGAATTAAGGTCCATATAATTTACCTATTGATGTGCCTCATCAATTATCTTTAAAGGGATTGTATATATAAGTATGATGTATATTAAATAAGATGTTATGGTGAATAATTAAACTAAATAATAATAATTGATGATGATGATTAACATCCACCAAGACCAATGCGGTCTATATGACCTCAAGAAAAGAAAAAGAATATAATTGTGATTCTTCAAAATATTGTTTCTATTATTAAAAATAAGGGAAAGAAGTGCTTCAAAATCATTGTAGTTGGGTTGACTTAATAAATCAAGAAGATTGGAAGTGTGGCAGATGTTAGGGAATTGAGAGCATATGTGAGTAAGAGTTGGGCAGTCTAAACGGATGTGTTTTTCATATTCCACCCTCTTAGTATCGCCAATCTGACACTTTATGTTGTCCTAGGAAGTCTTGGGAGTAGACCACCACCTAGTTTCACTTCGAAGCTCGTGAGAATTAGTTCTTATCCTAGTGATGTTCATTTTTTTCTTAGTGTTGATCAACACAAAGAGATAATTCTACTTATCAAGGGTGGGGTTGATCTCCTCCATATAGTATCTTAGATTCCTTTTACCCTCCAGCTCCTTATCATCCCACAACTTGTCCTTTAAATTGGAGGTAATAGTATCTTTGGCACTATTGATGAGCCCTAGAAATGGGTAATTATATGGGCTCATTCTGCCTCTTATTTCAACTTAATCCACCATTCTCATTAGTTTAATGCATGTTTTTTAATGTATTTATGCTAATAGATTGAATTGGGTTAGTCACTTTGCCATGTAGTCTAATGAGTGTTTTATGCAGATTTTTTGGACAATTTTGGACAAAGACAAGGAATTTATGAGAAAATGGCAGCCAATCTCAAGGAAAACAGGGAAGAGGAATTTTAGGGGGGATGTATCCTTCATTAATGACACCTTTCCTCGAATCCTCCATCAACAACTTGGAGCACAAAGGCCCACATTGATGATTCCAAGGGGCAGCCGAGCAAGTCAAGTAGGACTACTATTTATCTTCAGTTCTGGGAAGAAGAGTTACTTGATTTTAGGAGGATTGTTGGAAGTCCCCATTTGTATAAATAAGAAGGCTTTGAGACTTAGTAGGTTACCCAGTTCTTAGTATATTTTCGCACTTTTGTGCAGCACATTGTTAAGCTTATTTTCGAGTTCTTTTTTAGAACAGTTTATGTGATGTAACTGCTATTTTTTGATAAATGAAGATGAAACAGTTTTTGAGCCAACACTGATCTCTTTTAGAGGGTTGAAGCTCTTGGGTTAGGGCCCAACCCAAGTTTCCTAGCACCTCCTTTGTGTATTTATATGTTTTCTTGCTTCCATTCATGAGTTAATTTATGTTGCATAGATTCATTTTGCTTTGTTAGAATAGGTTGCTTTTGATGGTTAGCATAGTTGTTTTTGTTTCAGTTGCTCAAGTAGGTTGCTACAGTGAAAAAATAAGATTCAAAAAGGCCACAACAGGCCCTGATCTCCTCTCTCCCTTCTTGGGACTATGATTTGAGGTCAAGGCACTGCTGCTGCCACTAGAAACACAGGTTTTGCCCTTCCATGCAACTGCTAGTGTGATAACCTAATTTGAAAAGTTGATATTAGTTCAGATTCACTTGCTTAGATCATTTTCTATTATTTTACCATAGTTCTCCACATGCTTTTCTGTTCATAAGTGTTTGTTCAGCATTTTCTGTTTGTAGGTCAGAAATTAGGTCAAGATAGAAAAAGCTCTATTTTCATGGTATAGTAGTTCTTCCTTTGATCAATTTTTGTGCAGATCTATTGTAGGACCTTCTATCTCACCATCCATCCATGCAACAACCATCACCAGCTCACTCCTCATAGATTTCCCAGGTCATTCGCAATATTTCGCCAATATGCCCTAATTTCTCTGTTTTTCCATAAAGTTGTTTTCTTGCCATTTGAACAAATCCAACCATCATGTTCATCCTTGATCTTATTTGACAAGTTCTAGACACCTCAACACCTTCATCCAGCCTTCAGTTCCCTTTTCCCATCATTTTTCCACTTTCAAAACTCCAAAAATAACTCCCAGCCTCCTCCTGTATAACCTCCTATAGATCCCCGGCAGCCTCCTGTAGAATTTCTTGTGAGTGATCTTTCGAATTATGATCACAATGGAAGTCTTCAGAAGGGTACTTGGGTCTTCTTAGGACCTCTCCAAACCTTCCTCCACCTCTACAAAATCCAACTCCATCTTCCTTTGCCACCGAACCTCTACATAGCCATAGCCAGATAAATCACAAGCATAATAATTTCACATAAAAATACTCAAAAATACAAAATGATGTTTCCTTCTCATCTCTTTTCAGAAGTAGCTTGAATAAATGAAATTTATCTTTTCAGTAGTCAATGGCACTCATTTCATTAGTTTCCATCTCTTTTCTTGAAAAAGTAGGGTTAGTAGGTAAATTAGGGTTTGCGTTACATTTCAGTTTTCCTTCTCTTTCTGCAAGTAGAATAGCCTCTGTAGAGTTATCTTTCTTCCATCATAGTTAAAAGCTTCTTCTAAGAACTCATAGAAGTTGGCTTAATCTCCTAGTGAACTTGTGCCAGCTGATCAAGTGACAGCTTGCAGAAAGAGCTAGTACTTCTGCATACAGTGTCGTCGCTTCCAAGTTTGTTACGAACTACCGGATTGATAAAAGTAAAGTAGGGAGCCCCAAGAGTTGCATCATTATTGCTGCAATACCGATGCTCACCATCTTTTTGGTGCCATTTCTGGGGAAGCGTTAGAGTATTTTGTGATTACTACTTTTCTTCTATTTTCTACTGTAACATTCTGCTAAGTAGTTTATTTCAACAAAAGTAGAGTAGTTGTTTCATTTCAATTCTGAAATTTCATTTTAGCAAGCATAGATTAGGCATTCCCTGCTTTCATTTCAATTTTGAAATTTCATTTCAGGAAAATAGATCAGTCATTTCCTGCTTTCATTACAATTCTACAATTTCCATTTCAACAAAATAGATTAGTCATTTCCTTGCTTTCATTTCAATTCTGCAATTTCATCTCAGCAAGTTCATTTTAGTTAGTTGTACTTTTTTGTTTAATCCATTTCAGTTTTGCAGGTACAAGCACAGAAAAAAACAAAAATAACCCAAAAAGAGATTTCCTTTCATGCCTCGTAGGAACAGAGACAATTCAGGAAAATTCCTACCCAACACCCCCACCACATCACTAAGTCATCCTTCTCTCTTCTTTGGTGGCAGTGATCCAGAAGAACCTATAAGTGAACCTCCAAAGATATACGAAGATCCTATAACAGAAGAAGAGCAAGAAACCATTCCTCCGGAGACTATGGTTGAAAACAGAAACGTTAGAGGAAATGGGGAAAGAATAGAGGGTGCCTTTCCTATCCGAGAGACCAATGGGGACACAAAAATGAAAAACATAAGTCCTTCAACCTTACCTCACTTCCATGGATTGACTACTGGTGAGCTCCAGTATTGCAGAAATGATGCTACAACTACTAGGACTCCCTACTTTACTTTTATTAACCCGGTAGTTGGTAACAAACTTGGAAGCGACGGTGCTATATGCACAAGTACTAGCTCTTACTGCAGGTTGTCACTTGATCAGCTGGCACAAGTTTTCTAGGAGCTTAAGCCAAATTTTATGAGTTCTCAGAAGAAGCTTTTAACTGTGATGGATGAAAGCTAAAGCAAAATAGGCTAGTCTACTTGCAGAAAGAAGATGAAAGCTAAAAGGAAATGCAAACCCTAGCAAACCCTAGTTTTACCGACTAACCCTACTTGTGCAAGAAAAGAGATGTAAAACTACTGAAATGGATGCCATGGAATATTACAGAGGTAAAATGCATGTGTTTAAGCTACTTCTGAAGGAAAATATGGAAAAATCATCTTTTTGTATTTTTGAGCAATTTTATGCAGAATTATTATGCATGTGTTTTAACTATGTTTTACTGTGCAGAGGTTTATTGGTAACAAGAAATGGAGTGAGTGTTTACAGGGGGTTAGGAAGGTGTGGAGAGGACCTAAGGGGTCCCTAGCACCCTTCTGGAGGTTTCCACCGTGCTCAAATCTCGAAAAATCGCTCGCATTATCTTCTACAGGAGGCTACAGGGGATCTACAGGAAGTTCTACAGGAACATGCCGAAAGTGGTTTTTAGAGGATTTCTGGTGGAAAAATGGTGGGAAAGTGGAAATGACAGATGGATAAGGATGTTAAGAGGTGTAGGACCTGGTAAATGAAGCTCAGGAGTGATGAACATGGTTGGATTTGTCCAAGGATAAAGAAAGCAATGTTGCACATAAATGTAGAAATTAGGGCAAGTTGGGAAAGTGTGGCGAATGAAGGAAAGAAATCTTGAGTGAGGGACTAGAGCAGGTTGTATGATGGAGTAAGGGTAGGTAGGGATGTCTTATAGGTGTTCTGCACACTACTTTCCAAAACTGATCCAAACAAAGAGTAAAAAAATAGAGAATTATCTATTTTGACCTAATCTGCCCTTAAAAACTAGAAATATGATGAACAAAAGTTTATAGACAGAAAATCATGCAAGCGAGCTATGGAAATTGAGCAAGAATAGATCTGAACATGAAAACACAACTGATATCAACTTTTCCAATTCAAAATCTAACACTAGCAATTGCATTGGAAGGCAAAAACAGTGTTTTTGTGGCAGCAAGTGTGCCTTGGTCTCAATTCATGGTCCCAAGGAGGGAGAAATGAGATCAAGGATTGCATGGTAGCATTTTTGTGGATGTTTTATGTTACCAAACTGTCAAATCATCCTGAAGCATGAACAACTATCTTAATAATCAAAAACAACCTAAGTAATAAAGCAAGATTTTAACCTAGATAACAGAAATTATTCTATGAATGCAATAAGAACACATAAAAGTACACAAAGGAGGTACTAGGCACTTGGGTTGGGCCCAACCCCAAGAGCTACAGCCTCCTAAGAAATCTCAGAGCTGGTGCAAAGCTAGATTCATCTTCATTGATCAAAAAATAATAGTTACATTCTGTTAGACTCCGTCTTGTCAGCTCGCGCAGTCGAATTCACCAAGTTGCAGAGGATGGTTCTCATTGCCAAAGTTCAATATTAATTATCCCTGCAAGCAGACAAAGAAAAAGCCCTCATTCAAAATCAGCAAATTTAAAGAGGGAATTAGAAAACAGAGTTTGTAATAATGTGTTGGAGCATAATTGGCAAAGAATATTGCAAAGAGGATTTCATCAAATAGTGGCGGTGCACTCATCATTGATTATGGAAAAATATGGAAGGCGTCCACTTCTAATGATTGCTGCAGGAGGAATGTGCATAAACTGATTTATTATTGGATCATTTTACATACATGGACATTTTGATGGGTCTTCTCTTCTACTACTTGCAAGAAAATTATCATTAATTGGTCTTTTGGATTATATTGCAACATTTTCAATGGGCATGGGTGGAATTCCATGGGTCATGATATCTGAGATATTTCCTTTGAATATGAAGCGTATTGCTGGCAGTCTGGTGTCTCTCACAGCTTGGTTTGGTTCATGGATTGTCACCCTCACTTTTAATTCTCTCTTTTCTTGGAGTTCTACAGCTTCCTTCTTTATATTTTGCATATGGCTTTTCTGAGGTTCATATCATCGCACTCTGTGGCATCCAAGGATCGTATATAATCTCTGTACCTGTGGCTTGCATCTATGATTATAATGGTTCGATTTGTTTTGAAGTTCATATGGTTTGAGGCTTGTATGATTCGTATGGTTCAACCCTGAGCCCCTCTGTGATAGGTATATCTATATATATATATATATATATATATATATATATATATATATATATATATATATGCGTCGTATCAACGCAAAGGCTCGCTTGCATCAGTTACTTGTTGATTCTGAAGTCGAGCTAGAAACATCTCATCTCTGCTCTTAATAAGGCCGGCCAGAGAAGCAAACGGTGTCACAGTCTCCACAGTGTCTCGGCATCTCAGGTTACTTGCTCTCTGTGGATGGTCTCATTATATATGGGTCTCAGTGTTTCGCATTTAGCTCAGTGAAACATCATCTATGGCTCTCGCATCTTACTATATCATGGCATCTATGGTACTCTCATTACTCTGTATCATGGCTCTCACTTTCCATTGTCTCTTGGCATTTCAATGGTATGATCACGGCCACAGTATATTGGCTCAAAGTCTCAACTCTGGTATTCATATGGTCTTGATGGGCAGTCTCTCGATTGGGCGTATACTCTCTGCAATTTCATACACAATATGTTGTCTCTGCGTTATGGTCACAGTGATATGTATGGAGGTCTCAACGCTGTTCTGCGATGGGAGTATTGTTTCTACAGATCTATGCTAGCAGCTACATTCATATATAGAATAATGTCTATGGTCAACGGTACTTATATGATTGGCACAAGCACTCTCCTGAAATCCCTATAGTCTCAACGTCACTCTTATATCGACTTGTTTCAGCACTAGATGAGTCTCGGCTCTGTCATATAAACTGTATGTATGACAGACTCTCGGCTCTGTCATATATACAATACTGCTATCAAATCTTTGCAAAATACATTAGATTATGAAGATCCAGAATTGATGGCTGTTATGGCAGCTAGTTTGAAGGACTCTTCTACCTTAGGTGGTGGAAGTTTCATAATCCATTTATAGCTCAATCAATGCAATTGTTGGGACAAGGGTCCGAATTGTTGCCTCCTATTGCAGCTAATATGGAAGATTCTCTGCCAACGACAGTCACCTCTGGGAAAATGGTCGATGCTCGTTCTGGTCAGACAAAATACCTAAATGCATGCGAATTATAGTTGTAAATTTCATAAGCATTGAGTCATATGAGTCAATTGTTGGGTGATATTGAGAAACACTCACTTCTGACACTCGAGTCATGGGAGAAGATGGAGCAGCGCCCCTTCTCTGCACAGCTCGAAGCCAAGAAGTTCACTTTCAATGTGATGGCAAAACAGATGATGAGCTTCAATCATGGGGAGACTAAGACAGATGATCTCATGAAGGATTATTTCACATTCATGAAGGGTGCCACCTCTGTGCCTATAAATCCTCCCTGGACTAGTTACAGGAAAGCGTTGAAGTCTAAGAGCAAAGATACTGGACTTTGTGAAAAAGACCATGGACGAGAGAAAAAGACATCTAGACATACACTACGACGACCTCCTCAGCATTGTCATGGATGACGGAAGGCTTTCAACTGAACAAATACTATATCTCATTCTCAACATCCTCTTTGTTGGCCATGAAACTTCTGCAGTGGGCAGTTATCCGAGCACCATCGGCGGAATTCTGGAACAGTACTACCAGAATATGGCCAATTGATATGATAACAATTTGCAGCAACATCTCGGCTCCACAGAAATCGTGCGCTTCAACTAGCGACTAGCCTCATTACCCCGTAGAGGATTTTGTTCCATGATTTCCGCCAGCGATTGTTGGGATCCTTTGGAGATTTTGTGGGATTACGGGCGATGTGGTGGATTTTGAGCTATTGTTGATGCTACCATATTGCATGTGATTGGACGTGTTGGAGTTCGATGAGTGGCATATTATAACTCTGGCTTGGTCATCTTTGGTGTCGTTTTTCTAATTTTGGATATGGTTATTCATCGGACGTGTAAAAATCTGTAAATACCCTTTTGATCCATGGACCAAGTGCGTCCATAGGGGAGAGAATAAAAGTCAAAAGCCAAATTTAAATACAGATAACTATCCCAGCACAGAAACCGAATTGGTTGGTCTATTTTGGGTCTTCAGTTGCAGTTCAGAAAATTCAGCTACAGGTTCTGCCAATTCATTTGTTATCAACGAACAAATTGTAACGTTGTTCCTTTAGAGCAGACTTTTTCCTATTTTTAAGATTTTAAGTGAAACTGCCCCCTATTTTCATCGATTTGTTTTCCCCATCTCTGAGTTATATTTAATATATTGTAAATCAAAAGAGGAGAGAGTTCTGAGAGAGAGAATTCGGAGCGCTAGTGGAGAAAAACAGAGCTTCTATTTTACAGTTTTGACAGAGATTTTAATAAAAAATGCAGCTCTGACCCCTGAGATTCCTGTGGTATGAAATTTAACATTTGTGTCATTCTTTGTTTCATATGTAGCCTGTTATGTGTTCATTTCATTTCATGATCGTTTCCAATTGAACAAATGAAGTTTTAAGGTAGAATCCATAATTTGTATGCTCTGCCTTTAAGTTTGTTCATATTTCATGTTTTCTTCTGTTTGACAAGGATTCATCTTCTATGCCCTTGTCAACTCCTCAGCAGTCTTGTCGTTCCATTTAATCTCAATTTGATGTTAAAATTTCTTGCCTACCTTGCCTCAGGAGATAATCTGTGTTTTTGATTATATTTCTCTGTTCAAAGTTGTTTCTTTGCTCCATGCAGCCTAGAAAACCCCATCATCCATTAAAACCCCTTTTCCTATCAATTTACTAGCCTAAAATCAGTATTAGATTTGAGTCATCTCAGCCCCTTTGAAAACCTTTGCCGAGATAGACCCGGAGAGAGCCCTCTCCTATCCTCGTAGGGCTAGCTACGAGGCTGAGCGTGGTATGATGTTGCCTCGAGTTTTGCCTTCCTCAGCCTGAGGAAAACTCGAGCGCTAATACATCCCAAAAACTATCTACAAGAAGAAGCTCGAAAATGTGTTGATACAAGGCTACACTAAAGTGCGAAAATAGACTAAAAAATGACTAAACTACTGAGGCTTGAAGCCTTCCTACTTATGCAAATGAGGACCCCCAAAGTCCTCCTTAACTTTAAGAGCTTCGCTGCCCAAAACTGAGGATTTGTAGGATGGGTGTCTCCTACACTAAAATGTCCAAAAATATGCAATAAGCACGTATTAGACCTTGTGGTAAAGTGACTATTCCCATTCACACAATTAACATAAATATATTCAAAAGCATGCATAAAACTATGGAGAATGGTGGATTAAATTAGAATAATAGGCAAAATGAGCCCATATAGTTACCCATTTCCAGGGCTCATCATCACCCCCTTGCTGAATGTGTTGCTCATCCTCTGAGCAACTAATCCAGTTCATCATCTTTGATCACTTTGACTGCCTCTCTGACATCCCAGGCCTCTGAGATGATGTCCTCTTTTCTATCATGAAATCCTGCCTTTCTATCTACTTCCTCCCATTGTCTTTGCTCCTCTTCTTCCTTGACCCCTTATAACAGCCCTAGCAGTAGTCGAGGGCTGAACTTAAGGCCAATCCAATTAGCTTTCAAGTTTTGCATTGATTGTTTGTATAGGGGTACTCTTCTCATAGCCTCCTTCATTCTAGTTGGGGAGTGGTGCTATCTTATTTTCAGACTATGGGAGAGTGTTTTCCATCTCCTTGTGCAAGCATGAATGCAGTTATCACCAAACAGTGTTTCCATGTCCTCAAAGTGATCAATGGCCTAAGCTTGCCTTTCAACATAGTCAGGTGTGATGTGAGGGTTGTCTGAAAGGTACCGATGGGAATATATAAGAGTTAAGGGATCTTCTGGTTCTGCCCTGATCATGAGTGGCTCATTTAGTTCCCTGGCCATAATCTTCTGAATCTTTACTCCCCTCTTTTCCTCATGGCTTAATCAAGAAGCCATGGCCATGAGTTGCAGATCTCCTAATACAGTGTTTGGGTCCCATAGATTCATGTTAGGAAGCACCAAGTTGTGTAAATAGAATTCTTCTAACTTGGCCTTATCTTCAGCTGAGCTACTATTACACAATTGCAGAAACTGATTGTAATTCTGAAATGGAGTGGTTCCCCTTTGGGCCAATGTGTTAATTTGAAATTGCAACCATTGATCTTTAAGATGTAATGCATAGGATTTAGCAGGTTGCCTACACTGTAAGGCTTCTACTGCTCAACTGGCCATGTAGGCCATTTGGGCTTCTTTTTCTTGCAATTGGTGTTTTAAAACTTGTATTTCTTTTGCTGCCTGAGACTCCTGTTCTTGCAGCAATTTTGTTAGAATCTCCACATTAGCTTGTAGCTCTCCCTCTTTCTGTTGTTTCTCAGTTTTTTCCTTTCCTGTTGGAGGTCCTTCTTGCTGCTACTACCCTCCTAAAATGGACAGCCTATCTCCCTTATGAACTTCCTGTAACTGCTTTTTCAGCAGCTCATTCTCCTCCTGTAGCTGGGCTCTTTTGCAGCTTTCTATGTGCCTCACCATGGCCAATTCCCCCCTTAATTCTTTTAGCTTATCCTCCATGTGGCCTATGTCCTCAACTCCTTTAGATTTGGCAATTTGCATCCATATGCGTGTTCTTATCCTCTCTTTCTCTAATTCGAAAAATAACGGTACAACAAATTTCTATGGGATGATTTTTCCACCCTCCAACAGATTGTAATATGAGCCTAAATTAGGCTGAGGGGTAGGTTCAGGTATTTCTTTAGCCTTGCTCTCCCCTTGTGACTGTGTGGCTACCTTCTCCTCCAATTTCTCAGTCTCTTTTAACGTGGCTAGAGTTTCCTGTAGAGATGTTCCAGCTTCCTGTAGAACTGCCCTTGAGTCCATCAACATAATTCTCTCTTTCCATGTGGAGGTTTTTGGGCTTCCTCTTTCATAGGTGATAAATATCCTGGAAGGAGACTCTTCCTTATTTTAAGTGGGTGAGTCCTCAATGCCAATTGGTTTCTTGGATGGTGGCTGAGGTTTGCCCACTTTGATCCTTGTGCTTTTTCTGGCTTTAAAGTACATGGAGGTATCCCTTTTTCATTTTCCCTCTTGTTTTGTAGGTGTGCTTAATGCAACAAGCACAGTTGCTGCCTCTCTTGCCAACATTTCAGGGGATTTCTCTTTCTGCTGTTCTTTTTCTTCATTTCCTGTAGAAATATCTATGCCCCCTGTTTCTGCTTGTGTCCCTGATATCTCAAGGTGTGTCTCTTCTTTCTCTTACTGGGTGCCTACCTTGGCTGTGGCAGCCTTCTTTTGGGCTTTCTTGGCCTTTTCTTTCCAATATTTGTCCTTTTTCCCTTCTCTGTTTTTACTATTTTCTCCTTTCCTATATTAGATTTAGTAGTCTTGTCAAATTCCTCTTTTTCCTTTTGTTCTTCCTCTGTTTTGCCCTCTTCTTGAATGTCCTATGCTCCCTCATCAATGTTCTTCTCAATTTCTTCAGTTTTCTCCCCCTCATCACTGCTAGATGGGCTGATGTTCTCAGCCAAAGTTCTGATGTTATCATCCCTGGACATATTTCTGAAGATTTCCCAAGCTATGGGGATAGTATAGGTGTGTAAAGCATCTTCCACCAATAGTTTGATGAGTCCATGGTGGGCTAACTGATCTGGGACTCCTGCATTTAGCTTTGTACCACATTCAATTAAAGACTGAAGGAGGAAATATGGGATGCTCAGTTTCTTAGCTGGAGGCAAGTCCATCCCATACCTCAATTCATGTAGCAACCTGAAATGATAACCATAAATGATGCTAAACCTCCCTTCACATGTGATATACTTCATTATTTGATAACTGACTTCACTCCAGAGAGGAGGCAAGCTTGTCCTCCTGACCCTGTTTTTGTCTTCTACAGGATGCTCCTCAGGCAGAAAAAATGTTTTCTTAGCCACTTGTCCCAATGATTTCTCCTCTTTGCTCCAAGGGAGCCCCAATGGTAAACCGGTAATTCTACTGATGAAATCAGGGGTAAGTTCTAGGGTCAAACCCCTAAAACTAACTGTGGCATGTGTCTTCGAATGTGGTCTTAGGGACATCAAAAACTCTTCAGTCACCTCCTCATCATAACCCTAAATTCTGTCAAAGAAGGATATCCAATTTTCCCTGGTGAAAAGGTCCACCACCTCAGGGTGCTCATACAATTTGCTAGAGTTTAAGGGTTCTTTCCTCATGAATCCTCCTGGCATGGTGTTGAGTTTGTGTTTTAACTAGAAAAGAAAATGATTAGGTGGGAAAAAAAACACAGTCAATCACTGAAACAGAGGATAGCTGAATTCAGTTTTTTCTGAGATCAAAGATGGAATTTTTCATGTGCTCCTTACAATATGAAATGGCAATAGTTTCCCTATTTTAAAACTGCTCTCACCCAGAATTTGATTATATGTTTATGAAAATATATTTTTTTTTTAACAGAACAGAGCATAAGAACACGGGTTCTTTTCTCAGCACATAGATAGATATGTAAAATCAGTTTTCATTTTTCACACACACACAAGCTGGCCTCTACTACTGTATGTATCTTCCTTAAAGGAGAATTTAAAAAGATGGTGAGGAGATTTCGAATGCAGAGAAAAAAACTGGGTAAACTCAGTGAAATATGCAGGAAGACTTTCACTTTTTTTTCTCAATGCACGGCCATAATTTTACTCTCATTTTTCAATCTAATGTCGTGTTCAATTCACCACTTTACACAAAAAAAATCATGCACAGAGAATTTTTCCTGAGCCTACCTCGTTTTGAGCTTGAAATTCGACGAAAATCCTAGGTTTTCTTTCTGCAGAGTTTTTCTCTGCCTTTCCTGTAGAAGTCACCCGGCTCCTGTAGAATGAAACTGTGCTTCCTGTAGAGTCCGATAGGTGGGAGATTTTCAAAAAAGTGGGTGGAAATATGGGCGGAGGATGACAGGTTAGCTGCTCTGGAAGTGCTAGATGCGTACTCCAGTCGGGAACATCGTGAGTGCAAAATGAACAGGGGGTGGTGAATGTCTTAACTAAGTTGTCTTTTAACTGCGGGCGTGATTCGTGGTGAGGAGATGAGGTGGCCAGACCAGACCATTGATCCTACGTCACGGTCATAATGTTTCTGCATGCCGTCTGACCGCCATCACCTCCCTTACTCCCGTTATCCACCGCCACCACTACTAGTCCCGAATATTTCTTCCTGAATGGAAATACCACACGTTTTGGCTATGTATCTAATCGGAAGTTTTGAATTTGACAGGGCTCGTTTGGATTCCACAAGGATGTGTAACTGACCGAGGGTGGCCACTTAACTGGCCACCGATTCCATTCAATCCGAACCATTCCCATAGTTGCGCAGCCTTGAAATATGATTCATGTAATTGAGAAATAGGTTTAGGCACTTATCTATGCAGTCGCAGCCGTGTTATGCACATTTCAAATTTTTGGAACCCATTTCTTTATTGTTGTTGCTACTTGCGCTCTACATGCTCGGCCTCGGACTGTTGCTGATGTTCACATGTTCAACAAAGCTCCATGCATTTTTCATATGCCATACTTTGCTATCCCTGTCTCTAGAGTATGTCTTTCAGAGAGATCAGTTGCTACAGGAATCCTGTAGGATTTCCTGTAGCTGCTTATCCTTGTGAAATTCAAGCTAAAATGAGCAGGGCTACAACTACTGACGAGAGTCTTGGCTGACAAGGAATCACAGATGTAGGGTATCAGGTCTGGTGAGTGAAAAAACTGTTGTTTTGATTTGTCATTAAAATTATGTTTTCAGAATGAAAAAAACAGGATTTCTCTGTGTGACTGTGCAGGGACATAAAAACGAGTGTAATGGAGGTGTACAGAGATGGAAAAGGGTGACATATGGTGAGGGATGGAGGCAGGGAGGTTCATAGGCCTCATAGATAGATTTCAAAACCTCGGGTCCTCTTCTGAGATCGATTTTGGCTTGTCTGTAGCTTCTACAGGATCATCCTGTAGATGATACAGAGCTTCTTGTAGGATGTGGAATTTCGGACCAAATGAGACTAGATCTTGGGAAAGGGTAACGATGATGGAGGAATGGATTATGAGGGATGCATGCAACCTGGTCATGTCCTTTGTCTTTTTCTTGTGCGATCCTCCTAAAACCTGTAATGACCTTCCTACAACCTGCAATTTATTCAACAGAAATTAGGTTTATTTCTCTTTTTTCCTTTTGCATTTTTTTTTTCTCTTTTTTTATTTTTTTGTCTGAGATAGCTGGGGCACCTCCAAGAGGTTTTCACCCAAGGATCTTTTATCCCTTTTTTTTTTTTCTCATGGTGTAGGTGGAGTGGAGACATGGACCTCCTCCATCACCAATACTGATTTTCCAAGAGTCTCAATGAACTCCTGCTTGGAAAGGGGCTTCATGTAGATTTTCAATCTATGCCCATTGATGACCATGGGGATGGCTTCTTCATCAATGGTCTGAATAAGGACTGAACCATTTTCATTGCATGTTTCCACTATATATGGTCCAGCCATCTTGTCCTTAGCTTTCCCTTGAAATCCTTTTATCTTGAATCATATAGCAGCGCCCAATCTCCCGGCTGAAATTGCTTTTCTTTGAGGTGCCGGTCATGCCATATCTTTCTTTGATGTTGGACCTCCTCTGAGTGGAGAAGGGCCTGCATTCTCTGTTCATTTAATCCATTCAGCTAAAGCAATCTTTCCTGTTGTACATGGCTGAGATCTAGGTCCAACTGAGCTGCCAACCTCAATGTGTTATATTCAAATTCTATGGACAACAAAGCCCTCTTCCCGTAGACTAGCTCATAGGGTGTTAAACCTGTTGTAGTTTTCCAGGTAGTGTTATAGGCCTAGGTGGCCTCAACAAAGCAATCTGCCCAATATTTTCTGTTGATGCTCACTATCTTAGTCAAGATCCCTTCCAAAGCTCTGTTAGTAACTTCCGCCTGTCCATTTGCTTGCGGATGATAAGGGGTGGAAGTTCTGTGCTTAATCTTGTGATGAGTGAACAGGTCTTCAATCAGGTTAGAGGTAAACTGACTTCCTTGATCTGTGACTAATTCTCTTGGGTAGACAAACTTGTAGAATACATTTTCCCTCCAAAACTCAACTACTTTTTCTTCTTTTGCTATTGTGATTGCCTTTGTTTCCACCCACTTTGTCAGGTAATCTCTGCACACAATGATGTAGGACTTATGTTTTGAAGGAGGGTTGATAGGACCCACAAAGTCCATGCCCCACTTCTCAAATGGCTCGAAAGTCACCTGAGGCTACAAGGGCATCTCATCCTTTGGAGTAGGTTTCCTCATCCTTTGACATCTGTCACATTGGCTGATGTATGTCCTGACACCTTGATGAAGAGTGGGCCAATACTATCCTACCTGTAGAATTTTGAAGGCAGTTCTCTTTGCTGAAAAGTGGCCTCCACAAGGCCCATCATGACAGGTTAGGAGGATGTCAAAAACTTCCTCCTCCCTGACACACCACCTCAATATCTGATCTGGGCCAAGTTTAAAAAGATTGCCCCCAATCCAAGTGAATGGGGCACTTTTCCTCATGATCTTACTCTTCTCTTTTGAGGATAGGTATGGCGGAAACTGTACTGAAAACAAATAAGTTTCTATATCAACAAACCATGGAGAGACTACTGAAATATAAAATAGGTGTTCATCTAGCATTTGATCATCCACCATCCCTTCTTCACCTACAGGCAAATCTAGTCTAGACAGAAAATCAGCAACAACATTTTCCTTACTTGGCTTATCAACAATGATCAAATCAAATTGCTACAATAAAAGTAACCATCTAATGATACAAGCATTTACATCAGGTTTGTTCATCAAATACCTAATTGCAGCATGATCAATATGCACAAATGTTTGATAGCTAGTGATGTAGTGTCTGAACTTGTTTAGGGAATGGAATACAGCCAGGAGCTCTTTCTCGGTTACAGTATAGTTTAACTCTGCCTTTGACAGGTTTTTAATAACAAAATATATTACATACGGTAGCTTCTCCTAAACTTGTCCTAAGGCTGCTCCTATGGCTTTGTTCGAGGCATCTGTGTGAATGTGGAAAGTTAGGGCCCGGTTTGGACCTCTCAAGATTGGGGAAGTTATAAGCTCACCTTTCAAAGCATCCAGAGCCTCTTGGCAGTTGTCAGTCCATATGAACTCAACATCTTTTCCCAAAAGACCAAGCAATGGAGAGACTAGCTTACTAAAATCTTTAATAAATCTTCTATAATATCCCGCTAAGCCTAGAAAACTCTGAACATCTCTTACTTTTTGAGGAGGCGGGACCCTTTGGATGATAGCAATCTTGTTGGGATCCACCTATAAACCTTGCTGAGAGATTGTATGACCTAGCACAGTCCCTTCAGTCATTAGGAATTCACATTTATCAGGACTGAGGGATAGGTTCATCTCAATACACTTGGCTAAAACTTTCCTCAGGTTAGTCAGAGCTTCTTGGAAGTTAGAACCATAAGGGGTAAAGTCATCCATATAGATTTCCACTGAATCATGCACCACCTCAGTGAATATACTCAGTACTGCTCTCTAGAAAGTGGCAGGAGTGTTGCACAACCCAAAGGGAAGGACCCGGTAGGCAAAGGTACCCCATGGACAAGTGAAAGTGGTCTTATCTTGGTCTTCCAGGTTGATTTGGATCTGATTGTTCCCACTAAACCCATCTAGGAAGGAAAAGAAATTCTTCCCTACCAAGCCATCTAACACTTGATCTATGAAAGACAAAGGGAAATGGTCCTATTTTGCGGCTTTTTTAAGTTCTCGATAATCTACATAGATTCTCCACTTCCCGTTTTTCTTGGGCACCAACACCAAAGGAGAAACCCACTCACTGTCAGAGATGGGGTAGATGAATCCTGCATCCAGCAACTTTTGCAGTTCTTCTTTGACAATGTCCTTAAGGGTTGGATTCATCCTCCTTTGAGGCTGCCTAACTGGTTTACAATCCTCTTTAATGTAAATGTAATGGGTACAGACTGAAGGGTGGACTCATTTCATCTCCTTATAGTTCCAGGAAAAAGCATCCAAATGGTTGTTCAATAAGCTACACAAATATTTCTCTTGAGAGGTGGATAGGGATAAGTTGATCTTCAAGGTTCTTTTAGGGCCAAATTCCACATTCTTAACTTGGAGAGAGGTCGGATCAGCCACACATAGATCAACTAAAGCACTGGCTTTGGTTTCTTCCACCACCTCTTCTATTGGCAGCGCACTGGGGGGTGGATTTTGAATCAAATTCTCAATAAGATCATCCTCGGTTTGAGGACCTCCCCTGGTGGATTCCACTATGCAAATGGTGCAGAGTATACTTCATCCTCATCTTCCTCCTCCAACTAGAGAGGTAAGTCATGTTCTAGCAGAGGTTGGGTAGGAGGATATAGGACTAGCTATTTGGACATATGCCCATTCTTGATGGTCATGCTCCCAGCTCGACAGCTGATGTAAGCATCTGCAGTAGCTAACCAAGCCCCTCCCAAGACAAGGGGATACCCAGTGAGTTTTTCCTTTGGTTGAAGGACCAAGAAGTCAGCAGGGTACTCCCAGGAATCAATGGAGACCATGACATCTTCCACAATCCCCTCAGGAGTCACAATGGAGCGGTCTGCCAACTGCAGTATTGTTGAGGTATTTCTTATGGAACTCTGAAGGTTGAGTTTGAGCATAGTGTCCCTGGTCATTACGTTAGTGGCAACCCTAGATCAATCAAAGTGTGAAGGATTATGGTGCCATTTATGTGGACATTGACTACAAGGCTCCGAGGGTCTAGATATTTTGGACAGATTACCTGTCCCAACATCAGGTCAGACAATTGTCCTATGACATTGATAGTTGGGGTATCTCTCTTGCGCTTTCCTGGGTGCCTGTAACACTTCTCTTCGATCAGCTTATTGTAGATTGGTACATCTTTTATGGCATGGAGAAGTGGTATTTTCACATATAACTGTTTAAGTTCTCCCAGAAGTTCATTTTTTTCTAGGTTCGGTTGCGTGGTTCCAGTTAGTCTCTCAGGAAAGGGTGGAATGGCTTTGGGTTCACTTTCTTGTTTCTCTTCCTCATCCTCCTTAGGAGGAGGTTGGTTATCTGGGAGGACCTTCCTAGATTGTAGGTTGATCTCCTGAATCTCCACAGCATAGGTAGGGCATGTGGTTTCTCCAGTATATACCTGATGGGCCTGTCTCTTATTGGGGTTTGGATTCAGCTGAGCAGGTATCTGGGGTTGTCTTGGAGGAGCAGGAGGTAATGGTTGTGGTTGAGGAGGTGGTGGAGGAAAAAGAGCGAGAGGAGAGTTGTATTGGGGACTCCACCCCTGATCAGGTGCATTCCACTGAGGTTGTGGCTGAGTGTGAGAATGAAACGAGTGAGTAGCTGGTTGAGTATGGTATTGAGGAGGATACGACCAAGGAGGGGGTGTGGACCAGGAAGGATGAGCAGTGGGACCCCAAGAAGTCATGGAAGTGGCTTGATTGGGGTTGTAATAAGTCTGGGATGTCCCTTGCATTCCCTGTTGGTAAGGTCTGGGTCCATGTGGCCTCCTTTGGTTCATGAAGTAGAGTGGTTCAGTGGTTCCTTAAGCCCCTTGGTACATAGCTTTAAATCCGGGTAAGGAATGACACTGATTTGTAGGATGGTCTTCTTCACAGACAAAACACACTTCTACGTAGTGCAATGGGCATTCGTTCCTAGGATGCTTTCTGGTGCACCTGGGACAAAAGATGGCCAAAGCCCTCTCGGCTTCCTCTTGCTTCTTTTGGATTCACAAGGTATCCATTTGCATGGCAATGGTCTATCTCATCTCGCTTTTGAAATCTTCCATCTGATTTGCAAACTCGTTTTTAAGCAATGAACTATATAAGGGAGTACTGGCTAAGACTTGACTTCCCCTACCTCTCTTTCTGGCTGCCCTAGAATGGTTTCTAAACACAGTCTTTATGTCATCATAAGGTAGCTGGTAGATGTCTCCCCCAGCCAGCAAATGGAGGGTATCTAGAAGGTCTTCAGGGACTCCTCTGAGCAGAACCAACTTCAGAGATTTGGGGTCAAGTGTGCACCTGGCCCTTTTATAACTGAGTTGAAACCTCTCTTCATAGTCTTCTAAAGATTCATCACTTCCCATGGTCATTCGAAAGATTTCTTCCTTTGTATCCTTTGACCTACAGTAGTCCCAGTATTTGTTGTTAAAGGCTTATTGCATTTGAGCCCAAGTTGTGATATTGTTTCCAGGTAGCCCCATGAACCAGCGTAGTGCTACATCCTTGAGGGTAGAAGGAAAGAGTTTCAACTTTTGCTCGTCTTCTGCATAGTCATAAGTTCGACAAAGGACAACAAACTCAAACAAGAAGGTATCAGGGTCTTCAGTAGTCAATCCATGGAAGTGAGGTAAGGCTGAGGGACTTATGTTTTTCATTTTTGTGTCCCCATTGGTCTCTCGGATGGGAAAGGCTCCTTCTACTCTCTCCCCATTTCCTCTATTGTTTCTATTTTCAGTAATGGTCTCAGGAGGAATGGTTTCTTGCTCTTCTTCTATTATAGGATCTTCGTATATCTTAGGAAGTTCACCTATAAGTTCTTCTAGATCACTGCCACCAAAGAAGAGAGAAGGGCGACTCAGTGATGTGGTGGGGGTGTTGGGTAGGAATTTTCCTGAATTGTCTCTGTTCCTACAAGGCATGAAATGAAATCTCTTTTTTGAGTGATTTTTGTTTTTTTTTTTCTGCTTGTACCTACAAAAACTAAAATAGATTGAACTACAACTAACTAAAATCTATCTTGCTGAAATGAAATTGCAGAATTGAAATGAAAGCAGGAAAGGACTAATCTATCTTGCTGAAATGAAATTACAGAATTGAAATGAAAGCAGGAAAGGATTAATCTATCTTGATGAAATGAAATTGCAGAATTGAAATGAAAGCAGGAAAGGACTAATCTATCTTGCGGAAATGAAATTGCGGAATTGAAATGAAATCAGGAAAGGACTAATCTATCTTGCTGAAATAAACTACTTAGCAGAAGGTTGCAGTAGAAAACAGAAGGAAAGTAGTAATCAAAAAATACTCTGACGCTTCCCCGGAAAGGGAGCCAAAAGATGGTGAGCTCCAGTATTGCAGCAATGATGCTGTAACTCCTGGGACTCCCTACTTTACTTTATCAACTCGGTAGTTTGTAACAAACTTGGAAGCAACGGTGCTATATCCACAAGTACTAGCTCTTACTACAGGCTGTCACTTGATCAGCTGGCACAAGTCCGCTAGGAGCTTAAGCCAACTTCTATGAGTTCTCAGAAGAAGCTTTTAACTGTGATGGATGAAAGCTAAATCAAAAGAGGCTAGTCTACTTGCAGAGATAATATGAAAGCTGAAAGGAAATGCAAACCCTAGCAAACCCTAGTTTTACCGACTAACCCTACTTGTGCAAGAAAAGAGATGTAAAACTACTGAAATGGATTCCATGGACTATTGTAGAGGTAAAATGCATGTGTTTAAGCAACTTATAAAGGAAAATATGGAAAAATCATCATTTTTTATATTTGAGCAATTTTATGCAGAATTATTATGTGTGTGTTTTAACTATTTTTGACTATGCAGAGGTTTATTGGTGACAGGAAATGGAGTGGGTGTTTGCAGGGGGTTAGGAAGGTGTGGAGAGGACCTAAAGGGTCCCTAACACCCTTCTGGAGATTTCCACCGTGCTCAGATCTCGAAAAATCACTCACGTTATCTTCTACAGGAGGCTGCAGGGGATCTACGGGAAATTCTACAGGAAGTTCTACAAGAACAGGCCGAAAGTGGTTTTTAGAGGATTTATGGTGGAAAAACAGTGGGAAAGTGAAAATGACAGATGGATAAATATGTTAAGAGGTGTAGGACCTGGTAAATGAAGCTCAGGAGTGATGAAGATTGTTGGATTTGTCTAAGGATAAAGAAAGCAATGTTGCACAAAAATGTAGAAATTAGGGCAAGTTGGGAAAGTGTGGCGAATGAAGGAAAGAAATATTGAGTGAGGGATTGGAGCAGGTTTTATGATGTAGGAAGGGTAGGTAGGGATGTCTTATAGGTGTTCTGCACACTACTTTCCAAAAATGATCCAAACAAAGACTAAAAAAACAGAGAATTGTCTATTTTGACCTAATCTGCCTTTAAAAACCAGAAATATGATGAACAGAAGTTTATAGACAGAAAATCATGCAAGCAAGCTATGGAAACTAAGAAAGAACAGATCTGAACATGAAAACACAACTGATATCAACTTTTCCAATTCAAAATCTAACATTAGAAATTGCATTGGAAGGCAAAAACAGTGTTTTTGCAGCAACAAGTGTGCCTTCGTCTCAATTCACGGTCCCAAAGAGGGAGAAATGAGGTCAAGTACTACTTGGTAGCCTTTTTGTGGATCTTTTCTGTTACCAAACTATCAAATCAACCTGAAGCATGAACAACTATCTTAATCATCAAAAGCAACCTAAGTAATAAAGCAATATTTTAACCTAGATAACATAATTTTTTCTATGAATGCAATAAGAACACATAAAAGTACACAAAGGAGGTATTGGGCACTTTGGTTGGGCCCAACCCCAAGAGCTACAGCCTCCCAAGAAAGCTCAGATCTGGTGCAAAGCTGGATTCATCTTCACTGATAAAAAAATAATAGTTACATCCCAAAAATTGTCTACAAGAAGAAGCTCGAAAATGTGTTGATACAAGGCTGCACTAAAGTACGAAAATAGACTAACAAATGACTAAACTACTAAGGCTTGTATCCTTCCTACTTATGCAAATGAGGACCCCCAACAGTCCTCCTTAGCTTTAGGAGCTTGGCTGCCCAAAACTGCATTTAATCATCCACTTCACTAGACCTGCTCGGTTGCCCCTTTAAATCATCTTTGGTGGGTTGTAGAACTCCGAGCAGATGGTGGAGAACTCGAGGAAGGGGTCATTTAGTGAAGGAGACACCCCTCCTACAAATCCTCAGCCTTGTTTCTTCATATTTGGCTGCCAATCTGCTCATAAATGCCTGATCTTGGTCCAAAAATATCCAAAAATCTGCAATAAGCACGTATTAGACCTTGTGGTAAAGTGACTATTCCCATTCACACAATTAACATAAATATTTAAAAGCATGCATAAAACTATGATGAATGGTGGATTAAATGAGAATAATAGGCAAAATGAGCCCATATAGTTACCCAATTCCGGGGCTCATCAACTACCGAAGATCCTGATACCTTCTTGTTTGAATTTTCTATTCTCCGTCGAACCTATGACTATGAAAAAGACGAGCAGAAGTTGAAATTGTTTCCTTCTACCCTCAAGGATGTATAATTGCACTGGTTACCTGGAAACAGTATCACAACTTGGGCTCAGATGCAGCAAACCTTTAACAACAAATACCGGGACTACTGTAGGTCAAATGATACCAAGGAAGAAATCTTCTGAATGACCATGGGAAGTGATGAATCTTTAGAACACTATGACGAGAGGTTTCAGCTCAGTTATAAAAGGGCCAGGTGCACACTTGACCCCGAATCTCTAAAGTTGGTTCTGCTCAGAGGAGTCCCTGAAGACCTTCTAGATACCCTCCATTTGCTAGCTGGGGGAAACATCTACCAACTACTTTATGATGACATAAAGACTGTGTTTAGAAACCATTCTAGGGCAACCAAAAAGAGAGGTAGGGGAAGTCAACTTTTAGCTAGTACATCCTCATCCGGTTCATCCCTTATAAGCGAAATATAGAATTGGCTAGAAGATTTCAAGAGCAAGATGAGGCAGACTATTTCCATGCAAATGGATACCTTGCATATCAAAAGGAAACAAGAGGAAGCCGAGAGGGTTTTGGCCATCTCTTGTCCTAGGTGCACTAGAAAGCATCCTAGGAATGAATGTCCATTGCACTCTATAGAAGTGTTTTTAGTCTGTGAAGAAGACCATCCTATGAATTAGTGCCCTTCCTTGCTTGGAATTAAAGCTGCATATCAGGGAGCCAAAGGTGCCACTGAACCACTCTATTTCATGTACCAAAGTAGGCCACATGGACCCAAACCTTACCAGCAGGGGATGCAAGGGACATCCCAGACCTATTACAACCCCAATCAAGCCACTTCCATGCCTTCTTGGGGTCCCCCTGCTCATCCTTCCTGGTCTACACCTCCTCCTTGGTCATATCCATCACAATACCATGCTCAACTAGTTACTCCTCTGTTTCACTCTTATGCTCAACCACAGCCTCAGTGGAATGCACCTCCTCAGGGGTGCAGGCCCCAGTACACCTCTCCTCCCACTCTTTTGCCTCCACCACCTACTCAACCACAACCATTTCCTCCTGCTCCACCAAGGCAACCCCAAATACCTGCTCAACTGAACCCGAACCCCAATAACAGACAGGCCCAATAGGTATATACTTGAGAAAAATCATGCCCAACCTATGCTGTGGAGATTCAGGAGATTAACCTACGATCTGGGAAGGTTCTCCCAGGTAGCCAACCTCCTCCTAAGGAGGATGAGGAAGAAAAACAAGAAAGTGAACCGAAAGTCATTCCACCCTTTCTTGAGAGACTAACTGGAACCACACAACTGACCCCAGAAGAAACTAAACTTCTGGGAGAATTGAAACAGTTATGTGTAAAGATACCACTTCTCCAAGCCATAAAAAATGTGCCTATATACAACAAGATGATCAAGGAGAAGTGCTTCAAGCACCCAAGTAGGTGCAAGAGAGATGTTCCAACTATCAATGTCATAGGACAACTGTCCGACCTAATGTTGGGGTAGGTAATCTGTCTGAAATATCTAGACCCTAGGAGTCCTATAGTCGATTTCCACATCAATGGAACTGTAATCCCCCATACCCTAATTGATCTAGGGGCTACCGTTAATGTGATGACCAAAGACACTATGCTTAAGCTCAACCTTCATGGTTCCTTGAGAAATACCACAATAGTACTGTAGCTAGCGAACCACTCCACCGTGACCCTTGAGGGGATTGTGGAAGATGTAATGGTCTGTATTGATTCTTGGGAGTAACCTGTTGATTCCCTGGTTTTCCAGCCAAAAGAAAAGCTCACTAGGTATCCTCTCATCCTGGGATGACCCTAGTTGGCTACTGGGGATGCTTACATCAGTTGTCGAGCTAGGAACATGACAATCAAGAATGGGCATATTTCCAAACAGCTAGTCCTATATCCTCCTGCCCAACCTCTGTTAGAGCATGATTTACATCTCTGGTTGGAGGAGGAAGATGAGGATGAAGTCTAATCCGCACCATTGTGTACAGTAGAAGCTACCATGGGGGGCCCAAAAACTGAGGATGATATTATTGAAAACTTGATTCAGAATCCACCCCCCAGTGTGTTGCCATTAGAAGACCTGGTGGAAGAAACCCAAGCCAATGCTTTAGTTGATCTCTGTGTGGCTGATCTGACCTCTCTCCGAGTTAAAAATGTGGAATTTGGCACAGAGAGAACCTTGAAGGTAAACTCATCCCTATCCACCTCTCAGGAGAAAGAACTATGTAACTTATTGAAAACCACTTTGATGTTTTTGCTTGGAGCTATAAGGAGATGAAGGGAGTCCACCCTTCAGTCTGTACTCATCACATTTACATTAAAGAAGATTGTAAACCAGTCAGGCAGCCTCAAAGGAGGATGAATCCAGCCCTTAAGGACATTGTCAAAGAAGAACTGCAAAAGTTGCTGGATGCAGGATTCATCTAGCCCATCTTTGACAGTGAAAAACGGGAAGTGGAGAATGAAGGACCATTTTCCTTTACCTTTCATAGATAAAGTGTTAGATGGCCTGGTAGGGAAGAAGTTCTTCTCCTTCCTAGATGGGTTTAGTGGGTACAACCATATCCAAATCAGCCCGAAAGACCGAGATAAGACCACTTTCACTTGTCCTTGGGGTAATTTTGCATACCAGGTCCTTCCTTTTGGGTTGTGTAATGCTCCCGCCACTTTCCAGAGGGTAGTACTGAGCATATTTGTTGAACTAATTCATGATTCAGTGGAAATCTATATGGATGACTTTACCCCTTATAGTTCTAACTTCCAGGAAGCTTTGACTAACCTGGGAAAAGTTTTAGCCAAGTGCATTGAAATGAGCATGTCCCTCAGTCTTGAAAAATGCGAATTCCTGATGACTAAAGGGACCATGCTAGGTCATATAATTTCTCAGCAACGATTACAGGTGGATCCCAACAAAATTTCCGTCATCCAAAGGTTCCCACCTCCTCAAAAGGTAAGTGATGTTCGGAGTTTCCTACGCTTAGCAGGGTATTATAGAAGATTCATTGAGAATTTTAGTAAGCTAGCCTCTCCATTGTTTGGTATTTTGGGAAAAGATGTCGAGTTCATATGGACTAACAACTATCAAGAGGCTTTGGACACCTTGAAAGGTAAACTCGTAACTGCCCCAATTTTGAGAGATCCAAACTGGACCCTACCTTTCCACATTCATACGTATGCCTCGAACAAAGCGATAGGAGCAGCCTTAGGGCAAGTTGATGAGAAGCTGTCTTATGCCATATATTTTGTAAGTAAAAACTTGTCCAAGGCAGAATTAAACTACACTGTAACTGAAAAGGAACTCCTAGCTGTAGTCCATTCCCTAAATAAGTTCAGACACTACATCACCGACTATCAAACATTTGTGCACACTGATCATGCTGCAATTAGGTATTTGATGAACAAACTAGATGTGAATGCTCATATTATTAGATGGTTACTTTTATTCCAGCAATTTGATTTAACCATTGTTGATAAGATGGGTAAGGAAAATGTTGTTGCTGATTTTCTGTCTAGACTAGATCTGCCTGCAGGTGAAGAAGGAATGGTGGATGATCAAATGCCATATGAGCACCTATTTGCTATCTCAGTAATCCCTCAATGGTTTGCTGATATAGAAAATTACTTGGTTTCATAACAGTTTCTGCCACACATGTCCTCAAAAGAGAAGAGAAAGATTGTGAGGAAAAGTTCCCCATTCACCTAGATTGGGGGAAATTTTTTTAAACTTGGCCTAGATCAGATTTTGAGGTGGTTTGTCAGGGAGGAGGAAGTTTTTGACATTCTCCTAACCTGTCATGATGGACCCTGCTAGGGCCATTTTGCAGCAAAGAGGACTGCCTTCAAAATTCTGCAAGCAGGTTACTATTGGCCCACTCTTTATCAAGATGTCAGGAGATATATCAACCAATGTGACTGATGTCAATGGATGGGGAAACCTTCTCCAAGGGAAGAGATGCCCCTGCAACCTCAAGTTACTTTCGAGCCATTTGAGAAGTGGGGCATGGACTTTGTGGTTCCTATCAACCCTCCTCCAAAACAAAAATCTTACATCATTATGTGTACTGATTCTCTGACAAAATGGGTAGAAACAAGGCAATCAAGGCAGCAACAGAAGAAAAAGTAACTGAGTTTTTGAGAGAAAATATCTTCTAAAAGTTTGGCTATCCAAGAGAATTAGTCACAGATCAAGGGAGTCAGTTTACATCTAATCTGATTGAAGACCTGCTCACACATCGTAAAATTAAGCACAGAACTTCCACCCCTTATCATTCGTAAGAAAATGGACAGGTGGAAGTCACTAAGAGAGCTTTGGAAGGGATTTTGACTAAGGTAGTGAGCAGCAACAGGAAAGATTGGGCAAACCGATTGGTTGAGGCCACCTGGGCCTATAACACCACCTCAAAAACCACCACAGAGTTCACACCCTATGAGATGGTCTATGGAAAAAAGGCTTTGCTATCAATAGAATACGAATATAACATATTAAGTATGGCAGCTCAGCTGGACCTAGATCTCAGCCATGCACAAAAGGAAAGGTTACTTCAGCTAAATGGATTGGATGAATAGACATTGTAGGCCCTTCTCCACTCAGAGGTAGTCCAACTTCAAAGAAAAATATGGCATGACAGACACCTCAAAGAAAAACAATTCCAAGAAGGAGATTGGAAGCTACTGTATGATTCAAGATATAAGGATTTCAAGGGCAAACTGAGGACAAGATGGTTGGGACCGTACACAATAGAAAAATGCAATGACAATGATTCAGTCCTGATCCGAACCATCAATGAAGAAGCCATCCCCATGCTCATCAATGGGCATAGGTTGAAGATATATAGGAAGCCCCTCTCCAAGCAGGAATTCATTGAAAATCTGAGTAAAACAGTGTTGGTAGTGGAGCAGGTCTCTACCTCCACTCCACCCACACCCTAAAAAAAAAAAAAAACACAGAAGAAGAGAATAAAATATCCCTAGGTGAAAACTCCTAGAGGCGGCCAAGGCATGCAGTGAGGGTGAAAACCTGCTGGAGGCACCCCAACTATCTCATGAAAAAAATACAGAAAAACTAACTTATTTTGAATGCATTGCAGATTGCAGGAGGGTCACAGAAGGAGAAAGGACATGGCCAGGCTGCATACACCCTTGATATCTAATTTCTCCATCTCCATTTTCTTTTCCCAGGTCTTGGTCTCACTCGTCCTGGAAATTTTGCATCCTACAGGAAACTTTGTGCATTCTACAAGAGGCTCCTGTAAAAACCACAGAGCTCCAAATCAAGTTCAGAAAAGAATCTAAGGACTAGAAAATTGTCCAGAAGACCTATGGACCTCCTTGCCACCACTCATCCTCCTAACTCTCCATTCCATCCCTGCACCACTACATTTCCACTCGCTTTTCCTTCCCTGCATAGAAAACACAGAAATTCTGTTTCTTTTGTTTTTTAAATAAAAAGAATGATGAATAAAATAGTAGCATTCTTCACTTGGTTCTTACCTGATGCATTTGACCTGTTCTTCCTTTCCTTCAAAACCTTCCTCAGCTGTCTCTTCAGTCCCTGCTCAAGCATTAGCCAGAAATTTTAGAGGGAGAAGCAGCTACAGGAAATCCTGCAGGATTCCTGTAACAGCTGATCCCTTTAAAAAACAAACTCTAGAGGCAGGGTCAGTGCAATCAAGATATATGCAATGTGCAAGGAGCGGTTCCTGATAGGAAATCGCCAGCATAAGGTAGCCAAGCCACCAGTTCAAAGGCCATGAGCATCAACAGCAACGGAAATCAAAGAACAAAGTGCCAATGTCTGAGCATGCAGAGCACGGTAGCGACTAACAGGTAAGTGGCTAAACTCGTTCCTCTGTTGCGTGAATATTATTTAGAGACTGCATGAACCTTTAAGATAGTCGTGATTAAATGAAATCAGTAGCCAACTAACTAGCCACCCTCGACTAGTTCAAACAAGCCTCGTCCAATTCAAATAGCGGTTAGAAGGCACAGTCATCACGTGTGGTCCATCAACTAGGAAAGAAAAACTCAGAACCGGTAGTGGTGGCGGTGTATAATGGGAATGATGGAAGTGATGGCGAGTAGGCGACATGAAATACCATAATGGAATTGGAGTAGGGACCAACGGTCTGGATGGGGATAACGTACCCATCCTGTCAGCTCACCTCATCACCACATATCACGCCATCAGCTTAAGTACACTGCGGTAGAATCCTCCACCACATTTTGTTTTCATTGGCATCGACGAGTTCTTGGCTGCAACAACTCACCTACCACCTTCAAAACATTGAAACAGTCGCTCTCTACCATTTTTCAAAACCCTCCCACTTGTCGGGCTCTACAAGAGCATTATCGCATTCTCCAGGAGTGGAAACACAGTCTAAAGGAGCCTTTTCTACAGGAAGCCCAAAGAGCAGCTCTACAGAGGAAAAATTCGAAATTTTTTCCAAATTCGAGCTCAAAACAAGGTAGGCAAAGAAACCCACTTTGAATGTGATATATCTACAAAAGGTGGTGGGATTCGAAGCAAAGTACTGGGTTGAAAAAAGGAAGGGAAAGTGAAAACAAAAGTCTGCCTGTGTTTTTCTGAATTACATACAGTCTCTCCATTTTACTCTCTGCACTAGAAGTATATCTTTTTCTTCCCCGTATTCTCCTAGAAAGACGGGATGCAACCATAGAAAATCTAACCTGTAAAAAAAGTGAATTTTCATTTGGGAAGTCTGTTTATCTTGTGAGAAAGAAAAAGCACTAGTTTATATACTCTCTGTTTTGTCAAAAGATTGATTTCCTTAAAAAATCCCGAGAAGTAAATTCAGGTTGAGAATAGGGTTTGAAGGGAGGGAAATTGCAAATTGCTGTTGAGAAAAAAAACACGAAAAAATTCCCTCTCTGGTTCCAGAAAGACAAACCTCAGTTGTTCCTCTATTTTCGGTCTTGAAAATTTGTTGCCTTCCTCCTCACCTAAGAATTTCCAGCAGTCACTAAACATCATGACAGGGGGTTTTATGAGAAAAGAGCCTCTGAATTCCACCAAATTGCATGAACACCCAGAAGTGGTAGCCCTCTTTACCAGGGAAAATTGGATGCCTTTCTTTGAGAAAATTCATGGGTATGATGAGGAAGTGATAGAGGAATTTTTAATGTCTTTAATACCCCATTCAAAATCCCATGCTACAGTCAGTTTCAGGGGTCTAACCATAGAGCTTACACCAAAATTCATCAGCAGAATCACAGGTCTTCCACTTGGGCTCCCCTGGATCAAAGAAGAAAAACCATTAGGACAGGTTTCTAAAAAGACATTTTTCTAACCTGTAGAGGATAAGAATGGGGTCAGAAGGACAAGTATACCTCATCCATGGGGTGAGGTCAGCTACCAGATCATGAAATATATCTCCTGTGAAGGGAGATATAGTATAGCCAGAGGTTATCATTTCATATTATTGCATGAACTAAGATATGGAATGGACCTACCTGCATCTAGAAAACTCAATCTCCCATAATTCCTCCTCCAATCTTTGATAAAGTGTGGCACCAAGTTGAATGTAGGGGTTCCAGAACAACTGGCCCACCATGGGCTCATTAAATTACTGGTAGAGGATTCCCTCCACACATACACCATCCCTATAGCCTGGGAAATTTTCAGGAACATGTCTAGGGAAGATGACATAAAAACTCTCATTGATGACCTTAGCCCATCTGGCAGTGAAGAGGAGGAGCAGAAAGAGGAACTTGAGAAGGAAATCCATGAGGAAACACAGAATATTCAATTGGGAGAAGACAAAGAAGAAAAATAGAGAGGAGAAGAGAAACAAGACACCACCACAGTTGAACCTAAAGCAAAGAAGAAAACAGCATCAAAAGCAGAGAAGAGGAAGAGGACAAAAGCTGAGAAGAAGAAGCCCAAGACAGCTCAGAAAAAGACTGCCACAGGAAAGGCAGAAACTCAACAAGAAAAGGAGAAAACAACACCAAAGACAGTAGAAACAAAATTAGGAACAGCAAACACAGGAAAAACTGCAGAGGATGAAGAAGAAAAACAACAAGAAGAAGTGTCTCCTGAGACACTAGCAAGAGAAGCAATAGTTGTTCTTGTTGCACTTAGCACTCCAGCTAAGCAAAAAGGGAAGAGAAAAAGATAGACATCCATGTACTTCAAGGCTTGAAAGAGCACCAAGATCAAGATAGGGAAGCCTCATCCACCTTCAAAGGAGCCCATCATAATTGAGCATGCACCTATTGTGACAAAAGAGGAATCTCCCTCCAAAATCTCTATCACCTACGAGAGAAGGAGTCCTAAGACCTCGACCTGGAAGGAAAGGATCAAATTAATGGACTCTAAAGAAGTCCTATAGGAGGCACAAACCTCTCTACAAGAGACATTGGCTAAGCTCAAAGAAACTAAAAAACTGGAAAATAAGGCAGAAGAACAATCCCAAGATGAAGGTAAGGCAAAAGAGATACCTGAGCCTGGATCACAGCCTAACTTATGCTCCTACTACAACCTTCTAGAAGGCGGGAAGATCATCCCACAAAAATTTGCAGTGCCTCTTTTCTTTGAACTGGAGAAGCAAAGAGTCAGGACCCACACTTGGATGCAGATTGCAAAATCGAAGGGGGTCGAAGATATACGGCACATGAAAAACAAGTTGAGAGAGATGAGCAGAGAATTGAGCATGGTAAGGCATACAAAGAGCATCAGAAGAGATCAGCTACAGGAAGAAAATTAAATGTTGAAAAAGTAGCTACAAGAAAGGGAACCTCAAGGAGGAAATAAGCTGTCAATCTTGGAAGGACAGCAACAAAAAGAGGGACCCCAAGCAGATAGTGAGGCAGTAGAGAAACAGCAACAAGAAGAAGAACCACAAACAGATAGTGAGACACTGATGAAACAACAACAAGAAAAAGAATCCCAGGCAGAAACTGAAGTGTTGATTTTGAAAAGGCAGCTATAGGAAAAGGAAGCCCAGTTAGCCTGCATGGCCAGCTGGGCAATGGAGGCATTGCAGTGCAGACAGCCAGCTAAATCATATGCACTGTACCTCAAAGATCAGTGGCTCCAATTCTAGATTAAGACACTAGCCCAAAGGGGCACAATACCATTTCAATATTATGGCCAATTTATGCATTTATGTGATCATAGCTCAGCTGAGGATAAAGCAAAACTAGCAGAATTTTACCTACACAACATGGCACTTCCTGACATGAATTTATGGGATCCAAATGCTGCATTAGGAGACTTACAGCTAATGGCTATGGCTTTGTGGATGAGCCATGAAGAAAAGAGAGCAGTGGAAATTTAGAAAATGATGACAAAAGAGCTGAGTGAGCCCCTGATGATTAGAGCAGAACTAGTAGACCCATTAGCTCTCATCTATGCCCACCAACACCTTGCAGCTAATCCTCAAGTTCTCCCTGACTATGTTGACAGGCAAGCATAGGCTATTGCTCATTTCGAGGATATGGAGAGATTGTTTGGCAATGATTGCCTTCATGCCTGCATGAGAAGGTGGAATACATTGCCACATAGCCTAAGGATCAGGGAGTATCACTCCCCAAATAGGATGAGGGAGGCCATGAGGAGAGTGCCCCTGTATAAGCACTCAATGCAAAACTTGAAAGCCAACTGGATTGGTCTTAAGTTCAGTCCTCCACTGCTACTAGGATTGTTGGAAGGAGTTAAGGAGGAGGAAGAACAGAAACAATGGGAGGAAGTGGATAGGAAAGCAGGTTTCCATGATAAGGAGGAAGACATCACATTAGAGGCTTCGGATGTCAGGGAATCTATCAGAGCCCTTAAGGATGAAGAGTTAGATTAGTTGCTCAGAGGATGAGCAACCCATTTAGCAGGGGGTGATGATGAGCCCCATAAATGGGTAATTATATGGGCTTATTCTGCCTCTTATTTGGACTTAATCCACCATTCTCATTACTTTAATGCATGTCTTTGAATATATTTATGCTAATAGATTGAATTGGGTTAGTCACTTTGCCATGTAGTCTAATGAGTGTTTTATGCAGATTTTTTGGACAATTTTGGAAAAAGACAAGAAATTTATGACCAAATGGCAGCCAAAATCGAGGAAAAGAGGGAAGAGGACTTGTAGGGGGGGTGTCTCCTTCATTAATGACCCCTTTCCTTGAATCCTCCATCAGCAGCTCGGAGCACAAAGGCCAACATTGATGATTCTAAGGGGCAACCGAGCAAGTCAAGTAGGATTAATGTTTATCTTCAGTTCTAGGAAGCCGAGTTCCTTGATTTTAGGGGGACTGTTGGAAGTCCCCATTTGTATAAATAAGAAGGCTTCGAGCCTCAGTAGGTTGGCCAGTTCTTAGTAGATTTTCACACTTTTGTGCAACACATTGCTCAGCTTATTTTCGAGTTCTTTTTTAGAACAATTTATGTGATGTAACTTCTATTTTTTTATAAATGAAGATGAAACACTTTTTGAGCCATCACTGATCTCTTTCAGAGGGCTAAAGCTCTTGGGTTAGGGTCCAACCCAAGTTTCCCAGCACCTCCTTTGTGTATCTATATGTTTTCTTGCTTCCATTCATGAGTTAATTTTTGTTGCATAGATTCATTTTTCTTTGTTAGAATAGGTTTCTTTTGATGGTTATCATAGTTTTTTTTGCTTCAGTTGCTCAAGTAGGTTGCTGCAGTGAAAAAATAAGATTCAAAAAGGCCACAATAGGCCCTGATCTCCTTTCTACATTCTTGGGAATATGATTTGAGGTCAAGGCACTACTACTGCCACCAAAAACACAGTTTTTTCCCTTCCATGCAACTGCTAGTGTGATAACCTGATTTGGAAAAGTTGATATTAGTTCAGATTCACTTTCTTAGATCATTTCCTATTATTTTAACATAGTTCTCCACATGCTTTTCTGTTCATAAGTGACTGTTTAGCATTTTCTGTTTGTAGGTCAGAAATTAGGTCAAGATAGAAAGAGCTTTGTTTTCATGGTATAGTAGTTCTTCCTTTGATCATTTTTTGTGCAAATCTATTGTAGAACCTTCCAGCTCACCATCCATCCATGCAACAGCTAGCAATAGCTCACTACTCATAGATTTCCCAGCTCATTTGCAACATTTCGCCAATCTACCCTAATTTCTGCTTTTTTCCATAAAGTTGTTTTCTTGCCATTTGAACAAATCCAACCATCACGTTCATCCCTGATCTTCTTTGACAAGTTCTATACACCTCAACACCTTCATCCAGCCTTTAGTTCCATTTTCCCATCATTTTTCCACTTTCAAAACTCCAAAAATAGCTCTCGGCCTCCTCTTGTAGAACCTCTTGTAGATCCCCTGCAACCTCCTGTAGAATTTCCTGTGAGTGATTTTTCAAAGTCCGATCACAATGGAAGTCTTCAGAAGGGTACTAGGGGCTTCTGAGGACCTCTCCACACCTTCCTTCACCTCTGGAAAAGCCAACTCCATCTTCCTTTGCCACTAAACCTCTACACAGTCATAGCCAGATAAATCATAAGCATAATAATTTCACATAAAAATACTCAAAAATACAAAGTGATGTTTTCTTCTCATTTATTTTCAAAAGTAGCTTGAATAAATTCAATTTACCTTTTTAGTAGTCAATGGCACTCATTTCATCAGTTTCCATCTCTTTTCTTGCAAAAGTAGGGTTAGTAGGTAAATTAGGGTTTGCTAGGGTTTGCTTTACGTTGTTGTTTTCCTTCTCTTTCTGCAAGTAGAATAGCCTCTGTAGAGTTAGCTTTCTTCCATCACGGTTAAAAGATTCTTATGAGAACTCATAGAAGTTGGCTTAAGCTCCTAGCAAACTTGCGTCAGCTGATCAAGTGACAACCTGCAGTAAGAGCTAGTACTTGTGCATATAGCACCGTCGCTTCCAAGTTTGTTGCGAACTACCGGGTTGATAAAATTAAATTAGGGAGCCCCAGGAGTTGCAGCATTATTGCTGCAATACTGGTGCTCACCAACTATACCTTCTTTCCATGATGATCTCCTTCTTAATCCCCCAATGGTTGGGCAAAGAGTGGGCATCCTTATGCCACTTGCGCTTGAGGTGAAGGTGGGGTTTTTGACTAAAGTTAGAAGCAATTTTTGGAGCATCTTGGATTCCATGTTGTAAACATTCTTCTTATACATCAGATATTTAAACATAGTCATACTTTCAATGGGGGACAGGCCATCTTCGATCAAGAGGATAGGATAGGGAGTATTTCCCTTGATCTTGAGGTTGTAGATTATAAATTTCTTTTGAATCATCGCAATCTTTCTCCATGGCTCTTTGGATATATTGCAACACCAAAATTCACATCTGTATAAGACAACAAGAGTGATGAGAGTCACAAAGAGGAACCTTTTTTTACTCCAAATGCAAAGATCGACCGCCTTAAAATTGTTGTCAAGTTTATAATAAGATTTCCATCCTCCAATAATCCTTTTCTCAATGCTATAATTCTAGTTGAGCTGATGACGAAATTCAATGCCCAAATATTTATAAGAAGAAACCTGCTCTAAGCAATGATTATCATATAAAAAACTACCATGGGTGATATTTTTAGATTTAATGATCATAACTTTAGTCTTGTCGGTAATAATTGTCATGCCCATCTTGGAGCAGTAGACGTGAATAGCCTTAAGCTGCTTGTCTAGGTCATCATCTATTTTTGCAAGAAGAATGATATCATTAGCATAGAAGGTAAAAAGTAAACTCAAAAAGATAATTCAAATTCAATTCAATTTATTTACTATAGTTTTTGTTTTTATTATTAAAATTACAAACAATTTTTTAAGAAAAAAGTCAAAATATGTATATCATTTTTAAATAAAATTAAATGATAATGATTCATATTCATAACCATGATATTTCATATACATATAGTTTTCTAGGTTATATAAATATTGATATGACTGGAATGTTTGACCTATAGCCTGAGTAGCTTCTACCTAGGGGCATCTAAGTCATCAAAATCACAAGGATTGCACGTGGCTCCTTAATATGGCTGGATTTTTACCCACAGAGTTTACAACTAGTGACATTTTCACCACAGAGTGCCTTAACATAACACACTATCACCATGTGCTCTACACCCAGTGGAAAATTGATAAACATATAACTAGATATAAGAACATTTCTATTTATGGAAATGTGAGATATATATAAAATATAAATAGAAGTTATAAATCAAAATCCATTCTACCATATAAATTATGGTAATGATAAGTTATATTCATACCTATAATATTTTATAATTTCATATTTATTCAAAAATATACTAGTATAGATCTTTCCTTAGCACAAATATAGCAAAGGGCTTAGAGGGATCAAATCTCGAGGTCCAAACATATTTTAGAGTGCAAAATTTGAAGAAAAAACAAAAGAAATTGCATCACTCTCATCCCTAATAGATCCCAATTAATATGTAGTGGCCCTCTCTCTATCTTTTTGTATGTGTGTGTGTAATTAGAATTAATTAGAATTATTTAAAATGTATTTTTGAATACTATATAGAGTACATAAAATATTGATCTAAAAGAAACTTTAAAAAAGACCTTGTTTTATATGATATATAAATACAAAAATTTAAACAATATATAATATATACATAGTTGACATTAAAATAATTTACATAACATGTGCATTAAGACATTTTATATATGAACTACATTGTCAATATCAAAATAGTTTTTTTATTATTCATGTTTTTTAAATATCTGTCAATATTACTTATCTTGCATATTAAAATATTTTATTGATTGCCCACATTGAAAAATTTTAGTATTATGAATATTTTTAAATGTAACCTATTAATTTTATATTAAAAATTGAATGAATTACACATCTCCCTCTCATTATTCTTATGAGGAAGTACTTATATTTTATTTTTTATCTTTTAACTTTAATTTTTTTTCTTTCACATTGAATATTTCGTTATATATAACATTGAAATATTTTCTTTTAACACTTTTATTTTATATATAGATATATATGAAGTTGATATCCACCCCGGATGCGGGTGCTTGAGGTTACATTCAAGGCGATGGGACGGGAGTTGGCGATGAACGAAGGCCACCTGCCCGCCATGCGTAGAAGCGTTGTCTCCACATGGGGGAAGGGACATTTCCAGCGGCGCATGACTCGGTTTAAAGAAATGCAGCAGGGGAGCATTAATGCTCTGTTTTCCTCTGCACGTGATGCTTGGCTCGGCTCCTCGGCTCCCATGAATGTCACAGTTATGGCGGGAGCGTCTCGAGGCAAAGGTTGGCGCATTAGATACGGTCTCAGCCATGGGTTCAGCATGCTGTTTCAGGTTCTGTTCGGGTTCAATCTGCTGCTTCTGGCGTTGTTGGGTTGGGCTCTAGCTCGAAGCCTCTGGCCATTCCCTTGACTCTTGTGGTTGTTTCAGGCACTCGTCTATTTGTTTTCATGTATGGTCTTAGCCCGTCTGTTTAGTCTATTCCCCCGACTGTGTTGGGTATAACCTCGGCTGTTTTGTGCTCCAATTCTGCATTGGGCAAAGAGGCTCTGTTCGGCCCTGCAGTCACGCCCCGGCTTCGACAGCGAATGCTTAGCCGCCACGGTACCTCCCGAGGTGCATCCACCTGCCCCTCTCACAATGAAAGAGCAAGCTTTCTAAGGCCCGGCCAATTTCTGGACGCTAGCTCCCCAGGGTCCTCATCCTCGCCCTCCTTCGGCTCAGCAATTTTCACTTTCAATAGTTCACTGAACCGTCCCCGGATTAGCGCCCATGTTTCGGTGCTTTTCATTGAGGAGGCCCAAGATGAGGGCGATTCCAGCACTCAACGGGAGGAGATGCCAATTGTTGGTTCTACGAGAGCCATGAAGATGCCAATTGCAGGTCCTACGAGGGATATGGAAACGCCAATTGCAGGTTCTACGAGTGCTAGGGAGACGTTGGTCAGCCATGACGAGGATGTCAAGATGGAGCATGTTCCCCTGGGTCCAACTGCTATGGAGGAGGTCCAGGCTTAGGACTTGGTGGACTTTGGATGGTGCAGGATTGTGGAGGAGACTCCTGAGGCCTAACCCAATCACTGAGGCTTCTTCTCTGGTTTTTCGGCCCGATAGTGAGGGCATTTGGTCTATTCTGAAATTTTTGTCTATGTTATTGTGTCAATGTTGTGGCGTCCAGGTTCTATATTTTTGTCTAGGTGATTGGGTAACTGTTTCTGTCAAAACGTTTTTGGCTCCCCTATGCGGGAATGCAAATTTGACTCCTCTAGCTCCCCTGCGCGGGAATGCCAATTGGACTGATATGTCCTCTCAGTTTTTGAACTCCGTTGTTCCATGCTGCCACTCCTTCTGGGCAGCTGGTTCTTTCTGCGAGTTAAGTTGTAAATGTACTCTGTTAATGTGAATAATAGATTAGTTTTACCGAGAAAAAAAAAAAGAGTTGATATCCAAATTAGCTAATATGTATCTTCAAAGAGTTTATTTAAATCCCATGCTTAAATGTTTTTCAATAGTATAAAGTTTAAACATCTTACTCACACATTTTTTTTTACTTCTAATTACTTTAATCCTTTTAAAGTTGATATGCAATTATATTAGGTCATGTGGACATCAAAATATTTTATTTATGACTAAGAGCGAGTGAAATATTTTTACCACATTGGGTTGTAATATCAACAACAAATCGAGTAACCATGGTGGGGGTGAGATTATTGATCCTCTATAATGCTTCTAATTAACACTAACTAAACATGCATATTCTTTTTTGTTTTTTTTTAATTATAGTAGACACTGCATTTCTATTTAGATAATATTTTATTTTTATTTTAAGAAGAGGAACATATCTCAACTTGACGTTAAACACAAACATAATCAGACATCCTTGTATAATGGACCTCTAGACACAATAAAAACTCTATGTGTGTGTGTGTGTGTGTGTGTGTCAAAGCAAAATGACAAGCTCATATGTATTATTGGGGTTTAACAAAATTTAAAAAAAGAATATTTCTATACATAAATATGTGAAATTAATATATAATTATATTCTTTTAACGAAATCAAATTACTATGTATCAAACCTTGGTTAAAATAATACATAGTATATGTTAAAAATAAAAGAAAAACCTTCAAGATATCCCTCTTCAAACCCTTGAATGGAAGGTCCACTACCCCCTCATGCTCCCAACCAACCCAATTCCTTTCATTAAAGAGTCAACCTATGAACCTTCATCAAAATGTGATTAAGTCTCTTTGCAAGGAATTTGTTTTCTGTGACTAGGTTGAGCCTAGGCCGAGGGTAGCCCATTTATTGGATGGAAGAAGAAGAATCAACCTATGGTGATATCCTACCACTAAGATTGTGCAAGGTTGACACTTCCCTCTTCAAAACCTTGAATGGAAGGTTCACTACCACCTCATGCTCTTAACCAATCCAATTCCTTTCATTAAGTAGCTAACATGTTGTAACTTATTTTTACTCCTGTAATATTTTTTATATTTTTCTTGCAATTTCAAAAAATAAAAGAAAAATAAAAATAAAAATAGAGAAAAAATAAAAAATAAGAAAAAGAGAAAAGAATAGAAAAATGAAAAGAAAAAGAAAATATGTAAAAGAGGAATAAAAAATTAAAAATTAAAAAAGAAACTTTCACCCTTCGGAAAGCATGCACATCTAAATGTTGCTCACTATAGTTTGTTATATTTCATGTTTTTGAATAAATTGTTGATTTGCAAAAAGGTGATGTGACTGTCACTCACAAATGGTTAACAAGCATGTTTTTTTCAATGGCTAATATTTAACATGTCAAGATAAACGACCCGCAATCAATGTGAAAACCCCCACTTTCCCTAACAATTATGGAAGGGGGGGGGGGTCTGCAAAGATGATTCCCTATAACCTACCTTGCCTACGTGGCAAGCGCCCAACAATTGCGGCCCCCTCTGCTCAATATTTCTTACCATCTGGACACCCCCGCTCCCCGCAAAGCACTTGACACCCACATTTTTGCATCTCCTTCCATTTTTACCCTCCGCTAATGTTCCGCTACATATAACCATTTTTATCCCTCCCACCAAAACCAACAAAGGTCTATTTCCTATTAAATTTATACTACCAACGTTCTTCAACATTTAATCCTCCATGCCAATAAAAGTCAAGTTAACTAAAAACACCAGTATCCGCTCCTAATAAAGACTCTTGTTCCTTTCAAATCAATCATTTCCCAATTTTTCTTGTCACTGTAAAATTTATAAAAATATTGCAAGCAAAATATCAGTAGGCAGTGATCGCCAACTGCCATCATTTCTGTGTAACTCTCTCAATTTTCTCAGTAATTTTGTTTTTCCTAATGGCTTCATATAAAGTAAATTCGAAAATGCCTGTAGATAATCCTCTGCTACCCCTTTTCATTAACTTGGATGAACTCCCACTAGTTGACACTCAGTTTAAAATTGTAGAGACCAATTGTGAATTTGACCTATACGAACTTCACAATTGGGCATTTCAAAAATATGAAGATGTCAGTGATGAATTCTATTTTTGGGAATCCCTACTACCCTAGTTTTGTTTCCCTCAAACCCATCATTTTCCAGAATTTGTCGCCTGGTGTGGAGCCCGATATCTTCCTAGCCAAAGAGTTGTAATCGCTTAGAACAATGAAACTCTTTTCCATATAACAGCTGAGTCAATTTTCCAAGCCCTCCAGCTAAACCCTCAAGACTCTCTACACCCTTTTTCTTCTGATGCTCTAATGGAAATCTATCAGAAAATTTCTTTCTCATAGAGAGCTCACATATTTGAGTCATTTTTACTAGAAAACTCAGAATTACCCAGAACAAACCCACCTTATCCCTCTACAATGTTTCCTGAGATGTCTAGGCAGGTTATCTCCTTAGTGTCTTGTCTGTTAGGATATCCTAGTGATCAATGGGTTGATGAAGTCATTTTGGGCTTTCTATCAGTGTTCTCTTTTGGTAAAAAACCTTCAATTATGTTCAACTACAGTCAGTTTCTTTCCGATGTAATTCATGACTAATTTTTAAAGTTCAGTGTATTGTACATTGCATAAACCAATGCTCCCCGTGTGTTTCACGACAAGGACTAACCACCTATTATGGATCCTTATCTCTGGCGATGTGATCATTGACTAACACCTGCAGGTTTTGGTCTAACGGTAATCTTGATTCCTAACTAGTGGTATCAGAGCGTAGGTCATGAGTTCAATACACACCCGGATCACATTGGGGGGGAGATCGTTGGACATTGGATAAACCCACACTCCCCATATGTTTCGTGACATGGACTAACCGCCTCTCATGGATCCTTATCTCTGGTGATGCGATCGTTGACTAACACCTTTGAGTTTTGGTCTAGCGACAATCGTGATTCCCAACACAGTTTTGAAGGATGGTTTAAGCATCAGTCAATTTTTGTTTTATTCTTCTTATATCATCAGTAAAAAAAATTAAACTTTCCTCTACAAAAGTTAGATGCTGAAGGTAAACCTCAGTCATCGATCAATTGAACATATTTAGTGAGAAAAACCTCTAAAAAGTTTTATTTCATTGATTTTGTTAATCAACTATCTTATATAGCTACTTGTTTATTAAATAATGATGCATTCCCTAGGGTTTCAACAGATATCAAGAGAAATTTACATGTAAGTGAGTAGACTAAAGTTGGAGACTAGTATTTATACTTGAATTTTACTGAACTCGAGATTTATGGCCGTGAGCTTCAACCATATAAATTGCCAGTGTTCCTCCCCGTGAGTATTTTTTTCACTTGAGTATATTAGAAAGATGATGAACATGGATGAGGTTCATTTTGTTTCCAAAAAACAAAAATCTCAGCTTAAATTGAAAGCATAGGTTAGTCTATTCATAGTCAACACTAGAGCTGAAAAAAAAAAAGAAGTCAATGACTTATTGAGCAAGATGAATTTTAAGTTGAGTTTTAGTTGGTCATATGATCCGTTAGGGGTAATTTCATAAATGAGAATTGCTCAGAAATCTGCACCATATATGCATGTGGAAAAACCTGAAATTGAGCAATATGCCAAAAGGAAAGAATGGGCAAAGAATACATTGTAGGACACTGAGGAACTAGTTTCCAGTCAAACAAAATTGGAAACTCCAAGGATGACAGAAAAAGAGCTAAAGAGACCAAGAGAAAGTATATCTCTAGCAGGGTCAGAGTTATAGAAATCAACATTTAAAGTATTCAAAAGGAGGAAAACTATAAATCTTGATGAAGAATCTTCAGAAGCTCAAACTTCTGAAGAGCTTACTACAATTGTACTATCAGCACAATCTCCTTTTTCATTACAACAAACTCCTGAAGCTACATTGGATTCTCCTTCTTCTCCTTCTTCTTCAAAACAACAAAGTATTTTTGCAAAATTCTTAGAAATGAAGAAAAATGAGGCACTAAAGACTTCCACATATGTAGAGTTCTAGAAATAGTCTTCCACAACTCAGACTAGATTACTTTCTGTCATTGACAATGAAAAAGGTCAGTTCCAATTAGAATTTTTGGAACCAAAGGTCCCTGTTCCTAAAAGTGTTGAAGATTACAAAACCTCTGTGTTTTCATTTGACACCAAGAAAATACATCTTATTGATAAAATTGACCTTCACAAGTAAGAAGGAGAAATGATATATTCATATCTAACAAGTTCTACTATGGAAGCTTCTAAGCTATAGATTTCTCTGAATAACATTCATTCCCAATTAAAATTGGAGAAGATGTCATCCTCAGAAAAAGACACTAAAATCAAAGGGCTTGAAGATTTGGTTATTAAATCAGGATTAGATCCTAAAGCTATAAAGGTAACTGAGGAAATAATCAAAAGCCAAAATGATGATATTCAAAAATTGAGTAAACAGTTGAGGCTGCCAACAGCTGAACATCCATAGGCTCAAGAAGTTAATCAATTAGAGAAGGAGAAAGAGTATATGCTTCAAATGATTATTGAGCAGAACATACAAATACAAAAGATGGAAGCATAAATGGAAAATTTAATTAAGGTAAGAGAGCTATAAATCAATGCTGGAGTAGAAGCTTCTACAACGGTGACTTAAACAACAGTAATTTCTATAGCAGCAGTGTCCACAACAGAGAAAGATCCCACCGGCCAAAATTCAGCAAAGCAATTGTCAAAAGATATGGGAGACATGTCATTAAAAGATATGGAAATTGAAAAACCCAGAACTCAACTGGAGAAAATTCAAAATGAAAAGATAAGGGTTGATAATATATATTTGGCCGAAGCTCAGAAAAAATCAGATTAACCACGCAAATAGAGAAATGTGAGAATGAGTCGTTGATTGCACAGACATTAGCTAAGGCAAGGGAGAAGATATGGATTGATATAAATTATACCATGGCTGAAATTTGGACATCTATTCAAATAATTTTTGAACAATAGGAGTTAGTGCAAAGATCAAAATTAGTCATCATAGGAATTAAAGAATATTTGGGCACATGCTTGGAGAAGTTAATAAAATAATCAAATTACTCTATTCTAAAACAAAATAATAACTCAAAGAATTTGGAATCGAGGACAAAACTGATACTGTCCTAGAGGTAAGAGATGTTGTTACAAAAAAAAAATTGATGTTACAATTAGAGAAAAAGTGTCAAAACTTAGAAACACAAATTAAAAGGTTTCACAAAAAATTCAATATTTTGCATCAAAAGGGACTTCCAGCTCTACGAAATTCTAGTGGCCAATTGATTCCACTAGAATATTATCAATACAAATTGCACTAGATAGCAACATACATAACCAAATTTTCCAAAGTCAAATGGATAATCGGTGCTAAAGCATTCCTAGAAGGCCTAGAGTATGATCTTTTCATTCAACGTGAAATTAAACATTTGTTCATCACTAGGCCAACTTTTGAAAAATACATAGAAGTCGATGACGTGTATAAGAAAGTAACAAAAGATTTATCCCAGCTGATAAAATATTGGATAAGTTACTTGAACTCATCAAGTAAAAAAGAATGCAAGGAATTCAGTGACCAGTGATAGAGAAAGAAGGAGCGAAAAGTTGAAAAGAAACAAAAAACAGAAAATTCATTCAAAGGAAGCAATCATCAAACAACACCTTTAAATCATGTGTTGATTATTCAAATCATTTTAGAATAGCTACTTTTTTATTCTTATTTTTTAAATCCAAAACAGTTTCATATATTATCTCATTTTGTAATAAATTTAATTTCTAGATCTAAGATATTTTGGAATTAGATTCTATAAGTATTTGGTAGTTCGAATAAGTAAGGATTGAACCCTTTTAATGAACCAATGACATGATAGTAATGTTCAAAGTTATTTCTGAAGATAATTGAAGTATTATGGATTCATTCTAAACAACTTGTGTATCTATGTGAGTTTGCCTTGTTATCAATTATGTTTTTCATATTTATTTATGCACGTGTTCAAGGTAACATAGAAGTTTGGGAAAGTCTAGATTGAATGACAATCTCCCTAAAAGCCTCTGCAAAGTTATAATTACGTTGTTGATGTTGGATTGGGTAGTTTCTTTCGGATAGATAGAGATATATCATGAGCCACTTAGCGATCATGGTACCACTTAGCTTAGCACTTATGCGCTACGCTCCTCCACAATGAGTTGCCTGATTTCACAATGAGTTGCCTGATTTGCCTATTTTCTTTTATTGAGACAGATTGAGACTTAAAAGAGATTAATTAACTGAACTATTTTGTCTTAGTTAATTCCTAAAAATATTTTAATTTTTGCCTTTTTTCATCTCTTAAATATGTATTGCTTGGATGTAGAAAACTTCTACACGCGTCTATTCTATATGGTAAATTAGATGTTCAATGTGAATGTTTAACAATTATATACCTTCTTAATTTCTTCTTTTCAAATCAATTTAAAGATTAATTCTATTAGGAATGAAAATCAACCCTTTAGTTTTCTCAGAAATACTTATAAATTACATTTGTTTAAAGGTTTAATGCATTGGTCATCCACTTAAATCAAAACCTTACTTAGATGCTTTGGCACAGTTCCCCAGCCTAGAACTGTCTACAAAGATACAACATCAGATTGTCGTCGTTGTCGGGTAACAGAGATTGAAATTTGTTTCCCTAGGAAAATTATCAGAATTGCATCTTCATGGTGAATAAGAGGTCAGTAGGCTAAAATCCTTCACATTGTGACTCCACATATTAAATTTGGCTTCACGCAGGGATACCGGATCTCATTCAGATATAGAGATTTTCTCTCCTTTATCATATCGAGAGAGATTAGTGAGAATTGCATATATTAGACATAGGTTAGAAGTCCCTCTTGTTTCTTTTGCCTCTATTTATCTAAATTACCCTCACAATCTTACCCTTCTCAGTCAACTCCAATACCTGCTGAATTATTAGATCTTCCTCCAAAAATTTTAGATCTCCTTTCTAGAGGAGTAGACCTTCAAACTGGATTATTAGTTCATCAGCTTGAGGCCTTTCAACCTCCTTATTCCCATTTATAACTTTTATATAGTGAAGAAGATCCTAAAATTAATCTTTCTGAATTTAAACTATTTGATTTTAAATCTTCTATCGTACATACTTATCCCTTTACTTCTACTAAACCTGAGGAGGAGCTTAGCAATTATACTAATCCTCTAGATTTTTAAGATCCTGAAACAGTTTTAACTGAAGTTCAGAATTTGGTTATCAATCCTCATTTTTTCCAAAAACGTAAACCTCCATCTCAACCATCTTCAAGTAAAGTTGTTTCTCCAAAAACGACAGCTCCATTATAGCATCAAATGGTTGGTTTTCAACCAATTCTAGCAGCGCTGTATTTAACATTAGTTCTTCCACTAGCAAGCCAACCTAATGCTTTTCCTGGTGGGTATTTGAAACATTTACCTAGATTTAATGGAGAAACAGGGCCATCTACTGAAGATCACTTGGTTGCATTTCTAGATTTTGCTAACAACATGAATATTGAGCATGAAGATGTTTACACAAGACTTTTTGTTCAATCATTAGAAGGAAATGTTAGAATATGGTTCAGACAATTACAAGAAAATTCTATTAATTCATGGGCTGAACTAATCAACATTTTCAAGAATTAGTGGGGAATAAAAAATGATCATGTTTACTATTTAACATAATTTGAAGATTTGAGAAGGAATCCTGGTGAACCTATTGTTGATTTCATTAAGAGATTCAATAAAATTTATAACAAGATGCCCCCATATTGTAAACCTCTAGTTACTACAGCTAAAGTTAGGTTTTCCAAAGCATTTGAAGATGATTTTGTTGTAATGCTTAGAGAGAGAAAATTTGAAACTTTAGCAGACATGCAAACTAATGCAATTGAAGTCGAAGCTAATAGGTCAACATCTAGTAAATTGAAAGCAAAGGCTGAAAAGGCTGAAAAGAAAATGAAATCTAGAGAGGAAAGTACCTCATCATAAAAAACTAAATATGAAGAACATAAAATTGATGAAATAACCTCTCTATTAAGAAATTTGTCTAACATAATCTCAAAAATTGAAGAACAACCTAGAGTAATCGAAATCGTTTCAAATAGACCACAAGTTCAATATAGAAGACCTTTTCAACCTCAAATTTTGCAAAGACCAAATATTGATCAGCAAATTCAACCTCCCTTAATGATTGATGATCAAGACACTAAAGAAATTGTTTCCAATTAATAAAAACAATATCAATTATTTTGAAGATCCATCATCTCAGAATGTTATTGTTCTAATCAGTCAAGATCGATCTCTAATTCAAAGTAAAGAAACTTCCCAAATTTCCAAGTATCAATATTTATCTGAATTCCTCGTCGCTGAATTAAATAGAAGGTATGACTTAAGACAGAGACAAGGACCTAGTATCCTGTCAAAAAATTTACCTTTGATGAACCTCAAGTAAAAGCAACCGAAACACAAATATCATCAGTTCAACCATAGAAATAAATAACAAGAACAAAATACTACTGAAAAATATGTTCCAATTTTTTTTCATGTTGAGAAAGGGTTCAAAAGAGTTAAAAATCCAATTCCATTATCTAAACTCTCCAAAAATCCAAGTTATAAGCATCAATTCTCTAAATGGATCAATATTCAAGTGTTGATGCAAAGGGGGATGTCATTAGTTTACAAGATGAAAAAACTTCAGTTGTCTTTGGTCTTAGTTCATATATGATTGATGAAAGTGTACCTCCTTTTTATGTTACATTGAAAGATCACGATTACTTTTTATACAATTGTATGTTAGATTCTGGTGCTTCCAAAAATTTAATTCCTAAAGTAATCATGGATCAACTTCAATTGCAAATTACTAGACCATATCATGATCTATATAATTTTGATTCCAAGAAAGTACCTTGCTTGGGATTAATTAAGGATTTAGTTGTAACACTTGCTCAAATCCCTATGAAAAGTATAGTCTTGGACATAGTTGTTACAGATATTCCCTAAAAATTTGGAATGTTGTTGTTAAGATCATGTTGTGCTAAGTTGGGAGGAATTCTACAAATGGACATGTCCTATGCTACAATCCCAGTTTATGGAGGTGAACATTTAAGACTATATAGAGAAGTAAGATTTATTAATACAATTTGTAAATCAAATCAAGAAATTAATCATCTAATTTATAAAAATTTATCAAGACTTTGGATGCTTCACTTTGGTCGTTAATTAGCTCCCAAATCCTCAAATCAGCATCGAAGAAACTATCAATACCCCTCACTTTTAAAACACTGACATTTGGAAAATGTATTTTGATGGAGAATTTTCTAAACATCGGGTAGGGGGTAGAATTTTACTCATTTATCCTAATAAGAAAAATATAACCCAATCCTTTAAATTAGATTTTGAAGTCACAAAAAAAGTGCAGCAGAATATGAAGCCCTCATTTTAGGATTGGAGTTAGCTAAGAGTCTGAAAGTTCAAAACTTGTTAGTATATGGTGATTCAAAGTTGATTGTAAAACAAATCATAAATCTTTGTCAAAATAAGAATCCTATACTCAAAGCTTATAGAAATGAATTTTTGGATCTCATTATTCGAATTTCAATTGAAGCTCCTTTCTTACAATGGGGATTAGATTTCATTGGTGAAATAGTTCGATCCATATACCAACAATCAACATAGATGGACATTAATAGCTACTAATTATTTCACAAAGTGGGTAGAAGTAATCCCTGTTAAGAATGCAACTGATACAGTGGTGACAAAATTCATTGAAGAAAACATATTGTCCAGATTTGGTTGTCCTAGACAAATTGTTACAAATAATTCTCAAGCTTTCAGTAGTATCAAAATGATAGAATTTTTTCAGAAATATCATATTACATTACATCATTCTACACCTTATTATCCACAAGGTAATGGGTTGGCAAAATCATCAAATAAAAGTCTAATTAAATTCATCAAGAAAGTATTAGCAAATCACAAAATGAGTTGGGACAGTCATATCAAATATGCAATATGGGAAAACAAATTTTCACCTAAAAGATATATTGGTAAATCTCCTTTTCAACTTGTTAATGGAATAGAAGCAATTTTCCCTACACGACTAGCATTTCTTGTTATAAAGTTTTTGCAGGAGTCATATGAAGAAGCAGATGAATTTTCAAGAAGCTTCAATCAAATCATTTAGTTGAATCAGGATAGATATGAAGTTCAACATGAAATTCGACGGTATCAAGACAAGATGAAGGGTTTGTTTGATAGGAAGGCTAGGGAAAGATATTTCAGACAAGCAGATATAGTGCTAAGATGGGATGCCAGAAGAGGAGAAAGAGGCAAGCTTGGAAAGTTTGATAATATATGGTTTGGACCTTTCATCATTGCAAAAGTGAAGGGAAACAATACATTCATTTTACAAAACCTGGAAGGACGGTATTCATCATTGCCAGTCAATGGGAAATACCACAAGAATTATTTTCAATATTAAATGTTTGCAATTATAATCATTGTAAATTCCTAGTTTTCTTGAAATTTCACCAGCAAGTGTGATTTCATAGCAAAGGTTCCATAGCCCGAGGAGAAGGCACATGGAGCTCCACATTCTCTGCATCTCACAGGGGGAAGTAGTCCCCAGATTGTAACTTATTTTTACTCCTGTAATATTTTTTATATTTTTCCTGCAATTTCAAAAAGTAAATGAAAAATAAAAAATAGAAAAATGAAAAGAAAAAGAAAATATGTAAAAGCGGAATAATAAAAAAATAAAAATAAAAATAAATTTCACCCTTCGGAAAGCTTGAACATTTAAATTTCGCTCACTATAGTTTGTTATATTTCACGTTTTTAAATAAATTGTTGATTTACAAAAAATTGATGTGATCATCACCCACAAATAGTTAACAAGCTTGTTTTGTTCAACAGCTAATATTTGATACACCGAGATCAACGACCCTCCATCAATAGCAGAACCTCATGCATTCCCGAATGATAATGGAAGGGGGTGGTCCGCAAAGCTGATTCCTTATAACACGTCTTGCCTACATGGCAAGCGACCAATAATTGTGGCCCCCCTCCACTCAATACCACTTACCATCTCCACCCCTGCCCCATATTTTCGTATCTCTTCCCATTCATGCCTCACACCATTTTTACAGTCTGTGAACGTTCCGCTACATATAGCCATTACTATCTCTCCCACCAAAACCAACAAATGACAATTTCCTATTAAATTTCTCATGCAACGATCTTCAAAAGTTAATCCTCCACACTAATAATGGTCAAGTTAACTAAAAAAATTGGTATTCACTCCTAATAAAGACTTTTATCCCTTTCAAAAAGTCCACTTGCTAATTTTTCCTATCACTATAATTTTCAAAACAATACTGCTAACAAAATCCCAATAGGCAATGATCACCAACTGTCATCATTTCCGGGAAACTCTCTCAATTTTTTCAGTATTTTTTTTTCCTAATGGCCTCCCATAAACGAAAATCAAAAATGCCTATAGATAATTGTTGGCTTAGTGAACCCTAACCCAGATTCAGCGTTAATTTAGCCAAACAAATCCCTAAACTACTAGCCCTTTCAGCATCAACCTGCGAAGCACAGACTGAAGTCTCACCCAAAGCAGTATGGGGGGATGATGGAACCAAGTTTCTGCACCCAGAGATGGTAGTGATGTCTTTTTGTGCCCTAACTCAGCGTTTGCAAAGATCAATAAGCCTTTTAGGGCTTATCGATATACTTTTATTAATCAACCTTTGGACCTTTGCGAAGTTCTACAACTGTCGTTTGCGGATCCTAACCAGGAGAATCAACCAGTTATGTGCTTCTATAATTATTCTTTCTTTCGTATTTACCCATATTAGCTTAAGTATCTGATAACTTCAATATGTGTTAATGTATCCTTAGTGTAAACAAATATTATCACTTGCGTACAGATAATAATGTAAAACATATAGATTTGTGCAACAATACAACATTAAATGATGAAACCATTATTCGACTTAACACAATCGCATATATTTATAACGGAATTAAATAGATCAAAAAACAGATAATTCCAGAGTAAAGTTCTTTTATTAGTACTCCATATCTTCTTACAAACGCTAAATACCCTGCAAACTCAACTACAGGGGTCCATGCACTCAGCTGCGGACTTCTACCCTAGGCCTCTGCGCACACAGCTACAGAGCCTTTCTTCTATTCTAAGACTCTTCACTCTTAGCTCTTACTAACCCCTCAATGACTCAACTTCTATAGACTCTTCTAAGAATCTCCTTTTTATACAATCCCATGGTCCGCAGAGCATGGGTGGATCTTCTAAAGCTGACACAACTTACATAAAAGAAGTGTGGAAACCCTTTAGGACACTTTACATCTACGTGCTCCACGACCAAAAATTGCAGAGACTTTACACTTTACATACAAAAACTTGGGCTTTTTGCCCCAAAACTTGGGATTTTAACCCCAAAATCGGCCCTAGGGGACCCTATCCCGACAATAATCCTCTGTCACCCCATGTCATTCACTTGGACGAACTCCCACTAGTTGACACTCAATTTAAAATTGTAGAGACCAATTGTGATTTTGACTTGTACGAACTTCAAAATTGGGCATTTCAAAAAGAAGAATATGCCAATGATGAATTCTATTTTTGCGAATCCCTATTACCCTAGTTTTGTTTCCCTCAAACCCATCATTTTTCATAATTTGTCGCCGAATGTGGACCTTGATATATTTATAGCCAAATAGTTGTAATCACTAAGAACAATGAAACTATTTTCCATATAATAGTTGATTCAATTTTCCAAGCCCTGCAGCTAAACCCTCAAGACTCTCTACACCCTTTTTCTTCTAATGCTCTAATGGAAATCTATCATAAACTTTCTTTCTCATAGAGAGCACACACATTTGAGACATTTTTACCAAAAACTTAGAATTACCCAAAACAAACCCACCTTATCCCTCTGCAATGTTTCCTAAGATGTCTAAGCAGGTTATCTCCTTAGTGTCTTGTCTGTTAGGATATCCCAGTGATCAATGGGTTGATGAAGTCATTTTGGGCTTTCTACCAGTGTTCTCTTCTAGTAAAAAACCTTTAATTATGTTCAACTATAATTAGTTTCTTTCTGATGTAATTCATGATCAATTTTTAAAGTTTAGTGTTGAAGGATCATTTAAGCATCCACCAATTTTACTCTACTTGTTCTTATATCGTTAGTCAAAAAGCTTCAAATTTCCTCTACAAAAGTTGGATGCTGAAGATAAACCTCAGTCAGTGATCCATTAGACATATTTTGTGAGAAAAACCTATGAAGAGTTTTCTTTCAGTGATTTCATTAATAAATTGTTGTATATAGCTACTTGTTTGTTAAACAATGGTGCATTCCTGAGGGTTTCAACGGAGATCAAAATAATTTTACATCTGAGTGAGAACACTAAAGTTGGAGACTGGTATTTATACCAGAATTTCAATGAACTCAGGATTTATGGCTGTGAGATTCAACCATATAAATTGCTAGTGTTCCTCCCCATGAGGAGTTTGGCATTCGAGTACATTAGACATATGATGAACATGGATGAGGTCCATTTTGTTTCCAGAAAACAAAACGCTCATTTTAAATTGAAATAAAAGGTTGGTCCATTCATATTCAAAACTAGAGCTGCAGAAAAAGAATTCAATGACTTATTGAGCCATATGAATTTTTAGTTGAGTTTTAGTTGGTCATATAATCCATTATGAGTAATCTCATCAATGAGAATTGCTCAGAAATATGCATCATATATGCATGTGGAAAAACCTAAAATTTAGTAATATGTCAAGAAGGAAGAATGGGTAGAGAATACATTATAGGAGGTTGAGGAACTAGTTTCTAGTCAAACAACATTGGAAACTCCAAGGATGACAAAAAAAGAACTAAAGAGACCAAGAGAAAGTATATCTCTAACAAGATGAGAGTTACAGAAATCAACATTTAAAGTATTCAAAAGAAAGAAAACTATAAATATTGATGAAGAATGTTCAGAAGCTCAAACTTTCGATGATCTTACTATAGTTGTACTATCAGTACAATCTTCTTTTTCATTACAACAAAATCCCAAATCTACATTGGATTCTCCTTATTCTCTTTCTTCTTCAAAACAACAGAGTATTTTTGCCAAATTATTGGAAATGAAGAAGAAAAATGAGGCACTAAAGACTTCCACATATGCAAAGTTCTGGAAAAAGCTTTCCACAACTCAGACTATGTTACTTTATGTTATTGACAGTGAAAAGGTCAATTTCAATTAGCATTTTTGGAACCAAAGGTCCCTGTGCCTAAAAGTGTTGAAGTTTACAAAACCTTTGTTTTTTCATTTGACACCAAGGAAATTCATAATATTCATCAAATTGACCTTCACAAAAAAGTAGGAGAAATGATATATTCATCTTTGACAAGTTCTACTATGGCAACTTCTAAGCTACAAACTTCTCTAAATAGCAAATTTCATTCCCAATTAAATTGGAGATGATGTCATCCGTCGCAAAAGACACTAAAATTAATGGGCTTGAATATTTGGTTATAAAATTAGGATTAGATCCTAAAGATATAAAGGCAACTAAGGAAATAATCAAAATCAGAAATGTTGATATTGAGGCATCAAGGAAACAATTGAGGGTTCCAACAATTGAACATCCACAAGATCAAGAAGTAAATCAATTATAGAAGGAGAAAGAGAATATGCTTCTAATGATTGTTGATTAAAACATGAAAATACGGAAGATGGAATCAGAAATGCAAAAGTTAATCAAGGAAAGAGAGCTTAAACTTAGCACTAGAGTAGAAACTTCTACAATAGTGACTTCAACAATAGGAATTTCTACAGCAACAATGTGCACAACATAAACAGAGCCCACTGGCCAAAATTCAACAGAGAACTTGTCAAAAGCTATGGGAGACCTATCATTAAAACATATGGAAATTGAAAAACTCATAACTCAAGTGGAGAAAATTCAAAATGACAAGATAAGGGTTGATAATACATATCTGGCCGAAGTTCAGAAAAAATTCATATTAACCAAGCAAATAGAGAAATATGAGAATAAGTCATTGATTGCACAGACATTAGCTGAGGAAAAAGAGAAGATATGGATTGATATAAATTCTACCATGACTAAAATTTGGACATCTATTCAAATCATTGTTGTGTTAGAGCCTAGATTTGCCTCAGGCTGAAAAGACAAGGTTCTAGGTCCACATCAAACCACGCTCAGCCTCGTAGCTAGCCCTACGAGGACAGGAGAGGGCTCTCTCTGGGTCAATCTCGGCAAAAGATAATCGATGTGGCTCGAGATGACTGTAATAAAAGCTAATCTTAGGCTAGGTATGAAGTACAAAGGTTTTATTTGAGTTTTTGGGGATTTTGTGCTGGAAATAGGGAAAGGCAAATTGGGCTCGGGGATGAGGCATAGTTTCTGCAGAGTTCTGATTGGGGCAAGGAAGGCAATCATTTTGATGCTTTAAAGTGAGTGAATGGATAGATCAGACTAGTGAGGAGCTAAGGAGAGCAAGAGAGTCTCAAGAATTATGCTTAAACAGATGAAAACATGGAAATTTAAACAAAATCAAAGGCAGAGCATAGCAGTTAATGGATTCTACCTTAATCACTCATTTGTTCAAATTCAGAAGAAGAGACAGGAAAATGATACACATAACACTAATGAACTTACAATTACTTAGAGAAGAACACCATCAAAACATAAAGCCACATGGATACCAAACAGTGCTGCAAAACCCTAGTCTTTCCTTAGCCAAAAATGCAGAGATAGAATGTACAATGATATGCCAAAGAAATCCCTAGTGTCCAACCCTGAAAATGACTTAGGAATTACATGATATAGACTAGCCCAACCCATTCCCTTGTCTCTAGGGGTCGAGCTCATCATTCTAGGAGCTGTCTCAACCAATTCTAAACAAAGCACTAAAATCTAGGCAATCAAAACAACTTGCCTCTATAAGGTAGGAAACTGATTCATTCATTAAATTTTCAATTTTTAGTGAATGAATCCTCTAGAACAAGTAAATAAGTGCCAAAATTACATCATGTTTATCCAATTACATCAAGATAGATCAAAAATTACATCAAAAAGCAAAACTAGTCAAACTGGCCAAATTTCTGAGCTGGAAGGTGAAAAATTGAGCAAAAATCCTCTATGCGCTGCGCCAAATCCTCTATGCGTCGCACCACTTTGAGGCTGAGTTTGGGGCACTTCCTGAAGTCCAAATTGAGCCCAAGATAGCTCATTGGAAAGCCCTGCCTATCTACCTTCCAACCCAAGTGGAATTTTTAAATTTGGATGTCATTTCCCCCTCCAAAACTGCAATCTCCCATGACTTATTCCTGTGTGTCAAAATAGGGGCAGAGAGGTCATTTTGTGAGTGTTTTTGACCTCCTGAGGACTAAAAACTTGCTCAAACTTCTTGGCCATTGTTATAGACATTTTTGTGCCTTACAGCTCTAGGCATGAAACTTCCATAAACCAAGGGATCCTAAGTCCCTAAAAGTGTTGTTCCGATGCCTAAAGGAACAAGGTCAACAAATTACAACTTCTCCCAGAAGTTCTCCACCAGAAACTACTCAGAATCAATCAAATCAGGATCATTTCAGCTGCTCCACTAGCTAGCTACATTGCATAGCACCCAAGTACACTAGCTAGGTGCGTTGCAACGCACCTAAATGCACTACCAGGGTGCGTTGAGCGGGAAATGACAAATGGCAGTGCCATTCCGCGAGGTGGAAATACAATGGAAGCTTCCAGAATCTTCCCCAGTGACACTTGCCTCACTGAGTTCGACCAAGGATGAGTAAGAGGCTCTCAGTCTCCAAGTGGAAGCAAGAACTGACAGAGAGAAGCCACTAGTCAAATCATAAGCTGACTCATCCTCTTTGCATACATCTATATATGGATCCCTCATCCCAGAGATCCGGAGGTTGGAATTTTGTACATTGCAGAGAATTGCTGTTGGTTTTGAGATAGATATCAGAGTATTCGGTGATTTATGCTTTGTTGGAGGTGAAGAGGGGATTCTATGCTGGGAGGTTGATGTTGGATCAAGAATCATCGGTTGTAACTCCTCTGGATCTTCTTGTTATATCAATAAAACTATTTGAGTTTCTCCTACATGCTTGTGTATCATTGATGTTTGTTACATTTGTATGTTTAGCTTAAATCTGATCCTAAGCTATTTATGAATATAAATCCATGTATTTGTGTAGTTTTCTTCTTCTGTGATCTTACAGGAACTTGGTGAAGCTGGGCAAGTAAGGGAGCAGGTAGCTGGAAGCTGTCAAAGAGGAGAGAGATTGGATCAAAGGACTAGCGCAAGACACAGGTTGGTTCATCCTATTCCTCTTCGTTTATAGTTCATAAAGAAGAATACGAAAGTAGTTTTATCTGTTTGTTTCTAAGGTCACTGTCACACCTTAGTGGGATAGGGTCGTTCTGAATAGACACTTTTCCCGTTAACAAAATGGCGACTCCGCTGGGGATCGTGTCTAATTAGTTTGATTGTGTTTCTCTTGTTGTTTGTTTCATAAACTTAGAAGTAGCAATCGAACTGCATTTGCCATTAACAAATGCAAAGTAGACATATGCTACTTCAATCCATTCACTGGATCTGTTTATGATCTGAATAGCTGATTCACAAATGATCTGATTGCCCTTTGTGATAGCTCTTAGACCTCCTTTAAATCTACCCTCTGATTGTGCATTACTGATTGCTTTTACTCGGCCAAAAACCATAGATTAAACTGCAAACCGTGACCCAGAACCCGGATAGAATTCTCGTTTCTGGCCCAGCGCAAGCTCTATGAAGAGGTTCTGCATTTCAATGCAGTTCCCGAGAGTGATACCTGCGCTGCAATCCAGTTTCTCTGTGTAACAGGTGCGCTGATCAGCCTAGCCTTGTGCAGCTGAGGTTCTTTGCTTCATTTTTTCAGTTTTGTCTCTGATTTTTGCAGCCTATGATCAGTGTATGTGTCTGTTTAAAAACACCTTTTCTTTGCCTTAATTCCGCCTCCTTTGTACAAAAAGACTGTAGATGTTTTTGTGTGTTTGTTACATCATTTACAGTTTTCCATTGAAAAAGTAGAATAGTCATACTGTCGTCCTTTGATTTAGATATGTCGTAACTGTCGATTTTGATCTTAGGAGAAAGTTTATTTGCTGTTGACAGTCGATTATGCTTTTACTTTTGCCTTTGGTTTGAATTTGTGACTTTCTAGTGTCGAAACGAGTATTTATTTCAAAATCATAGTGTCGTAATCATCTCTACCTTTTGATTTCGAAAAGAAGCTTGTTTGAGTTTGTCACTTGAAAGCAAATTCATATTTGTACATCAACTTTCTTTTTAGGCATCAATATTAAGAAAGTGAAAACAAATACATGCACATGTGCATTTGCATATTGACAGTCTGTTTGGCTTGATTTAGGAAAGTGCATTTACAGTGTGCTCTTTGCTCTTTGTGAAAAGATTGTGTCTTTCTTTTCCCCTTGTAGCTAGGATTTTCATTGCTGAAAAGAGATAAAAGTTTGCTTATCATCTTGAGATTGCATTTTAGGAATTACATCTACATCTCGTGGTGAACCCAAAAGTCAAACTTCATAAGAAAGATCAACCTAAAATAAATTGAATGAATCTAACAACGCTTTGGAACTTAACGCACAACATTTAGAGGTCTAGGCTAGAGACATATTCCGGCGTCGTAAAGCCTGGTAACTGTTGTCCTCACTGATGGTTGGGTGATTCCTCCACTTTGAGACGATAAGTGCCAGTACGGACTTGTGCTCCCACGTACCGTCGAGTATATATTGGGAGACCCCTATAGGCTTAAAACCTTTTATCCATAGGAAGCCGTGTCGGCCGCCCTACTGATCGCAATGCACCGAACACAGCATTCGGGAAGATTGACTGTCGTACCGTAAAAAGTATTCTGCAGTTTTGCAATTGGTTTGGTACTCCCTCTACCTAGATCTCCAAACAGTCCCTTTCGTTCCTTTTCAGACTCCTTAACGGAAAAGGTCCATCTAAGCACTTGTCACTTCAGGCTCATTAAAAATCGAAGGAGACCAGAGTCATATTTTGTTTTTTCTCGACTCTTAAAAACTGAAAAAACAAGTTGTGTCAAAGCGTCTAAAAATTTATTTTAAACGGAATATTCATTACCCTTTTCCTACGTTGATCTTAGGTTGAGAAAATGGAGTCTACCAACCAAGGAATTCCCCTTGGTGGAAATCCTAGTCCCTTCTCCTCTTGGGGAGATGTTGGTGCACCCCATATGGCCACATTGTCACTTCCAGGACTGACAATTGGCTTGCCGGTATGGCTCTTCTCAACCAATGTCGTTCAGAACACCACTATTCCTGAACAATCGAATCAGCAATTAGACGAGTCCAGAGTTGCCCACCAACTTTCTACTTCCTCTAATTCTTCCTCTCCGCCTTCCTCTTCGCTTGATGGGGCTGGCAAAGCCAAAAGTCAAGTTCCTAAGGAGAAGAAGGAAAAGAAGAAGAAAGAGAAGAAGAAGAAGGAGCCAAAGGCGAATGAGGGAAATCGAGTGTCGTCTAACGAAAATCCACACACTCCACCGACCAGGCCTAAATCGCCATGTGTCATTTGCAAAGGAGACCACTTTCACAGAGATTGTCCTTGCATCCCTCGAATACTAAGGGACTGATCTCCTCGTTTGCACAATCTGGTGTCATCAACCTCTGGTGATCATGTTGAAAGCACACCGTCAACTAGCGAAAGTGAAGCCCCAAGACAAAAAGGGAAAGCTAAACTTCCTTGTAAACTGTGCGAAGGCAGTCATGCCGTCCACCGTTGTCCCTTCTTAGACGAAGCTAAAAGAGTTTTGGATGATCGTCCGGTTTCACCGTTACGACTTCCTCCTCGATATAAAAAACTCTTGCCAAGTTCGTCGCTAGTTGAGAATCCAGCTGGCCCGCTCAAGTGGTCGGCTGAAGCGCCTATCATTGAAGATAAACCATCTGAATCCATACCAGACGAAAGTCAAAAGGTCGAGGCGACAGTTGACCCGGTCTTGCCTTCAGAGGTTTTATCTTCGGATGATACAGTCACTGAAGAGAACAAGGATGACACCGTCCAAATTCTCTTCATCAACACAGACACCGACGAACATGGGGGCAATATACCCATTCCCTTACCGCAGGAGGGAAGTTCGTCAGAGCCGTACCCGGCCGTCTACTCGGTCCCACCTCCAAGCAACCTAGTTGTCTCCTTCGACTGGAATCAACTAGGTAGACCCCGTTTACCAGCAAGCATACCATTCCGAATTATCGTTCAAATATATAGAATGGTCATGGCTGGTACCATCATAGATGAGGGGGCTTCTGTGAGTATCCTTTCCTCTATTGCTTGGAAAGCGCTTGGTTCACCATCGCTGTTGCCTGAGATGAGAAATCTGACAGGCTTTGATAAAGGAACCAGTCTACCTTAAGGGATCCTTCCCGATGTGCCCATAACATTGAGAAGGAAGACAGTTCGCATGAACGTAATGGTAGTTCAAGGACCCTTGGATTATAATCTACTCCTTGGATGAGAATATATTTATTGCATGGGAGTCATCGTCTCCTCACTCTTTAGAGTAATGTGTTTTCCGCACGAAGGAAGAGTGGTCAAGCTCGTGGACCAGCTTTCATTTCCCGGATCACGCATAGCAAATAGTCATATACCATCCCTAAATGGTCTCTTCACACAAGAAATGTCTCAATCCCCAGTCCGTCCTCCCGATGAGCGCGAGTAATTCGGAGGGATATGACTGAAACCCAGGGGGCATGCGTCCTGGTCTACTTCGGCAGGAAAACTTCGGGTATAGGGTAGGTTTCCGCGGGAGAATATGACTACTCTGTACCCCGTCCGTCGGTGGAAGAGGGGTTATTCTAGAATAAGATTCTCTTGTCAAAGTTATGTGAGTTGGCGGACGTCGTCGCTCACCTTTGTTTATCTCGGTAGACATCGCCGAAGACGTGTTTTGTTTGCACCGCGAATAGAACAAACTTTGGGCAACCTGTAAGAGGTAGGCCTTTCCTGATAGAACAAATGTTTTGTCTGCAAATTGAAGGGTAACCTTGAAACCATATTTTATACCTGGGGGCATGCAAACATTTTGGAGTGCAAGCGAGGCGCGGCTATTTATTTTTTTAAATTTTTAGGACCTCTAACCCTTTAAACCCGTAGGATTAGTCGTCACCTAACTTGCATAAATAAAGGATGTGGGGCAAAAATCTAAAAATTGCCATTTTTATATGAGACTTTCTTATCATATGACTAGATTAATCGAGCAGTTTTAGCACATAGTTCAAGCTCGTTAAAAAATAAACATAAGACATGAGCAAATGTTTCCACCCGCGTTTAAGCTCGTTAAAAAATGAACTATTCCCCGGTAAATAACCATCGTGAATGTAACATTTCAGCCATTAAAGCCTTGGTCGTGTTTGCACCGTCACCTCCACTTTTCCATTGGCCGATCATTCACCTCCATTTGATTGTTTACCCATTTTGAGGAACAGCTGCGAAGAGTGATTTTACTAGCCATCCTTGTGACACTGCCGTGATTGGAAAATTCCAAACCTTACCTGGAATCAGCTGCTACCCATTTTATCACTCGTTCCTCAAAAGACGAGTCTTCTTTAAGCTCTTTTCAACTGACTCGTAAAATATGAAAAGATTGCCGAGTTTTGGCCTTCCAGCTCGTTAAAGCGACAGGAAGTGCTATCCCTCCTCTAGATTTTAATCTTTTTGGACCTGAGGGATTATTGCACAAAAGGATCGAGCGCTTGTTTTGTTCGGCTCGTTAAAACTATCGAAAATTCATCCCTTCTGTATTGTTTTATACTTTTTCAGACTTAAGGGATTAGATGACGAAAAAGGAATTCTGGAGTTACCTTTACGTACCTTTTCAGACTCTCTAAAAATGAAAGGGACCGAGTTATCTTTGTCGTTAAACTCGTTAAAAAGATTAATAGCGACAAACTTGTCTTTAGACGAGAACGAGTTTCACTATCGCTAGGCTCGTTAAAACATAGCGATGGGTTTGCCCGAAGGGCAAATTATAGAACAAGAATATGTTATCCTCCTCAAGCTTGACAAAAATAAAAGGTACTGGTCAGCAATGACTGGGGAAAAATTGGGAAGAAAACTCAAAGAATCTTTATTGGTAGCAAGTCGCTCTTGAACATGACACTTCCACTCCGTGCCTGAGTCGGGTTGGGTTGTTTCATTCACCGGTCACATCACCATGGTCATGCCATACCATCCACATTTGGGGTAAATGCTACCAATCCATCACATAAGTGTCGCCGACATGTTCAAGAGAAGTCATCCAGAGAAGCCACCTGTGTCCCATCCACTACCATACACTACATTCTTTCATGACCGCCATCCTGAACCATATATCATCAGATTGTTTTCACCTCCATCAAAATCATTTGCTCCGTTCCGTGTCATTGATGTGGGATTCATTAAGGCCCTCCTTTGACAGATCACTTCTTGTCGACATCAGCTCATTATCCAAGAAGTTGATATAGGAACACCCCATTCAGTACTTTGAAGCTTGCATGCCTCAATGGCAAGTTTCTCACTTCCGGCGATAGGTATACATCAATGAACTTCGACCGAAAGATTTTGCGTGGTGTTCGACGCCAAGTCCTTTATTCACCACATGAATTGTACTGCAGTACCTTGAGGGTCATCATCATTATCGGTGATTCCTCTCGTGCTTGTTAATAGTTTACATCATTGACTGGTAATCAAGCGATGTCTTTCCATGTTCGACTTCAAAACATTTCTCACATGGATCGACTTGTACTTCGAGTGAAGATTGGACGAGATTGAAGACCCCGGATCTAGTTTCATCCATCCGGGCTGCGATATATATTCAAGAAAATAAAGACATTGAAATGTACAGCATTGCAGCACAGATAATCATCCTACCAAAAGGATGATGGCTCTATCAGAATCATCAGTCTACCATCAGACGATTGTCTATCCTATGTACATGAAAATGAATTTATAAAGCTGAGCATGGGAATGCCCACCTCAGCTAGATCATGAAAACAGTATGAAGATAATGTATTGTATTGTATCTTATTACAGGTCTCCTCCCAGCATTGAAAGAACTTCGGATCCTCCTAATAAAGCATTTCACCCGATAAACGGCCTCATACTTTAGGGGGCAACTGTTATAGACATTTTTGTGCCTTACAGCTCTAGGCATGAAATGTACATAAACCAAGCGAACCTAAGTCCCTAAAAGTGTTGTTCCGACCCCTAAAGGAACAAGGTCAACAAATTACAGCTTCTCCCAGAAGTTCTCCACCAGAAACTGCTCAGAATCAGTCAAATCAGGATCATTTCAGCTGCTCCACTAGCTAGCTGCGTTGCATAGCACCCAAGTACACTAGCTAGGTGCGTTGCAACGCACCTAAATGCACTACCAGGGTGCATTGAGGGGGAAATGACAAAATGGCAGTGCCATTCCGCGAGGTGGAAATACAATGGAAGCTTCCAGAATCTTCCCCAATGACACTTGCCTCACTGAGTTCGACCAAGGATGAGTAAGAGGCTCTCAGTCTCCAAGTGGAAGCAAGAACTGACAGAGAGAAGCCACTAGTCAAATCATAAGCTGACTCATCCTCTTTGCATACATCTATATATGGATCCCTCATCCCAGAGATCCGGAGGCTGGAATTTTGTACATTTCAGAGAATTGCTGTTGGTTTTGAGATAGATATCAGAGTATTGGGTGATTTATGCTTTGTTGGAGGTGAAGAGGGGATTCTATGCTGGGAGGTTGATGTTGGATCAGGAATCATCGGTTGTAACTCCTCCTGGATCATCTTGTTATATCAATAAAACTATTTGAGTTTCTCCTACATGCTTGTGTATCATTGATGTTTGTTACATTTGTATGTTTAGCTTAAATCTGATCCTAAGCTATTTATGAACATAAATCCATGTCTTTGTGTAGTTTTCTTCTTCTGTGATCTTACAGGAGCTTGGTGAAGCTGGGAAAGTAAGGGAGCAGGTAGCTGGAAGCTGTCAAAGAGGAGAGAGATTGGATCAAAGGACTAGCGCAAGACGCAGGTTGGTTCATGCTATTCCTCTTCGTTTATAGTTCATAAAGAAGAATACGAAAGTAGTTTTCTCTGTTTGTTTCTAAGGTCACTGTCACACCTTAGTGGGATAGGGTCGTTCTGAATAGACACTTTTCCCGTTAACAGCCATGCACTAGAAGTCATGATTTTTCATGCCAAATCCAATTATGTAAACTTTTTTCAATTTGGAGCTCCCTAGCAAAAGCACCCGCCACGTGGCGCGGCGCATAGGGAGAAAAACCCTGTTTTTTGTGCCAAAATTTGTCAAAATGCCAAAAATGCCCCAAATTTCTTGAAATTTGGGCTGGAGCTTCTTCATTAAGTGTCATGTTGGGCTAAAGAGGCATCGTCCAATATCTGAAGACGATTAAGCTGCCTTTGCCTCTTTTGCTTCGTTGTTACCTTCCTCAATTTTGCCTTTAAATTCCTAATTCGTACCTTGCAGACCTTGTTCTATGCCATGCAGTGGAAAGCCATATGTCTCAGCAATGCATGGTCCTTATCGGCCTTGTCCAGTAGTCTCTCCAAGTGGATTTTGACTCTCTCGAGATTAGACTCCTGATCCTCATTAATCTCTTGCTCCAATGACGTGAGCTCAATTCTTCTCCTTTGTGCAGCTTGGCGATTCTCACGGATGTTTTGTAACTCCATGATAGCTTGCTGATCTTCAAGCTGTTTTTTCCTCTACTCCAAGTATTTCATAGCCCACTTAGCCCTTTCCAAGTCAAGGGATAAGGCTTGGATCTCTTTTTGCTGCTCCTGGATGATCTCCCTAATTTTGGCACTTTGTGGGTCCGTATCTGTATCATCATCATGAATGAGAATGAAGTCGGTCTCTCTTTGACCTAGAGGCCCCTCATCCTGCATTGGCCTCTTGCCTTTGTCCTGTACCTATGGTGCTAATGTCGGAAGCGAGGCCCCTTCCACACCGGGTGGAGATAACACTCGTTTTGCTGCTGCAAAAAAATGTTTGGTGCCCCTCTGATATGTGATGAATACCGGCACACTAGCGGTCTCATGGCACTCATACTGATGAGAAGGTCCACCTATCTCATGCTTGACCTCTGATAATCCCTGTGACGCTCTGAAGAAGTCACAAGAGATGAAATCATCCCAAGTGATGCCCTGTAATCCAAGCTGATGAACCACCAAAATCTTAATAAGAGTAAAATGATAAACACTATTAAGTTGTTGATGAGGGGTTTTGTGCTGCACAAGTGTGGTCATCCTCTCAATGTTCTGGCAAATGAAATACGGAATGTTCATCATCCGTACCCTGGTGAAATGCATGAGCAACCTGATGTGATAAGCATATAGACGAGAGAACCGTCCCTCACAGCTGAAATATTTCATGATCAATTTCATTAGTGAAGCATATTCATCTTTCAGATATCGGAATGGAAACACTCTCTTGAGCTGCCTCAAGAAACCAGTTTTAATGTATGGATCATAATGCTGCCGGTCAATCTTCTTCCTCTTGGTCCATTTTTCCCCAATGTTTGGTATGCCGATTTCTAGTGAGACAGATTTTGGTGTAAGAGTGAAGGTGACACCAACTAAGGTAGCCTGATCTCCATGTAAATGCAGCACAAATAGATGAGCCAACTCATGATGAAATTGAACACTAGCCACCTTTTGACAAAAATCATAGCATGACTGATGCTGGAAACAAAACATAACAAGAGAGCAGGCCTGTAATTCAGTGAGGGTGACTGGTTCTTCTCGGATATGTCTACCTCCTCTATGAGGCCTCCGGGGTGCATGTTCCTCCATGGGGGAGTCACTTTGGTTTTCCATTTCATAATCCGATGAATGTTCAGATGCCATGACTACTGTTTTTCAAATTGCCTTGGAGAAAAAGATGCTCGTGTAGGAAAACTGTGCTGAACTGCTCTTTTAGTGATGTGTTCAAATTCTGCCACCAATGGGAAACAAATGAAATAAGGGACTGTTAGGAATAGGGAAAGTAGTAAGGGATTAGGGACTATTGGGACTATAGGGATTAGGGAAATGTAGGAGGGTTTTGAGGGATTTGATGTAGGATTTGATGTATAGGGTTAGGAATTGTTGTGTAGGGTTTGAGGTGTGAGATTGGAGAATTTGGGACAAAGCATTTAGGAGAAGGAATTAATGAGCTTAGTGGGGTAGGAAATTAGGGAATGATAAATACAAGGGAGGAAAGGGAAGGAGGAGTGACAACTTTGGTAGCAAAACACTGATTTTGAAACCCACAACAATTTTACTTTTGAGGTACTTTGGAGGTAGGGTTTAAGATTTTTGTTTCAATTGTTATCAGCCATAAAACACCATAAATTAACACAAAAATGGATGAAACATCAATATGTCGACCCTACCTGGCAAATCCAAGCAAGTAAATGGTAATTTGGAGAAATTTCAAACGTTTTCGGGCTTTGGACTGTATGCGTGGCACTGCATACCCAACGCACTGCGCCGACCAAGTGCGCCATGCCCGTTCAGAATTACACTGGACAACTTCTCCTAGTGCGCCGTGCCACCTACTCTATGTGCTGCGCCGGCCAAGTTTCCTCCAACTTCACCCAAATCGCACACTAACTCAACCAATTTGCTTTGAGTGGATTCTCTTTGGTCTTGGCATGCAAATGACATTGATCTTCATGAAAATATCTTTATAAAGACATGGATTTGATTTTTGACTCTCCAAGACCCATCTTTGTAATGTTTTGGCATTGGCACTTTTTCCATTTTAATACAACTCTGTTTTTAAATTTCCTTTTTTATTTTTTCACTGAAATGATGAAATTCTTGGTAA